>JAJLLZ010000001.1:6000000-6600000 GCA_021188095.1 Diaporthe vexans | reverse complement strand
TATAGCAGTGAGAAGGATTTGTCAAGCCCTTCGGTGGTTTCTGGGGCAGGGTGGTGAGTACGAAGCCTGTATGAAAAGTCTGATATGGTAAATATTGTACCTACCCCTTCTCTTGCCACCGAAATACAAATCTGCATGCGACATGACCAGAAGATCAATGTGTGGAGGTTGCTCTTTACTCTCTTGTACCTCAAGCTGTTTTATCTCCTCACAGCACCTGTCGACGTCTTTGAGCAGTGACAAGTCATCTGCTTTCACAAAACGGATCTGGACATTGTTGGATGCTGCATAGTCGGCAGCAATCGTATCCGCGGCCTTCTGATTCCTGCCAACGAGATAGATGCGAGCACCCTGACCCTTTGCAGCATGGCGGGCGAGGGCACGGACGGTGAACTCGCCTATGCCAGACGTGCCACCTGGGAAAACAGCAACAAGGGAACGCTTCGAGAGGAGGGCAGCGTTGGCTGTGCGCACCGCCTCCAGCGTAAGCTTGGTCGAGGACATGATCGTGAGCCGGGTGCTGAGATCTCTCTTCTGAAATGCTGCTCACCTCAGCTCGAATAATAAAGTCCTCATCCTGAATGGGGTAACAAGCCTCATGATTTATAGGATGCACTAATGGGTGTGCTGCCTGGCCCTACGCGGAGTAATGTACGAGCCGAACAATTCCTCTAGGTCTCATCAAGTTAGCCTGCCATCGCACTCGGTCCCGGCTCAGCGCATTATTGGCCGGGTACGCGGAAAAGACAAAGCCACACAAGAAATGGAACCGGTTGCTCCCGCTCCTGGGATGTCTAGCTCTAGCTTTCCGCTCCCACGGGGCGCGAACAGACCTCCAGGCGAAGTCGTTGGGGTGCCCCTGGTCAGCAGGGATAACAGGTTCATCCAATACGATCCATCTATCGAAATTACGCGTCTTTTCCGGTGTTATTCTTCTGTTCTCTAAAGCTACACGTCCAGGTCCGTCCCACTCCAGGCTTATGTTGTCACACTGCCTGCTTCGAAGGCTTGACTGACGTCCACTTCATCCCCAATGCACCGATGGACATGATGCAGCTGACAACGAGAGCCAGCTGGAAAGCCTTCGTGATAGCTCCGTTGTACGCGCCTAACACATCCCCCAACCGAGCTGGCGGCACCAACTTTCCAATCTCGGTAGCACCAGTTGCCACAATGATACTGGGGTCGAGCCCTGGGATAGCTAGTGCCTCAATACTGGATCTAAGGTGTTGTGCGAACACGTTCTGCGCAGCGGAGACCATGATGGCACCTCCCATGAATTGAGCAGCGAAAATGGCAGCCACTCCAAGTGGCAGGTCCTGGGCAGATAGGGACACCTGTGCAGCAACACGGGCTTGCTGGAAGCCAGCTCCTACCCCTATTCCAATGAGAATTTGGTAACCGATCCAATGGCTCGTCGGGGTGTGTAGGCTGAATGTCGTGGCAAGCCCGATGCCTACCGGCATGAAAATTGCTGCGGCGTAGACGAATGGCATGTAATGTCCGAGTCGCGTTGTCAGAATACCTGCTATGAGCGTGGAGATTATCTGGGCCACCACGAGTGGCAACGTCCTCAACGCTGACGAGGTAGGGCTCTGTCCCTGGACGACCTGAAACCAGATTGGCAGATAGTTCAGCATGATAAATGTCGACGCGCCGATGCAAGCGGCGAAGAGTGAGCCGAAGCTGATGGTTCGGTACTTGACGACACGCGGGGGCACTTGGCCAACAGAGTCAGCACGAGACATGGTTTGCTTATCGAGAAAGCTCGATACTCACATGTGGAAGACTCTCCCAAGATCCACTGGATAATCAGTAGAGCGATGAACAAGACGCCGAATAGAACGAACATGGCGATCACTCTTCGATCCGAGTATGACGATTCAAATGCGAATTGCAAGGCGAGAAGAAGCGAGACAGCTGAACCTATGAATGCGAGATTTCCAAGAGGATCGAAGAGGGCAATGCGTGTCCAAATCGTGCCTTTCAGCTCCAGAAGGCTCTGTTTGACGTGTAAGAGTGCGATCACTCCAGATGCTGCAACAGCCCCAATGGGCACTTTTAATCTCGGTAAGCTGAAGTCCCTGGCATTTTTTAGGAATTATCCTGGGTTGCATCTTACAATTAATGTAAAAGCACCATCTCCAGGTCGCATTCGATGCGAGTGCACCTCCCATCTGCAGATATTGTCAACGTCACCATGGCTTTGCGAAGTAAGGGAGAAACTGATACTGACCAGTGGGCCAACAACACTACAGACACCAAAAACACCACCCATGATACCAATAATCAGAGGCTGTAGATGCAAAGGGGCTACCTCGGCGGAGGCAATCGTGCCTCCAATGAACAGCCCTGCGCCACCAATCCCGGCGATTGCGCGCCCAACCACTAAGGCAGTCGATGTTGGGGCCGTGGCGCAGACTATTGATCCGATTTCAAAGACAGCAAGACAAGCGAGGAAAACTTGCTTGACTTTGAAGTACAAATAGAACTTTGCGTAAAAGAGTTGCAGAGCTGTGATCTTGGTAAGTATGCACACATTCAAACAGCTCGTTGTTGACGAGGCCCACTTACATGCATTTGTCAACAAATACGCTGCAACATACCATCCAATGTCGCGAATTGTATGGAACTCGTCAGAGATTCGAGGTATCGCGACGCCGACCACTAAGTCAGGTGAGTAAGTCGAATGCACCACGCGTCTGCCGGTGAATCTCGACGTACCAGTATTATCGATTGCAACACAGAAGATGGCCATGACAAAACATAGCACTATTACGACAAGTTTCCATCCCGTTGCCTGGTTGGGGTTTGAGGCGTCTGGGATTTGGACAGCATTCTTGCTTTGCAAGAAGATTCCCTCCTGTTCCGATTTTGGAGTGAGCCCTGTTATCGAGGCATCGCTCGTATTATTTGTGGTTTCCATGATAACAAGAACAAGAACTTGGAAACAGTGGCAGTCGCTCGAAAGAGAAATTGTATATGGTAAATGCACTGGTTGGCTTCCAAGGTTTGAGTAATCCAAGGATCCCGCCAGAATGGACTGGAACCAAAGGAGCAGAGCGAGGATACAAGCTGAAGAACAGATGAGTACGATTCACGTGATTTCGCATCGAACTCGTATACTCTCAGATATCTAATGAAATTGCGAGAGGATGCCACGGGACAGACGCGTGCTGTAAAAACGGGTGCCGGAGTTTCTATTATAGGGGTTGGTTGTAAGTGACCCCAACGCCCACAGTCTCGCACTCGGACTCGCAAATCCCCATGCTGACCAGCTAAGAGGTCACTCGGAGTGCCCAATTAAATTGTTTTCAGCACTGAAATTCATCCCCATGTCGACGAGTATTCTTTTGTGTGTGTAACCTTAACTACGGAATTCAAGCCTGGTGCATGTATATACGTCTCTTGGGAAGTCAAATCTCGATGTTTTGGCATTGAATTCTTTACTATTCAACATTCACTTGTCCCATTTCGTCAACCCAGAACACGCTTCTCCAATCATGGGTTCCAACCAGACGCCTGCCGAGATTTCTGTCATTTTTGGCACAAATGCGTTTGGCAGATTTGACTATGTGCCAGGCCTCGTCGCCCCATTCGACACAGTTGACAAAATCAAGCCAATCCTAGATGCACTCCAAGCCAATGGCGTCAAGCAACTCGACACAGCCCGGCTTTACGGTATGGGTCACGCAGAAGGCCTACTCACAGAGTCAGGCTACGCCGAGCGCGACATGGCCGTGAGCACAAAGCTCTACCCAACCGCCTTCCGCGCCGCCGTCATGCCAGGAGCCACCAAATACACCCACCGGCCCGAGGACCTGCGCGCAGGCCTCATGGCCAGCCTGGACGCCCTCAAGACCAAGAAGCTCAAGACGTGGTACCTTTACGCGCCGGACCGGTCCACGCCCTTCGAGGAGACCCTACGTGAGATCAACAACCTCTACAACGAGGGCCACTTCGAGCGGTGGGGCGTGTGCAACTTCCAGTCGTGGGAGGTGGCGCGCGTGCAGGAGCTGTGCATCCGCAACGGGTGGGTGCGCCCCGCCGTGTTCCAGGGCATCTATAACGCGCTGGTGCGCAGCACCGAGGCGGAGCTGTTCCCGTGCCTGCGCCAGTACGGCATGGCCTTCGAGGCTGCGCAGCCGCTGGCGTCGGGGATGTTGACGGAGCGGTACCGGTGGGACATGCCCGCCGAGGAGATACCCAAGGGGAGCCGGTTTGATCCAGACCCCAAGAACATGGTTGGACATCACCTGCGGTGGAAGTACTGGCACGAATGTTATTTTGAGGCCATGGAGATAATTCGTGCTGCTGCCGGCAAGCACGGCCTGACGCTGAATGAGTGTGCGCTGCGGTGGATGGCTCATCACAGTAAGCTGGATCCTTCGCTGGGTGATGGCATTGTAATGGGCGCGTCTGTGCCCAGTCAGATCAAGGAGAACTGCGATGATCTGAAGAAGGGCGAATTGCCTGAAGACGTAGTGCAAGCTTTTGAGCAGGCTTGGCCAAAAGCCAAGGGTTGGATCCTGCCATACTGGCACTGAAACCGAGCATGTAAGGGATACTAAGTACAGTGAAAAGAATTTGAACATTATTACATGGCCCATATGACATCACAATGCGACTTTTGCATACACAAGTGAAGTAAATGAGAACGACAGAAACCATCGAGGGTTGAAAACATGGGAAGAAGATCAAATATAGTGAGTGACGCGACGGTAGCATTCACTAGTTGGTATCTCATAAATATAAGTTTGTTCTGTGACTTGGCAGAGTGTGACGACATGGCTGGATGAGCCGGTGCTGAGAATGTTGTAGGTCAAATACTGCAGCTGCCAGTGACGTCTCGTCGCTTTTCTTATCCCACTACATGTATACAGCGGAGTGAGGCGATTAAGCCAGCCTTCAGCAACCTTAAGACGGCTAAGCATCTACTCTATATAGCATGTTCTCAAATTCCTTTCATAATCAAAAAAACGGCTGTTCCCTTTGCGCCAGTCAAGTTCACAAACTGAACATGCCTAAGCCATTGGTCATCAACCCCAGTATCCGCTTCAAACTGCGTGGACCTAGAGGTGTCCGCTCTGCAATATTCATACTATGTAGAAGTTATGCTCATCCGTGACTTCGTCGTAGCTCCATGCAGGTAGATAACGCTCGTTGCCGAGCTTTGCAACGATATCTGAGACAACTGGATCATTACCAACACGTCTGCAAGTCAAACGCGGTATGTAACCAATGCGCTTGAAGCGGCCCATGCTCGGGTCTACTGATTTCAAGAGGAGCCCACGTGCGCAATTGTGATTATTTGCCAATAATTCGTCTGTGGGATAATCGACATCCCAGGTAATGATCGTGAAATAGTACGTCAAGTCGTTCCCCTTCGCGTCCTCCTGGTCATCATTGCGGTCGTAATCGACAAGCATATGTATGCCGTTTTTGAGGTATAGATGAATGACAGAGTCATTGTCCTTTGATGGCGCGAACAAGTCGTCCGAAGGACAGGGAATTCCGCCTACCACGTGTTCAGGTAATCGATGGCAGGTCCTCAATATCCCTCGGGCTTGGAGCTCTACCTCCGGCGACGTCATAGGGCCAAACACATGGTCCGTGATTACTTCATCATCATATTTGGGTCGCCCTGTCTTGGTATTAGAAGAATAGAGGGATTTATTTCGATGCTTGATGAAAGCGGTGACCAGACCCGTAGCATATGAAGTGTTCTTGAAGCGGGAGGAGAAGAGAGTAGGGCCGTCCGCAGCCGCCCACGAAAAGCTCGGTGCGTAATACTCCTTCAAATGTTGGCGACTCAATCCTTGTTCAGGATGGCCGGGGCGACACCGTGACCATTCTAGTGCTCCTGCTATTGGACTTGCCCACAGACCCGCGACATACTGACCCCTGGTGAACAGAGTCATTCTTCTGGCCACCCCGGAAATGGCGACTAGTTTGTCTGACTGTTTAGTCAGGCCACACATGCCATACTGATACACGAGTTTGTTCCAGAAGTCGTAGGGTCTCGGGCCTAGATCGAAGGTGAATCGCTCCATTGCGCGGCTAACGCTATTAAACTCCAGCATTGCCCTCAGGATCGTGTGGGACGGGATTCCGGAGTCGTCGAATCTCACGCCATACCCTGTCCAGGGTGCCTTTTCCCATGCCAACATTCGTGCGCATTCCCACGAGACTTGCCCGGGTGAGAAATGTAATACACGTGGCGCTAGTAGCCGTTCCTGCATCACCCAAGCTCGGCGATTCAGAGGCGACTTCGAAACATCTTCAAACCAACCATCGGGCCACATAATATGGCAGAGACAGCCACTTCTTAGCTCTAATAGCTCAGGTGAAATCTTGGAGAAAGAGTATCCATCGTAAAAAGAATCTGTAACATGGCATTTCATATGCACCATGCAAGCTGGCCGGAAAGGGGGTGTTCTCTCAAAGAATAGACCATCGGTGTGATTGTTGCCATAGTCTGCCGAAATGTTGCAAAAGGAGTTGGTGTATATATTGGCCATTCCTGTCGCTTCTCGTTGCCAATCTTTACCATTGTCACCGGATTGTATAATGCACAACGAGTCGATCCAGATGTAGCGGATATCCATTCGCTGAGCAACGACCAAGCATTCTCGAAATGTCTTGGGCAGTAAAGAGACCGGTGAGGGACTCTCAAGGGTTGAGACATTATTTGATGTGAGCTTCATAAACTGTGAAGAGCCCCACCGATGGCTCAGGGTAATATATCTTTCTCCAGGCTGAGAGATGGAGTCGGAGCGGATTATCCTGAATGTTTCATTTGGCATCCTCTCGACTAATCGAGTGGGATACCACTTTGTATTGACATCAGCCATGCAGTTGTGGTGATGAGAGCATGCTTTGACCCAACTCTTCACAGTTGACCAGGTTTCCATTGATCCTGTGTTGGAAGGGAGTGTCGTTGGAAATACCTTTGTGAACACTGATGTAGATCAGCAATTGCCTGCGCTATATTAATGAGTTCAACGTCGAGATACCTTTGTCAGGGACTATCATCATCTCGAGGTCGCCTAATTCTGAAATTGCACAGGACATTTTATACCACTTTTTGCTCAGAAACCTATCAGAGACTGTCGTATTGAGCGGAAAGTATCCTTCATAGGAAGGGTTGAGTCGGCTTTCGATCCGCAGGTAGCTCCCACTACGAATCCGAAGTGCTAGAAAGTTGAATGAAACACTCGAAATCTCCTGGAATCTAGACAATTTTCGAACGAGATCGGCTCTTAGATTCGAGGCATCATCGCCTGGGTGGGTCTCGTCTTCGGCCATATCATGTACTGTCCTCCCCTCAGCTGCTAGCCTTAGAGCCTCTTGGATATCCTCGGGTATTGAGCCTAGTGACTTGAACGTGTATGTACAGACATAACAACCCATGCGCTTCGCTTCGATAAAGTCTTCCAGGCTGCTGTGGTGCGGGTACGCCTCGTCATCTTCGAGGTCGTCCCTTGTGAGGACGGACTGGCACGCACGACAAAGACGGGACAGTTGGCTAGACGAGTGCGTTCCGCTCGGCAAGTGTATTTCCTTAGTTGAAGTACTCATCGTGTGTGAAGACGTCTTTGCAATCAGCCGCAGCGTGTGTCTATTGGAGGAATGAATCGCGGGGATCAGTGTGATGCGAGAGGTGAGGGACGGAGGCGAGAAGAGGCGGGTGGAGACGGGGTGTATTTTTGAAACGGAGCAGCCTCTGCTGTGTCGCAATCGTCCTTGCCGCCACGCGCCTGGCAAATGGAGGGGTTAGCCCGGAGTTCTTGGCACACCCAAGTAACACAGAATGATGAAATTTCGGCGCAGAGATCAAGGGTGTAGGACAAGGTCTCAACCATTCTTACGACAGTAGGGTGTAAGATGACGTCAGCTTCCAAATAGTTGCTCGGAAGGTACGCATCGTTTTGGGACGCCATTTGAGGAATAAGGTCGTGCAAGTACTGATGAAATGCATCTAGGACACTTCATCGATACAAAAGGATTATGTTCATTGACTCTATGAAGATGGAGCAAGGAGCTGAACAGAGACTATAAGACTAAAGTACCTAATAAGAAGCAACATAGAAAGCTGAGTAAAGTCAGAATCGAGGGTTAAATACAGTCCAAAGCTCCTAACACCGTTCAAATTATCTTGAATCTAATTGTTCCTGGTCGATAAGAGACCAGCATCCACGAAACTGCTCTTCATCGTGATGTTCTCAGCAAGCGCGTTGAGAGATGTACTAGACATGATATCAAAGATGGAAACCTTGGCACCAGCCCGAAGGGCAAGCAGGTTTCTCAGCTCCACTGCGACAAGCGAGTCCACTCCCAAGTCGGAGACGGACCTCTTGGGATCAATATCAGCCTCGTCGATCATGAAAATGTCCATGAGCTTGGCGACAATGCTTTTCCTCACAGCGTCAACTGCATCTGAGAATGTTTCCGCAGATGACAAAACACCCGCGAGATCCCCAGCGCTGTTCGAGCTGGCCTTACCGGCACCCACACCGTTGCCAGCGTCGGAGGTCTTGGCCCGCCATGGCAGAGACCAGAAGCGCGCCTCAGAGGGGTTATCCAAGTTCGCGCCGTTCAGTCCAAGCAGCATCTGGCTATCAGGCTTGCTCACGATGGCCTCCTCGATGACGCCGAGCACATCCGTTTCGCTCAGCACATGGTACTGCTGCTTGCGCAGACGCTCCATTTGCTCCTTGTGCTCAATGAGATAGCCAACGGAGTTCACGATGCCGATGTCGATGGAGGCTGCGTGGAGGCCAGCGCAGACACGGTGCCGGGCGAGGGCGTCTTGGAATGTGTTGCCTGCGGCGTAGTTGGACTGACTGACGAACCCGGTCACGCCGGAGAGTGAGGAGAGCATGATGAAGAAGTCTACTTCGGGATTGCTGAACTGCTTGTGAAGGTTCAGGGAGCCGTGGACTTTGGGGCGCGTGGCGGTGAGCCATTGCTCATGAGTCATTTGTTCCAAGATAGAATCCTAGATATAATCATCATCAGTATAACCGCAATTTGCAGTGACAATCAGAGAGGGTATGGCTCACACTCAGCACCATCGCTGCTTGGACTACACCACGGACTGGTGGCATAATCTTGCCACTCTCCTCAACAGCCCGTGACAGTGCAAAGGGGTCAGACACATCACAGCTGACAGGTAACAGATTCACGCCAAGCTTTCGCATCTCCTCGACGACCTCGTTCGACTTCTTGCTCGAGCCAGCGCTTCGGGACATGACGATGATGTTCTTGGCGCCCTTGTCGGCCATCCAGTGGCAGATGGACCGCCCTATACCACCGAGGCCGCCGACGATCAGGTACGAGGCCTCAGGGTGCAGGCTCGCCTCGAGCTTGCGCTGTCCAACCTGTGCACAAGTTGTTAGTCACAATCCAGAATTTCCCAAGCTGGAGTAGAAACATACCGGCACCATCTCATCGGGCCTCACGGTCAAGACAAACTTGCCCATGTGCTTTCCAGCTTGCATCAACCGGAACGGCTTCTCCACCTCCGCAAGAGGATAAGAAACAATAGGTTCATTTGGCACAATGTTGCCATTGCGAAGAAGATGCATCAGGCTCTTCAAGGCCCTCTGCACCCACTCTCCCTTGAACTCCTCCATCTGGAGCAAGTCGACCGAGGCGAATGCGACCTGGCGCTTGAAGACCTCCATCTCAAGCTTGCTGTTGCCTTCGAGGTCGCGCTTGCCGATCTCGACGAAACGGCCAAAGCGGGCAACGCAGTTCAGACTCTTCTGGAGCAGTGAGCCGGCCAGGGAGTTCAGCACAACGTCGACGCCTCTCCCATTCGTCGCTCGCATGATGCCAGCAGCGAAAGAGTGGTCTCTGCTCGAGAAGATGTGGTCGTCTGGAATACCATATTTCTCAGTCATGAAGTCGCGTTTGCCCTGTGACCCAACCGTAACAAAGACCTCCGCTCCAATATGCTGAGCAATGGTTACGGCAGCTTGACCAACACCACCCGCCGCGCTGTGGATCAGCACACTCTCCCCGGCCTGGATATGAGCCACGTCGACCAGGGAGATATAAGATGTAGCGAACGCAAGCGGGATCGACGCCGCCGTCTCAAAGCTCATGCTATCTGGGATAGGAACAACACTTGTCCAATTAGTCGAGACCGTGTCAGCAAAGTGTCCGCGCAGTAGAGCCGCCACGCGGTCACCAGGCCGGAGGTTGCTCCTCGCAGCAGCCAGAGGGCCGACGCGCTTCACGACCCCAGAGCACTCGAGGCCGGTCAGGTCTGACTCGAGCTGGCCCATGGCGGTCATGACGTCTCGGAAGTTGATTCCGAATGCCTTGGGGACGATCTCGACGTAGTCCTCGGGTAGTGGCTTTGAGGCGTTGGGATTGTCGACGAAGTGGATGGTGTCCAGCAGTCCCGAGACACCGACGTCGAGACGCAGAGGGCGGCCTTGTTGGGCGAACGACTCGATTGTCGTGGGAGCTGCACTCTGCGAGGGCTTGTGGAAGAGCCTTGAGATCCTGGCTTCGTCTTTGACGTACCTCGGGATTAGCACGTCGCCATTTCGAACTGCGTACTCGAAGTCGTTGGCATCTTCTGACGGGTCGAACACACTCGCGAATACTTGTGCGACGTTGAACACAGACTCTGATGACCAAATGTTGTCTGGCTCCAAGTCGAGGTGCACAAGTCGTTTGCCAGAATACTCAGACCGGATTGTACGCAGGAAGCCCACGCTCATTGCTGCTACAGGGTTGTCAGAGTTTATGGCTGCGCCAGAGGTGATCCAGAGAAGCCCCTTGGATTGGATGGTGGCCGCCTTGATAGCGTCGAACTCCTCGGAAGTTGGATCGAGAAGCGTATTGTCTCCGCCAGCTAATACACAGATCTTGCCGCTGCATGAGGCAGAACCCAACGGTGAGATAGCAGGATGATGGCCCGTCACATCAGCAAGGAGTGTCTGCAGAGCAATAAGCCACTCGCTCGGCGGAGTGTCTTTTCCGGTAACGATGAGTGCATCCAGGTCTGCGGGCTCTGCCTCAATTTCCATGGGCACGGTGGCCGAGATGACACTGAAGGAGTAGAACTCCTCATCTTCACAGTCATGCACCTCCATCTCAATACCACCAAAGCCGGTCTTCTGGAGGACGCTGTCCCACATGCTGACGGACAGCGAGGGACTCCACTGGCGCTCCTTCTCCTCGCTGAGCCACCAGCCGGGTAGGAGCCCGAATGCGAACAGGAGGTCCAATGCGTCTTTCGTGGTCTCCATGAGACACAGTCTACCACCAGGCTTGAGCAGTCGACACACGTTGCTCATAGTATGCTCCATATTCTTGGTAGCATGCAGCACCTGACAGGCCACGATGACATCGTAACTCCCCTCCTCGAAGCCCTGGCCGGCCGGGTCCTGCTCAGCATCGAGTCGCTTGTACCGCATAATGTCCGAATACTCAGCAAAGACCTTCTGCGCCTCCTCAAAGAACCCGCTCGAGATATCGGTGAAGTCATAGGTCGCCGCCTGGTGGCCAACTGCATTAAGGATCCGCTTGGTGGCGCCGCCGGTGCCGGCTCCAATCTCGAGGATCTTCATTCGAGGGTTCTTGTGCGCCATATGCTGCACGATCTGGCCAAGTTTACACGCTGTCCTCTCCCACTTGATCGCGTCCTCGTAGTACCTGTGCAGCAGTTTGTTCTCCATCATGGCCTCCAGGGGGGTTACCTCGTGGCGCAGGATGGCGGGGATTTGGGGGCCGAGGCAGCAGACCATCTCACCGTTGACAGTTGCAGCCTTGACTTTTGCAGTCAACTTGGTGACGAGCTCGGGCGGGTCGTCAAACCATGTAGAGCTATCGGGAGACAGCTCATTCTGCTGGGCCAGGATGACCTGCAGCTTCATCCAGGTCACGTACTTCTCATGGTACCACTCCAGCTGGGCCATAGTCTTCTCTGTGAGCTGCTCCAGGGCCTTTCGGATATAGTGGAAGGTCACCCGGCTGAGGTCGGTCATGATAGCGGCTTCTTCTGCGTCAAATGGGCTGCTGAGCTCTTGTCTCAGCTGTTCCTTGCTGAGGAACGTGATGTCTTTCCTCCACTCCACGGTAGCAAGCTTCTCGAGATCGAAGATGTCGGACTGCTGAGGCTCAACTGCGGGTCCAATCGCTGTCACGCTAAAACCATTGATTTGAAGCAGTGGCTGTTCATCCTTGTTGCCGGCACTCTCGTAGATAGCTATGTCGCTGGTGAACCCATCCGTGCTAGCGTTCGTCACATCGCAGTAGATTTTGAGGATGCTTTCCGCCTTGGGCAGCTTGTCCGCCCGCAGCTCGATGCTTTTGATCGTGCGCGGCACCAGGGGTGTAGACAGCTTGGACCCCGACTCCGGTGTCGCCAAGTAGGCACTATAGGATGCCTGGAAGATCGAGTCGATGGTCGTGGGGTGGATTATATGGGCATCCTCATGGCCACATGGCATCGTGCCGGCAGTATCTGCGACTTTGATCGAGGCTAAAGACTGGTTCTTGCGCTGGTTAACGGATTGGATATTTTGGAATATCGGCCCGTGATCGATTCCTGTTGCTCGAATGGCGGCATAAAGATCTTCAGGGTCCATCACCTTCCAGTACTCTGCGTCTTGGCCATGTCTGGCGAGCCGGACATCGGACAGAGGATCCTGCCATGCCATGGTTTTGAAACTGCTAGTCTCACCCTCTACATCGATGAGACCGCTGCAGTGCTCGGTCCATTCATTATCGGCAGTGACCGAGCAAATCCGAAACGCTCTGCACCCGGGCGTGGCAATGGTCCTGTCATCGGTGCGCTCAAGAGTCAGCTGCAGCTCAACGCCCTTTGATGCATCCAGCGTGTCTGGAATGAGCAGTCCGCGGTCAATCTGAATGTCTCGCAGGCGGAAGCCCACCGGCGTCTTTCCCTCAGAAACTGTGAACTGAGCAGACGCCTCAATAGCCATGCAGAGGAACCCAGCACCAGGGAAGAGAATATCCGACTGGACCACATGGTCGCGGATCCAGGGTATGTCCGCAAGTCGGATGATGTGACGCCACGTGGGTGTGATCGAGTTCGTTCCGGGGACAAGTGAGCCCACCAGATCGTGACTTGGCAGGGCACGGCTGCGGACGGCCTTGCTCACCCGAGGCTCAGCCCAGTGGCGGATGGAGTGGTTCCAGGGGTACCTCGGCAGGTTCTGCAACAGCTGGGCGTTCTTGCGGCCAAAAGGAAAGTTGATGGCCTCCATATTGAGCTTGCATCCGGCCTTGAGTAAGTTTCCCGCCAGCTCCTGCATGGTCTCGATTGCGCTTCGCTTCCGAACCAGTGTTGGGAAGTATTCCACATCGCAGCCCTTGAAATCCTCACTCCCAATAATCTCTTGGATCGGCCCTGACAGAGCTGCGTGAGGACCAACCTCGACGACAATGTCGACGGAAGAAGAC
Source organism: Diaporthe vexans (assembly GCA_021188095.1). Taxonomy (NCBI): domain Eukaryota; kingdom Fungi; phylum Ascomycota; class Sordariomycetes; order Diaporthales; family Diaporthaceae; genus Diaporthe; species Diaporthe vexans. The sequence continues at coordinate 6,586,551 of JAJLLZ010000001.1, read as the reverse complement.
TTGGACTTCACGTCCTCAAGGCACATGGAAGTAAATGCCTTGACGAATGCAACGGGCCGGGTGAGACTTTGAACCCAGTGCAAGGGGTTGCTGATAGTCTTTCCGCACGATTCCCTGTTGCCAGTTGTGGGGGAGGAGAAAATAACATCTGACGACAGTGTGTCCTGCTCCGCCATCAAAGTCTTGAGCCAAGTGTGATAAGCGTCGGCAAGGGCCTCCATGTGGTGAGAGTGGTATGCCGCGTCAATCTTAAGCCGTCTCGCGAAGACGCCGTCCTCCTTCAGCAGGACCTCAAGCTCCTCGATACCTTGCACGTCGCCAGAAGCTGTGATGCTGGAGGGGCTGTTATAGCAAGCAGTAACAACCCGGCCTGACGTGACCTTATCAATGTACTCCTGTGCGGCGACCGGGCCAAGGCCCACGGCCATCATGCCCCCTGGCTGCACGCCGGCAATCTTCTTGCCTGCGAGCTGACCACGAGCGAAGCAGATGGCCATAGCAGTCCTGAGCGTGATTGCCCCGGCGGCATACGCCGCTGGGATTTCACCACTGGAATGACTGGTAACAGCTGCAGGGTCAACTCCCCAGGAGCTTAGGAGGCGGATCAACGCGATCTGAACAACAACGCTAAGAGGTGTGCTGTATGCGATGTCGTTTACACGAGTGTTTTCCGCATCCTTGGACAACTCATCAATGAGTGACCAGTTGCAGCCGACATCGCGCAAGGCTTCCTCAGCATCAAGCACAGCACCTTTGAAAACAGGGTACGCTTCGATCAGCTCGCGACCCATAGCCCACCACTGAGCTCCCTGGCCTGTAAAAACGAAGCCGACTTTTGGGGTGACGGCCGCAGTGCGTCTGGGCTTCATTCGAGGACCGTCGAGGATCTTGATCAAATCAGTGACATTACTAACTGGGCAGGCCGACATCCAAGGCAGTCTTGTTCGCTTCTGTCCAAGCGTGTAGACAAGGCTGTCGAAATATTTCTCGTGGTTGGCGATATCCAAGCCTTCCAAGTGCGTCTTCAAATTCTTGGCCATGTTAAGGGCGGCTTGCTCTTCTTTGGCGCTGAGAACAACCAGTCTAGAGGTGACATGCTCGTGCCATCCGTTCAGAACTGTGCTCGAGGCTGAGCCATTTGTCTGTCTTCGGAGGTAGGACTCGTAACCCTCCATTATAACGTGCGCGTTGGTACCGCCATATCCAAAATTATTCACCGAGGCGCGGCGGACACCGTTGACCTCGGGCCATGGCTCAGCTGCCGGTGGCACAACCAGGTTGCGCTCGTGGAGTCGCAAAACTGGATTGGGGGTCTCAAAAGTGGCACTTGGGGGCACAATGCCCTTCTCTAGGGCGAGAGTGACCTTGATCAAACTGGCAAGACCGCTGGCAGTCTCCGTGTGACCAATATTACTTTTGACAGAGCCAATTCTCAAAGGATCTTGAGGGCTTTTGACTGCGGAGAAAACGGCAGAAATTGCACCAACTTCGAGGGGGTCACCAGTCGGTGTGCCAGTTCCATGAGCCTCAAAATATCCAGTCTCGGCCGGGTCGAGTCCTGCCTTCGCATAAACACCTCTGATGAGTGCCTCCTGTGCGTCTTGGCTCGGTGCGGTGATTGTCTCGGTCTTGCCGTCCTGGTTGGACCCGCTGTTCAGGACCACGGCACGAACATTGTCGCCGTCCCGTATCGCATCATCGAGACGCTTGATGATAATAGTCCCAGAACCTTCGCCTCGTCCATAGCCGCTGGCGCGACTATCAAATGCGAAGGATCGTCCCTCGGGAGAAAGAAATCTGTGGAAGGGTCGGTCGTGTTAGTTTCTGAATGGGCGAGACACAATGGTAATCATACTTGAGAGTAGACATGACCACAAAATTGTCTGGCTGTAGAATGACGTTTGCCCCTCCAATAATGGACATGTCAGACTCTCCACAACGTAGACTCTGACAGGCTTGATGGAATGCCACAAGGGTGGTTGAACATCCCGTGTCAATGGACAGACTGGGACCGCGAAGGTCAAAGAAATGAGACAGCCTGTTGGAGGCCATGGCAGATCCCACACCCAACATCACGTTACGTGGAAGAGTTTGGTTGTCCTTAAATTGTGTGTCATGGTAGTCCTTGAAGAAGGCACCGGCGAATACGGATGTGTTCGAACCCGCGACATCTTCGATGGAGAGACCCGCTATCCTTTCGGTCAGTACTAGTAGGATGGAAAGCGATAATTGTGAGTCTGGCTGCAACCTACCATTTTCCAACGCTTCATATGTTCCTTCGAGTTGCATCCGAAATTGAGGATCAAAACTCTGTATTAATTAGCCAACAGATTTATATGAAGTTCGAGGCTGTTCAGGCACTCACAGCTGCAAGGTCCGTTGGAAACCCGAAGAATGCAGCGTCAAAAGAGGCGACATCATCGTCAAGAAAGTGGCCGCCGATGACATTTGTCTGTCGAAGATTTCGATTAGTCTCTGATTATTGGATCATCTAACATCGATAAATACTTGCAGAATCAATCTTCTCCCCATTGGGATGATACACGCCGTCCAGGTTAAATCGTGATGATGGAACCCGGCTCCAGGCTGACCGTCTCTCCTCACAGATTTTCCAAAGCTTTTCGGGGTCGGTTGCCTCTCCGGCAAATTTGCAGCTCATGCCAATAATGGCAATAGGGACGGGGCGGTCCACCATGGCAGGCAACAAAAGCGTCTCAGGCTCAGGGAAGAGTGTGACCTCTCAAAGACTGTCTTGAAAGAATCAGCTGTGCTGTTGAAGGCTGAAGCAGATAATCCAAACAGGGTATTCTCGCAAGGGAGAGGAGGACGAAAGAAGGTATACATGAAGCGCGCGACCAAGTATTGAATCAAGCGACTTCGCGCCATGAAAGGCTGAGCCCACCCGCGCACCTTTACCAATGAGGCTGAGGGACTCCCGCTCCTCGCCAGGATAAACTCCGTGATAGTAGACTGGTAAGTAGCCGTACGGATATCTAGCTTCCACTCAGATATTACGAAAACAATTAATTTCTACCGCATTATCCAATCATGTATTCTTATTCGCGTTTAGCCCACGTGGTCGGCTCGGAGCAAGGTTGCTATGTGGCGCGCGGCAAAGTCACCCGGCGGGAGTGGCACTTGAAATTTTACTCCGAAGCCACAATGCCCGTATTACCCCTTCCGCCTGGCGAATCTCATTGCGGTTGGACAATATCCTGTTCCAAATCATGGCGGTGCTCATATCTCAACTCTGACGGGCCTTGCCCCAGAGAAAGCTCGGGCTGCTGTGTGCATGGGAAGAAGACAAGGAAAGTCTCTGGATTCCGGCCACATCGTAAAATCAATACCAGACGAAGCCAAGTTGCAAGTGATACTACCTGGAAACTATTGATAGATATTTCATGGGTGGTACATACATGCGTAACGCAAATGGAGAAGGGCGATGCATGTAAAAGTTTTGCAAGACGGTGTTCTCACTCATTGTCGTGCTCCCTGCTCTTTCTTTGTATGTTGTCATGCAAGGTTTTGAGGTGTAATTTTGAGCTTGAGAAATCAAATTTCATGTAGGTATGTTCTCGTCCACATTCAATGCGTAAGGCACTCAGCGTAAATTGCACCTATCACCACTTTTGAATTTTGTCGTAGGTTCCCTCACCCAATGACCTCAGTGCATTTCCCCCACATTTCATCTTCCTTCAATCCGTTGATCTCTTCATCACTCAGACAAACCAACAAATTCAAATCACCCGACGCCTCGGGCGGATAAAAGTACAGCGTCCCAGGCAGCGGAAACAAATTCGGCCTCCTTATAAACTCAGGCGCACCCAGCTTCCCAAATTGCAGCACCAGCGCCGCCTGCGCCATACTACTGGACGCAATATCCGTACCGCGGTCAAACGGGCCCGCGTATGTGATCTTGGTCTTGTCAGGCTCCCTCGATAGGAACGTGGCGTAGCTGCGGGCCGAGTGCTCCGTGTTGGCCTCATTGAGGTCCTTGCGGAGCAGCGAGGTGACTGCGCTCAGGGTGCTGTCGAGAAGCTCCCCGTAGGTCTTGTACGTCGCCACTGTGAAGACCATTTGGCCCATGAAGGTGAATGGCACGCCGACAGCCTTGCGGGCGTCGATAGCCCGGGAGAACTTGGTGCGCGTGGTCGTGGGCGCGCCGAGTGCGACGCGGACTTTGGCGAGGGTCTTCCAGTATAGCGCTGAGACGGCGTCTCCTGAGGAGATGAACGGCACGCTGGTGTCGTAGCCGTTTGGATCTTGTGCTAGTGCTTTCACTTGCGGGATGGCGTCTTTGCAGAAGCGCACGGCGAGCCACTTTGCCGGGGATTTGATTCCTGGTGGAAGAGGAGTTGGGACTGGTGAGAAGACGCGGAGGTGGCTTTGGTCCGTGATGGGATGGTCTTCGGGATACAGCGGGATGACCGTCGCCGGATCCCGGTTGCCCTGCTTGATGACCTGCGGCGGAAGGCTCCCACCGCCGATCAGGTGCGCGATCATGCCGACCACGTTGAAGATACCGGTGCCGTCCATGACGTTGTGATGATTTGAAAAGGTCACGATAACACCATCAGTGATGAAGTTGAGCTGGATGATGCATGCGGGAGCCGGGCCGATCTCCTCTTCCTTGTAGGTCATGGGAAACCCGGGAACAGGGCAAATGATGCTCCCATCAAGTTTCTGTACTGGAAATTGAGCGTCGTGCAGATCTTGGTAGCTGGGCAGCAGTTTAGTGCAGTCCTTGACCCTCAGCATCCTGTTTGACGGCAGACCCGAGGGCCAAGGCGCCACATGGAATTTTCCTGTGTGCCCTGGACGGACGTCGGTGTGAACTACTTGTTGCGTGAGCCATGGAATCTTTTCGGCCAATTTCTCTGTTGCATCTTCCCACTCCTTGATGATATCTTCTCTAGCAACGCCGATGGCTTTGTACAGCGCACAGCCATGGTTGTAGGTTTTGAGTTGTGGCCATTGGCCCATAACATCTTCGTAGATTGGCTCCGTAATGCTTCCCATTATGCCGGTTCCTGTTGTATTCAATGAGTATTTTACGTTGGAAAATGACCCTCTTAGCTCCAGGAAAAACTGCCTTGCTCACCATAGGCAAGCATCTCTTTATCAGGCCCTCCCCGCGTCTCACAGAAATGGTGGTGAAAACTCCGACGCGATACCTCACTACATTTTCACTGGGAAGGTAATAATGAATCACGTAGGAGTTATCCTATTGAACTGTGATCTTACTGGGGGTCGATCGCTCAGCTGAATCCTTCAGGCCGACAGCTGAAAATACGGGCGTTGCGCCTCCACCAAGTTGACGTGCCCTCCAAATCCACCGGAAATATTACTCCGAACCGATGCCACAACACCATCCACTCAAGCTCCCAAGATGCCGGATAATGTCTTTATCCTTATCACAATATGAATTCCAAGAGCTTAGATTTTATTGTCTTCTTCTCATCCTCGGTCCTATCGGTCAATCTACAGGCAATCATTTCCAGCGGTTCAGATTGCAGGTGTAGCATAAGTAACAGGAAAACATTCCGATCCGTGGTCCCTATGAGACGCCGCTTTGACTCTATTTCAGTTTCATCCATTGTGTAAAAATGGCACCAATTACCGTACCAAAATACCGTTATGAAGGCCCTATCGATCCGGCAACTCCCCTCAAGTTGGACAACTTGAAAGGGAAGTCAGTCATCATCACTGGAGGTAGTAGGATCTGCTCTGTCATCGAATCAAGTAGCACCCACTAACAATGATCAGCCGCCGGAGGTCTGGGCAAAGCCTATGCCAAAGCATTTGCAGATGCAGGGTGAGGACCTTCAATAGAAACCTGCAAGAATCTCAGCTAAGGATAGCTGCAAAGCGCATTCGTCACTATAGGAGATATCAACACCGAAGCCTGCCAAAAGACGACCGAGGAGCTTGGGAAGTATGAAACCTCAGCCCGGGAAAATTTTGTACTTTTGTAACTGACCGATATCCCACAGAAATGTCCAGGCTTTCAAATGCGACGTGACAAGCTGGGAAGACCAAGCCTCCTTATTTGAGGAAGCTATCAAATTCTCCCCGAACGGCGCAATAGACATCGTCGTGGCAAACGCCGGCCTAGGCGCCCTCGGTGACCCGCTCGTTCAACCAGATGACCTTTCCGGTCCTGCAACCAAACCGGACCTGCGGATTCTAGAGGTGAATTTGCGAGGGATACTCTATACAACCCGCTTGGCGCTGCACTACCTTGCCAGGTTCCAAAACGAGAATATCGAGGACCGGTCACTTATCCTCATGAGTAGCATGTCTGCTTATGTTGATTGGGAGAGGTCACTGCAGTACCCTGTCTCTAAGGGTGCTGTGCGGACTTTGATGAAGTGCCTGAGGAGAATGACCTGGAAGGAGGGCATTCGCGTAAATTCTGTCGCTCCTGGGTACGACTGAAACTACTTCGTAGCCCGCTTCACCCAGGCTGACCAAAGCATCAGATACATCGAGACAGTGATGATCCCGGAGCACATTAAAGCAAAAATGATCGAGGCTGGTGTGGAATTCGCCGAGACTGAGGATGCTGTCAAGGCTGTGATGAGAATAGCCACGGATTCCTGCGTCAATGGTAAGTCTATCAACATTCTTACAAGCGTATCAAGTGACTGATTCACTAACGAGTGTGACAAGGTCGGTCACTGGGTGTCCTGAGCCGCGACCGGGCCCCTGAGGGATACATTGATCTTGACAGTGATGACTACCGAGAGAGCGATTTTATCTACCCCATGGAGCAATTGGCTTTGTCAATCAAATTTGGATAGCAGGCCGTGCCAACACGATAGAGCCCCAAAAAAGAAAAGGCAAAAAGAAAGAAAAGAAGAAAGCAGGCTTCGGGTGCAGCTATTCCAAGCTCGTTATGGCCGCGTGCATGCATGAGCCGCCCCTAGATTTCACCTCTTATCAATCCACCTGCATTCAGGATCAAGAGATCCTCTTAGGGAGGCAAGTATTCGCAATACCATTTCGCTTTTTCCGTATGTGAGGGAAACAAGACATGGCTTTGGCATAAGCATTCGGTGTGGTACCGATACAGACTTGGCATATGAGGTTCACAAGGGCAACAAGAATGACGAGGCTGGGGCCACCCCACAAAAGCTTGAGCGTAGGAGCGGCGGTGAGAAAGTCGCATCAGCATATTCCACCTGAATTCCCACGGGTGTGCATTGGCGAGGCGTATGTCTGACCGCATTCCGGATGTCTAGGTACAGAACATTAACGCGGGCCTCCCAGAGTCCAAATTGGGATGAGAGTAATGCTGAGCTTGTAGCGCATTGAAACAGGCACCAGCTGATTATCTGGAGCCCCTTAATTCGACAAAGGGAATCGAGAACGGTGACGGATCGCCATCTCCAGTCACTCCTCAACAAAATCGATTCTCCGCACATAAACTCCCAAACCGACCACTAATTCTTCGTCTGATTGGGTTCATTTGAGTGTATTCAGGTTCACGGATCATATTCTATCTCAGTCGGGTCTGCAGCCGAATTTGGGTGGAAAAGTTCAGAAATCCACGCCGTACCAGCGGGTTGGGCTGCATGAAGCTATACTAAATCCAGGCGCAGGATTTAGAAACTCCACATTCCGTGCTTCTGCCTAAATCGATAGCGCAGAGAATTCTTCGACGATGCAGTGCAATGAATCCCTGGTTTCCCCGTCTTTCTATTTAACCTAGCTCTGTCTGCCTTCCTGTCGCCGTGTACTAGCAACTCAATTCACTACGTACTCTGTCTACGATTTGATTCTCATCGTATCGCGGCACCATGATCCTCTCTTCAGCTTCAACAGCCATTCTACTTGCGGCGTCAGCAGTGGCTCAGCAACTGAACACGTGGCCGCAACAAAATCACGGTGGCGCAGGGCGCTACACGGACAATGACATCGACACAACGGAAGAGCGCGCCGTCAGTCCAGGAGACTCCGGGACGTATTCACTCCTATTCAACTTCTGGGTCAACCTCAGCGGCCTGTACATTCAGTCTTCAGGCGACTTCATAACCGATTACCACGTTGGCGCTGTGATTGGCAACAGGTATTCGCAAGTCGGCAGGGTGTGCGGGGCGACTGGGAACTTCACCTTCGTGCCTTTGGTAGACCCAGAGACCGGGGATTATGTCCGGTCGCTAACGTTGTTTGTTGATGTCACTGGGGTCAAAGGGAACTCGTCTACCGCCATCATCAACGAGATCTGGCCTGTGTTTCCCGAGGATGAGGCCGTCGACCCTGGGAACACCTCTCCATGCTCTGCCTGATTAGCCGAGCAATCCCAGTTGCCATTTGTACTTTCAGACACCGCATTCATTCCTAGTGAAGAGGGTCACGTTGGGATAGGAGAGCAGGATGGATTCAGCAGTCATCCCAAGTCGGTCAGTGGTCTTTCGGTTGGTTCTGGACGAAGGCAAACCGGAAAGTGCACAATCTATGCAATGTGAAAGACGAGGGGTGCTATGAACCACATAGTTTATGCCCAAGGACGCAAATTCATATTTGAAGAATTAGACTTATAGACCTTATCTACCAGGTTTTCCATATGACTTTCTTGACAGCCCCTGGGAGTATACACGAGTATAATCCTGGGTCTGCGAAAGGACCGGGGAGTCAGAATCACAAATTTCATGGAAGAAAATACTGATAACCCTCAACCATGACACGCGTGACGTCTCCCAACCTGTGCACGTAACGCTTGAGCTTGGCCTGACATGCTCCTCCCAGCAAACCCGCCAACGTTCTTGACATCTGCTGAAGTCGTGTTTACATTGGGAAACTTGGGGTTGACACCTTCGCCAAAGTCCGCGCCATCAGCCACATACAGGACCTCTCCACCAAGCATTGTCAACAGCACCTTCTGTCGAGCAATCTCCTCCTCGGGGACCTCAAAGTAATTGCGATCCAGGATGATGATGTCCGCAATCTTCCCGACCTCCAGAGAACCTATGCTGTCATCGGCGCGCAGAAATTTGGCAGCCTCGATAGTGATCGCCCGGAGCGCAGCCTCACGCTCCATCTTCTTCCCTGGGAAGGTCGAAGTGTTGAAAGGCGCGCCATGAGAAGCGGGAGAGTGCGGGTTCTGAGGGTCTCCTTGGCGAGTGACGGCGGATTTCAGTGCAAGAAACTCATCAAGAGGATCAATCTGTTCATATTCTGTTAGCAAGGGATCGTAAGGGTAAATATCAAATAAAAACAAGGTTCTTACCGGCCAGTCACTACCGTATATAACTGGGCGTCCACCTTCTGCGATATCCACAAAGGCTTCCAAATACTGTAGGCGATCAGGCCCCATAGAGTTCAAGGTCAACGGCTCCCAAGTGGCGCTTGGCTGAGCCCACTGGAAGCTAAGGATAGCGTCGACCCCGAGCTCGCCGCGACGCTGCCAGTCATCCGGGCTAGAGAGCTCCGCATGGGCGATGGCAATCTTGTAATCAGTCACGTTAGGAAGGCTCTCACGGAACTGCTCCACCGCGTCCAGGACCCGCCGGACAGCACCGTCGCCATCCGCGTGGAGCTGAACATCGATGCCATTGCTGGCCAGCTGGCCGAGCAGGGCAGCCAACGGCTCCAGCTGGATATAAGGTTCCACGATGGTGGCGTTCGGGGGGACAGCCCACTGGGAAGAATTCCCAACTTGCTCGAGGTATGGCGAGAGCACCGCTCCTGTCTTGGCGGGAGACTGGATGATTCCATCCATAAACAGCTTGACAGCCTGCCACTTCAGGACAGGTTTCGGACCGACTTTACCACCCTGGGTGAATGTCGTAGTCACATTGATAGCATCTTGGATGACCTTGTCTACCGCGTCCACCGTCGCGGGCGCTTCGACTTGGTAGTCAAAGTACGGCCGGGCGCTCAGATTCCCGCTCTGTTGGACTTGCAGAAACAGATTGTGCTGGCTTGGTGCTGCCACGGCCTCCTGGAACGTTGTGACTCCTGCTTGCCTCAATTCCCGAAGGGCGGCGTTGACACCATCAATCCGCTCGGCTTCGGTCAGAGGATTAGGACCAGCAAGAAGCGTCGATGCTCCATCCTGAAGCAGACCGGATGGCTCATTGCTACCCGGGAGTCTGTCGATTCTACCCCCGGCCGGATTCGGGGTCGAAGCGTTGATGCCAGAGACCCTGAGAGCAATCGAGTTGACAAAGTACGTGTGATGATCGGTGGTGGTGAGGATCACTGGCCGTTTCGTGTTCAGCTTGTCCAAGTCCGCCTTGGACGGCAACCCGCTGAGTGTGGACAAGCCGGATAAATCAAAATTGACAACATCGAGCCACTTTCCCTCGTTGTCCTTCTCGGGCTCGGCGTCTATACACTTTTGCAGGTGTTCCAGGACCTGCTCGATGACGAGTGTCTCGTAGTTGAGGTTGCACTTGACAAGCGCTTCACCTGCGGCCCCTGTGTGCATGTGGGCGTCGATCAGGCCAGGCATGGCCATGCGCCCATCGAGATCGATGACGGTGGTGTTTGGGCCGATAAAAGACTGGACACTATCATCACTGCCGGTAAAGATGATGACTCCGTCGTTGATGACGACTGCTTGTGCTTGAGAAGATGCCGCGTCGAGAGTGTAGATCTTCCCATTACGAAGGACGGTATCCGCAATAGTGCTGGCATTCTGTCCAAGCACCGGCGGAAAAGACAGAGAAAATGAAAGTAAAAAGAATATCCCGGATGGGAGGGTTGTTCGAACCATCGTTGAAAGACAGTGCAGTATCCACGGGAGATTGAATGAAGGTGTCGGTCACTGACTGGAAGCCCCAAGCACTTGACCAGATGAAAGGAGTTTGTAGTTATTATACATTTATGGCCCAAGACATTATATCACGACCAGAAAAGGGTCGGCAAGGAAGACCAACAGTCCTTGAGGAACATTGATCCGCCATGATGCTATCGGTCAAGCCGTTTTCAACTCCCGGCCGTAGATGTTCTTTTTCGAGACAACATTGTCACAGCTGCGCCCCTAAGGGCGCGTCGCTTGTAAGTTCCCAATACAGCGCTGTCCCCACAATACGATAAGTTACCCCTGGCATATGTATACGCTGGAATCAATCAGACTCGACACTTATAGCGATTTCCACATTTCGTTCAGAACGTCGTGGTCAGATGCTGTCTCCACAAATACACGTATTCCCTAACCAAACTTTATCTAATCCACAGCTGAGTATTCATAGCTTTGACTATGCGTGATTACGATCAACCATTCGAGAATTCTGCCCGATTGAAATCCCCGCAGATCCCCCCTTTAAGTATGGCATGACGCCAAGACTTGGCGCAGGAAAACACGGCGAAAGTTGAGGAATAATTATCGACGATGTTGATAAAATCCATCAGGAAAAAACCGACATAATTGCCAAGTCTTGTGTTTTTAGCTCCTGGTCACCTCATCTGCCATATGCAGAATCCATTAGCAGATAAGATTACCGTCGGCCATAGCATGTGTGTCATCTGCTGGCACGCCGATGGGACGAGAGGATACAACCATAACTTTATTCCCACAATAGAGACAACTGCAGTTACATAAACCACCATCCGCTGTCTGCTTGCGGTAAAGGTTCTTTCCCTCCCTAAGTGCCTTCTCCATCACCGGTTTTAAAAGGTCGCGAGTTCAACTCGCTTCACTAATTACTAATTCTTTGTAGAGCCTAATAAGACCACCTTGAAAGATAAAAGACATTCAGTCGATACGCTTTTTATATGAGTTTACGTGAATCATTGCACGAGAAGCTCAAAGGGATGACCGCCGCCTGAGCCGAGGGACATTTTGTCTATAGGAGAAGCGTAGCACACGTCATTACTTAATGTAAAAAGCAAGATAGCTACAGCTGCTTTGCAAAATTCTGGATGCTCATACCGACGGCTGACGACGACCATTGCACTCATTCCCAAGCCGGTATCTCTAGTTGTTAGCTGGTTTCGTTTCTAATCCGTATATAGCCGAAGCCATACATAGCCCCTTCATACAGTGGTACTCTAGTCGTTGGACCATGAAAGGTTTCAATCAACCTGAAGCCTAACATCTCGACAGTGATCGCAGACACCCGGGACACCGAGTCGTTGTGGAATAGCGCGCAGACCATACCCAGTGAGTTCCTTACAATTGATTGTCATCATTATCGAATGAACAATTATTTATGCAGTTTAGATCTCCTGGTTCGGTCTCCGTGTAGGCCTCGTCGATTGGCCATAGCTGCCATTCTTTGTCCAGCGCCTGCGCGTGCTGAACTCGTTTGTCAAGTGGGTCTCCACGCGCCCCCATTATGTCATTCAGCATAGACTGGTCAACTGGCCGCCTTTTACAGGATTCAATTTCATCTCAACTCTCTACTGCGCAGGTGAATACTAACTATTCTGGTCAAGGCGGGGTCCACTCGTCGAGAAGACGTGGGTATCAAGTCTGGAGTCAAAGGCTCCCAGGGTTCCGAGGTACTCGAGATGCATGAGAAGTTCCTCCACAGAGTCGTGCCATCCGAGCGTTGCTTCTTCTACAAAGTCCGCGATGGATGGGGACCTCTGTGTGACATACTGAATCTGCCAGTACCAGTCCCAGCGGAGGCATTTCCGCATAACAACAAGCCCGATGATGTGAAGACAGTCGGCCGCATCGTTGTTATGGCTGGTTCCGTGACGTGGGGTCTGATCTTCGGCGGAAGTGTTACTCGTGCCGGGTATAACTGGAGGCAGTACTCAAAGCTTCGGGGATTAAAATAAGACAAGAGCTATTTTTCTTTTTCTTTTACTTTCCTTTTTTCTAAAAAGAATCAGCATGTCGTCATACATATTTTGAAGTTGTGGCTGTCTTACAATAATAGTACACGGGATGGGGATCCGCGGCAAAAGAAAAGTGTTACTTACAGCCGTTCGAACCCTGCCTCATCCACCAGCGGTATCGGTGGCTAGGGTGTGCAGGCAGGCCAAAGAGTCGAGGCGAACGCAGGGAGGCGAGGGAGTTACGGTGATTCCTGCTGGCCTGCATTTACCCGGCACCGGTTCACGGCTAGCGAACACCCCGCACCAATAGTGGGTGCGTTGAACCTTGCCATTCCCCCGGGAAGGTAATGTAAGCTTTAGAAATCCTAGCTGGCACACGCTTGCGTAGATCATAGGACCGTACCCTGGGGAAAATCTGTTCCAGCCTGATCTCATTGTGCCTACTGGCCAGCCGTACGCCCGGCAGGGTCGAGGAAATTCGGTCGAGACGCGTGTCATCGACATTATAAGATGCCGTGCTCCCGGACCACGAGATGGAAGCAGTTGCGTGCAACGCATCCGCTGCTCCAGCCCACGATTGCGGCATGGCTCCTATTTCTCAGGCTGGGCTGATGGCTCTGTCCGCGTTGGCCGTGAGCTTCTCGCCATGCGCCGGGGCGCAAGTGACAAACACCTCGTTTTCCAACGACGCGACGTCGCTCACCTTCATATACCAGAACAACCTGAACGCGTCTGACGACGCGAACCATGTCGGTGCTATCTTGTTGGACCCTTTGACACAAAGTGCAGGAAGTGCCCAGTGTACCGCCATCGGAGAGACCCTACTGCCCTTCTCGACCGTCGAATCACACAGTGAGGACTTCGAAGATGCTCTATCCTACCTTGCATTCGCCGGCTTGGTACAACCGGGGCAGCAATATTATGTGCAAGATGCCGTGTTGTCAGTAAATACCTCGCCCGAGGGCACTCTGGGCTTCTCAACGTCCGGGTCGGAAAACGGGACTAGCCAGCTGCCGGTCCTCTGCACCCAGTCCAGCTCCCAGAATGGCGCGAGCAACGCCCAGGCGACTGCTTCGAACAGGCTGACGATCTCCTCGGCGGGCAACACCTACGTGGGATTCCGGAACCAGAAGTCCTTCCGCTTCGTTGGGATACCATATGCAGACCCGGTCGAGCGTTTCGAGTACTCAACGGTGTACAGTGCCACGGGCCAGACGATCAACGCCACCGCGTATGGTGCCAACTGTGCCCAGGCGTATGACTCGACCTCCGCCGAGAACTGTCTGTTCCTGAATATCCAGACGCCTTATATTCCCAAGGCTGGACAGTGTGAGAACCTCAGGCCTGTTATGTTCAGCATCCACGGCGGCGGCTTCACTGGTGGTAATGGAGGCGCGAATTCTGGATTGGATGGTGGGAATATGGCCTCGAGAGACGATATCGTGTCAGTCGAGCTCAATTATCGCCTCTCTACCCTGGGCTTCCTCGCCATACCGGGAACGGACATTAAAGGCAACTTCGGAATTGGCGATCAGATTACAGCGCTGGAGGTAAGCAAACCCAATTACCATATAGACAAGAAAATTAGTACTAAGCATCGCGCGCTACAGTGGGTTCAGAAGAATATAAAATCTTTCGGAGGAAACCCCAACAACGTCACCATCATTGGAGAGTCCGCTGGCGCCGGGTCTGTCAGAACACTGCTCGGTTCGCCGCCTGTGATCGAGAACAACCTCATTTCCGGAGCTGTCTCGCAGTCGAACCTAGGCGGGGGTGTAGCCCTCGGTCTGAACGGTGATTATGCCACGACCTACAGCTCATACCTGACCATCGACCAGTCCTTCGCCCGGGCCGGTCAACAGATCTTCAGCGGCGCTGGCTGCAACCAGACCAACATCGACGACCAGATCGCATGCCTCAAGACCGTCCCTGCGTCCACACTAGTCAACCTGGGAACAGTCGCACGATACGTCGTCCAGGACGGCACGATCGTCAACACCGAGCAGCTCATCGTCACGGCCAAGAACGGCAGCCAGGCCTACGTGCCCGTCATATTCGGCACCACAAACAACGACGGCGCCTCGTTCTGCGGGTTCCCACCGAGCAACATCACAAGCGAGGTCCAGGGGATCGCATCCTCGCTGAGCATCTCCCAGGCGCAGGCGCAGCGCGTCATCGACAGCGGGCTCTTCCCCTTCTACGACACGGGCAACCTGACCCTGGACACCTTCAACGTCTCGCAGAGGGTCTCCACCGACCTGCAGTTCCGCTGCGTCGACGAGGCCACCGTCTACGCGGCAAGTGTCTCGGGCGCGTTCCCAGCCTCCTATTACTACAACATCGACCGCACATATGAGGGCTACGACCCGCTGAACCTGGGCCCGTCCCTAAACGGGGGCATCAACCCGGAGGGCAACTACTTTCGGCTGCACGGGAGCGACCTCGGCTTCACCTACGGGAACCAGAACCCGCTGCGCGACGGCCGCGACCTGCAGGCCAGCCAGCTCATCAGCGGGTACTACGCCGCCTTCGCGCGGACGGGTGACCCGAACCCGAGCGAGGAGTACCTCGCGGCACGGGGCTACGCCGACACGCTGTCTGCCGTCAGGGAGACTGGCACGTGGGATCCCGTCACCAGCGACCAGGGGCCGGCCAAGCAGCTGGATTATCCGGCCAGGACGGTCTCGTTCCCCGAGGTCCCGCAGTGCGCCTTTTTGAATTATAGTCTGAGCTATTACCTCGACGGCGGCGCTTGAGGCAATCGAGTTGAACTGGCCGAATATCAGGTAGCACATTCTGATTTTATATAGTGGCCTACTATGGACCTAAGATTATAATCTATATTTAATACTTAAGTAGGTCTATGCGTAATTGTGCAATATGAGTGCTAGTAAGAAGCCTATTGATCCTGATTTCAAAGCGTGTTTAATCGTCGATCTTCAGATACACTTCCTGTCCAAGGTCAGCTATGAATTCCGGCCAAAGTAACTCCCTCCCAACGTCTTTCAAATATTCCACAATCTCATATGAGCCCCACACCACGGCTACCATCGCTGGTCCAATGATCCTTGAATACCTCCCTACATCCTCAGGATTCGTGAGGTCGCTATACTCATTGAAGTGGCGCATCAGGAATCGGCAGTCGGACGCGCTGACAGTCGGCAGAGATGAGCCGGGCTTAGGGAATGCTCCCCACGGCATACCGCTCCCCGTCCGTTCGTCAACGAGATATTTCAAAGCCGCTACGGCGGTCTTGACCCGCTGGTCGTGGACAAAATGCGGCCTGATATTGAGGTCGATGTGGTAGAGGCAACGCTGGACTGCCATCCGGAAGGCAACTCCGTTCTGTCGGAAGCCTGGATTCAAGGGCTCACGGTGACAGCGATATCGCTTGAGTGGTTTCTGCCCAACGATTTCCGGGTTCATAAGACCCACGGCCACGACCCAGCCGCCGCGGGTGATGTCCCGGTCGTCGGCGATGGGGAAAGGCAAGACGAACTTCCATCTCGTCGTGAAGGTCTCGCGGTACCAAGGCGGGTATCCTTCTAGCAAGGATTGCAATTCGAACTTGGTGAGCGTGGACCGGAAGGGCTCACGACCGCCCTTCTTCGCATGGCAAATGACTACGTCCTGGACCTTCTCGAATCTTAAAAGTGGACTCCACTTGTCGGTTTCATCGGCCATGAGGCCGACAGCGAGAACCACACACGCCTGCGTGCAGATGAATATTGCAGAAGAATCCGATAAGCCATGAGGCCGATGTACAAAGCGAGGAGAAGCGCGAAACCGGTCCCAGGCGCGGTTGAAGACGGCAACGATGATGAAAGACGGGGAACTCTGTCCCTGATTGGTGTGAGCCAGAATGGCAGGACAGTTTTGACACGAGCTTCTCCACAGTCTTTGCGGGCAGTCGTGAACAATTCCGGAGGGTATATCTTCCCATTTGAAATTCAACACTCGACATCTTTTATCTCGGCGCAACTTGGAAATCAAAGCCGCAACACCTTTCCAAGCCACGGGGGCAGCAAAAATGACAAGAGATGCCGCTACGGCTGCCATAGACCAGTCGATCGCCATTGTTGTGCAGTCAGAATGTGTTTGGAGGAAACTATGTTAAGGCAGGGTCTCGTCCGAAGGCTTGATGTTGTTGATCACTAGTCAGTCAGAGTTGAGCATGGGCCAGACAGACGAGGAGGAGGATTTCTAAGCTTCCTCAGCCTCAGCCATGTGCAACCTCGGGAGCCCAGGATGCAGATCCTGACCATTGAAAGCTTGCCCGATTGCTTGCCTCGCCACAATTCCTCGTATCAGAATGTAAAATTGGCGCACATTTGTCTTACAACTCGAAAATTTGGCCTAACTGCTTATGTGTCTCACTGAAATATCCCTGCTATCGAACACTTGCAAAGACATGGACCTCCGTGGTGTACTGAGGCCGAATACCTAGTTTCAAAATTCTGCATCGCTCTCTCACAAGGACCTATACATAGGCACTCTGCCCCTACCACTTTGCTTGAGTACACTCCGCTAAATTTCTCTATGCGCCAGACAATGCCCTGGTGAGAGTGAAAGCTCAGCAGGACACCAGACCACTTCGTCGATCAAGGACCAGCACACTCATATCAACACATTTTCGTCGAGTTTCAGCATGAATATGCCTGGAAAACGGAGCGTGCAGGCCCTTTTGGAGCAGGCTATCCTATCTGGGAGTTTGGATGGTGTGAAACAAAGTCTAGATGAAGGCGCCAACGCTATGAAAGCCATCAACGGCGGTCTCCCAGCCTGTGTTGCTATTGAGAACGGGGAAGAGGAGATTGCGATCCATCTTCTACGGCACTACCCAGCTGACAGCCTCAGGCTCAGGCCGCCTTCTACCAGTCCTGAAAAGTCGACATCTCAAGAACATGGGGCATGGAGACGAGATGGGATACATTTCATCATCGCGCTCTTCATGGAACCGCTCAAAAGAGCCTTCTCGGCGGCAGCATATTCCTATTCTCTACAGTTCTACATAATTATAGCCTCCATCGTCACATTCACGTTATGGTTGACTTCTGTCTTAACAAGACTACTAGTACTAGACAACCTGCGTGGAGGATGGATTTTCTTGATATGGCTTTTCCTTCTCGATATGTGCCTTGATAATACATTAATCATCCTGCAGCATAAAGGCCACAAAGATCTGCCTCTTTCCTTTATTTGTTCCCTCTTCAGCACCGAGAGGGTCGGATCTCAGATCATGGGCGCCTTTCTCCGCTCACCCTTCCAAAGTGAGCGTCTGATGTTAGAGCTGATCAACCTCTGTGTCGTGTCCAGCGAATACGTCTCAGCGTCGATTGCCTCCCAGGACAGCCGCGACAACCACATCGTCCTCGGTCTCTGGACCCTAGCGTCACTGGGTGGCCAGAAAACAGTGCTGCTCCGGCTCATTGACCTCGGTGTGCCCGTGAACCAAACGCTGCTCGAATACGGCGCTGCATACAGATTTTGCCACATCAGTTCAAAGTTCAACGTTAAATTCTTCTTCGAAACAGCACTGAGCATGGCTATTGCTCAGGGCAGGACCGGCTGCGTCGAGGTGCTGCTCCAACACGGGGCCGATCCAAGCCACAAGGACTCCCGCGGGATCACCCCGCTACACCTGGCCTGTACCAATCAGTACTGGTGTAATGTCCATGAACGGCAGCTATTCCAGCAGGGAATTCAGTTCAAGAGTGTCTATTATAGAACCTATAGCAACATCGTTGCACTCTGGCACCAAGATCCAGATTCCGCGCTTGTCATAAAGCTCTTATCTTGCTATGGCGTGGATGTGTCCATGTGGCGCGGGGATGAAGGCCAGACAGCCCTCCACGAGGCGGCCTGGTACGGAAACCCTCATATCATCACGGCCGTCCTGGACCTGGCACCTTCCCTTGTCTACTCCGTGGACGAAAAGCAACGGTCACCCCTACATTATACCTTCAAATGGCCCCAGGCGACGCGTATACTTCTGGACCGACACGAACAAGTCAAATGCAGTGAGAGGGGCGTTATCGATGACGCAGGGCCAGTTGCATTTGCCACAGGTCGGGATGTGTATGGCAACACGCCATTACACTACGCTGCGGCCGGGTGTGATCCGAAAGTCGTGGCGCTGTACTTGGACTTGTATCCGACGGCTGATATCAAGGCTCGCAACAAACTGGCCGAGACAGCCTACGACTGTTTATCTTGGTTGTATGGCAGCCGGGGATGCAATGATGCATTCGTGAAGAGGGTGCCGGGGATACGGAGGGGTCATGCGGATTGTTGGCGACCTTCTTTGATCGATTGGGTCCTCTACAGGGGGAATCCACAAGGAGAGAGCAACACCTCGGTTGAAGGAACGATGGATTTTGAATTTCCTCAAAGTGGCTCTCTGAACCATTATTAGTTTTGGTGTAAGGTGTTGACATAGGATACTGAATTTTGAGGAAGAATAAGTGACAGGACATAAGCTGCTCTTTCACAAGACCACCTTTCGGGACTCGGTCTCTCCCTGGAAAGCCGAGCTACTGTCACGATAATTTAAGCTCCGATATGTCAGTGCATGCCTATCAAATTAGGGGCTCCGGGGAACTCCGTCGCACCATAGAAACACTGTCGAAACGTTCTGGTTGAGATGCTGTTGAGGCTTAAAACTGGCAGCGCGGTGTCCATCAGTTCAACTTTGAACTTGTCCATTGAGATTCTTAAAATTTCTGGTTTGCCTTGGAACACGTGGAGCATCCCCAATATCGTTAGGCACAATGTTGTCCGTCGACGACTCGCCGGAGGCAATATTAGCCTGTATCGGCTTTGTCGACTTGTCGAGGAATTGGAAATAGTTGCTCGCGAAAGACCCTAGCCTTAGGGCTGTAATATAGGGAAACCCAGTCTCCTCCAGGGCGAGCTCAAGTGGCGGGTGGGTATACCCAATGAACTTGTCAGGAGTCTACGAGCGAAGGTCTTCACCAACTGCCATACTTGATAGGCAGACGACATATCAACTCCTGCCTCCTTGAGTGCCCGTAGTGACCCTCGCATGTGGTCATTGTTACCAAAGCTCAGGTAAAGATATGCTGCTTGTGGGTGGTTTCGATTTCATTCCGTATACATAGTGTATGTCGTGCCTTCATACAATGGTAAACGCTCGAGGACCCAGCGATTAAACAGGAAGGCAATGCTAACAACAATGCAGAAAAGATACAATACGTTTGGCAAGGCGTTAACCTCGTCACCGACGCACAGACAAGGCTAGGGAGAACCGCTTCCAATGGTGTATTCCCGGAGATGACGGCCAGAACAGCGAGAGCCCATAGTATGAGACACAGAAGCGGTTGTGACCAGTTGACAGGAGATGGGGGACGACTTTCGCGTTGATATTGCATGATAACTTCTCCTATTCATACAGGCAGTCGTGATCCTCCACCGAAAAGTTTTGTCGATCAGCAACTCATTCCTCGCTTCCCAACCATGCAGTCCTTCTCCGAGCTGCTTGTGACAGGACCAAAAAGTATAAAAATAAGAACATACAGCACCAGGTATTCGCTGGTCGTCACCGACCCAACTACTAATCCGGCGATTACAGGCTTGACTATGGGAGAGCGGACGGGATCCCGTATTTTCCTGTATCTATGGCCGTATGTGGTAGGGCTGTTGTTGTGGAGTCCTATATGTGGAGGTTTCATGACTCGAAGCTCAGGAATCCAAGGGCCGACAAACCCCGCCACTCCGCATGATCACGGACACCAAGACACTAGGTCGTGATTTAAGCCATCGTTGAAAGATGGAGAAGAAAGGGCAGTGTGTTCTGTCCAGTATCAATCCCTTCTCACCGGCCTCATTTTTACCATGAGTGGGTGTTTCTCCCAGAGCACATAGACCTTCTGGTCCGCCCAGTTCTTGCTCTCGGGACAGAGCTCCAAGTCAAAGTTCCACAGGACCTTGGCCAAGATAAGTCGCATCTCATGATTGGCGAGGCTAATAAATGAGTCAGTTGGAATGGCTGCTCAATGGTGTCGAGGAGACACAAACGTACTTCTTCCCGAGACAGTTTCGCGGGCCAACCGAGAAGGGCTGAAGCACATCTCTGCGGTCGTCGTCAAATCCTGTTCCCGGCAGCCATCGCTCGGGAATAAATGAAGTTGGGTTCTTGAAGTTGAGAGGCGACATGTAGGCTGGATACTGGGATGTTTGAACTCGAGTCTGGATCACATGAAGTCAGTCGACTGGATCGAATGCGGTGGCTCTCAGATGAACAATACTTACATTCCCAGGGACCCATTTCCCACAGATAACATTGCCCTCCGCGGGCGTGAGGCGTGGCGGCCCAGACTGAGGAACAGGTGGATAGCAGCGGAAGCCCTCATTCAAACACGCCGCCATGTACTTGAGCCCCTGTAGCGCCTCGATCGTGAGCTCGTCCTCCGCCTTGAAGCTGCGGATCTCGTCGGTAAGCTTCTTCATCTTGTCTGGATTCCTGAGCAAGTAGAAGGTCAGGCCGCTGAGCAGGGTGGCCGTTGTCTCCGTGCCGGCAAGCATGAAAACGTCCGCGTTGGCGTGCATCTGCTGGGCTGTCAGGCGTCGGCCTTCGGGCTGGTTGATGACCAGGTTCCAGATGTCGGGCTGATCGCGCTCGACCTTCAGGCGGCGGTCCACGCGTTCAACTGAGTGCTTGAAGTGCGTCTCGCTTGCCTTGCGGATGGAGGCGGGCGCATAGGTGATGAAGAGCTTGTACAATGATGGGTAGTCGTAAAGAATCTGCATGGCCCCAACTGCCTTCAAACCTTTGAAGATGCTTGCCACCCAAGTCGAATAAGCCGAATTCTTCAACAGCCCAAGAGATTCGCCAAAGGTCAAGTCGCCCATGATGTCGAATGTCGTGAAGTTGTAAAGCTTAACAGCGTCGAAGTTTTGATCTGGGTTAGACTCGAGTCCTCGGCGAATGTTGTCGATGAGCTGATTTGTGTAACGACTAAAGATGCCCTGCTGATCTCTTAAGGCTTTATCAGAAAAGGCGTGGGAGAATATGCGTCGCATGCGGCCGTGCTCAGCGTCGTCCGGCTCCGAGAAAAGGCTGGTGACACCATTCATATCGCGAGCCTCGGCTATTCTCGGATCCTTGCGGTTTGACTTCCTGCCACCAGACCGATGGCCATAGATATCGTCCCAAGCCGCAGGATCTATGAAGCTAAGAGTATCGGGCGCTATGCGTACCACTTCTCCATACTGTTCATGGAGGTGTCGAAGCCATGGTATCGAGTCTCCAGTGAGACCAACGGCATAGTAAGCGAGACTGGTGGCGCCGGCATAGGCAGGTCCAGGAAATTTAGCCACGGGGTGGAAAAACGCATTGTAAATCAGCCTCGTCAGTATCAAGAAAAGAACCTGTAGGCTTTAGCATGTTATCCCAACGAGCTTTTGGCGGTGCGACATCGCCGGGAACAAAGACTGGGGATGCATGCAAAGAAATCGAAAACATAAAATTGGGGTTTCTCACCACACTAAGAGACACTGCGGTGAGAGACATCTGCCCAGTGAAGAGGTCTCGATGCAGAAGAGTGTCCATTTCTGTGTTGTATATCAAACAGGAAAATTTCGAGGCTTGAGAAAAGTGATACTGCCAATGCAAGCTACGGGCAGAAAAGCATGGTGCATTATTTAATGACCCCTTTCTACCGGCAGAATTGCTAACTTTATAGAGCACCGGACACTGGGCAGGTCGGGCAGGTCGGGCAGTCCAGTGGCCCGTTGATACACAGTCCACTTCAACTAGCTCGAACAGTGGTCCTGGAGTTGACATCCACTGCGACTTGGAGTAACTGTAATTGTGGCTGAGGAGTTCGGATATTCTGCGAGCAGAGGAGTCCACACGCGTTCAAGCTCGGGTTCATGATCAGTTCCGCCACACCCAGATAAAAAGACAGCGCCTCGCTATGGGTAATAGGGTTGTACACGCCCTCTTCTTGGCATCAGATGGCGCAAATAATTTGATTTTCAACACCAAGAAAGGGGTTGGAAGCCAGGGCCTCATTTTCACGAGCAGACCTGCCGCCTGGTCACACATGTTGAAAGACATCTGAACATCTGGGATAGAAATATGGATGATGTAGCCCCGAGGTCCCCGGTGTGGAACCATCCGACTGGTTGTCCCTGATCGTTCCTCCGCTCCTCCGCAGAAACCCACCAAGCTTGTATCTCGGCCCACCAGACGCGGTTGAATTTGCGGAGGTCTTGCGGAGTTGAACTTGCGGAGTTGCAGTTGCGGAGGTCAGATGTGTGGAGACGGACTTGAAAGTTTCCGGTGCCAAGATATCGGGTCCGCGAATTGCTACCGTATCAGTCACTCAATCATTGCACGGCTCGCGGGCGTCTGAGACGTTCACAAGAACAGGACCGGCTTATAGCCTGGTCTACTGGAGATGCCGCAATATGGCGGTGAAGCGCCGACACGCGTTGTATGTGCGGTTATCGCTTACTAGTAGAGTGGTACACAGTGGGTTACTTGCGGGGTGTTGTTGAAGCCCGTCCAGGATGAGTTGGGACAGGAAGATGCGATGTTGTGGACTTGCCAAGGGTGGACGATCGCACGTTTGATCAAGGTTCACCACGATGGTGAGATGCCATTGAACAAGCCTTACTTGTCCATGAAAGCTTTTCGATATAACAGGGCCATCCGTCCCGTGCCATGGCCTCCGAGTCGTTACTCCAGACCATGAACACCTTCCCAGGACTACTTTTACTGCAACTTGAGCCCCTTATTTTTACTATGGCATATTCATAGTCGATGTTGGCGTAGCCTCTGATGCTTACCTTCTGGGCTGAATAAACCTCGATGCCTCACTTAGACACACGAAATCTGCTCTATCTTGGCCTGAGCCTGGCCCTCGCTATCATCTCCTATATCCGAATTGTAACCAAGCGGAATGATGTTTTGCAACAATCGAACCCATCTACAAGACCCCAACATTCTCAGCCAGGATCCACAACCAATAGCCCGTGGCGTCCTGGCAGAGAGACGGGAATGGCTCCGCGGCCAACTGTTTAAGATCACGAGCAAAATAACAGAATTGGGCGACTTGACGATTCTCCCACCAGCAATGATCAGCGAAATCCGCAGCGAGCCCCGCCTTGAGCTTCGAGAAGGCCCTGTTCGTAAAGTCTTCAGACCCAAGCTGCCCGGCCTCGAGCCGTCTGGGTTCAGTAATCGGGCGGGCGAGTTCATGCTACTAGTACTCATCGTGAGGATACAGCTAACCAAAACGTCATGCGAGAGTACGCCCGTGGCTGGAGATGGTAGCATAGATCAACTGGTCAACTAGGTATGCTCAGACAAGGTCGCAGAGGCACTGTCTCAGGAGCCAAGCTTGGCCGCGGGGCTGTGCCTCGGCCACCCCAGAGGTGACTGCACCAACACCAGCGTGAGGAGTGACAGACGGACTGCAAGATCCAACCTCGAACCAAGATGGAAAGCGCGCACGTCCTCGAGGCGGAGAGTCTCAACATTGTGGCTGGCCTGTCCTCCCAAGAGTCTTCCCGGGCCCCGTTGGAAGTCGCCCGCAATGAGGTCCGGCTCTCCATCACAGAGTCATACATCGGCCCATGGATCCCTCGCCGCCGAGCTGCCACGCAATTACTCACCCTGGTGGCGACATCTAGCCAACCAGTCTTTGCCCCGAAGGCAGAATCGTGTAAAAGCAGGTTCTCAATGCTCCCTTGTCCCGGCTGTGTGTCTACACCGCGGCCACTCATATCCACACAATTACTACGGATCTAACTGACCCGTGTTTATGCTCAACATGGCCAAGCACCCCTGAGCTCTTTGACGGCCTCAGGAAAGGGGAGTGCCCGGGTCATCAGGACAGGGTGCTGGGGCAAGACGGCGCCTTCCCTCCAGCCTTCCTCGGGTTCATTGATAGCATCAACAAGGAAGTCCCTAAGCGCCTGCCTGCGCCGTATCGGATTGTGTGCTTGCGTCCGTTCGTCCTTCTGCCACGTCCCGAGATCTACATTCTCAACTGACTGACGAGATTCAGTCGCCCGCCGGGGCTGCGTGTCGCCCCCCACTGACGTCCCCATCCCTAATTGATGGTGCGACCACCCACCCACAAGAGGGGGCCAGCAGCGCGTTGCCAGCCATGGACACACACAAGTCCACATGCATGCGCGAGCGAACCCCGCCACGATCCTCAGGCCCATTTACTGGCGGCGAGGTGTCCGTCAAATTTAACTTTTTAACTTGTTCATTAAGATTATAAAACTCTATTTTGTGTTCCCGTTGAATCGTGGAGCAAGCATCCTCCCGAGTCTGGAATTGCGTTCATCCGAACGCCATACTGCCAATCATAGGTAACGAAAGGGGGCACATCGTGGCCCATGCTCGTGCTCCGAAAAAAAAAAGGCCCCGGGTCTCGGTTGCCGATGTCGGGTCGGGGTTGGTTGGTTGGGCGGGCCTGCCCCGTGAATCAATCAGCTGCGACTGGGACCTGCGCACGAGTGAGCCTGCCTCGCGGCGATCCAATCTGCGAGAGAAAAATGCATATGTACCAGAAACATATAATGCGTCGCCGTCCCTTCCCCGCCCGTCCATCCATCCACCCACAGGCTGATTGCGATTCCGTCATCAAGTCGACATGCCAGCAGCAGCTCGACAAATTACTCCCCCTTCGGCTTGGTGATGGGGTTCCCCTTCTCGTCGACCAGGCCCTTGGCGCGCATGACCTTGAGGGCGTCGTGCAGCGGGTCGAGCTCGGGCTGGGGCGCGCGGTGGGAGCCGAAGTAGGAGTCGGCCCAGGTGAAGTACTGGCCGTAGTTGACGGTGAAGTACATGTGGTGCAGGGTGTGGTGGGCGGGGCTATTGAGGAACTTCTCGGTCCAGTGGCCCGTGATCATGTCGCCGTCGTGGATCAGGATGGTCCAGATCTGGACGGCGACGAAGAGCACCATGTACAGGTAGCGCTGCATGGGGCAGAGGAAGACGAAGACGCTTTTTGGTGACGGTGTTAGTTACAGGTCCAGTCCGGGTTGATGAGGGCTGTCGCCCCCCGAGGAGCGACGTGACGTGACGTGACGTTGACTCACTGGTATGGCAGAGACTGGACGTATCCGTCAAGCGGGTGGAACGCCAGGGCAGCCCAGGGCGTGGGGACTAAGCATCTCGTTAGCTCTGGCGTCCATGTGTAGGTGAGACATGCTCGATGTGAAGGTGAATGTGCGTTGAGCGTGTGCATGAGCTGAGGTGAGGGACCTACCAATCCACTTGTGGTGTGGCTTGTGGATGTACTTGTACACGCTGGGGTGGTGCTCCAGACGGTGGATCCAGTAGATGGCGATGTCGTTGAAGGCCATGTACAGGACGGACGAGACCAGCAGCCACGACCAGCCATAGTCGCCCACGTTTTGGTAGAGCAGGCTCTTGCCGCGGACCTCGGCCAGGAACCAGGGCAGGGTGAGGATGTTGATGACGGGGACGGCGGACAGGGACGACTTGATCTCCTGGCGGACCTGGTTCTGCAGGAAGCGAGGGTGGTACTCGAGCCGCCGGTCGAAGATGAGGTAGTATGAGAGGGCGCTGAAGATGAGGTACAGCGAGGTGGCGCCGATCTGTGTGATGACCAGCAGCGACACGATCTGGCGGTAGATGTTGTCGCGGTCCCAGAGGGACGCCGGCGCGCTACTGTCGGCGGCGGCGGACAGGCTGGAATAAGCGGCGGCATCCGAGGAGTTGGTGAAGCCGGCGCCGGGATGAGGCAGGGCCCAGGCGTAGGCCTTGTCCAGTATGAGGGGGTCGAGGAACTCCAGAGCTACATCCATTGTCGCAACGGGCTGGCTGTTGGGGCCACAGACAGGTTGCAGATTGATGAGAGAGGGATGAGTGAATTGAAGGTGGCGTCGAGGGCGAGCGGGCGAGTAGAAAGTGTTGAGTGAGCCCGCTCTGCTGTCGGTGGGCTGCGCCGATGAAATTTCAATGCTATTGCCACCCCCTGCGAGGGGAGATTGAGCTCTCGATAAAAAAAAACAAGTGCGTTGTGTGGCTGATACCAGCAGTAACCTTGCTTGCTGCACGATGATGGTCCCCTGCAGGATCGGATCGGTAAACTCTCCGGGTGTGTGAGTATTTGAGAGATGTGAGGATCTGATAAGGGGAAACTATAAAGCTGCAATGACCATCCGCTGGAACATTGAGTTGAATTGAGTTGTTTTCTCGGTGTCGGAAGTGAGCGGATGCGAGGGTGCGGACGCGTGGGGAAATATTTGCTGCTCTGCTTGCTGCTGCCAGGTTGCATCAAAATTGCATGCATGCAGCTCTCCAGGGGCTGGAATCATTAACGACCCAGCACGGGCTGCCGGGTATAACGCGATGGGGCGAGCACCGAACGGGATCTGATAAAGACCGACCCAACGACGCCCTGTCAGGGCAGCAGCAGCAGCCACGCAACACCCTGTTCCCCTCTCGCAACGCCGTGTCATACGAGGGCGGATGGTCGGGAGCCGGGCCAGCAGAGTGGGCCGATGTCGCCATTCACCAATGGAATGCCTCCCACATCAGGCCAAGAGACTAAGATCAGCGATCACCCCGAATCAGTCTAGCCCCCAGCAGCCGGTTCCGCTGGCGAAGCTTATGAAGAATGTTCTATGGGCTGGGGTCACCATTCCCAGCGCAAAGGGGCGAACCGCTGCTGCTTAAATCCGTCAACATCCCGTGACTTGCAACTTGAGCCTCTGCTATCTTTGCCACCGTATACGTACAGCCTACGTGCCTACTAGCAACATATGCGAACATACAATGTTGTGCTTGTATTCATGAACCATGATGTAACTGACTCAATCATCCCAACATCGAGTTGCAGGTGCCGGCTTTGTATCCAGGTGCTTCCTTGTATATATGTGCCCGCAAACAACAACAACCCCTTTCTTCGCAACCCTGAAATGCCTCTGCCTACTTCCAGAGACAGTATCGATAGTGCCGGCATGATATTTCATCCTAGCCACGCAGGATTCTGATACGGAATAGCGCTTCCATATAGCTCGCTTGGTTGCACATAATCCGATGGCAACTCGGCCAGGACCTCGTGGCCAAACAACTCAGCAACGGCCGGACTCCGGCATGAGGGGTCAAGATGTCCAGACTGGGTCTGGTTGACAGACTCGGCCTGAATGGCAGGCTGGACTTGATTCATAGACTGCGTTTGGTCGACAGGCCGATCTTTGTCGGCATCCTGGGCGTGATTGACAGGCTGGACTGGGTCCATGGGCTGATCTTGGTTGGCAGGTGCCCAGGGGCCTCTCATGGTCGGCCCGAGCAGCTTGACCCATTGCTGGTAGATGTCATTCTCGGCCGAGTCGACGTGGTAATACGACGTCGGCGTGTCGGGGCTCGGGCTCGGGCTCGGGCTGGAAGTGCTGGACGGGCTGGATGCGTCGGACGGGCTGGGCAGGCTGGGCCTGAGGACTTCCTGTTCGTCAGCCGGCCAAGCTTGGGAGCCGTACTGGTATGGCGAGGTATCTGGGTTCGTGAACAATGACATTGCGTCCGGGCCCATCTCCTTCGAGAAAACGCGTTCAACTTTGACGGGATGCGGCCTAATCGGCCACAGCAGCTCCTTGAAGGCGTTCCGAAGCGTGGTTGCCGAGTACTGCTGCCGCTGCCGCTGTGTTGTTGGTGTAGCAGGAGGCAGTCTCGCAGAAAATGGCCCCGGAGGCTCTTTCCCAGGACTACCATTGCAGAAAGGCTCGGTCTCGTCCAGTACCACCGTCTCCGGGGAGGGTTGGACAATGTCGTCTGACCCAATAGCCCTGTCCGGGTCACCATATTTCCGTAGATCAGGTATGCTGCTGGAATCCTGCAGGCTCGGCGGCTCCCACGTTGCCATCCTCTTCCGGCGCCTGGATCCGTGCGTATACCGGGACGCAGCCCGGGTCACCGTGCCGGGGCTCGTCTGGAACGTCTGCGGGCTGCGCGGGGCGCTGTTGTGGGTTTCGGCTGACAGCAGCAGCGACCTCGGGAAGCCGCTGATGGGGACCATGGTCATATTCCCGAAGCATAGGTTGATATGTGTCGGGAGGACCTTGTCACGGATTTGGAACACAAACCTGTCCATGTCGAACCTCTGCTCGCGTATCATCTTCTCGATCACTCTCTGAGACAGGGCCTGCCGGTCCATCCGCTGCAGGTTGTGCTGGGCGCCGGACTGCTCCCACACCACGAAGCTGAGGTCTCCGTGTTCAATCATTTCTCGGTGTAGGTGATGTCCTAGCTTGCTGACCACGGGCGATAACTCCGGGAGCCTGCACAGGATTTTACCTCGTGACACATCCTGTCAGCATGAGATACCGCGTGGGCGGAGGAAGTGGTCACTTTGGGTCGTCGCCCCGCTCCTTACCTTGAACGAAGTACGTGCCGTCTACTTCGTCGGATATGCTTATGAGCTGGAAATAGAACGTAGTTGCCAACAGTTGGCGCGCGATGCGTTCAACTGCGTGGCACCTGTTCAGAGCTGCGAAAGCTGACCTGCGCACTTGCCTGATCTTGTCTTTCTCATCCAGTCCTGGCACATCTCCCTCGAGCCGTGGGTTGATCCGGTGGTAGCGAGAGGTTGTTGTGTCAGGCTGGAGCTTGGTAGGAACGCTTGCGTAGTAGTCTTCCCAGATCCGGTCACAGTCAAGGGCCGTCTCCATGTTCTTCTTGAGGATGTTGAATAGTGTTAATCCGTGTGACACAATTCCTTTCTTGGTCGCGCTCATGTGCTCGCTTGTCTGTTCCTCGAGACTGGTGGACGAGCCAGTACCAAATGACACAAGTATGTCTGGTACGTCTATGTCTGGCCAAAGTGCCTTCCTCTCTGAGTCCGCAACTCGGCATGGGTTGTTGTGATGGATGGCGCCGTCGATATATGTCTTCTGAGACATTTCGTGATGAAATGACTTGAAGAATCTAGGGGCGGCCGATGTTGCGCGCGCACTGCAAGAGACCAATTAGTTATAGCTTGGTATACATATGACCTGACGTCGTATGTGAGAGTGAGGAACATACGCTTCCCAAACTCTCAGCTCATGATCGATGCGCTCGGGTCGCTGAAAATGGCAGCTGCCTATGTATAGAAATGATTCGTCAGTCTACAAGGTGCAGGTCTCTCACAGTCACTCGTTGTTTGAGTCGCCTCACCTGGGCCACGACTTGTTTCTGGTCGATTATAATTCGAAAGCACATAGGTCTTGTTCCCAGCTAGGGAAGTTGCTGTAACCGCCACCTTGACAGGTGATGCACACAATTCCGCGGGGCGACGTCCGCCGAACAGATGAAGATCCTCAGGGAAGGCGGTTTTCAACGCCTCATCCAGTGTTGATGTCTGGTATTTCGAATGATGGTAGTTCTCAACCAAGGGCCCAATAATGGGAAGACCACTGCCCGACCTCCTTGTGAAAGCTTGGTCGCAGAGCTTCTCAAAGTTTTCTATACATTCTTCAACGCTCCAGTTCATGGTAGTTAGACCTAATGCAACCAACCCACCGGTACTAAAAGCTTTGTCAGAAACAAACATCTTCAGCAAAGACCAAGATCAAGCAAAGAAACATTGACTTGCCTCGTCCCAACGATGAGGTCGAAGAAGTACTGAATGGGGAGGTCGCCCAGGGCCAGTTCAATCCGCCTCAGTGCCTCCAATTCAACGATGCCGCGAATGCCGCCCCTAGAGTACAAAGTTAACGAACCTATCACGGCGCTCCATAATCGTCTTCCTCAGTTGTGTGTAGCCACTTACCCGTCCAGTGTCATTACGCGCACCCCAGCCAGCTTAGGCTTCAATTGTATTCTGCACGGTGAGAGCCTAGGGCCATTGACGCCCTCGATTGGGCATTCATCGATGTCATATCCTGTCTCACCATTCGGCTTGCCGTACGTAGTCAAGCACGGTGTGCAAAGGATGTGGCCGCAGGGGAGCTGCACCTCGGCTTGTCCAAACAAACAGCAGAAGCAAGCTGAGTGGCTATGCAAGAAGCCGTTGTTTACCGAGAGTCTATGGCTCGCCGCCACTATTCGTGAGTAGAAATTGGTCATGACCATCTCCTTGTGAATTGTGGCAGCAGCATTTTCTTCTGCACAGCCCTCCTGGACACGGAACGCGAGTTCGTCCAGCAAAGCAACCAAGCAAGAGTAGACAGAGTTTCTGAAAACGTTGAAGTAGGTGCTGAACGAGAATGTCGACTTGTACTCGCCTGCTGCGATGATCTTCCCATCTTTGGATTGATGGCCCTTCGACTGATGACCGACCCGGACGTTGACGCATCTTTGCTTTTTTGAGTTCACGAACTCACAGGGCCAGTGATTCTCGCAGAAATTCTCGAGTGCGTCATCCAAGTGGTTCATATAATTCTTGAATATTTTCAACGCATTGCCTGCAGAGAATTAGCCACGGGTCAAAATGCCAGTTGCCACGACGCGTCGAGACCTGCCTTTTGTCTTGTGTCGCGCATTGTCGAGCATGATGCAAGACGCGACCACGTAAGCTAGCTCTGAAAATATACTCCGGCCTTCAGTAATCGAATCTGTTCGCACTTGTACTAGTAATATGTCCATGACATTCAATATTAATTTCAGTATGTTTCCACCAAAATCAGGTGGTATCGGCGAGTTCCGGAATGACGCCTGGACGAAGTCGAAAGGAGAATCTAGGGTGCTAGTGTAATGACTGAAGGCTTCCTGCAGGTACGCCTGCAGGTCCTCGACGTCAAGAAGCATTCGGTGACGGTTTCTCGCACTCCTAGCGGCTAGACTTGCACTCAGAGTTCCGCTGTACAGCTTTTCTACTTGCTCCTGCATGAGCTTCGGCCGGCCATCTTGAGGGATTCGTAGTACCTATCTCGTGTTAGGTGGGGATTCAAATAAATTCAGAAGTGATCAGAATTTCACCTGGACCGAGCTATAATAACATCGAACCAACTCCGCAAGTGTGTTGATCTCTTTACCTCGTTCCCTCCAAAACTGAGCCCATTTCTTGAAGGTTTCAGTGCGGTGCACTGTGTGCGCAAGGTCGTCAAGAATGCCGACTGTGTTTGCGGCGACATCCCATAGCTTCTCGTCGAGGTCATTCTCGGACGCATTAAGCACAATGATGGCGTGTGGAAGCACGGGCTGATTTGAGGATGTCTCGATCGCGGCAGCTGCCCAGGTGATCAGCCTGTCAAAGACGTGCTCAACGACCCTATTCAGAACATCAGTACAGTATCTATGGACCATAGTGAGATAGCATTATGAAATTACCTCGGATTCCGTAGCACAAATACAATGACATCAGAGAAGGTGTAGAGCAACCGAGGATACAGGTTTGTCACTGCAAACTCTCTGCTCCTTTCCAAGGGGCCGTTCGCCCATCGAAGCTCTCTTTCCGAGATGATTCTGCTGCTCTTCGGACTCTTCACTTTGAGATCCACGTCTTTCTGTCTCTTCTTCCTGAATTTGGCACCGAGGGGCTCGCGCTCACCACCTTCTAGACCCTCACAGTCGGCGTAAAGCAATGGCCCTTGTGAGCCCGCGGTTCGAGGATCCATGTATAGATGCACGTCTTCAGAGGTTGGGAGATGTGCCCCAGGTGGACCCACCACAGGACTAGAGTAGCGCTCGAGGTCCTGAGGGCTGAAGTTGATGAGGAGCTTGACCAGCGTGGACTTGCCAGCACCTGTCTGGCCGACAAAGGATACGAGGCTCGGGGTCCTGTTGTCCTTATCCAAGGATCTCATATTGTCGACGAATGTGTTTCCAGGGTCTGATTTTATTGGATCTGTGCTGGCCATCAACTCAGCGAATCGGCCGTAGTCTTGAAACATCGGCCGCCCAACATCGCTCGGCCGCTCCACACCTGTGAAAGTAGTTGTTAACAAAATGACAGCATTTAAGTCACATTGTCCGACTGGGAGGTCTTACCAAACCATGAAGTCACCTCATCATCTTTGTATAGTTGCTCCCTAGTCGATTCATCTACCGGAGGCACCAAGACCTTTTGAACCTTCTCGGCTATCGCGGGGTCGGTCTTCTCGTGGGGCGTTTCACCGCGACCCTTCCTCGATCGCCGGCGGTGAAGAACGAATGATCCCCAGCACGCGTCACAGAAGATGATCTTGCACACGTTGCAGTACCATACGTTCTTTGCATACTTTCTACAAGAATCGCACTCTTTACCGCATCTTGTGCTTGTGTCCTCGTCCCTGACCGATGGAGCGATGGAAGTGGTGAGACTCACACTTCTGGAGCGTCCATGAGGATCGTGGGAATAGCCTTCAGAAGAACCAATTTTGAGAGATAAGCCCCTATTGCGCGAAGGTCGTGCTGGGTGTGTCTGCAAATGTCGAGCCTGGTTTCCGTGAATGAAACTCGGTGCAATCTCACTTCCCACATTCACCTGTTGTCGGTTCGAACCATTGCGCAGAGCCGTTTGGCCCGGTTGCGCGGATCTGAGCGCGTTTTCACCTTCGCGGTGGTTATGGAAAGATCGAGACTCTTCTTGAGTCCGGATGTTGTCATTTCGGTTGTCCTGCGTAGTTATGGCGCTCAGGACCGCCAGACCTGGGTTCTCAACACCCCTTGGCATTGGCTCGGGATCCCAGGTCTCTCTGGCATCCTCGAACACTTCATTCTCGTCCTCTTGGCTGAGAGAGGATCCTCGACGTTCCAGGTACGGACCGTCACCATCAGGAGGGAATTTAGGCCGTTCAATGGGGCGACCTCGAGGAGTATCCGGATTTGCGTGGGACAGCATTCTGAGCCGTTTGGCTGTAGTCTAGGCGTCCGGGAAAGGTACTGGCGCCTTGGGCTCGGGGGCCTCTCTGACGGGATTTGAATGGGGGATGAACGTATTAATAGTAATGGATAAGGCTCTGGTGTGGATTGGCATGGGGCCTGCAAAACATGATCACACATGTTCCAAAGCACCAGGTGGCAACTGTTCCGAGAGGCTGGAGCCTCATTTTCCACTGAGATATCTTAGATGTCCTACCCGTCTGCCCGCAAATCTGCCCACTTGAGAACGTAAATGTTGTAAAGGCATGAGGGACAGCCAGCCGCCACCATGCATAAATTTTCCACTTCCTTGCTTCAGCACATTGCTTGGTCTTACTGCATGAACCGCTAATACCGATCGAACTGCGCCTAGTACGCCCGCCGAGAGAGGAGAAAATGCATGGTGTTCAGGGAAACCAAAGCAGGCTGTAGGTGTGTAAGTTAGCTGGGGGTGAAATAATGTGCACATAGTCAAATGCTCCCAATATACGAGCACAGCCTCTGTATATGGCCTGCAGGTGGAAATCACCAGTGACGAGACTCCCACGAATGCTGTGCGACCCCACCGATCTTATAGTTCGTGGCTTATCTGTGCTGCCCGATGTACGTGGCAAGAAACTTGTCTAACGCGAATGAGCCACGTTGATTCCCGAGGTCAGGATCAACTCGGAAGTTTTCTTCAACACCCTGGCGTATCAAAACTTTAGGCAGCCGGATCATCGGGTGATCATGGCTCGTGTTCTTTCAAAAGGCACAGGATGGCTACATTTGCCAAGACGTGTACACTATTGATTTCTGTTTTCTGCTTGTCAGTCAAGCAAAATCTTTTGAATTGCAGGAATCGGATGCGTCCAACAACCTGCAGCATGATATGAGCCTTATATAAATTCCTGACCGAATTCGACAAAGCACCCCCGGCCCAACACACACACTCAATATCCGATAGAACAAACTCCTGTGGGCTATAAGTAGACTTGCAAGCCACCTTCCACGTGACAACCTTTTAGGGACTAACTTCCATTGGAAAATCCTCTTCTAGGACAACTCAAATATTCCATATAATAAACCCCAATAGACGATCCTACCATAAGATAATTTCCAACAAGGCAAGATGCCAGGGGTAGGCAAGCTACAGGGGCTTTGCTACGGGATACCATGCCGCTTTTCGGAGATGTCGCGGTATTATGGTCACAGTGTATCTGGAATGGGCTATTAAAAACAGAATCAGCAAAGTGGAGGGTGCTGTTATGATTGATGGATGGCTTCTTGACGCGCGAATTGCTTGAGCCTTCCCACATTCCTCTATTTGCCTCACCTGTTATGACGATTGATGATCACAGCTTCCGTGTCGACATCTTTTATAACCTAGAGAAGCTTCGCCAAAATGATTGCAATGGATCTAATGTTGAGAAGTCTGATGAGACCACTTGTGCTTTAAAATTGCAAGCTTTGGACGAGACCAATGATTTAAAACATGAAGAAATGAGACTTGTCGATACTTCAGACCGGCCTCAAGGGCCGGGCTATGATCCTGGGAGCTACCACCATCTTCATTAACAAGGCAACTCGTCCAGCGAGACCCGGGTTGTTGAATTCGAGGGGGTGATTCATCCGGGTGGTCCTGGTGTACGTTATGTATCACTACAGTTTATTATCCTGCTTTTGGCCCGTCAACGAGAACGATAGGCTCGGAGGTATTTTGACGCATGAAGAAAAGTAAGTAGTAGTAATTGACTCACATATATATTGCTACTTCAATCCAGCCCGAGTGCTGCTTGGGCTCTCTGTTTCCTACTTGTTCGTACAAAGTACTCAAGTACGCATCAAAGTGAGCATCTGGCCCAATAAATCTTTTTCCAAAAAGGAAAGCGTTGGTAGAGGCGGTCCAGGGTTCCTACATTTAATGAACTCAATTTTTCGTCCCAGACCGCTGCCACTGTTTACATAGGAACTGGACGGTAACCAATTTGGCGGAACTTAAGTGCACCACCATGACCTAGACAGAGGCTTTGAACAATTCTCTTTACTTGCTGATAATTCTAAGCATCACAGCCATGCCAGACCCTAACCCTCCTCCGCCGGGTGTGCACCGCTCGCCTGGTGCCAACCGCGCCACAGTATCACCTAACGGACCTTCTTCTATGACCACCTGCACCCAACACTGCCACTCACAGCGTGACTACACGCCACCCGCACTAACAGGCCGTACTCTAACTCCCTTTATCAATCTCTATCCACTTTATGAAATCGACCTCAGGATATCCAAGTTGTCACTATGACATCAAAAGATCCTGTAAAACAGAAACGGGTCACTTTTGCGGGGGCGTCCGAGGATGAGGAGGCAGAGACAAAAGCCACAGAGGACCCAAAGACCACAACTCAAGACTTGGAGACGACGCCAGAACCTGAAACGAGCCAATCGTTCGCTTCCATCGGGCCTGCAGTTTCAAAACTAGCATCAAGAAAGGCCCAGCTCACCGGGCTCATGACTGCTGGGGGGAAACCTAGACAGATGAAAAAGTGGGAGAAGGAGTATAAAGCCGTGGAGAAGGAGCTAGATGAGGCCAGGGGCCATGTGACTCCAATATTTACAGCTGGCAATCTGCGGAAAGGAGACTGAGAGGCCATCTGATGTAATAATCCATTGGGAAAAGACCATCATGGCTTCTGTCGCAGCGATCGTGGTTGGTTTCGTTGCTCTTCTTGTTACACAAATCTTTTATTACATTCCTATTATTACCTATAAACTACTTTGTATATTATTAGGATACCTGTTTCACTTTAACATCCATCAGTCTCATTCGTCATAGTCGTCGTCGCTTCGAAGGAAGTGCGGCGAAGCCATGTCGACAAGGTCTTCGAAGGTCTGTCGCAGACCTGATCGATTCTGCACGAGAACAAGATGTGATACTTGAATGATGGCTTACAAGATACGGATATGAAAGGGGGGGGGGAATCAACAACAGCCGAGAGTCTATCAAGTATTCATTGTAGCTTATGCTTGATCATCATGTCATAATGACCGATGCGGCTATGTACTTTGTCGGCCAAGCAATGTGTGAGGAAGGGGAAGCCAAGTGCCTACGTGATACATCGTAGTCTCTTCACAGAGCCTATTTCGTACCCACTCTCTTCATTCCCTCGTATTGCGCAGTAGTTCACGCTCACCGCTGCTGTCATTAATGTATGTTGAGCACTACCAACTTCCATCTATGCCGTCGCCTCTGATCTAGGCCCTAGGCAGCTCCAAACCCACAACCCACGGGAACTGCACCGGCAGCCCCTCGTCGCTACCCTTGATCGCCGCATTCACGAACAGAGTCTGCCTCCCAAACTCCAGCGGAAGCTCATCGTCCTTGCAGTGACCCGTGCGGCAACATCTCTGCGCGCAGAACCGCACCCGCTTCGCCTCCTTCAGCGCTACATCCTCGGCAGTGTCGAACCTCCCCGGCAGGATCGTGCCGAGCGTTTCAATAACCTCGGACTTGCCGTTGTCGATAGCGGTCAGGTGTGAGGGCTGCTGATGTCCTTGCTGTGCCCCGTCCCTCCACGTGACCATCTTGCCCCCCCAGCCCTCGTGGATGTGCCCAAAGCAGTGCACACGCGGCCTCGACGCCGCAACGGCGGCGAACAGCTCCGCGGAGCCCCCGCGCTCGCGGCCGTGTGTCCGGTCCAGGACGCCCCGTGGCGGGCCATGCGTGATGGCTATATCAGTCCCCTCCTTAATGTCGAACACATGGCCTTGGTCAGGCTTATACTGGAAGCCCCAGTCGCCCAGCGATGGTGTATATGGACTCGCAAACACCGTCAGTCGAGCGCCATTCGCCAGGACGAAGCGGTGGGTACCTTCCCCCAGGAGTCGGATCCCGTATTTTTCCCGTGCTTGTGCTTCTACGAAGAGCTGTTCTGCCTCGCCGTAGTCGCCGTACTCCCTTTTCACGAGCGCAGGGTCGAGGCGGGGCCGGGCCTGTTCGACCTTGTGTCTGAAGGAGGGTGTGTCTAGGGTGAAGTCGTGGTTTCCGGGGATGACTAGTTTCAGGGGTGCGTTGATTCTCTCCAGGAGGGACAGGGTTGTTTTCATCTCGGCCAGTTTGGACTCTTCCGTCAGGTCGCCGCAGTGGATGGCGACGTCTGCGCTTGGGGAGGGGAGGAGCTCGTCCAGGGCCATCCCGTGCGTGTCTGACAAGATGAGGATCGTTGTCTTGATTGCGCTTGTGTTGGCAGCTGGTGTGGGTTCCGGCTTGTTCATGACTCCTGCCCGTCATGCCGTCGTGTGGGGCTTCATATGGTGGAAACTTGTCTCTGTAGTATGAGGGAGTGGACGAGTTTTGGATTGTTGAGAAAAGTAGATTTGCTCGATTGCCGTTGCGAATCTAGCTAATCGTAGAGTTTTTGGGAATTGTTCAAGTACGCTAGCATACCATAGTTTCGGGTGACTAAAGTATACGCAGAGAAATATTTGACTCATTGTGAGGTTGCGTAGGTGGACGTTGGCCGGCAAAGCGACCTAGCTGCTCGTCTAGGTGCCGGCCTAGGAGCTGGACAGTTGCCATAAGATAGATTAGCGTCAGGCGGCGTCCCAGCTCATTAGAACTGCCTACCATGGGATAATCTACCGTTTCCCATAGGATGATCTCACAACCTCCTACAGGGTAACCTGCTACTGGACAACCTTCTACACTAGGGTACTAGGGTATGTAATAACCCCGAATAGAACTCCGCCTTGTAGGACATGCTCTTTACGGACAACGTCCTAGACTCACATAGGACAAGCTCCTCGCCTCCTATGGGGCACCCTCTTTCCGGGTACCCTCTTATGGGAACTGTCCTGTGTATAAACCTCCTACAGTCGTTGAATACCTAGTTGTGTATGAACTTAATGTTTTATATGTATGCCTTGGAGAGTGTCAAACTGAAGAACAATCGTAGCAAGAAATCTGTCCCTTTTAGCTCGCTACACTGATCGAGCAAGTATTGCCTGACAGCGAGAAAAACGGGTTAAAATATAGCCCAAACCTAGAGATGATGGCGAATCGGGCGCAGGCGGTGGTGGACAGTCTCGAGGAACAAAGGTCGGGCATTCTCGCACGTCGAGATTGTGCGAGGGCTGGCGGCACTGGCAATGTTGGCGCCAATGAATGACTGGTTGATTCGTGCTATCTTGGTCACTGACAGGTGGGATTGCGCACATGTGTGTATTTTCGCATGCTAATACGTTTTTTTCTTTTGCGTGGCAACTAACTATGGGGCTTCAGTCTATCTAGGGATGCCATTATTGGCGTGTCCTATTGTTACACTAGGGTAGTCCGGTTAAAGATGCTGTTTTCGGACTTGCAGATGGATGGCTAGAATTTGTCTAACACACAATACTAGTTGCGATGGCTATGATGGATTTTTTAATTCTCGATAGTCTGTCAAAAAGAACGACGCGTGAGTGTTGGGCGGAGATTAGCAGCCGCAGCAGCCGTGCCAATGAAGCAACGTCGCGAGGTTGTTCTCCGTGCACTTGTACAGTCGTACGTAGCCCGGGCCACAATTTGCGCCTACTAGTCCCCGTGCGGGCGCGCCAGATCAGCCCCAAGGGCGGGCACTGTGTAGCAGCAGCTGGAGCATGGATGCACCCTTTCCACGCCCTCATCTCATCCGTCCCTGCCGAGCTGCCGTTCTACTAGCAAGCAAGCAAGCCATGCAGCCCTTTCCCCAGGATTTCTCAACTTGCACGGCAGGAATGTTTCAAGAGCTGCCATGTGAGCATCCGGAACCTGCGGAGAAAAAGGCGTTGGAGAGTTTTATCGTCGGACGTGGGTTTCCCAGCTTGGTCGTGTGCTCTTGAGACAAGACAAGAAATGTCATCATCACCAGCCACAGTTGTGTCAAGCCACCTCCCTGCAGAGTGGGAATCCACCCTTTGGGGGTCGGTGTTGATCCCGGGGATATCTACCACCCGTGACAAAGCAGGGTATGCGGAGAAAAGGAGGGAAAGAAAGGTCCCCGGAACAAGGGCCCCAGGCACGGAAGGGAAAACTCTGTGATCATAGCTTTGCTGCTATTCCTGAGAACCCAGCACCTCGAGGCTGTTACCCTGGCTGGCTTGGCTGGTCACCAAAAAACCTCAGGGCAACGGTAAGGCTGCCCGACAATGTGCTGAGCCTATTGTCGATCCCGCACCGTATCGAGAAGCGAGGATCTTGGCCTGGTTGGGGCGGTCGATTGACGGGTAATTGGGGCCCCGTTTCCAGGCATCCCATGCCAGTCATGCAGCTATCCACTCAATTATTCGTTGGTTGCTTCTGGAACGATGCAGGTCAGGTCTCTTGTGGCTTACATATGTCTGGATGTGGCCTAGCATGTACTTTGTGTATATACTCCGTATATACTATGGTACATGCAATTACATGCAGCTATTCGGTGATTAACCACTGCAGGGCAGCGACATTATGTAAGAATACTGACGTAGATCTGGGCTGATTTCTGTCACATAGCAAGGCAGCAGCTGCAGGGCCATCTGACTTGACATATGAGCGTGGTGGTGGCTAATGAGGATGCCCTCAGAAATGGACTTTGGAGAGTGTGACCTTTTGGGCAGAATCGATCATCATTATGAGGTGGAGCCCCTGAATGATCTGCCTGTCTGCCCTGTCTCCTGGTCCTCCTTCCTGCAGTAGCATCTCCTGTCATGTCACCGAATCTGCCAGTATTCCCAAAAAAGGTCTCCCTGCATTGCACCCAGCAAAGCCATCCAGACTTCTGAGACACTCGAGCGAACTCAATTGCACGAGGCAAGTGACCCAAGTTACACAGTATCCAAACAGCCACGGGGAACAAGTCTGGGTCGTCTCCTGACCCCTGCCCTGCTTCCCGCTAATAACAACCGTACCACTCTATCTGGCCTACCAATCCGTCCCCCATCCACTGTCCGCCCG
Organism: Diaporthe vexans; assembly: GCA_021188095.1. Taxonomy (NCBI): domain Eukaryota; kingdom Fungi; phylum Ascomycota; class Sordariomycetes; order Diaporthales; family Diaporthaceae; genus Diaporthe; species Diaporthe vexans. Next base: position 6,546,117 of record JAJLLZ010000001.1, on the reverse strand, counting down.
CAGACCTCCCACAGGCCGTGACGTGAACCCTGTCGCTCAGTGCACACTGCGTGCTTTGCGCCACAGCCAGCTTCATTCTTGGCCCACTTGCACCTGCACTTGGACCTGGACTTGCACTTGGACTACCTACCTGTCTCTCGTCCGTCCTACTCGTCCCATCTTCTCGACCCTGCTGCTCCAGAAATGCCCCTCCTTGGCTCGAGTCCTCTTCTTCATTGACTCCTCCGAGCCTCATCTGTCTCATCTCCAACGGAACCCAACGTCTTCAACCAACGATTGCCCCCCCTGTTGCATCATCCTAGCTCGAACCACCCGACAAACAAGCCCCTGACCATCGACCATCGACACCACCGAACTCAACTCGCCTTGCGGCTCCACGATCAGATGCCATTACCCAACTTCTTGTCGACTCTTGCTCCCACCCTCCCATCCACGCCTGCCATCGACTCCAGACCGGCCAATTGCGCCCGGATCTAAACACACGGATCCCATCTCGAGCAAACAGTGACAGGGACGCGCTCTGGCGGCGAGATAACCCCCGGCGGATTCGCGTCGGGTCGGGGCTCTTATTAGCGGTGGGAGATGCAGCCGGCACGGAGACTAGCCGACGAGAAGAAGGCCAAGCTCAACCGCTCCTACCAGGAGCTGCTCGACGAGTTCTCCAACAAGGACCTCAAGACCGTCGGCAACTACCAGCTCGGCCGCCTGATCGGGAAGGGCTCCTTCGGGAAGGTCTACCTGGCCTCGCACAAGCTCACAAATGGGTCAAAGGCATGTCATGATGGGATGGGATGGGAATATGCCACTAAACAGGAAGGACGTCTCGGGCTGACTTCCACCTCTGCGCATCTAGGTCGTGCTCAAGTCGGCAAAGAAGGATGACTCCAACCTCGCCAGGGAGATCCACCACCACCGCCAGTTCGTGCACCCCCACATCGCGAGGCTGTACGAGGTGGTGGTGACCGAGAACCTGGTATGGATGGTCATGGAATATTGCTCAGGTAAGACGCAATGACACGAACAGGGGCAAGCAGGCATCGACGGACCCTTTCACGTGCTGACACCAGCCACCCAGGCGACGAACTCTACGACTACCTCCTCCGACACGGCAGGCTGCCCGTCGACAAGGTCCAGAAGAGCTTCACCCAGCTCGTCGGCGCCGTCGCCTACGTCCACCAGCAGAACTGCGTCCACCGCGACCTCAAGCTCGAGAACATCCTGCTCGACAAGAACGAGAACGTGAAGCTGCTCGACTTTGGCTTCGCGCGCGAGTACGAGGGCAAGACAAACTACCTGCAGACCTTCTGCGGCACAATATGCTACTCCGCCCCGGAGATGCTCAAGGGCGAGAAGTACGCCGGCGAGAAGGTGGACGTCTGGAGCTTGGGCATCATACTATACGCCCTGTTGTGTGGGGAGCTGCCCTTCGACGACGATGACGACGACACCACGCGGCGCAAGATCCTCGGCGAGGAGCCCAACTACCCCGACCATATACCGCCAGATGCCTTGTCCCTCCTGAAGCAGCTGCTGTCAAAGCGCCCCTTCCCTCGGCCCGCCCTGTCCGACATCCTCAACCACCCATTCCTTTCCGAGCACGCCCCGGAGCAGCGGGCCATCCTCACCAAAGAGCGGCTGGAACCATTCAGCTCAGCTTTGGAACGCGACTGCTTGCACCGCATGAAGAGTGCTGGTGTAAACATTGATCATGTGATAGAATCCGTGTTGGCCCAGAAATGCGACACCCTCGCCGGCTGGTGGACGCTCCTACTGGAGAAGGAGGAGCGCAAGCAGAAGAGGAGGGAGAGGAAGCGCAAGGAGAAGGAGACGGACCGCAGGGGCTCGCGCCGCTTCTCCCAGGCCTCCAGCCGCCTCGAACGATTAGCACCTGTTGGTGAGGAGGGATCATTCGTTAAGCTCGGCGACCCACCTCCGCCCAGGCCACGGGGCCGGTCCGAGAGGAGAAGCGGGTACTACCCGGAGTTCCAGATCACGGACCTTCCCGGGCTGCCCGAGGCCGGCAAGTCGAACCTCACGCTCAGCCCAGATACCGACAACCCGCCTCCCCCGATAGACAAGGATTCCATCCGGTCCGTCAGCACGTCACGCAACCGAAGGCCCATACCGCCGCCTAAGGAGGGCGTGCCCGGCGTGCTCCGCAGTGCGCGGTCCAGAGGGTCCACGCTGCACCTCGTCACGACGAGTGATGCCCTGGGAGGCAGGAGCGGTAGCAGCAGGGGACTGGATTCCGACACGACACCACAGCAGAAGGTGCGCAAACGACCGTCCCAGGGGATCATGGCACACTGGAAGAACCTCACCAACTGGCTTGTGGAAAGCACACGGCGGCATAAGCACAACAACAGGAGCCAGAGCCACTCGACCCCAGACCTGCGTGCCAAGAGCCGGGCCGGGAAGGAGGGCAAGCTGTCTAAGGAGAACAGCCCCAGGCCCCACACCGGGAAGAACCTCCCAACACACACACCACAAGCAGCCGTGTCCCAGCTCCCTCAGAATTTGGTCGTCAACGGGTTTGCACGGAAACCCGTTGGGTCATCGGGGGGTCAGCCAACGACCAGTGCGCTCAGCAGTCCTTCGACTCCGGGCTTCCCTACATCTGGCGGTCCATCCGTCCACCGTCGCGTGCCGACTGGGCACTCTTACAAGAGACAATCTCTCTCGCCATCACCCATCACCCCACGGTCTGCCGTCCGCCGTTCCTCAGCAGGCCTCCGCGGGCGCAAGTCAACCTCCTCATCCGTGTCTTCTGTGAGGTCTATGCACCACGCGCAACATCACCATAGCCACTCCAAGGCCTCATCCACATCGTCCACCAACTCTGTCTCAACCAACATGTCCAAGACCCCCATGCAGACAGGTCGCAGTCCCCATCATTCCGTAAAAGTCCTCCCTGCCACACCCACCAGCACAACCCACTTCCCCAGCAACATCCGACTCGTCCGAGGCGCGGGGCCACCGCTTGCTCTGTATAACGAAGCAGCCCCAGGCGGTGGTGGTGCTAGCCGCAGCGGCGGCAGGCTAGCCGCGAGCCCCATGATCCCACCAGCACCGGGGTCGCCCAACCCGTTCGCCTCCTTCGGCGAGCGCAGCATGCCCTTCTTTGCCAAGCGCAAGCGCAACGTCTTCAAGGGCCCATCCCAGGCCTTTGGCGGCGGCAGCAGCAACCGGAGCGCCAGCGGGAGCAACCACGGCAGCACGCCGTCGCACAGCCGCAGCGCGAGCAGCGACCGCATGGGCGGGGGCCGGCGCAGCGGAGAGATCGCCGCCGTGCAGGAGGAGGACGAGGACGAGGAGGTGCTCGAGATGGCGGATGACATGCTCGAGGAGGATGAGGACGAGGACGAGGACGACCGCGACACGGTTAAGTTCCGCAGCCTGGCCGAGGAGGACGAGGACGTCGAGGAGGTCGAGAGCTTTACCCCTGTGGTCCGTGGCCCCGGCGAGGAGGTAGAGGAGCGCATCTTTGAGCCTGGCGAGCTGGAGAAGGTCCAGAACGGGGCTGCCAAGGAGCACGACGAGCAGGCGGCTGCTGTGGGCCACGGTGCGATCCCAGCTGCTGGGACGACGGCTGCTGTGAGCTGAGGTCATGAGAGGGGACTATTCTCATGAAAGCTATTTAGCTATGTGCCTCGCAGTTTTGGTGCTCGAGATGCGGCAAGACGGGACGCATTCACGAACTCGAACATCAAACCTCACCGGCAGCCGTAACATGAGCTGCAACTACTAACTTACGACAACCACCATCACCAACACCAACCACATCATGGACAGCAACAACACACATTATTTTAATTACCAAACTTCAGACACATTTTCAACCGGCGCTATGGGGGGATTCTACCACATACCAACGGCTTTTTTGGTGGCCGCAAGATACCACATTTTCTTCATTCACATCCAAATTCTATCATCTGCCTCGCAGCTTTCAGCTTCTTTCCCTACCGATGTCCTTACTACTTACTTACTTGCTCCACCGATTCATCTACGCGACAAATGGACGACCTCCCGGGACGACCGAACAAACATCACCAGCCGGCCGTTCCACCTCGGACGCCATCGCATACCAACCAACCTATTCATTCCATCTGTCCACATACACCTTTCCTCCCAACCCGACTGACTGGTCCGTCTCACCGGAGAGTCGACATCCACCGAGGAGGAGGCGCGAGCGTCTTCTTGCCTGCCTATCCATCCATCTAAACCGCCAGCCCACTATTCCGATTTCCTGTCCCTGTCTTAAAACCCTAACCACTGTACTGTACCAACCATTGTCCCTTTTCCAAGGTTCACAAGTTCTTTTTTATTATCTCATGTACTTTACCCCAACATTACCGACCTACCGTCTCGAATATTCTCATCACCCTTTTTTTTCTTTTCCCCCCTCTTCAGTGATACCTCCTCTGAATAACAACACCTACCTTCGGGACATTTGTCTCTAGCTTGAAAGTCGGGGTGGACCATGGAAATATAAATGCTGTTTAAACGAAGCGCGAGTGACCATGTCTCTGCCAGGGAGACTATTTGGTTGTGATCGAATCATGTGTCTTTGTATATATGTGTGAATGTTGCTGTACCTACTCTTCCACGAGTTTAAGATGGTTCTCAGACTCACTCAGCCAACAACAACACCCTCCAACCAAGCCGGCCTCTCCCCACCAGCACCACCAGCACCACCACCGCCCATAGAAACAGCCATATCAACCAGCGCCTTGCCAAACTGACTCCCCCCCTCCTCCTTCTCCCCCCCGCCGCCCCTAGCCCTCCTCAACAACCCCCTCCGCCCAGCCTCGATCTTGCGCACCGTGTCAACACTAACAGCCAGCCCCGCGTCGACCTTTTTGAGCGAGGGGTCGCCCATCGTCGCCAGCGCGAAGAGCCCCAGGGAAGAGTGGTAGATGTCGGGCGGGTCGCCCGCGCGCTTGCCGAAGCCGCCGATGGCGTGCTGGGTTCTTTCGAGGAGGAAGGTGCGGGCCGCTTTTAGAGCTTCTGGGTCAACAACGGCGGGCCGTTGTTGTTGTCGTGAGGAAGAAGACCCCTCGGAGGTGGTGGTTGTGGGTTGTTGGTCCAGGACGCCCAGGATCGACAGCGACCCCAGGACCCACCACGTGTAGCACGTGTCGGCGACCTTGTTGCAGCGGCCGTTGAAGCCGATGTGTCTTGTTGTGAGATCGTCGGGAGAGTCGGAGTCGGAGAGGGAGAGGCTGGCCATGTGGAAGTTTGCCGTCTCCGGGTCTTCCTCCTCCTCGTCGTCTTCCTTGGTTTGTGCTTCGAGGTATGTGAACGGCCGCGAGACGAGGAAGGAGATGAACCGTGGGATGTCGGCTATCCCGTCCTGGAGGGTCTTGCTCTGTGTGTAGTGTTGTGTCTGTTGTTCTTGTTCTGTTGTGTTGGAGGTGGAAGTGGAAGTGGACGTGTCGCTGTTGTTGTCAACAGGCCGATCAAGCAGCGCCAGCGCCGCAACGGCGCAGTACGCATAGCCCGCGTGGCTCTCGTGGCCCAGGCTCTCGGAGAACCCGCCGTCGTACGACTGGCTGGCGCGGATGTGGCGCACCAGCGCGGGCACGTCGATGTCCTCGACATCACCCTCCCCCTCCGCAACATCGTCGCCCCGGAGGATCCACCGGATCGTGGCCGCGAGGTAGCAGTACCGCATGTCCCTGCCGCCGCCGACAATGTATTTCCTTTTCCTTTCCCTCTTCCCTTCTGTGTCTTGTTGCTTCTCCTCGGTGTTGTTGTTGTTGTTGTTGTTGCTGCTTCCAAAAGAAGGCACCTCGTACACGACCTCCCCGAAACTCCCGTCCCCACCGTCGGGCGGTAATCGCTGCAGCCGCCTTAGCCACCTCAGCGTTTTGGCCCTGTCGACGCCCGCGTAGGCGCCGCCCTCGGCGTGTTCTGGTTCGGTGAGCATGGGGAGCAGCAGGAGGGCGAAGTATGTCGCTGCGATGTTTGCGTTGCCATCCCCAGCAGACCCGTCGGCCGTGGTTGTGTCGTGCGCGACGCCATGGGGGAAGACGTGGGTTGGGCTGCCGCAGAAGCCGCCGTTGGGGTGCTGGCAGGCTAGGACCCAGGCGCGGAGGGAGAGGCGGTCGGAGGGGGTCAGGAGGGGTTTGTTGGAGGTGGACGAAGCGGAGGAGGGAGATGGGGAGGAGAGCAGGTCGAGGGCGGCAACGATGAAGAAGCCCAGGGTCAGGCGCTGGCTGTCGTTGGGGGTGTAGTGGTGCGGGAGGAGGGTGCGGGCGCAGCGCTGCCAGTAGCGGAGGTGGCGGGGTTTGTCGAGGGGGGGCTCGAAGGGGGATGACATTCTGGGCGGGCTGGCTGTTGTCTTTTTTCTCTATCACATCGTCGTCGGGTGGTGGTGGTGGTGGGAATAATTTGGTGTAGAGGTCAGGTCTGTCTCTAAGTCTGGATAGGAGCTACACAATACTTACACCAGTGAGGGGCAGGGGCTGAGGTATGGGGCAGGGATCCCCTGCAGGGGTTCCCGGTCAGGGTCCTTATCGATTAGGCTACCACACCCGCACCTTCTCCCCTAGGCATAAGGGGCAAAAGTTGTTTCCTTCTTTTCTTCCTTAGGGAGACTTTTAAGTAAACATGATAAATTATTGTAAAATAATGTATAATACTATTTTCTTTATATTTAGTAACTAATATATCTTATATAAGTATAACTTTAATACTGTTGTCTAGGCTACTTTGTTCTCCTTTAGTCTAAAAGCTCTCTAGTGGGCCTTTAGGGGGGACTGTGACGGTATGAGCTTATAGACTGCTGGTGTAACTAATTAGACGAACTCGTTATTATGGTCTTTTTTCAGAGCGGTTTATTGTGCCAGCAGTCAATGGATAAAACCGTCTCAACTAATATGTCTGCTGTCACGTATTATATTAATGGTTATCTACAATGCACTTGATAGACTCGCACTGACCATGCTATAGAAATGAGGACAACTAAATACAAAATCGCCTAAATAATGCTCACATCAAACCTCCAGGGAAAGCACATCCCCTCTCAATGCAAACAGGTTCTTCAGAGCAACGAGAATGGCAAAGGCGATAACAAAGACAACAGCGTATATGGCGCCTGTGACAATGTTCCGCTGGCGCCTCTCCTTTCTCTCCACAACGGAGAAGCGCTCGTTGCCAAACTGGACGCGGGCGTAGACCGTGGTCCAGTCCAAGGCCGGCAGGTAGCGGCACATGACCGCGTCGAAGATCTTTCGTGCGCGCGCCGCCGGTGATCGCACGCCATGTCGCAATTCCTCGTAGTGATTGTGGGACATATCGACCATGGCCTGGACATCGGGTCGGCGATGTTCAGCTTTGGAAAATACGAGTGGTTAGCATCGGCTCTTACATGGTTGACTTTCCTGGTCGACAAGGGATTGAAGAAAATCCAATCGAAGCCGCCGGGCCTTGGATTTCACAATTTTATGGGGAGCGGGAGCGGGTCAGGAGGGGGTTCAGGGTCTGAGATGTGTAATGAATGGACCAGGGGTGGAAAGAAATCAGAAGCAATCTCGAACATACTATAAGCAGCCACAGTGCCAGGCGGGCTGAACGGACCGGGCGAGCCGTCGGCGGCGCCCTTGTCGGAAGCGTTGGCGCTCCGCAACCTGGCCGCAGCAGGGTCGCGGAACTGCTCAAAGAAGATGCGCACGTCCTCGAGCCCCGTGATCATGCCCATGGCGTGGAAGGGCGTCATGGCGTGGGAGCTGTCGCCCAGCAGCAGCACCTTGTCGTCGTAGCCAAACTTGTTGATCTTGACCGACTTGAGGGGTATCTTCTGGTGCGCCACGAACTGGCGCCGCGCCTCCTCGGCCGACAGCAGCTGGGGCACGATCCCGGGGAACTCGTTGGCGAACCAGGCTGGGAACTCGTCCGGGTGGGCTTCCATGTAGCGGCAGGTGTCGGTCGCGCATACCATGCCGGCTCGGAATGAACAGTTCTGGAGGCGGTGGGCGCGCCCAGTCAGCCTCGACTCTTGTTTTGTTTTTGTTTTTTTTTGGGGAGGGGGGGGATGAAACGGGCGGGACACCAAGGACACTTACGAAGTCGGGCTGAGCCATGACAATGTTCTGGTCCGCAGGCCAGACATGGAGACACTTGGAGTCCAAGGGATAGTTCCCATCCTTGGTGGGCGGGAATATCAAGTCGCACCAGAGGGCATCTTCGTAAGACTGCGAAAAGTCGATGGTCGTACGCCGCATTATGCTCTGCCGGACCGACGAGAACGTGCCGTCTGCCCCGATCAGGAAGTCGAACTTGACATCTCTGTACCGGGACGACTCTGACGACGGCGCCGGCTGGCCGGTGCGGCCTTTTTGGCGCGAGGCAACATCGTCCGCCAGTTCTTGCTCTGCCAGCCGGGACTTCTCCTTCCACAGGACGTGTTCGAAGGATACGGTTTGGTTGTCGACGTCGCATCGTGCCACTGCGGCGAGTTAGATTCGGTTTGAGACAGAACGATGTGGAAAGATGACCAAAGCCGGGGATGGCCAGCGGGGAACTTACACTTGTAATTAAAGAACAGCTTGGCTGTAGGCTCTTTGCTCAACGCCAGGAGGCAGAGCTTGGATATTTTCTCACGCTGGAGGGTGTGGAGACACTGTGGGCCGAAATGCTTAGTTTTGGATATTCATGCGGCCCGTCCTCATGTCGATGGGTTGTTGTTGGGGGGGGGGTTGGCTTCTGACCTCGCCGTTGGGCCCATATTTCATCGGAATCTCTTTGAGATCCCCATGAGGACCTCCTTCCCTGGTGTGAATCATTCGATGGTAAATAGGCCTCGAGCCATTCAGAATGTCATCGAGAAGGCCCGGAACTTTGGCTCCAGCGAGGGCTTTAATGCCACGCTCGGACAGTGCCAGTGGAATCACGGCCATGTCTGGTCGGAGCGATTGGTCACCGAAATTTGGATCTACGAGATGTTGGAGTGGTTAGTCTTCTGGCAGGGACTCTGGTCACGTTGGGAATTTTTGGCTACCATCTCGGAGTTCGTAGAGCTCTGTACGATAGCCTCTCCTTGCGGCATACAAGGCAGCCAAAGCGCCCACTGGACCTCCGCCAACAACAACCACTTTCTGTGCCTCGGCCATTGGTTCAAAAGTGGCGTAGGAAGGAAGTCTAAAGACCCTTTCGGTTTTAAGAAGGTTTGTTTGTGTAATGAGGAAGTAGATGCTGAAATTGCCTTGATCTTGCCTGAGCAGAGGTTACAATGTGTGCGCCATGGCCTCACTTTATATTTTCGCCCCAGCGCCAAAACATCACGCCAAACCCTCACGTCAAAAGAATCACGTCACAGGCTTCAGGAACTCGCAGACCATGAAACTTGGGTCCATGGGTCTTTGGTAGAAGTGCCATGTCCTGTGGCCGAGTATTGACTTTCGTCATTTCTGCGGTGTGCCTCCTGCTGATGATGGCCAGATTCAAGGATGCATTGGAACTAGATCTTGACATGCACATTGAAGGCGCCTCATCGAAACTGTCCGAATGCTTATGTTTCCAGGCGGCCGATGCCTGCTCGTATGAACTCGTTTTACTTGGCACCGAATCCAACATGCATGGTCATTCCAATATGCATGCCGACCGCCCCATGGCGGAATGGCTTCATGTTGGCCGCGTCATAACTGAATCCTTCACGCTTTTCACACTGTCTGTCAGATCCCAGCCTCGTCAGAAGTAAGAGCAGAATATCGTGTATCATTGCAGCCCTGAGGGTCAGAGCATAGGGGATTGATTTCACATATAGACGCACTTCTTCAAATGTTCGATTGCAACACCTCGCTCAAAATATGAAAGTGAGATAACACGACATAAGCTATGTTACAAAATTGATACTCTGATATTCGACCTTTTGTGATAGTTTCTCCGTTGAGTTGAAACGATCGAAAGTCTTGGATATCTTCTCCTGTGCGAGTGCGGCGGCTGAACTTGCAGCGTCGACAATTATGACTGGATCCGGTACGAGATTGACATTACCTTCCTAGGTTGTTAAGCCAAGAGTCTTGGAAACTCTTCCACAGCCTACGCCGCAGCCACAGTTGGGGAAATTGTCTCACCTCTACGTCACTCAGCGCATCTGGACAAGGAATTGATTCCAGGACTTGTTATTAGCCCGACCCGCGTCAGCGCTTAAGCACCTACCTAGGCATGGAAAAGAAAGGTAGACATTCGAAGTCGACACTATAGTGCTGAAATGACGACTCATTGCCGAGGAGACTCAACCCAGGTGCCTTAGTACATGTCAGGCCTCGCGCAACCAGCTGATTGAGCCAATTCATCCTCCTCACGTTCTACTCTCCTCTGCAAGGTGTCCCAAGATTTGCTATTGAAGCACCTCCAATTACTCACCACACAAAACCACCACAGCCCACCCCAGCCAAGTCTGGTCCACTCGGGCCAGCCGTAATCGACATGGCCCCAGAGCCGGTGGCAGAGATTGAGCTAGCCGACCAGTCACGAAAAGAAGCCTCTCATGAGGGTCTTACGAACGGATCGGAGCAGGAGCCGTGGACCACCCTGAAGGTGAGCAAGATCCGGGGCGTGACCGTCATCGTGACCCTGGCCGGCGTCTCATTCCTCAACACCATGGGGTCGGGCATCCTGATCGCGGCGCTGCCGCAGATCGCCCGCGACCTCGGGCTGGCCGAGGAGCTGATCCTCTGGCCGGCGGCCGTGTACGCCCTGGCCGCGGGCTGCCTGCTGCTCATCTTCGGGACGGCGGCCGACGTCGTGGGCGCGAAGCTCATGTGGGTGACGGGCAGCTACCTCTTCGCCATCTTCACGGTGGCGGTGGGCTTCTCGCAGACGGGCCTGCAGATCATCATGTTCCGCACCTTCCTGGGCGTCGCCATCGCCATGTGCCTCCCCACGGCCGTCGGCCTCATCACGGCCACCTTCCCCAGGGGCCCCTGGCGCAACACGGCCTTTGCCATGAACGGCATGGGCCAGCCGCTGGGCTACGCGCTGGGGCTGGTCCTGGGCGGCATCTTCACCGACGGCATCGGCTGGAGGTGGGCGTACTACATCATGGCCATCATCAACGTGATGCTCTCCACCGCCTCGCTGTGGTCCCTGCCGGCCGCCCGGCAGCGCACGGACAAGAGGTGGACGCAGAGGCTCATCGATGAGATAGACTGGATCGGCGCCATCATCATGAGCGCTGGCTTGGGGCTCCTGCTCTACGTGTTGGCTATGGTATCTTCCTCGTACATGAGCATACGGCAGCCTACCAGCGCCTCCCTCTTGGCCGTTTCACTTGTCCTGTTGGTCGTCTTCCCGTTCTGGATGGACTGGCAGACGAAACGGGACCGTCCTGCCCTCATACCGAACAAGCTGTGGCGGAACTCGGCTTTCACGTCCATCTGCATCTCCGTCTTCTTCTGCTGGGCTGCCTTGAACGGGATAGAATATTACATAACATTATAGTGAGTGCAAGTACCTGCAGTGTCACACGCCATAACCGGCACAACGAGCCTGTGATATTGCATTGCATTGCATGCACCAACCGGACGCCGCTGACCCATGAATATAGCTTCCAGAATATCGAGGGCCTGTCCGCGCTGCAGAGCTCGATCCGGTTCATCCCACATCCCATAGTCGGGACAATCACAAACATCGCGACGGCGTACCTGGTGTCGCGGGTCCGGGTCCAGACCCTGGCGGTCGTCTCTGCCCTGATCACCGTCACGGCCCCGATCCTCATGGCAACCGTACGGGTTGGGGAGAACTACTGGTTCGCCCCGTTCTGGGCCTTGATCTTATCCCCAATAAACCCAGATGGTGTGTGTCACCCGACCCAACTTGTCCAATCTTAGCTTTTTGGCTGCTAACCAATGTACCCGATTCTTACGAGAATAACAGTCCTATTCACCGTCTCCAACATTGTTATATCCGAAGCTTTCCCCGAGGGCGTTCAGTCCTTAGCCGGAGGCGTCTTCAACGAGGTCTCTCAGTTCGGCAACTCGGTCGGTCTTGCCATAACGGCAGCCGTTGCGGCGTCTGTCACGGCGCACAAACCATCGACCGATGATCGAGCCCACGCGTTGATGGAGGGCTATCGGGCGGCCCTATGGACCGTGTTTGCGGCGACGGCGGTCGTCTTGCTAGTGACCAGTGTTGGGCTCAGGAAAGCCGGTACGATTGGGAAGAAGGATCAATAATACGGTCGCCGGCTCGATATATCACGGGCTTATTATGTACTGCTATGGGGCGGAGGACCCGTCCCGAATCAGAGCTGAGCAGCAACCTTACAAGATAGGCCATAGCTTTTAATTTTGAAATAAGCTTATATAAGATAGACCTATTCCACCATAGCTTCAACAACCTTCTAAGTTATCATACTTCTCTTAAAGGTCTTAAAAAGAAACAAATATTGATGGAAGACTTTTTAAACTACTTTCTTAATTAACTTAGGGCGGGGGAGCTTTTGGGTCAATGCGACTCTGTGACAGCCTTCAACCGGTCAGGACGTGGCGAGGGCCTACGGAAGCCGGAGTTTCCAGCAACCACATTGTGTCGCACGGATGTGCCCGAAGTCCCCAAATGAGGGTTGCCGTAAGGTCGACTGGGCCGATCACATGTCACGAGAGGGGATACAGAGACAAGTCATCTGTCCTCAATACGTCAATTCAAAGTAAGACGGCGCTGCCTTCTATCTAAGGTGGAAGTTCTGGCAGAATCATCGTGGAGGTCAATCGCACTTAACGGGATACAACAAGCCAGGCGTGTTACGCGGGATGTGACGCTTTATTGATGTTACTAGCGACTCGAACATCACAAGCACTAAAGACTGGAATGTCATTTCCGATGACCACTTAACGATGCCGTACCGGCTGCCGAGATTTTGACTAGCCACATTTTCACATTCTCTTTGATTCCATACCGTCAACCCCTCAACCAGAAATGTAGTCCAAGGCACCTCACGAGAGCTAGTCAGAAGCACCTAGAACGGCGTTGATAGCGGTAATCAAGCCGGCCATATTTTCGTGAGTAGAGAGTTTGTCTAGGAGAAGTTTGCCGTTCGACTTGACGCTGATATACTTTGTGTGACCTTCATCCGTTTTATCCTTCCTGGTAAAGGACATGTCGAAGCGCGCATCCGCCGTGTGGATGGCGTTTCTCAGAGCAACCGTGTTGTCGTGGCACGAAGTGGGCCCCCAGATAACCTTGTTACGGAATGTGAGAGTGCATTCGAAAATGTGGCCTTCGACGGAATGCGCCTTGTCGACGAGCCAGACATTGAGTTGATCATTCATGGTGGTATTGTTTCCCCCTATTTGAAGTTAGTTTATGGACGGGCTTTTTGTTTGGGGCCCGCTCGAGGCGGTATGTAATGCGGTCATGATGGGGGGAGGGCGGGTTGGGGGCATGGAATCGGGGCTGGAGCGTCTTGCTTGCGATAATTGCGAGGGTGAAAAGGGGGGCTACATACGCCGTCCAGGGATGTAACAAAGGCTTGATCGCAAGTGATTCGGAGGTAGGAATAGCTTCAATTTAGTTGATGATCCTTTACAGGCTCAAGAGATGCTTGAGGAAGAAGGATCTCTCGAGCAGAGCCCAGGGACCAGGCCGGTTTATATAGAACGGTTAGTAGTTCGTGCGAGGTAAGGACCTCCGGCTCTCATACCTCCTCCGCTGGGCTGATTGGCCGCCCTACCTTTTTTGGCGACGGACAGGGTATTGGAGCGAGCAAAACTTGAGTGGAAGAAAGAAACTCGCACGACGTGGGGACACCCGAGCCCCAACTGCTCCCAGGCCCATCGAGATCACCAATCCAGCTCTCACTGGTTTGACGAGGGGAGAGCGGCCGGGATCCCGTATGTTCCAGTGGTTATGGTCGTATGTGACGTATGACAATACACTTTGCCTTTATGATAGTTTCAATAATCTAAAACAGAGGACGGCGCGAACACCTTTGCCTCAAGAGTATACAGGGCGCTTCATGAAAGAGGTCGCGCGTGCCTTGAAGTCTCGGCACTTAACTGCAGCGGGTCCATCCGTGAGTGTAAATGCGGTCCCAACAGTATTTCCGTAACGCCCTGGCATGACACGAGACTGACATCTGGTGGACCTTGGCCTGTCCACATGTGCAATCAGCACTGCGCCTCACCGGTATCCGGCACCTGCGCCCTACCCCAGCTGTATTGGTTTCTCACAAAATGTTTCTCGCAAAGTGATGCCTTCAGGATGTGCATGCCAACGTGTGCGTGCCACTTGCCACACGACAGAGTTGGCTGGTAGGATTACACACTTAATGTCGGTAATTGCGGCATTTCTGCCATCAGAAACAAAGGCTCGACAGCGGCAGAAAGGTAATCATCATCCACTTGCGTCCAAGCCGGGAAGAGAGAGGTAAGACCAGCCAACAAAGAGTAAATTATGGAAGTGGGACCCGTGTATCTACCACAGCAGTTAGACCAGACTGTTCAAGTTGGTGACAAGTGTTTCAATCGCTTAAAAGGCTTACACGCGGGAGCAGAAATGTTGTTGTGAGCCTGAGTGATAGGCTGCTCTGCCACTGACAGTGGCAGAGAGCTCTCACGAGCTTGTCTTGTCCACCTTCATGACCCGGTGGTAGCAGTAGCTCTGTACTATGTAGCACCCTTCGGGAAGCGGCGGCCCGACGTCGACGTGGACAAGACCGTAACGGTGTGCCTGTTCATAGCCGTCACGCGTGCATGTGGATGCCAACGCAAGAGGTCAAGGGATCATGCCCGGGTCTCGTCCACGGGTGCCGGCTCCTGAAGGGGGCCGGTGCAAGATCCTCTATCGGCTCTGGAACCTGTCACTGTTTTTTGTTTTTTTTTTGAAAAAAAAGAAGAAGAGAAAATAAAAAGGCCCAAAAGGCTGGAGGTTTTACCAGAGGACGTCCTCCCGCATGCTTGCAAAAGGCTAGAGAAGATTGTTAGCTGAATGAAAGCATCACACCGGTCTTTCCTCCTAAGCCCCGAGTGAAAGGGCTTATGACAATCCATTTCTTGCTATAGTCGCTTAGCATATCTACTTTACCTACCTAGGTACATATTTGGCCAAGTCAGTACTTCATACGCAATCTCAAAAAGCTTTCAAAACTAACCAGTTGGACGGACGTACAGGCTCGATCCCAGCCATGGTTAAATTCACCCTAGACTTCGCCGTCGACAGCGATGAGGGCGAGGACGCCTACATCAACCTCATCAAAACTATACGGGAGAAACTCGCAGTAGGAGAAAGTATTGAGGGTGTTCCGATATTGGCTCCGCAGGTTCCCGCGGGAGGTCGTCTGGAGTACTTCGACGTGAATCTGTCGTATACGGACCGCGGGAGGCGTGATACTCTCGAGGCGCAATTCCGCGCCGACAACCTCTACCTGGTCCGCTATCGCCGTAACGACACCGAGGCCTGGCACGAGCTGGATGGACGCGAGAACTACAAAAGCTTAACGTCGGCCGCAGGCATGGAATTGGACGAAATCCCACTAAGCTCCATCCAGATCGGTACGGCGATTACGACGCTGGCGGCCAGTGAGACCACCGTTAGGCAGAGAGCGCGTGCTATCCTTAAGTTGATATTCGCCATCGCCGAAGCTGCCAGGTTTCGGTCCATTTCCTCTCTCATTTACGACTCATGGTGGACTGCAGCGACCCCGGGCGAGGTACGTGCCAGTCAGGTGCGGAGCTGGGCGAGACTGTCCTCTGCGGTACAGAGGACGCGGAACGAGGGCCACGACTTCCGAGTCGATTTTGATGGTGATTCGACACACATCTGGAGTTTCTACGAGGCCATCCGCGCCCTTGGCATCATGCACCTTGCTTACAGTGCGAGCAGGCCCAGGCGCTCCACTCACGACATCATGGCCGGCGCTTCTCATTCTACCTTTGCCCAGGGGCAGCCGTTGCTCGAGATCTTTTACGTGCGCATCAATTCCATCGATGGGGAGTCACCAGGCCAGCTCTATGGCACCATCGAGGTCATCGACAGCGCCCGCACCCACGGCATCTGGGAACGCGAGCAGCACAACTATGTCAATATTTGTGAAGGCGATAACATCCTGCTCGAAGGCCCGTCCGGGCCCCTGTCGGCCGCCGACGAGTTCTACATCCAACTGGATCTCTGGGATTACGACTCCCTCTCCCCCGATGATTCTATTGCCCAGGGCACTATCACGGTCAACCCGCGGGACTCCTTCACTGCGTACGATGTCTTTAACCATCGCCAGGTCGACGGCAAAGACGGCTCCGTGTCGGTGGGCTACGTAGCCATCACCGACGGCCTCTACGCACACGTCACCGTCATCCTGATCAACGGGGATGGCGAGGACCCTGCCGACGTGTACGGAGAGATCACGACCAAGAACGGTCATGGACAGAGCGGGCTCTTCCACAGGACGAACAAGGAGTATGTCGATGTGAAGCCAGGTGACGAGATCCCCTTGACGAGGACCATTGTAGCCGTCCCGACCACGGGCACCCTGCGCGTTGATGCCAATCTCTGGGACCACGACGCAATCAGCAGTGATGACGAGATCGCCCATGGGTACGTCGAGTTTCAGCCATTGTACAAAAAGTCGGAGGCAAAAGCCATCACAGGCGAGTACGGCAAGGTTGAGGTGAGGGTTACCTGGAAGTGATTTTGTCTGGCTTGGGCCAGGCTGCTGTAACATCTAACCTCGTCTATTTAACTCTACACTCCCGACTTCTATCTTGGTCGGGGTAATTCATTGTGGGGGGCTTTTCTGCTGTTGATTTCTTGTAATGTGGCGGGAGACCCGTTCGATTTAGATCAATCTAAACCGATTCTCCAATTAGGTAGTTTGGAAATTGTTAAACGAACACACGTTAATCGGAAAAGGCTGCATCATATTCTACAGTTACTAAAATAGTGTTCAAAAACCACATAGGGAGCGCTACGGTAGCTACCCTAGGTATCTATCCATGTGCAGGCGTGGTTGATGGGACTACCCAAGAAACAGGAATAGGTACTTTGGTACCTACCTGCCAAAGAGCTACCCCTGCTACGTGGGTCCTCCCGACGGTCCCTTTCTCAGGGCAGCCGCGGCCAGACAGGACCCCTGGCGCGGGTGGGGCTGCCCAATCAACCAGGCAGGGCTGCCCGCTTGACCTGTTACGTGCAGCAAGCACGGGTCACAGGGCGGCATGTGAACAGACCCACGGGCAAGCTCTAAGCTCCGAACGTTGAGGTCGACACTACCTGTGGGTCTTAGTTCTTCTTACCCACTACTAGCGCAGTAGGTACTATAACTATATAACAGCTAAAACCGTGTAATATTTATATATTCTTTTATTTAGTGGTAACCTCTACTAAAACTATAATCTTAGATATACTAAACTACTACCCTTACTGCTACTATATTATATATACCTAATTTAGTAAAAAGAAAATACTAAATTATTAATTCTAAAGTAAAAAGAATAACTAGTCTTTATTAGGCTTAAACTAATAATCTTCTACTAACTATATAAGTTATAAGATAGTTATAATTAGTTATAGGTACTCTACTAACTAAGCTAAGAGACTAGTATAATTATCTCTAACTTAGTAAAGGAGAGGGTTCTAGTAAGTTTATATATATAGTAGTAATAAAGGAATATTAGAGTAATCTAGTAGTATACTTAGATAATAGTTTATATATTTAGTATACTTACTTTCTCTTATAGAGTTGAATATATTATTATTAGTATAGTTACTATAGTTAAATTTAATAAGACTACCTTATAGGTAGAGTATTTTAAGTATTTCCTCCTTCCTAGTTAGAAGCCCTCTTATTAGCTTAGAATTCTATTAGACTAGTAGTCTACTTAGACTAGTAGTAGAGTATAGTAACTTAAGTTTATTAGTATAACTAATATAGATATATTTATTATTATCTAGCTTAAATTTAAGTTTTAATTTAGACTAGAATAGAATATTATTAAGTATAATAGGTATTTTTATCTATAACTACTTTAGACTATTATAAGTAGTTTTATATAGCTTTTTTTATACTAACTAGTTTTAATTTTACTTTTATTTAAGTAGGTAATAGAACTTAAGCTATTCTTTCCTTATAATTAGTTTCCTATTATACTTATACCTAGTAGTCTTCTAGTAATCTATATAAAATTATAGTATACTTTAAATATATAGAATCTCTATCTTAATCTTTTAGGTATATAGTTAATCTATAATATATAGTTATTTTTTTTTTTACTAGTCCCTCTCTTTTTACTTAAAAGTAGCTGTTTTAGTGTAAAGTTCTTTTAGTTAAATAGATATAATAATATCCTTATTTAGTTTATATTTTTTTTAAGTAGATTAGTATTTACTATAATAGTGCTTAAGTATAGCTAATTAACTAGAATTAAGATAGTTAACTTATTTCTTATAGATAATAGATTTAGAGGTTATTAATAAAGTAATAACTAGTCCTTTTTAGGTATTATTATTAAATAAGTAGTAATAGTATATATTTATATATTTAAGTATCTAAACTTTTTATATTTAGTATATTTCTAACTAGTTTAGTAATAGATTTAAGTATAGTAGTATAGAAGACTTTATACTAGATATTACTAACTTACTTATTATAACTTTTTATCTAGATAGCTAGAGACTAGTTCTCTTAAAGCTATATATTATATACTTAGGTATAAATACTAAGTTAATTATTAGCCTAAGTACCTTATAGATAAAGTCCTCTTATATAACTATAAAGTAGTCTTCCTTAACTATCTATTAGAGTATATTCTAGTATTTCTTCTTTAAGTACTGGAATATACTAATATTTATAGACTAGAGCTTATAAGTTAAATAGGGTAGTAAGAAGATTAAAAGGATATTAAATCTATATATATATATAATAACCTTAATATTATAGTAGCTAGTAAAGCTATTAAGGAATAGCTCTTACTAGATCTTACTTTTAGAAGTATATATACTATATACTATCTCTAGTAGGTTTTTTTTTTTTTACTAATTAAAGTAGAATAGATAGTTAATACTAAACTATTCCTCTAAAGTTACTTATCTTTACTTAAAGGTAATATAGTAGTAAAATAAGTATTAGTTAAAGTAATAGAGCTAGTTAAGTATAATTATACTATTAGAAAACCTTATATTTAACTATATAAATTAAGTATCCTTATTAAGTAGTTCTATCTAAGTAAAATAATAGTTTAGCTAGACTTTAAAGATATAGTATAGAGGAATAGTCTTACTAATAGTACTACTATACTTAATTAGGGTTATAGACTTTTAATTATTTAGATTATATATTTTAGGATTCTTATTTAACTAGTTCTAGATAGTAACTATTATTAGGTAATTATAGAGTTTATTAATTATATTATTATATTTATTACTATTTTATATATTTAAAGTAATAAGCTTATAAAAGTATTAGTAGTCTTCTAAATAATTAAAGAATTTATTTATATTATAGATAGTAATCTTATATATTTTATACCCTAGCTTAACTAGCTTAACTAATAATCTTTATAATTCTAGGTATCTATTAGTAAAGTAGGTAAAGAAGTAGGAATTATATATAGGTAGTTATTATCTTAGATAGTAAAGTAAGTTAGCTTAGTTAATAACTATAGAAATAATTAAGCTAAAGCTACTATTATAGAGGAGCTAGATATACTATATAAGAATATCCTTTTTTTATAGCTAAAGAAGCTATAAGTAACTAATAGGCTTTATAGATTATATTAGATAACTAATTATATTAAATAACTTAATATAGTAAGAGAGCTTTATAAAGTCTTCTAAGTAATCTTTATAGAATACTTAGATTAAGGTCCTTACTAGCTTTTTTAGTTTAGGGTTAGAGAGGGTAGCTTTATAAGGATATTTATACTAGTAATAATACTATTAGTTATTATAGAGTATATACTATTCTATTTTAACTTTATTTTTAGTAGTATATAGAGTAAGATATTTATTTATAGTAGTTTTATAGTTAGGGGTTTATTATATAGCTTCTAATATACTCTAGGATATACTAACTAGCTAGCTAGTAGGCTAGCTAATATATTCTAAGTATAAATATAAGTAATAAGGTTAGTAAATACTAGGAGAGAAGTAGTATAGATATAGGTAAACTATATAGATTATATTAGAATACCTAAATAATATATTCTTATTAAGTGTTTAGGTGTAGGTAGTATAGGTGGTGTATAGTAAGGTGTTTGGTATATCTGAGATTATTGTTTTGGTGGGGATTGTTAGTAAAATAAAGAATGTGTGGGTGTTGTGGGATTTTGGCTGTTGTGTAGTTGTGGTACCCCCTATGCTAAGGGTGTAGGGGGGTAGGGAAGGCCTGCCCCCCGGGTACTGCAGACTGTAGTGTAAAGCCAAGCCATAGCACGAGGTCGCATGCCACACACTCTATTACTGTCCGAGAACACAGTCCACCCCCGTCACGTCTTCTCTTCTCGTCTCGTCTCCCCTCCAGAGCTGAGCCGAGCCGAGCTGAGCTGGACTGCCATACGGCATTATCTGCCTTTTCGCCCTGCATTTCTCCCATCTCCCGACGACATCACACCCTCGACCTGGCAACACAACAAACGAGCAAATCTCCGAAACAGTCACGAAGCACAACACAGACGAAACCAGCCCCGTCGGCTGACCACGACACGACGACAACAAGATGGCCCTCATATCCGCAAAGACAATCATCACCTCCCTGTCGCTCTTCCACATCACCCTGGGCTTCTTCTTCCTGACCAACCCCATGACCATCGCCGACCAGGCCCTGGTCTACGTCCTGGGCGAGGCCATGGGCATGCCCTACGACCGGTCCTTCGAGGCGCACTCGCCCGCCCTGGCCTTCCTCGCCGTCGTCCTGGCCACCATGGGCCTGACCGACCTGGTGTCGCTGAGCCTGCCCGAGGAGGTGGCCCTGTTCGAGCACTGGGGGACTCAGGGTATGTTTTCCCTGTCTTCCTTCCACCTTCTCCCACAGACAAAAGCAACGAACCCTATGGCAAAGTAAAGCAAGCTGACCAGGCCATGCCGACTTCTTTCTAGCCCCCGTCCGCCTCCTCCTCTCCTTCATCCTGATAACCTACTCCTTCCTCTTCTCGCCCTCGAGCCCTATCTTCGGCGACTCGGCCTCGGCCCGCGCCCGCATGACCCACCCCCCGCCCGGCTACGCCGCCAGCACCTGGGGCGGCGACGGGCTCAAGAACAGGGTCTTCTTCGCGTTCGCGTTCGTCGAGGTCATCAGCTGGTTCTGGATCTGGGTCACGCTGCGCGAGGAGCGGCAGGCGAGCCTTGTTGGTAAGAAACTGGGGCCTGCGGGGAAGAGGAGGGCGAGCAGTGCGAGGATGTGAGACAGACGGCCGGCCACATGTGTTGGGCATAGTATTTGAGATCTGGGGAGATGGGTAGAAGGAGAGGTTGGTATACTTGCTCATATTGCGGCAGGGACAGGCAGATGGTGGGATGCTGTATCTATGGGTGGGTGGGGCGGAATGGAACATACCACAAGGACACGAATCACGACGACTGCATTGCAAGGCGTTTGTTTATCACTACTGGGATTTGGACCGAGCAGGTTGGTACCGGGCAGAGAGGCAGATAGGCGGGACTGGGTTTTCGTTTTTCATGTGATGGCAACAATATCACCCAGCCCGGACAGTGGGGGATATACCCAGATGCAATATCATACACCAATCGAAAGTGCAATACAACCTCCTTTTTCTATCTCCGACAACTCCCCATTTTCTAACGCTGTTTATTCGCTGCTGGGATAAGGCTGGAATAACGCAATCACCATATACCAAACTCACCCACACCCATACTCCTCCCACTTTACTCCATCCTCCCCACCGCAAACCCCTTGACCCCCTCCCTCCAGCTCTCAACAACTCGCCCACCCCACTCCTCAACATCCGCCTCGCCCACAACCTCCCGCACAAGATCCGAGACCCCATCGCCCCGGTCCGCGAACGCCCACCCCTCCATCCGGTCAAGCCACCCGCCCAGCCCCAGCACCTCGCGCAGCTCCTTAACTCTAGCCCTGACGGCACCCAGGACCGTGCCCGCGACCTCGTCGAGCCTCTTCGTCTCGGCGAGGACCTCCTTGTGCAGCCCGCTCTTGCCGGAGCGGTCACGGGTCGTCTGGTCCGCGTGGAACGAAACGAGCGAGGCCGCGCTCCATCTCACGGCGAGCGCGGCGTCGCGCAGCAACGAAAGGCCGAGCGGGTTGGTCAGGTGGTGCAGGACGTCTCCTTCCCCGCCTGGGAGCGCGGCCATGCGGGGGGGTATACCACTCTCGAAGAAGAAGTCGGCGCGGAGGGCCTCGAGGGCTGCGCGGACGGTGTCCGCCGCCGCTGAGAAGGTGGGTGGCGCGGGGGTGGATGCGCTCTTTGGGGTCTCGAGGGCGGTGCGCACGAGGGTTGAGAGCACGGAGACGAGGGTGAAGTACTTGTGTTCGGAAGGGGTGAGTTGTGGTGGGGTGGTGGGGTTGTGGAGGAGGGTTGAGAGGGCTTCGGAGAGGCGGGTGTGGGTTTCTATCTGGTAGGCCTTGTCGCGGGCGGCTGCTTCTGTGGGTTTGGTTGGTTTGTAGTCCTTTGGGGGCTTGTGGGTTACCACGTCTAGGAAGTGTTCTGTGAGGAGGGAGAGGCGGGTGCGTTGGTCCTGTGTGTTATGGGTTAGTGCGATGTGGTTGATTGAAGGGGGAGGAAGAAAAACTCACCGAGAGGGCTGGGCCGAGCCTCACGATCTCGTGGAGCGGCGGCGTGTGTGAGCTCTCGAGGTTGGGGAACGAGCCGTAGTCGATGGCGTTGACGAACGTCGTGTCGTCCGTGATGTGTGCTGCCACAAGTGTCAGTCGATATCTGATCCAACCACATTACAACCCGTCCGGCGCAGTTCGAAACTCACCAAGCAGAGGCGCCTGCTCAATCGTCCCCTCAATCTTCCCCCCAAGCGCCCTCGCCGCCCTCCTCTCCTCGAGCACAGTCATGGCCAGCGTGCAGCTCCGCCGCAGCCGGTCCGAGTACGCCGCCATGTCCAGGATCGAGCTATAACTTCCCGCCGCGAACGCATCCCAGATCTTAACCGGCGATTTGTCTCTCAGACACCCCGAGTAGTACGACGACAGCGGCTCGGTGAGGTTGTGTCGGCCCGCGCCCGAGGGCTGGAACAGCCCCGGCGCCACCCCCGACAGCCGGTCGAAGAACAGCGGGCTCAGCGCGTCCTGGATCGTGCGCTTGACGTCCGTGGGGACCCACGTCGCGCGCGCGAGCGAGCCGCAGCCCAGCAGGAGGTACACCTGCACCAGCAGCAGGCGCAGGGGCATCTCGTCGGGGGTCCTGGACAGCTGCGCCGCGAGGAGCATCGCGGCCTGCAGGAGGCGGGAGGGGTCGGCGGTGCTCAGCGGGGAGAGGCGGCTGGGGGGTGATGATGATGATGGGGACTGCCGGAGGCCGCTTAGCTTGAGGAGGGCTGAGGACGCGACCAGTGCTAGATCGACGTGGGGGTCCTTGTCCAGGCCCTTGGGGACCTCGGGGGTCTTGTCGAGGGACTTGTAGGTGGACAGGGCCGAGGTGACGACGGACTCGAGGCAGGTCGTGCAGTTCTTGGTGGTTGTGGTGGAGCAGAACTTGCACTTGAGCTGTGCGTCGCCGGCCTCGGTTGTGACGGGGATGTATTCGTGTGTCAGGGGGCATGTTGTCAGGAAGTACCTGAACTTGATCTCGAGTACGCGGACGACCAGCTGTCGCTGGGCATCTGGTGTCTACGGAGAGAAAATGTAATTAGATGGGTCTACCTCGGTCACGGGGAGGAGCAGCGCTTACCTTTCCGGCCACGGTGTTGCCCAGGTTGTCGACGAAGTACTTGGCCTCTTCAAATGTCAGCTGAGACACGTACTCCTTGACGTCGTCGAAGGTGGCGCGCTGGAGCAGGTTCTGCTCGATGAACAGGTACAGCTGGATGACCCGGTAAGACGGCTTGCTCGGGTCGAGGCTCGGGGGCAGGAGAGCCGGGGGCGAGCTGAAGGCGAGCTCCAAGAGTGCCAGGCCGATGTTCTTCTTGTACATCGGCGCTACGCCCCGCTGGACGGCGACAAACTTCTGCAGCACCTCTTGGACCTCGGTGAAGGCACTGGACGTCTCGTTAGAAGAAGGGCAAAGGTCAAGAGAAAGGACAGCTGTTGCTCACGCCTCAACGTCTCCCTGCATGCTCGCAGCCCTTACGAAAAGCTTCCATATGCGCATGTCAAAGGCAAGGAACGACGGCTTCCCGCCCTCATCCTCCCTGCTCAGCGCCTGGCGGCACGTGCCGTAGATGGTCTCCCAGTCGCCGGCCTCCCGCAGGGTCTCGAGGCTCTGCTGGAGCAGGTGCTTGCGGCCCTGCCTGAACTGCTCGAGCACGCCTATCGGGCTGCCCTCTGCCGAGGAGGAGAAGGAGGAGGAGAGCGACTTGAGGTAGGCGTCCTTGCCGGCCACGTGGTAGTAGAGGTTGATCTCCTCCTCCTCGCGCAGGCCGCGGCCCGCGGCCTTGGGGTCGGCGGCGATGGTGGCGGCCTTCTCGAGCTGCATGCGCGACAGCTTGCCGAACATGACCTTCATGTTCTCGGGGCATTGTGGGCTAGTCTATGACTGTCAGCTCGGGAGCCGTGTGTGTCACATAATAGGGGGCGTAGATACTCACAGAGAGCAGGTGCGTCAAGGTGATGTTCCAAAACGTGTTCTTGCCGTTGTTGGTCCCCGGCTGGCCCTTGTCCAACGTGGCCGCGATCTGAGTCGGTGAGCAACGTGACAGAAGCACGCGGAACAGCCTCGGAGACATACCTGCTGGGCGTTCACCAGGTCCCAGGCGAGCACGCACGCCTTGAGGCACTCGACCACGTTGGGGCTGGCAGGGTTCGCCTTGGCCCACCTCGCCCGCAGGACCCCGACGGTCTGCGCGTAGTCGAGCGGTGGCGCGGCCTCCTTCAGCGCCCACTCGTACAGCTCGATGGAGTCGAAGTCGGGCACGGCGTTCTTGTCCCTGGCCAGGGCGTCGACGGCGAAGACGACGGCCGACTTTTCCGTCACCGTGTCCATCTGGGCCTCTGCGCAGACCCTTATTGCCTTTTGTTTTTGTCATTGTCAGATGGCTGGCTGTCTGATTCTGAGCAGAACAAACAAAAACAAAAGGACAAAAGGGGTTATATTGCCGGACCAACCAACCTCATAGTAAGGGTCCTTCTTGGCCTTGAACCGCTGGGCAGCAAGGCGGGTGACGTTGGACCACAGGCCCTCGTTAAAGGCCGTCTGCAGCTGCACATCGACGCTGTTCTTGAGCGCGGGCCGGTAGTACCTGCTGCCGTACATGGACATGCTGGCGGGCGGGCGTGGGCGTGGGCGTGGGCGTGGGCGTTTACAGCGATATCATGCGATCAGCCGGTCGAATCTGTGTCTGTGTCTGTCTGTGTCTGACGGCAGTCGTCGTAAATGCGGGCGAGCGATGAGTGAGCCCAAGCCGCCGGATGAGGACTTTGCCGTTGGATGAGTCTCGCTGCAGAGACAGAATCGACCATACAATCTGGTAACACTAATACTGTAGAATATGAAAGGTGTGTTTCTTTAAATCGCCCTCTTCATCCTCCCCTGTAAACCCGGTCGAAATGTATGGCGAGAATTTCGCACGGTGGCTCCAGTGAGTGCAGGCTCACTGTTGGAGTCGTGCTGCCCGTTGTGTCCTGTATTGGTACCCACTTGGTCCGTGCGGGCAGGCCTAATGACCTACAAGAACATGGAGGTCTGGAAGCCTCACAAGGCAACTCGAATGTTTCTCTACCACAACATAAGAGGTCGAAATATCTCTACAGATCCAGCCTCGATTATTTTGAACTTTCCTTTGCTTGTTTTCTCATGGTTTTGACCTATCCCGTGGGCATCTCAAGCACTGACTTTCCATCCCCCTGGAATTTCACCCGTCATCCTGGGCCGCTATTCCAAACTACGGAACGCAAAATCAAGGTGGCCAAGCTCGAGCAACTCTGAATATCTCTGCGCACGTGGCTCACAAGCCTTTTACTTCTTATTGATACACTTTTCTTACAGTAGTTTTTTTCAGCTGCCGAGGCAGACGCCGGGCGATGACGAGGCATGGTCACATCCCGGCAAAGCTAATCGAGGACGATGCAGCCCCCCAAAGCCACGCGATCCAGGTGGATCATCCTCGCACCCACTTCGGACGTTATTGCATATTGAGAGTTCAAAAGAACCAAGGCTTCGACCTCGCCTGTCCGGCTGGCAGCAATAGCGTTCCATCCAAACTCATGGTTGAGTGAGTTGTGCCACATATCGTCAGTGGCCGTCGAGATGCCGATAGACTTGCCGAGTCGCACTATACCTCGCTGAGGACCATGCGTGTCGGAGCATACCCGTTGGCTACAGTATGGTTCCTTAGCCAGGCGGTTTTGATGGTCTTCGTCGCTTATATCGTATTCGTCCGTCGTCTGTCGGTTTCGGTCCACCAAGGACACATCGTACTCCCTTGATTTATCCTCCGCGAAGTCGTGTGTGCCCTAGCCGAACAGTCCACCACCCTCAGCCTTCCGCTTATTGATCTGTCCCCTCGTCAGCAATCGCACCACAAGCCAAGCCATATCGTCTGTGTTCATACCCAATTCTTCTTGCACTCCCTATAAGCCCTGCACACAACCTCTGTCAGCCTAGTCGCCTTGTACCCTGGTCCACCCACCCAGCCCACCAACTCGGCCGACTCGGAGTATATACGCACTCGAAGTAATCCTGGCACATGGCCCTGTCGCCGCCGTTCCGGTTGAGGCACTTGATGCTCTTGGAGGCGGCCTCCTGGCACGGGTCGAGCCACTTGCTCTTGCTCTTGCTGGAAAGACGCAACGACAACTCCACGTTAGCTCCACCCAAGGATCCGAAACCGACAGGGCATGTGGACGGAAGACGCGGGGCATGCGGGGCAGAAGGTAGACCGGGGGAGACCACCCACCTGTTGAACTTCTCCTTGGTGTTGTCGTTCCAAGGGTCCTCGCCTTTGTCAGCTTGGGACGCCATCCTGGGTGCTGCGGCGCATC
Source organism: Diaporthe vexans (assembly GCA_021188095.1). Lineage (NCBI taxonomy): Eukaryota > Fungi > Ascomycota > Sordariomycetes > Diaporthales > Diaporthaceae > Diaporthe > Diaporthe vexans. The sequence goes on along the minus strand of JAJLLZ010000001.1, from coordinate 6,519,062 downwards.
TGCGTGTGGGGACGGCGGTGGTTGTTCTCGGGGCGCGGGAGACAAGATTCGGCTGTGGTGTGGTGACGTCCTGAATTCTATGGGGCGGGCAGGGAGCCGCGATAAGATAAGAGCTCCGACTTGACTTGTGCAGTGCATTATGTCAGCACCTCCTCGGCAGTCCAACTCCCTCCTCCCTCAGGGTCACTGCAGTACTTGACAGGATCCATGCCTCATTCAATTGCCAAAAGACGCTTCAATTCCCATACTGCAGATTATGGACAGACAGACAGACTAATGTACAGGCCACCTAAACGCCATATCAAAGCGCAGACCTGGTTCCCTCTTGTAATCCACACACACAAAGCTCTCAATCAGTCTCTCTGGTCATCTCCTTCCGCGCCTGCTTCTGCTTCTGCTTCTTCTGCTTCAGCAAGTTGGCGCGCGTCGGGCGGAAGTCCTGGTGGTACCGGGTCTTAGCCAGGCTCTCACGCTTCGCCTTCCTAGCCCTCTCCCGCCGCAGCCTTCTTTGTGTCTTTTTCTTCTGCTTCCGCTTCTCTTTCCGTGTCTCCTCGTGCTTCACCTCTTGCTTTGGCTCCTCTTCCTTTATCTCCTGCTCCTGCGCCTGTGCCTGCGCCTGCTCCATCACCCTGTGCTCCTTAGGCGACGGGGCTTCTGAACGCTGTGACCTGGCTCGAGTGAGTCCATCATCTTCACCACCAGCATTGTCGATGGGAGCAGAAGGCTCAGATGGCTCATTTTGGAGTTCGTCATTTGCCTTGCTCGGCTCTTCTTCCATAGCGAACACTTGGATCGGGCGATGTTGTGCTCGGTTCATCATGTCCAAGTGGACGCGGTTGTGAACCTCGAGCGGCGAGTGGCCGTATCCGCCCCCCGGCCCCTTTCCGAGTGTGCTCTCCAGGAACGCCCAGTCGTCAAACGCCCTGCGGTGGAACCGCTCCTCGACGCACTGCTGTAGCTGGGCCTCGATGATGGCTGGTGTGGAGGTTGGGGGTGCGTCCTGGCTCCCATTCGTCGGCGAGGCTGAGAGGTGCATCTTGCTGAGCTTGCGCCACGAGGGGCGGTTGTCTTCGGCCTCCTTGCTGGACAGGGAGTCGTTCTTATCGTCCCTGTCCAGCGGCACGCCGGCAGGGTCCACGTCTGCACTCGTGTCGTTGCTAGGCGGACTTGACCCGACGCCACTATCGTCATCGTCGGCCTCCTCTCTAGGCTCGAGGCTCAACTCACGCTTGACAGGCGACGAGACCATGATCTCGAGCTCCAGCGCGCGGCGGTGGGCCCTCTCTAGTGCGACCTTCTTCCTCTCCTCCTCCAGTGCGGCAAGCTCATCCTCCTCCTGCTGTTGAAGGAGAATGGCAGCTTTCTGCTCGCGGTTTCTCTTTTTCCTCGCCTTGTTGGCCCGTTTCCTGGCCCGTTTCCTCTCGCGCTTCTCCTCCTCGGGGTCGGGCTCGTCACTGGTATCGCGCTTGCGCTTGCTGGCCTGGGCCGAGGGTGGTGCTTCTTCGCAATCTGGCTCGATCTTGACAGGGTCTGTCATGGGCTCCTCTGGCAGGGGCGGTGGGTCAATCGGAGCCGGGCCGTGTGGCAGGAGCGGAGTCTGTGCTTCTTGCACAGGCGGCTCGGCATCAATAATAGGTAGCTCAGGCTCGGGCTCGGGCTTGGGTCTGCCTTCCTCCTCTTCCAGCATGTCGTCTAGGAGATCATACTCCGATTCGCTACCCGATGACAGCTCGATCACCTCCTGCTGGTCGTTTCCCTGTTGTGAGGGCTTTTCGTCAATGGCGGGAATGTCTGCCATTTTTCTCTTCAGAAACGGCGAGAGCTCTTCACCGACCTCCTCCTTCTTCACAGCTCGGACGTACGGCTCCTCTTCGCTCTCTGCGCTGGATGTATCCTGGATGACGGTGGCCTCTTCCCTCTTCGAAGGACTTGTGATGATGGCCGAAGATTTGGCAGGACTCCTCTGGCTGGTTATCCTGCGCGGCAAGGGTGGCGGCGGCATCTCCATAAGGCTTTGTTCGAGATGGCCTCTCATACTGGGATCTTTGGGCTCCTCCTTCACGACAAACGGATTATCCCGCTCGTACTCGCTTTCTGAATCATGGACAACGGTGGCCTCCTCCCTCTTCGAAGGGCGTGTAATAAGGGTTGAGGCTTTGACAAAGTCCCTCTGGGCGTACTTCTTGCCGGGCGACGGTGGCACTGACTTCTTCACAGGGCTTTTCTTGGCGGAGCCAGCCACACCTGATGCCAGCTTCGCCATCGGGGTCCCACCCTTGACCTCGAGCGCGGCGCCGTCGGGCAGCCTGCGGCGTGGGGTGAGCTGCTTCTCAACGCCAGCCTCACCAGCAGGGGCAGCGCGAAGCGGAGGCTGAGACCACGGCAGCGAAGTAGGTGACTTATTGGAGGCGGACGTGTCAAGAAACGCCGCTTCAATGAGATCCTCGTCTTCGATGAAGCCGTCATCGTCTTCCTCCGAATCAGACGACGGCACGCGGATCACAGCCTGGCCTGGGCTGGGCAGCTGGGGTGTCCTGTCCCGCCGAGGCTGTCCGCCCTTTGCGATGGCAGCTGCGACGTGGGTGGTGGGGGAGGAAGGTAGCGGCGCGGCCGGCGATGAGGGGTCTACCTTGATGGGTGTTGCTGCCTTTTTGGTCGGTGTCGACGTCTTGGTGCTGGCGACGGTGGCGACTCCTGCTTTGTTGGCGCGCGATGGTGATGGTGGGTTTGATTGAGCGTGGCGTGACGATGGAAGCGACACGGGCGGGGGCGCGACGGTTTTGCGATTGGCGGTCGCGCTGCCTAGCTTTCGCACCGATGGCGCCATCTTGAGGGTGCGACTGTTGTTGCTTTCATCTGAGAGCAGGTCTTCCTCGTCTGAGAGCACGTTGTTGATGTCGTACGGGTCTGGCTTGGAGGTTGGCAAGCTGCGCTCGATGATGGTGGTGGTAGCCTTGACGCGCGGGGAAGTCTGTGGATGAGCTTTTGGCACGTCTGATATTTCAGGTTTGGAGGTTGGAGGGGCGGGGTGTTGCGACTCGACAGATTGCTGGGAGAAGAGATCCTGGGAGAAAGGATCCTGCGAGTCTGGAATGACGAGTTGGGAATCTTGGAGGTTTGGTGGGACTTGTTGGTGGTCGTGATGGTCGTGTTGTTTGTTTTTTGGCGATGAAGGTGGCGGGGTCGCGATGCGCACAGCTTCAGGTGATGCAGCAACCAGCGTGCGCTTCAGGTCCTCAACCTCGTCTGCTGCGTCGCCCACAAGCGTGTCGTCGCCAGGTGCCTCGTCCGCATCAGAGCACTCCCCCACCTTTTCCAGCGCCGGCGAGGGCAAGCTCTTCTTCTTGACAGGAGCAGCTCTCACAGGCCGCTTCTTCAGAACGACAGGTTCCTGCGCCGCCGTCGCGAGCCCCATCTCAGCAATAGCCAGCGCCCTCTGCGAAGGCGTCATCCTCGGCGCAGCAGCAGCTTTCTTCCCCCTGGACGCCTGCGACGACGACGATGCCCTAGAAGAGACAGAAGGCGTGCGGTACGCCCCCTTGGCCACCCTCTCCTCCCTCCCCATCCCCTCCTCCTCCTGCCCCTCAAGCTCCAAACTCTTAAGGCACAACAACCGCCCCCGCTCCCTCGACCTGCTCTTGGGCCTCTCGCCCGCCGCCGCCCCCCTACTGACACTGCTGCTTCTGCTACTGACAACCGCAGCCGCCTCCGCAGCAGCAGCCTTCTTGCCCCGCGCGTCCAACCCGCCCTCGAAGAGGTAGATGGTCTCCCCGCCCAGGACCTCCTCGGCGATGGTCTCGTGGCCCCCGAACACGTGCCCGTCGCGGTCGCGGGCCTCGAGGCGCGACCCGTCCAGCACGAGGTCCAGGTGGCGGCGCGCGTGGGCCGAGGCGTGCAGGCACAGCTCGCGGATCTTGGTCATTGGGAGGAGGGTCATGGTGAAGGCGTGGGCGGGTCCATATTGTGAGGAAACTAGCTGGGTGTTGGCTTTTTGGGAGGATGATGATGATGATGGTGTGGAGGAGGGGGCGCGCACGAGCTGCACGTTGATGGGCGTCGGGCGGCGGCGCGAGGATGCCTGGGGTGGTTTGGTGGGAGCCATCTTGGCGTTGTTGCTTTTTGTGCGCGTGGTTTGTGACGGGTCGGATTTGCTGTTGCTTTTGCTTTTGCTTTTGCCGCTGGTGGTGGTGGTGGCTGATGTGTTGCTGCAGGTACTGGGGTTGGCCTTGAGCGACGTTTGTTGCCGTTGGCGAAATGAAGGTGTGGCTGCTGCAGTTTTTGTGACTGCTTCTTTTGCAGCAGCGAGCTGGGTCTGGCCGTGTTTGGTGTGGTTCTCGGCCTCGACAAGCGAAGAAAAAGAATGTCCCCTGAGGTCCTCGACGTGGCCGCTGTCTGAGCCCGCGGCCGAGATGTCGGGGGACAGGAGATGGGATTCCTGGCTCTGGATCATCAGGTTTGCCATGTTCCCGTCGACTGAATCTGACAATGCCATGTTGTGTCTCTGCTTGTCTTGGATTTTTTCCTCCCTCGCTAGCCCTGGTGGAGGAGGATCATGCATATGTCACAGAGACCGAGTATCACGTATTTACATGCATGTGGGTTTCACAATAGAATGATGGACAAAAAGGAGAGGAGAGGAGGAGGAGCGCATGGCGAGGGTGGGTGGTTGTCCGTGTCGTTCATGTCTGTCCCCCCTCTCTCGAAAGTTTAATACACGTGTAAGGTGTGAATGAAACAGAGTAACGAACAAGAGAAAGGGCGACGTTGCACCGTCGTGCCAGAAGAACGTTTACACTATTCCTGACGATCCGTCCCCCAGAGTTCAACGCGGCCGTCCGTGCCCCCCACATGTCTCGAGACGCGTTCCCGCGTTTTGGACAGCGTCACCGCGTCTTAATTGACTTTTTCGGATGCGCCCGGGCGGGGGCTAGCCAGCGGGGTGGCTTAGTCGTTAGCCGTTGAGCAAGAACATTTCTCACCAAAACTCCACCTTGAATCAGGAAAGGACAGAGGGCTTGGGGGAATGGGTTTCAGTTTGATGCTATCTACAGACCCCACTCACATCGTGCATTGGGTTATCAGTTGCGTTATAATGCAGGTGGAAGCACCATGCACGCAGCCAACCGCCAACCGAGTCGCTAATCGGCAGGTCACTTGTCCCACGCCAAGCATCCATGCAAGCTCCCCACTTACGAACCTCCAGACGCGTCCTTGGGCCGTTTGCTCGCGTCTCTGACCCCACGGACCCTCCGAGTCTCTCTTTGTCCCATTTTTCTCTCGCCCACTTGCCTACGAGGCTCATTTGGCAACATCGCAGACATAAGGGGTTGCATCGCTTCTGGAGAAATGTGAGATGCAACACGCCGGTAGGATCATTACACGGTAGCAGAAGCCCCTTGGCAGATAGCTAGCTAGATCGGCGGGGAACGGAATCCATGTCCTCCCGCTCGCCCCCTAGCTAGCTAGCCCGTTAGATCAGGTACTGCGTGACCCCGGCACGGCCCAGTCGCCCTAAAATGGTTCGCTCTCGACAGAGTGTGGTCCCAGGCACGGTCACGAAGCCAGCTTCGCTGTCGATTCCCCATGTCGTCTTTGAAATGTGTGGTTTGCCTAGGTTTCATAAAACTATTTCGAACTGCTGTTGTCAACACATTTCGCCACTGCCCCGGAGTTTCCGAGTGTTCCTCTTCAAAAGTACGTCTCTGACACTAAATCTATGAGGAGCAATGGTTGGCCCGCTTCGCCTGGCTCACTGCCGGCGCAAATAGTAGGAGGTTATCTATCCTGGTTTCAGTCTTGATGGGAGCATTGAAGTTTGTATGTTGCGACGAGTGTTTAGCAATGCCGCAGCTGTTCATATGTTTGACTTGCAATATCAAGTTCGGGACGACGTTGATCTTATTCCAATTTTCGGCAATGAGAGCCGCTAATAAGAAGAGCGTGATGAACGAAGCGAGCCTAAACGCGATCACGCTCCCGGACGGGACCGCCTGCATGCAAGCTGCATTAAACGATGTAGGCATTGTGTCCCAACCACAGGACAGCTGACAGCACGGTTGATAGCATTGGCTTTGCGACGTTGTACATTGCTTCCGAGATCGCTATTCTTGTCAGCCGCCCAGGCCACATTTCATGAGTTCTATTGAAGTTGGCTAGAGACCCACTGTATGAAGGCACCACGCACATTTTATATGGATGGGGAAACGCAACCGCCTGGCTAGAGACCATCCCCCCCCCCCTCACCTGTGGACCACTAATTATTATTGCATGGCCCGTCAATGAAGGACTCGGCCAGGGGAAGATCCCGATTTGTGACTAACACTTGGTAAACTATCTATCAAGCAGTGTTGGGCACAACACTGCAAGCCTAGTTGGCCACGCCCTGGTTGCAGAGACCTTCCAGTCGGGCAGTCTCAGGAAGCGGCCTCATCTAGGACATCTAGAACGCCGTATCTGAAGTACCAGAAATTTCTCACCGGTCAGTAGCTGCATATTGGGCTGTCAAGGTGGCAAGTACAAGCCAAAGCCTATTGGCATCTTCAGCCGTCAGCCACGCTCCTGCGGTGGTGTGGCGGCTGTGGTGATACCTTGGCGACGATTACCATCAGCCAGACAGGCAAGGTCATAGGCCAGCCTTCAGGCAGTATGATTTGGCTCTACTGAAATTCCGAGCTAATGCAAATTGATCAGTTGATACCGGGTGAAAATGTTGAAATTGAGGGGTATAAGGTAGTACATACTTTCATTTCCTACAGAACCTCCGCAACATCGAGCTCCTGCTTCTTACATGTATCTCTGAGCGCGGAGCGAGATCCATTCTTTTGAGCGAGCGTCAGAGAGTGATCAAAAACAACAACAAACTGCGCACAGAACGGCAACAAGTTGCTGCACCAAATTGCTCGAAGATCGGGACCGATTTGAACGCAGTATACTGCTTAGCACCTGAGCACGCACGACAATCTCCAGCGCACGTCGGTGCTTCCCGACCCTCCATTCGTCAAGATCAATCCGTTGTCCTTGCTGTTGGACCAACAACACCACTGCTTAGCATGTCTCAACCCGAACAACCCGAAGGCCACGATGACTCGACTCAGGACGCCACTTACGAGAATGAACTCTGTGTTCTTGCGCGGCGCGACATTAACCACTTCAGGCTCCCATATGCATCAATTCAGAGGGCAGTGAGAAATTCATGCCAAATCTGTATGGTCTTCGACAAGGCCATTTTGGCGGTCGTCGATGGATGTCTGCCAGATCTCTTTCGGGGACCGCAAGATGAAAACGAACGAACAAAGATACTGGACACATTGGTGGTTGTCAGGTTGCGGTGCATACAGAGAGGTGGTCCTCATACGAAAGTCTCAACGGGAGTACTTGAGATGGAAATGGAGATCAACGGCCGTGTGGTGTGTATCGAATTCTTTCGAGACGAGGATGAACAACCTGAGTTCATGCTTGGGGACTTCACATTTTCTCCGGAGCCAAGATACGGGCCAACAACATGTTCCGACCGCTCTTTTAAGAGGGCTCGAGGCTGGCTCCGCAATTGCCTAGAGCACCACAACTGCGAAGGACTGGCCAAGAAATGGGCCCCAAACCAAGGTCGCCCACCCAGGAGATTGCTAGAGCTCCGTGCCGAGACTATCCGACTGTTCGACACCGACAATGCCCAGAGCCACCTTGATGCTCCTTATGTTTGTCTCAGCCACCGCTGGGGCGACTCACGACATAGACGGTTAACCAGTACGGTTCATACGATCCAGAAGCATTCGCAGGAAATACCATGGGATGACCTACCCAGAACATTCCAGGATGCAGTAACTATTTGTCGTCGTATGGATATCAAATATCTATGGATTGATAGCTTGTGCATCCTTCAAGAGTTTGATGGCATATTAGATGATGAAGCAAGCCTGAGGGAGACTCAGGCTGACTTTGCTCGAGAAAACTCATTCATGGCAACCACATATCAAAACTCGTTCTTTACGATCTTAGCCAACATATCTACCAATATGGACAGTGGTATTTTCTGTAGACGGTCATTTCCAAGCAAAATGATACGTATTATCGACAATGAGGGAGTTTCAGCTTATTTCCGGATCAGGGAGTACACATGGCACGATCCAAGGCCTACTGACCTCGAGACAAGGGGCTGGACACTCCAGGAATGTATACTTCCGCCCAGAAACCTGGTTTTTGGGGCTTTTGATGTTTCTTGGAGGTGTCAGCAATCCCACCCTTGTGAGTGTGAAGAACTAAATAGCGGCGTTAACGGCCCATATGCTTGGGGTCACCAGCTTCGCGAAAGTCATCTACCAGGAAATGTTCTACTTTGGTGGCGGAATATGGTTGGATTCTACAGCGTCCGGAAATTGACAAACGAGCAAGACAAACTGCCCGCTATGTCTGGCCTAGCGCAGCTCTATCACGCAGCCACAGGCCACACCTACTCGGCAGGTCTTTGGAAAGAAATACTACACGAGGACCTTTGCTGGAACCACGGTGAAACCATCGGGTATTTTCCAATGGCCTCGAGCATTGGTCGCAGACCCCGACAATTCCGTTCTCCCTCATGGTCTTGGGCGTCGCTTGATGTTTGTGGTGGCATGGCTCGCTGCCATTGGTGGTATGGGAGAGATCTCTTCAACCGTGAATCGCTCAACAATGTCTGCACCATTTTCGAAGTCACTTGCAAGCCGAGAACAAATGATCCTTTCGGTGAGGTTGATCCAGACGCATTTATCGAGATTGGGACTGGGCTCATTTCCGCGACCATCGCCGCTGTGGCACCGGATGAAGAGACGGAAGATCGCCTACAGAGACGTGGTGTGTCCTGGGCGGGAAGACCAGCACCGTGGGCTTTAAGCTTCACTGAGGATGATCCGGATAGGTTTGTTGAATTTTGTGTCCCAGATTGCAGACCAGAAGACGACGGTCTTATGATAGGGGACGCGGTCTACTGTGCGCCTATACTGGAACAATTAACAAACTCCGAGTCGACGGTTGGTTGTCTGGTACTCAAAGGCGTGGGAGGACAACGATATCGGCGAGTGGGGTTCTGTGTCCTGCGCAAGAACAACCCGTCTTTCCCGCCGGGTGAGGACGACAAGCCCCTGGACGCGACCATGATGGAAAATGCAGGAAAAGTCAAAGACTATGCTTTCAAATATAGCCAGGAAACAGAAGCCAGGATTGTAATTGTTTAATATAGACACTTTATGACCGTTGGCCTAATTCCCCGAGGTCCTGGAGAGCTTCTGCCTCGACTTCATCTTGATCAAGCATTGTTTTCTTCAATCAAGTGATTCCATAGCGCGAAATCTCTGGTTTCATGCTGGTATTTCATATTAGAGCTCAAGCTAATATGGTTCGACTATATATCCTGGCTCGGCTACGTCAGACGGGACTATTGACTGCTTCCGCAATAGGTCGCCCAGCCAAAAGACCAAGAATTCCAAGTCGAACGACTTAGCTCCAAGCAGCGTATAGGTTTGACCATAAAACCGTCATATGAGGGCTGTGAGATGATTAACCGCAGGACCAAGCCAGTGGGCCAGTGGGTCTGTAAAGTCACCTTACCTAATCAGACCGCCCAGCCACCATATCGCTCACGGCGCGGGATTGCAGCTTTGCCGCTTCCTCTACAATATTCTTTGGGGGGCATGGCTTTGAATAGATACTTCCTTGTAAACATCTTATATCTTCGTTTTACCATTTGTCGCCAGGACAGTCTCAATTGGCTAGTGGTAAATGCTGCCCTGTACCATCAGTTTTTTGCCCTGTGAACATCCGGTCTCCCAGGAGAAAAAAGTAATCCCGCCAGACCCCAATGATCTGAAGCAAAACAACACCTTTCCTTGAAAGCGCCAAAATCAGTCATGCAGAACGAAAGCGAACTGCAAGACCGGTTCGACCCAGATTTGGAGTCGCCACAGCTCATGGTTCAGCAGGAAAAGAAAGATGATGAAGGGGAGGACGCTGTCAGGGAGCTTCAACCCACGGCGGATCATGTGGAAGCGCCCGCACCCACCGGTCTCAAGCCGTTACCGGTACCTTGGAAGATACCCGGAAGCCGATATATCGACCTGGTAGAAGAAGCAGTCAAACGTGGGCAGCCGAGTTCAGCGCAAGCAGCATCCCAAGCGCCGCCACGGCGCTTGGTGGGAGATGGAAAATGGCAGTCTACCCTGGTCACGTTGACGGTAGAGGGCGCAGCTGGCGGCGGGGCTGCGTGCCATCATTTCAGTTCCGATCTGTGGAGATACGGAGGCCCGGCAGGCCCCCTGCAAGACCCATGTTGGCACGAGGCAGACTCCATCGATCTGAAGCTCGGCCATGAGCAGATCAAAGTGAGCTTGCGCGAAGCTCAGACAAGACGTCTGATCGCTTGGAGTTGGGGCTTGGACGAGATGGGCGTTTTCCGCGTGCGCCCCGAGCATCTTCACGCCGTGGAGATGGTGTGCGGTTATCTCAATCTCGCCGCAGGGGCCGAAGTAACGCAGCCGGTGAAGGGTTCTTTTGATCTCCCATGCGGCTCTTCACGAGCGTCTCTTGGCGGGCTATTGTGGGGTCTAACGAGGTCCTTCATCGAATTTCCAATAGCTTATGAAATCGGACGCAGGGAACGGTATATGCTGCCGCACGAAGCAGTAATCATTGACCCTGCAGATGTCGTCGAGGCACTCACCCGAGCCCACGGAGAACGTCTGATGGTCCCGGAAGGGGAAGGTGCATTCGAGAAACGTGACAGAGATAATTGCCAGGCGACAGAAGGTTCTGAGACAGTTCTAGCCGAAGGCACTGTTGTGCAACTTCCCAGAGCCTGGAGCGAGTGCGAAGGCAGCCCTTGCGTCTGCGGTGATTCCGTGATGGTGTTGGACACCACGCAGGAACAGCTCCAAGTCCGGGAGCTAAAGTCTGGAGAGCAGTACTTAGCTATAAGCTATGTGTGGACCCAGCATGATGAGTCCAGCCTCCTTTCTTTTATTGGGAGGGCGACAGAGGTGATAGGAGTTCAGTTAGTTTGGGTGGACCGGTTGTGCATCAATCAGAGATGCGATCAGCACAAGTCAAGACAGGTCCCACGAATGGGAGAAGTGTATCAGAGAGGATATGCGACTGTGGCGCTGATCCCCGAAATTACTGAAATCCTTCCCACGATATTTCATGCACCTACAGCGATTGTACCTGTGGGCAACATGTCGATTTCAACACGCTTCACGAACCAGATGCGACAATGTGCGTGGCGAACCAGGTGCTGGACGTGGCAGGAGGGCTTGCTTGGGAGACGCGGATATTACGTTACGCAGAAACAGGTTCTACCTGCTCGCGTCGTCTCCGACGTTATGGTTCGAGCGCGTGACAAAAGACAAGTTTGCATCGGGACTGGACTGATGGACAGTTTTGGAGTTCGCTCTCTACGGTGCCGGATCCAAACGTGGCGTCAACAGATATCAATTGGGGATCTTCTCGACGCTGAAGACTACGAGCTCATGCAGTACTGGCTCATGCGGCAGACCAAAAGCCTTGGGGTGGCCCTTCGTCTCACCCAGGCGAGAAAAGCACTACATCCGGAAGACGAGATCTACAGTGTCCTGGGTATGGTACCGGAGGCAAGACATTTTCAAGTTGTTTATGGAGAGTCTCGCAACGCCATCCTCAGACGAGCTGTCAATGCGGGGCTGCTCGGCCTTGAAATACTGTGTAGTAAAAGTGTCAGCAACCGTGGCGGGGAGAGTTGGGCAGCGGAGGATGACACGTCCTGGCACATCCATCACATCTATCGGTTGGGAGGAGGGATGCCTGGGGCCTTAGTGTGGATGGACCGAGAGATACGTGGATCAGCCCAAATAGATGACAGGGGACTAAGAGCTCAGTTTCGCCGACTAGAGGGACTGACCGGGGAGGCATATCTGGACGAGTTCAACCAGAACTTCTGCATGCTGAAGCTGGCAAACAGCAAGGAGGAACTCAGGTTCTCCATGAATTTCCAGAAGCAAGCGGATATACCGAGGAATATGGTCGGCCGTATGGTACAGGTCCTACTACTCGAGGAGCTGAGACCGGGGGACTCCACACATGCCGTGCTTGTGAGTGGAACCGGTCGCGATGTAGTCCGAGTGGCTACTGGTGATGTGATGATCCCGTTTTGGATGAAATTGGAGACACAAGTGGTGTGGAGGGTAATCGGATAGAAGACTGATCACGCAAGGCACAAGAGCCTCAAGTGCTCTGAGTGATATTTCTATACAACTCATGTGAGAGCCAGGACCAGGAAGTCCTTTGGCTTTAGAACCGTGGCCAACTCAGCGCAGAGGACAGGCTTTCTTCATGAAGCTCAGCCCATCGTTATTTCACCTGGAAAATTGAATGGTGAGGCCAAGTAGCTCCACAGTACATCTGGTAAATCATGGAGACTCATCCTCCCGTCTGAAGGTTTCTTCCCGCGCGGCGGAGATCATGTTTTCAAGTGCAAGAGGTAATTCCGCATCTACCTGAATCTAATATTTAGGTATTTGTGAGGCGATCTCCGCTGCCGCTCTCGCAATCGTCTGTATCTGCCGAACGATACTGGGAGATTTTTGGGTGCTAGAGCCGCAGGCACCCTGCGGCAAGCTTGATGGTACTGTGTCAAGCAATTAGGCATTTTTATATAGTGCTAACCCCAGCTAAAGGGGCAACGCCGGAGTAGTAAGCTAAGTGGTTTAAGAGGAGTAAGAGGCTCTTACCTTTTTTTTAGAGATCGGATATTCACACCGATAAAAACAGATAATACACTAATACATTGTTAACCCCTAGGCTATAGCTAATTAGAGCACTCTATTTAACTAATCACACTATCTACCTATAGTACTTTTTATGTTAATATACCTACTAGGCCCCTTTTTACCTATAACCTTTAATATAATAAGACCTTTTTATTATAAGAGGGGAAATAGAGATAAAGTAGCTATCCTTAATATATTAACTTAAGATAACTTAGTACTACCTTATATATAAGGGGGAAGGTTTAAAGGGGTTGTGGAGGGAAGGTCTAGTTTAGAGGGTGTGGGCGAATGGGCCACACTAGATAACTAAGCAGCCTGTGGGGCCGCCAGCCCACACACACACTCTCACACTTTTAGTCCCTTAACTAGGAGGACTTCTATAGTAGGAAAAAGTAGTAAGAAGCTATCTAATAAGATAAGTAATTAAATATAGGGCTTATAAAGCTACCTACTTAAATTAGTCAAGGAATACCTTATTAAATAGAGTAAAAAGTAGTAAAATACTAGGGTAAAAGTAATAATAATAGTATAGTTTAATACTATAGTTAGAATATTAGTTTATAAAAGTAAATTAAAAAGTTACTATTAAATTCTCTACATAGGGAAATCTACTATTTTAGTATAAAAGATGTATTACCTTACCTTTATAAGGAACTTACTATTATTCTAGCTTAATAGAAAAATTCAAAGAATACTAATAGTCTCTAAAGTATTATACTTATAAAAAGGGCATCCTTCGTGTCACGAATAGGCATACCTAGATAGACAAATAGACAGACAAATACTAACCGACCCGCTAAGGTGCGGCTAACACCCACAACTCACCTTATATAAAGAGGAGAGAGGCTTCAACCATACTATATTCATCCTTTTAACTATATAACTATCTATCTACTTAGTTACTTATTTCTTCCCTAGTAGCTTAGAGCCTATATATAAATATTTTAACCTCTTTATATATATCCTAGTACTTCTCTTATAAATATACTTTAAAATTCTTTTTTATAATTAACTTTAGAAGACCTTTATTATTTATAATAAGAGTATAGATATAAAAAAGTATAAGTTTATTTTAATCTCTCTCTATTAGCTTATAAACTTCTCTTAGTATCTTTTCTAAGAGGTTAAAGAGTTTATTATAAAAGTCTTAAAAATAGGTTATTTTAAATTATTTCTTTATCTTAACTTCTTTTAAAGTTAGCTATATACTAAAATAAAAGTTATTATATAAGCTTACTTAGTAAGGGTCTTTTATAATATATATATATATATATATATATATATTATAATAAGAATAAGTTTTTAACTAGAATTTTCTTTATAAAACTACTTATATAAAGATTATTTTAAGATTATTCTTATTTTACTATATAACTACTTTACTATTAACTAGCTTTTAAGTTATATATTAATAATTAATAGTACTATTAAAAGTAGTTCTCTTTAGCTTTATCTATATATTATAAGACTAAGGCTATATATATACTTATTATATCTAACTACTATTATTAGTAATATATATTTTTTTAAATACTAGGTCTTAAGTATTTATAACTATATAAAGGTGCTGTGTATAGCTATGGCTGTATACAGAATAGAAACGGAACTAGGTAAAGAGGAGACCCCGGGACCCCACCTGCGCGGTAACCTTCGAGTCACTGTTGGCGCCCTCAACGCGAGGTCTTCTCAGTATCCTACCAACTTACAGCCTCCGTGGTGAATGATTCGCAACGTAGGAAGAAGTCAAATCCTTCATACCTGCCAAACGGGCTCCAGATGAAGTCAAGCCTTCCACGTAACGTAACACGCAGATCTCGCGTCTGGCACCTCAAAACATAGGCGTCCCTCACAAGTTGCTACGTTGTCCAACTTCTTCCTTCAAAGATTTAGGACTGCGCCATTTTCGATCTAGGCTCTTCAAGAGTTACCTGGCAGAGGTACTTATGGCTACCAGTTTACTCGGTGCGACAGGGCGCCGTTACATATTCAAAGAATTGATCCAAGAGAGGCCGCACCTCGGCCGTGTGTGGCTGGCAACGTCCGTCATCCTTTCCAATTTTGTTTGACTTGAGCATTGGGCTGATGATGTTACCCTAGCTGCGGGCATGACAACTTGAAGTTCGTCCTGAAAGATGTTCCGAAAGAAATTTACTCAAGCTTCAATGCCGACATACGACCCAGACTTCGCGGACACGAGAACCTGCGTTTGCCCTCAGATACCATTCCCGGCAAAAGCATATTCGCATACAAATATTTGACAGACGACTTCCTGAGCCTGGTGAAGCGACAGCTCCCGATGGCGGATCGGAACAAAGTTCTCAAGGCTTGTCTCCAAGGAATCGCGGAGTTGCATGACCAAGACATAGTTCATCTAGGTACGACGAAGCATAATGTCTGAGCATTTATGATGCGGTAGGGTCAGAGTACTAATAATCGCCTTGTCTTCAGACATCAAACCTGACAATATCATGGTCAACATTGGACCAGATTCTACCATTGACCAGGTCCAGATTATCGATATCGAGAATGCGGCATACCTTCCCAAGGGCCGGTGCATCAAAGGAATGTTGGCCGGAAACGACAATTGGCGCAGTCCGGAGGGACATTTCAGGGGCGAACTCAACAAGCCTTCTGATATCTACTCCTTTGGAGCCGTTGTAAGTGCATCGCCGACGAATTGCAGCGAACTTCTCCTCTACTAACAAGTGCACACTAATCAGTGCATCTATGCTATGCTCGGACGTGTCATCTTCGGGCCAGACGATGATTTCCGGAAACATGAGTCACAAGGCGCCTTGCCTGCGCTCATCCGCCTGCAACGCCAAGTCTCGTACTTCGGAGACAAGGACGGGCTGAACGGGCTCGTGAAGCAGGTTGGAGACGAGGAAATCAACTGCGAGATCTTGGGGATGCTTTGGGATGAGCGGACAGAAGAGCATATTCCGTACAAGCCGTTCTCGACATGGCCAGACGTCGAAGACGGCTCGTTCAGAGATGTCGTCCTGCGCATGTTGAATCTGGACCCTACGAAGCGCATTACGGCTCGTCAGGCATTGGGTCATCCTTGGTTTGCTGGATTTGATCTCTAGTCTTTGTGGTTCCTTTTCGTAGCGATTAATCTGCCCCGCCCCCCCCCCCCCAAAAAAGATCGGATATTCGCACCGATAAAAACGGATAGTACACTAATACCTATATACCCCGAATGTCAAGGACAACAGCAGCCGCAAGCCCTGAGACAAGCCAAAATCGCACCGTCACTGATCCACGTCCAGTCCTATGAAATAATCAAAACCCTGTCACGGCGCGCGTTGAATGTTTGTTCTATTTATATTGGTGCCACTTATAACGTCTTGTACATACCATGCCCTCCCTCTACCGCACTTGCACCAATGCGTTGCGCGGGTGTATCCCACTCCCATCCCCAAATGCTCTCTCTGACTTCCTAGCCTTGATCTGATCACCTCAAGCTTACTCACTCTCAATCCGGGTATCCAACCAACCATATTCTCAGCTTCCGTCTCTTTGTCTCCTCTCTTGTCGTCTTTTCTTATGTCCGTGCTCCCTTCTGTGTCCATGTGCTTGTAGGGGCCGACCACTCCCTGGGTGCCTACAACCTGGACTTGACGACCGTGATACGCTCCCGCGCAGCAATCCCTTGATAACAAAAATAATAAAAATCAACTTCCTCGCTCTCAACACACAAAAATGGCTTCGCTGCCGTTGACGACGTAGCTCCTCACTCGTCCTTCACCAACTCACCATCCAGGTCCCAATCCTCCGACTGCGCCACCAGGTCCGGGATGTCGTCGACCTTGCACTTCCCATCGAGAATATCATTGACCGCCGTGAACAGCGGGTACTCCTGCGTGAGGCCCCTCGCCTTGAGGAACGAGTTGACCTCCTTGGCCGTCGACGTGCCCTGCAGCATCTGCCCGTTGAGCTCGGTGCGCTCGACCTCGGCGACGCTGACGCCGCGCTCGACCGAGAGCTTCGCGCAGCGGAAGTTGCGGCCCGACGAGCACGACGTCACCAGGTCCGCCATGCCGGCTGATTCGACCGTGAAGGTCGCCGTGTTGACCGTCTGCGGGAAAAACTCCTTGCCGAACTTGATCATCTCGACGATGCCCAGCCGGCAGACCTCTGACTTGGCGTTGTCGCCCCAACCCTTGCCCACCACGAACCCGGCGGCCACGGCCACGATGTTCTTGAGCGCGCCTCCCAGCGATGTGCCCGCGACGTCGGACACCATGCGCACGTGGAAGTAGGGCCGTCGGAACAGGGCCTTGAAGGTCATGTGGTCGAGGGGCGGGAAGGTGTCGGGGACGGCGGTGAGCTTGACCCTGCTGTTGCGGCCGCGGGCGTCCTTGTGAGGCTGGTTGACGGGGGTGATGCTGAGGTCGAACTTTGTCTGGTTGGCGGCGGGGCTCTGCGTCCTGGGCGTCGGGTTGCGGCTAGCATCCATGGGCGGAGGGTCGTAGGCGATGGTGGTCGCGCACCACTTCTCGGCGGCGATCTCAGACGCGATGTTGGCACCCGACAGGGCGCCGCAGTAGATGCCCAGCCCGTCGCCGATCCATTCACTGAACAGCGAGACGCCGTCGTCGGACACGTGGACACCCTTGATACAGCTGATCGCACGGGCGTAGGGGACGATGTGGCCGCGCAGCTGCTTGCAGACATTGTCGATGAACTGGTGGGGCAGGTTGAACACCAGGATGGTCGAGTCCTTGGCGGCGTCGATCAGGTTGGGGTTCGCGATGACGTTGTCGGGGAGCCTGATGCCGGGCAGGTACTTGACGTTCTCGTGGTACTTGTTGATGATGCTCGTGATCTTCTGCTTCGCGTCACCAACGGAGGGGTCGTAGTGTGGGGAGTCCTTGGGTATCGCGACTTCCTCCTCGTAGACCCACATCTGCACCTCGGGCTGGAAAATGTCTGGGTGAGCCTTTGTGTTCTCGGCGACAATCTTTGCGATGGTCGAGCCCCAGTTTCCAGACCCAATAACCGTCACCTTGTGGCGCTTCTCGTAAGCCGCTCCTAGGGTCGCCATGTTGCGTTGACCTGTGTTCCTAGGCTTGCTAAATGTGTTCCCTGCTCTGCCTGAGCTCGACGCAGCTGGTCTGCCGAGTTGGGAAGTCGGGGTGTAGGAGCTATATACGCGGGAGAGGCAGCTGGAGCTGTACCTGGCGGGTGTTTTCGCTGTGGAGAAGTGCCGGGTCGGTTTGGAGGTTGTGAGGAGTCTTGTTGTCGACCTGGATGGGTTATTCAGTATGGTAGTGCGTGTGGGAACGAGAGAGAGAGGGTGGACTCGAGCAATGCGAAGGGAGTGCATGAACGAGAGCTGGGAGGCAGAAGTAGTGGTGGTCACACGAGCTGTTTTATAGAAATAGAAAAGGAAGAAAGCTGACAAGGAGACGGAGTCGGGAAGAAAGGACCCCACGTCTCACTTGACAAGGGTAGGTAGGTACCTGGGAGCAGGTACCCAGGGAGTGGGAGCAGGAGCAAAGCTGCTTGTTCTTGCCGAGAGCGAGGCACGGCAGGTCGGGAGGTGGCAGGTGGCACTGGGGACTGACTGCCTAGGTAATATGCCTATATACCGAGAGGTGGGTTGATATGAGAGTTTTCAATGTTCTCGTGGCTTCCACATGCATGTGTCCTGGCTTTTGTCTGTGCTTTTCGCTGTCATCTGTTGCGCTGCTTTACGTTGTGTTGAGCTCCTTCCCGCCTTGCTGCCCCTGCTTTCTCCGGCATCTCTGTCCCACTCCCCAGTCCAACCTTCCCCACTGTGCCCCTGCCCGTCAAGCTGGGAAAGTGACGCAACGGCGCAGCAGAACCTGACCGCCTTCTATTTTAAGCGTCACCAGACCAAGGCTACGTAGTCAGATACTTTTCACATTCAGGATCTCTGCAGGTTAGATAAAGTATCACAATAACACCTCGTCAAGTCTGCCACCCTTCAAAAATGGTGGGGTCCTCAACCATATCCTGACCCAAAGCTTTTTTCTTCTGCCCAGCTCGCTGCTCTGGCGCCTCGGGATGTCCCGGCCAGGCCGATCTTGACAAGCTCTCGTGTTTCCATTAGTTGCCGAGGCCGTTGCGACCCCTGCCGGGGTTTTTGCCTCTTTATTTTCGGAGCCGATTTTCAATGGCAAGGCGAGGTTCGAGGCTGTGAGCTGAACAGGCCGGAACAGGGTGGGTTGTGTCATTTCTGACAATCGAGGCAAGCATGTGAAAGTGTCCCCATATTTCCCTACCTTATTTCCGTTCCATCACATGCCAGAGCGCCCGAACCTCAGGTGAGGCTCACAAGACCCCGGCCACGTCTGCCAACGCCTGTTCAACATCTGACGACAGGCCAAAAGTAGAAAGGGTCCACAGTGCCAGGTGCCCAGATTACCTACGATGTAGGCGGATGAGGGCATTCAACACCAAGCACTCCATGCTTCCAACATCTCATCAAGAATCTTCAGTAGCAATGCAAGTCGTCTTGTCCACCGCATCAATAATTATTCGCATAGGCTGGGCAACTGGTGCAGCATCGTGATACAATGAATTGACCCGGAATGATTGGCCTATCATGAATGACATGAACTGATTGACCCACCACATATTCACCAACAGGCACATGTGCTAGCCACAGCCCAGGCAGCACGTCTGCTCTCTCGACTGCCACGCTGGCAGATTCCAAAAATGCATATTTTTGGAGGGAACTCGACTCTGGTTACAGATCGAATAAACATTGGCCGTGCTTTCACGTTCGTTAAACACGTCCAGGCACCCTCAACAGTCCCTCGCTGGAAACCTTGTACATCGCCTGTTGCAGGAAAGCCGTTGACCATTCACGTTTAAAGATACCATGGCTGGTGTGCAAGTTTTGCAAGAGTGGCAGGGCCCACCACCGCCATCTGGTGCCACAATACCCTCGGCAGCAGCCATCAAAGCGATCTGCGTGGACGTATCCGAACAGCAAGGTCGCCACCCCATGAGCCTCGCCTACCCGCCCGGAGACCGGCCTACGCTATGGATCAAGTACGGCTGGGGCGTGCACTGGGACGAGCTCGTGAACCAGATACGCGCTCACCAAGAGTTGCAGAAAATCGATTCTCCGGTCCGCGTGCCAGTCCCATACTACGCATTCCAGGACAGCGCGGGTGGGCGGTGGACCTACATCGTTATGGAATACATCCGTGGCGATACGGTAGGATCGTTAAGGCAAAAGGCCCGTGACTCGCCAGAGCGGTCCCGGGAAATGTTGGAGGGACTATCACGCCGGGTCGCTTTCGCCCTAGACGAGTTCCTACGCATCCCTGTACCTTCTGGTACTCCGCCTGCATCAGTGAGCGGAGGTCTCATACGGCATCCTATTTTTGACGAGCATACGGCGCCCAGGGCTTACGAGAACGTGGAGCAATTGGAGCAGCACTTCAATATGGTAGGATATTTTGTCCCCCTCCCCATTCACAGTCAGCAAGAAAGCTGACCAGTGAGCACGTCTCCACTGGGAATAGTTCAGCCAACTGCCAGGCCTACGGAAAAGAAACATACCTCTTCTTCGCGGCCTATCACAGGAGCCCATGGTATTCTGTTACTGCGATGTACATGGCGGCAACTTCATGATCAACGACAGCAACGAGATAGTTGTCGTCGACTTTGCAAAGCTGAGCTATCTGCCACTAAGCTTTGCAAAATATGTCACAACCACTATGGGTTTCGACAGTCTTGGACTAAGTGCGCGTCCGTGGGTCCATTATCCAGACATGGGCGGCCAATCCTGTGAGAACGCGTCGGTATTGAAGGAATTGGCGGGCCCCATGGTCCAGAGCTCTTCCTACTTCAAGATCATGCGCAGGATACCCGGCTGCCCACCTGACGAAGACAGATTTTGAGCGTCTTTCCACAGAAAGCTCCGTGGAACGCAGCGTGGAAAAGACAGAGTGAGAAGACAAAACCGATTCCTTGCATTTACACCATGTCGTCATAGGAGGCTTTTCAAGATTGCAATGTTATATATCTCCGCCAAAGAAAATTGGCCATTGGCTATATCACGCTGACTTCGCTCGTGGGTTCCTTCAGGATTAGAAATAATACAGCGAGAAATGAAACACATCTCTGGTGGTAGCAAGTAACTCATCTTTAGTAATGAAACATGACTACTTATCGTATCTAACTACTGTTATCGGCAATGTGTGCTTTTTTCAAACGCTGGGTCTTGAGCGTTTACGACTGTATAAAGGCGCTGTGTATGGCTACGGCTGTATACGGAATAGAAACGGAAGCAGTTAGTAATGAAGCCTTGCAATGATTTGGAAAACGCCAAACTCAGCAGAGTCGCACAAGACCCAAGCCGAAGTCGGTTCAACATGGGCTGAAACTACCTTGACAACGTCGAGGCTTATTAGCCGATGGACGGAATTGGCTCCGAGAGGCCCGGCTTTGAATGAAATGGTGACTGAGTGGTTCTGCTAGTCTTTTGTATTTCCAAAATTGACTTGCCCTAGTAGTTAAGATTGTAACTGACATTGAACTCTAATTGCTTTTAACATGTCCTCCCACATGGGGGGGGGGGGGGTGGAAAATATTCCAAGAAGAAAAGCCAGCAAGAAAGACGAAAGGCCTCCCACACAGAAGCCTGGCTGAATAACATCACACCTAATTTAGCAGCAGCACGTTCTCCGCTTCCCATCTTGCAAGGACTGATCGCTCCGGCTATCAGTCTCAGGGGCAGCAGCATCACGCATGGTGGCCCCGGACATCCCCGCCCACGCAGCCAACAAGTCCTCCCTGAACCCCTCCAGCGAGGTCGCAGGGCGCACATGGCGCTTCACCATCTCCGACCAGGCAGGGATCCCACCATCGCGGCAGATCGCCTGCACCTTGGCAGCGATAGCAGCCGCGTCCTGCGGCACCCTGCAGCTGGCAGGCATGAAGGTCAGCGCCTCCACGTTGGGGGTCTCAGTCACCAGCGTGACGACCCCGGCGGCGGCGGCCTCGAGGGGCGTGATGCCGAGGGTCTCGTAGCGCGAGGTGCAGAGGAAGACACCCGTGCGGCGGACCGCCTTGAACAGCGCGTACAGCTGGTCCTTGGCGAGCCGGGGCAGCACCATGAAGTGGGCGTGCTTGTCGGCCGGCACCGGCTCGAGGAGGGCCCTGCGGCGCGTGCCGTCGGCCTCTGGGTCGCCCACGACGAGGACCTTGACCGAGGTGCCCGTCTTGAGGAGCTCGAGCCCGGCCTGGATTGTCAGCTCGACGTTCTTGAAGTAGTCGAGGCGCGCCACGGCTGTGAGGAGGATGAGGTCTGCCCCGTGGATGAAGTGCTGCATGGCTGTTGGCAGCAGTTTTGGGTCGTTGCAGGGGGGGACTCCGATTGGTGGGTGGAGGTACTTGAATCGGTTCGTGCTGAGGCCTGCGTCTTCCAAGATGCGCTGTTGGAGTCTTGAGTGGGCGAGGACAGTGCCCTGGTTGTCCTGGAGCAGGCGCTGGATACCAAGTTGTTGCTGCTGGCAGAGCGTGGCAGCTTTGTCTTGGGAGCCTCC
Organism: Diaporthe vexans; assembly: GCA_021188095.1. NCBI lineage: Eukaryota > Fungi > Ascomycota > Sordariomycetes > Diaporthales > Diaporthaceae > Diaporthe > Diaporthe vexans. The sequence goes on along the minus strand of JAJLLZ010000001.1, from coordinate 6,496,762 downwards.
GAAGGATAGCCGCGCAAGATCAAGCGAGTATTCCTGCGCGAAGTGTGCAGCAAATGGCCCGTGGTGTGTGACACAGAACCGATAGCCTTCCGGGTGGTAGTGAAGGAGCGTGTCGGTCTGGTAGTAGACAATAGGATGCGCCGGCTTGGGCTTCCTACCAGAAGCGAGCCGGAAGGCTCTCTGGAGACCGGTAGCAATCTGCAATTTGTCCATCTTGAAGTTGAAGTACATGGTGACTATGGCGGCCCCATTCCAATCCTCGTCGGCTTCGCAGCGTGGGGTGGCCAACTGTTCATCTCGGCAATACAACACAACGCCAGAAAGAATATCATGATCGAGGAGCACGCGAAGAACGGAGAAAGTGAAGGAACTGGCACCGACTTTTGCTGTAACAAGAGGATCTCGGGAGAAGTACCTCTTGTTGAGGACAACAACGCCCGGTGCAAGTTGTGAATCCATTATTCTGTCCTGACAGGCAAACAAGAGAACAATTCGAACGAGACTGGACTTTTGGTATTCAATGCTCGAAGGGAAAGCTGTTTGTTCCCCTGGAAATGTTCCCATTTTATCCTTCTTCTGAACTCTTCGTGCAACACACCAAGTCCCCCAACATCCTCAAAGCCTTTGACGGAACCCCAGCCAACGAGCCTCCAAGATTCGTCATGAGAACAAGGCTCTCAAAGAAATCTTTGAATTCGACAAAGCTTACGCGCCGAGTGATCACCGACAGTGACTACGCCTCTCTTTACTTTGTGTACACTTCACGATCGATCTAGATTACTGGCGGACCACATCCGACAGACCCCCACGAGGGAGCCGTTCGCCTTGCACAACCAAGAGGATCTGACACAGCTTCTTCCAAGATCAACCGAGGCGATCGGAAGATGCACTTTTGCAAAGTTTGGGACCACTAAGATCTTGACAATCCCAGCCTTACAAGGCGACGGAGCCTCCCGAGATCCCGTTTCATCTCTACCGGTACCCAAGGAGGCGACGTCTGACTGCAGTTGGCGGTGTACCCATCATATCAGCTTACCTGGGCTAGACACTATTCCTAAATCCTCCCACCCATACACTGTAGGTGCGCTGTCAGATTTGCTGGCATGTTTTGGCCAAATCCTCTCGCCGAGATCCACTGTAAGCAACAACAAAAATTTCGTGTCGGCGACGACCGCCGTCCTTCAACACGCCCTTAGATATCTTGTTAAGAGCCAGGGCATGGAATCGTTTTCGCCTCCTGTAACATTATTTGGACGTCACAGATCACCCTGGGAGGACAATTGGAAAAGTCTGGAACTTTTCACCGCATGATGACCGCGTCCTCTACGCTTCCGTCACATTCTATGTCTCGCTTAAAAGCCACAGACCGTGATCCTTCAGCCTGGTACCTAGGAAAGAGCCGCATCGTGCGACTTGGTTGCCTGAATTGACAACAGCATTCCTCAGCAGGAGCTTCGTATGTGCGAGAGCTGCCCCTTGGCGCTGGCCGTGGGAGCTCCGATTCGACGCATGTAATACAGACCGCCAGCGACGTTCCCGTCTCTGCGGCCTGCGTCGAGGCTACATCCCTGACCTCGGGACTCGGACAGCTTGTCCGGCCCCCGCCCATCAATGATTGCTTCGGCGTCTGGTCCAATGCCGTCTATGTCGGGTTTCCGAGCACAAGCTTATGGGCGCGTTCACCCTCGGCGTTAACTCTCTTGGGGGTTCGGATCCGTCTTGGAAATCTTTTGTGCCCGATCTGGGTCACAGAGCCGCATGGCCCTGGCAAGCGCGCGGGATGTCTGGGCTCACTTTTCTTTTTGCGGCGCTCTCTTTTCTTTACTTGGTTACCTACCTATAGGAAGTCAATCCGCGCAGATTCAACAGAAATTTTTCCAAGCGGTGAAGCTGGCTTACTGAAGAGACTCTTCCAATATGTGGTCTGATAATGGCTCACTTCGTTCCCAAAACTCAAAGTGCCTCGGCTTCTTTACTTTAGCAGTACTTTCTTGTGCGACTGCTTGAGAAAATAATACGTGTAACGTTGCGTCTCATGCGGCTGAGTAGTGAATGCCGGACTTAAACCAAGACGAGCGCCCCGAGTCTCCTGGTACACCGTGTCGGGTCAGCACAAGGTTGAATAAACTCTTCAGACTGGCCCGAGTACGTTCGTACGTAAAAGAAAAGAGCATGTCCAGAGGTCTGGGATCTACGGGGTGGCAGCTGGAGTCCAATCCGGCATCGCCCTGCCACGGAGCTGAGGAGCCGCCTGGCTGGAGCGGGGTTGGGCCTGGGTCCCCGTCCCCGTCCGGACCTCTTATCGCCCATGACATCAAGCTTTCCGGCTTCCCATCATGACCCACCCACACGTGTCACCAGAAGGGAGCCGGACAAAAGGGAGGGAATTTGAGAGTGATTAGATAGTTCTGGATATCGCCATGAAGAAAGCAACGCATACAGAATTCGAACGATTCGACGATCAAGGCAAACTCCCCTCAGAAACGAAAATGGCCCCTCCAAAGCGCAAGGCGTTCATCAACGTCGACCTGGGAGAAGGGTACGGCAACTACAAGTGCGGCCCGGATGAGGAGCTCATACCCATGATTGACCATGCCAACATCGCATGTGGTTTTCAGTGAGTCCAACTTCCTCAGGGCAAATATATCCGCGGTATAGAAGTACTAACAATTTCTCAGCGCCGGGTGAGTCCCGTCCCCATATTTACTTGGTCTGCAAGGGCCAGACAGATTCCATCTCAACAATGCCTCTGATAACATCATCCCAAGTGATCCCCTCCACATGCTCGAGTCCGTGCGCCTGTGCAAGAAACACGGCGTCAAGACCGGCGCCCACCCAGGCCTCCCAGACGTGCAGGGCTTCGGCCGGCGCGAGATGAAGCTCGCGCCCGAGGAGCACACCGCCAACATCATGTACCAGGTCGGCGCGCTAAGGGCCTTCCTCGACGCCGAGGGCATGGAGCTGAACCACGTGAAGCCCCACGGCATCCTCTACGGCATGATGTGCCGCGACGCCGAGGTCTGCCGCGCCGTCTGGGCGGGCGTCCCCAAGGGCATCAAGGTGTTTGGGCTGGCGGGCACGCACATGGAGACTGTGGCGAAGGAGATGGGGATTGAGTTTGTGGCTGAGTTTTATGGGGATGTCAAGTATAATGCTGAGGGGTTCTTGGTGATTGACCGGAAGAAGAAGCCGTGGGAGGTTGAGGATGTGAAGAGGCATGTGCGGCAGCAGATTGAGGACTCGGCGGTCACGGCTGTTACTGGTGAGGTGGTGCAGTTGCCGACCAAGGATTACGATGTGTCCTTGTGTTGTCATTCTGACTCACCGGGCTGCGTTGAGATTGTCACGGCTGCCCGGCAGGTTGTGGATGAGTACAACAAGGCGAACGGCTTTGCATGAAGTAGTATGTTACAGAAGTCTATAGGAGAGGAAGATACCAGTCCACCGCGGATTCTCCACTGGAGATTGATCCTTGTGGCTACGAAGTGCTTGTGTCAATGTGACTGTGTCTGACAGGCGGCTGTGCGGTTTACAATTGGCAATTAATTGTAGAACACTTCCGGCTGAGCCAGCAACTACAAGAATAGCTTCTAGCTCCAAACGGCTTTCCGAATCTGCACAAATACCACATCAGTAAAGTCTAATTGTCCGCCTGCGAGTCTCAGCGTCTTTGTCCTTAAAAGCCTCGCCGTGCATAATACCCTGGACGTAGCTCCGCCCAACAAAATCAAATTCGCATGGGTCACCTCTCTTCCTGACAGTGAATGGAAAATTGCCGCCATCGAATATCCAAATTTCATCCCCTGGCTCAGTTTCCAGATGTCCTAGACCCATTAGTCCACCCTCGGTAATGAAGAAGGCCTGGTTGCAGATTTGAGAGTACAGACACTTGTCGGTGGGCCAGATGTCGCGCTGCTCTTCCCAAACACACCTCTGGCTGATCACGTCGAGTACTCGCTGCAAATCGTTTGGGTTCGGGCGTCTGTCGACCCACAGCCCCTTATTCCTAATGAAATCACTGAGCACAAGCCTTGCAAACGCCTCGTAAAGCTCATTATCAGACAAACATCGCGGTTGTTGACCAAGATGGGATCTGGCCCAAGCAAGCCAATTATGAAGTAAGCTTGGTATTGCTGTGGCAAGATTTTGGGTTTGCGGGAATAAGAGCCTGTCATTCGCAACTATCGTGACAGTATCAACCAAGATGCCCCTGAGACTAAGGGCTCGATGTTGGATGGGCTCCTCTGTGATTTCTGGCTGAAATGCTTCCGTATTCAGGACTCTTCCTCCACAGGCATTGTACCTGGGATAGGCCCGGAGTAGATAGTACGGATTAGCGGCATGATCTGGCCAGCCGCCAAAGTCCACGGCCCATCTTGGCATACCAGTCGTTTCCTTCCCTCCGCTGATCCTTGGATCTATCAACAGGGGAAGTAGACCACGTGCCAGTATCATGTCAAGCGTTGCTGCGGTGTAGACCTGTGCCACTGTTGTCGAGTAATCGCATTTGTGAATATTTGGGGCCTTTTCAGGGGATACTAAGCCGAGTAGCCCAAAAACCTTGTCGTGAGGCTTAACGGCGGTGCGAGTCCGGGTTTTTATCATCATCATAAAGAAGTCGTCCGGAGGTCGATTGGATTTCACGGCGTTTATCCACAGTGAGGAGACCAGAAGGTTGTCGAGACAAGAGAATTTCCCGAGATTTGTTTTCGGGCACCAGAGGAGCGGTCTATACTCCTCGAATGCAGTTGGGCATGTGCCACCCATTCGCGCATGGACTGCTTGATTAAGACTCTCCCACTGCACAACCAGGGGTCCCCACAAAATGGTCTTTTTAGGCGATAGAACAGCTTCCTGATAGGTCCAGATGCGTTGCCACCACGGGTGACTTTCAGGTGCCATGGAATGAACACCTCGGGCCGCTTTTTGAAAGTTCTCCTCGGTCAGAGCCCAGGGTAGCTTTACACCCTTGTTCGGAATCCATTCGATTAGCTCGATAGCTGCGCTTGCTTCAGCCAACTCAGCAGTGTCTGGTTCCAAGTCACCGAACCAAATGATACAGGAGCGGCAGACCGAGTAAATCTGGTTCATCATTCGTACTTGACGCATTTTCTCTTCCGTGTTGGCCTGATCAATGCAAAGTTGGTCGACCCAGAGCTGACGCTTTTCGTTTTGGAGGCGTAAGCGTCGGAGAGCAGCGTGTAGATTCGCTGTAATACCCTTGTCGTTCCCGGAAATCTTGGCATGCTGGATGTTGTTATTGGTTCCCCAGCAGTAGGATAGTGCCTCGAATTCTGGATGGTCTGAGAGTGCCACAATTCGTAGTTCGCATTCAATCGGACACTTATCACCATCTGCACCATACGGGAGGAGGTCCAAGATTCGAATCTGGTCACCGATTAACATGGCGGCTCCGAGTGTGAGGGTGCGAGTGTAGAGTTTTGTAAAAACAGCCGGGGCACTTGCATGAGCTGGCGCAGAAGTGTTGGCGCAGTCCTTGACCTCAGGCTGACACAAGGAAAAACTTGGTTCCGAATGGATCAGGGAGCCGGGGGTTGGCCCACTCCTTCGTCCTGTTGGTACGCCCATGTTGGTACCGTCGACAAGCGAGGCCTCCTTTCCGTTGCAAGTGCTCTAGAACGCTTCAAATAATACGTGTACTCATAAAATTTGAGGTCCTCTACAAAACCATAATATCTACTGAACACAATGAGAGTGGAAATCCATCAGCCAGTGCACTGTATTCTTCAAGTAATTTAGAAAAAGCAACAAAGCCTATAACTTGGGCTTTGTATTTAATTCAAATGCTGAATCGCCGGTGTCGTTGGAGTCGCTCTGATCAACCTGTCTTCGCTCGGTGGCGGAATAAGCCGCTCGACCTGCCTCTTTGACCGCCAATGCACTGTCCCGTACCTGTACATCTCCCCGTACGTTCCGGGTCTGTGATCGGCATCCTTGAGACCTTCCTTCTTGATCAGATCTCCCAGAGCAGGCAGTCCACCTGCCGAGTTGTGGTATACTTTGTACATGTGGCTGTTCTCCAGCATGTCGACCACAAAACGTTCAGCAGCAGCTCGCTTCTCCAGATCAGGCTCATCAAGACGCGTCGTGAACAGCTCGACCTGTTTCGCGCCGTCGAAGTCGGTCTTGATTGCTCCGAGAACACCATTTGGGATACCCTCGATCATGAATGCCATCTTCTCGTAGACCTCACGCCCGTTCCACCCTGTTTCGACGTCCAGGAGGTTTCTCGTCCGGTCACCAATGAGCATCTGTGCCACGTAGTCGCTCATATCAAGCACCTTGTCCTCAAAGTCCCAGTCCGCCAGTCCGTCGGCGATACCTATCTCCTGCACAAGCGGGTGCTTATGAAAGCCGTGTTCGTTTGTGCGACCCCTCCACAGCTCCTTGTACCCATTGTGCCAATTCTTGATGAAGGTAGAGCCCTTTCTCGCGGCCAGCATGAAGTTGCCAAAACTGCCCCATGTCTTCCTGATCTGACCTGTGATGATCCATAAGCCGAGCTCGTACGGGCCTTCCGATAGTGCGTTCCAGAAGAGGTCATCAAGATGAGTGTGCAGCATATTGCCAACATCCATCCAGACGCCGCCATGCTCGAAGAGCAGGGGGAGCCGAATCAGATCTGACGTGTGCTGAGCCTTGTGGCCCCCGTCCATGGTGTTGTCGTTTAGGCAATCCGGGAACCACTCCCTGTCGACAAAGTTGTAGACGTTGTTAGGCGAGCCGTCGACGAGGTCCACGATGCGCACCGTCCAGCTAGGGCCTAGCTTCCGCACCCAATTGAGGACGGTGCATCGGTAGCTGGGGTACATGGCCTGCAAGCCCTTGTCCCAGAAGGCCCACACGTTTTTCTCTGACGTGATGGGCCGGAAGGACCCGAGCTCCGTGATTATGTCGTTGTCAGATCGTAGATCGAGTTGCAGTGGCGAGACCTCTTCGAGGTTGGTTGCCCCTTTTGGAATATCAAAGTGCCGCATGTTGTAAGAATTCTGCGTGAGCGTGGGTTGCTGGTGTGAGAATCTTGTTTGAGGGCTTCCATGGTCAGAAAACCTAGACTTTCCTCCAGGACGGTGTTTCTTATATTCTCCAGATCGTGTATACTCTGAGGATTTGAGACTGATGCGAGTCGATTGTTGATGTGGCTTGCCAATACTGCGCATTCCTTTCAAGAGAGCCTTACCGACCCTGATTGAGAATAGCGGCGATGAATCATTTGAACTCATCTTCACGGAGGCGCCGAACAGGCTTGGTAGGCAGGGGTAGTGAGTGTAGATTTGGGGCTAACGACGGAGAGAGCCGCTAATGCTGCGTTCAAGGGTCGTACGTTTTGGGTGATTATCGCCAAGTGCGGCTTGTTGTTGTGGGCTTACACAGCCACTCGAGTCTTACACACGCATTATGGCTCATCGCAGGATCCGAGCAGCTGCAACGGAAAAGCAGGCGAATGCGAGCTTTGGCGGAATTGATCGTGAATATGCGGCATTCGTGGGATGCATATAAAGTTGGTGATTTGCGCGGATCAACAGCTCAACATCTGCAAAGCCAAGCATAATTTTACCTGGCATTAATTGCATGTCTGTTTGTTACCGTACCTGAACATCTCTGCTAGTCTTTCAAAAGACTGCATCATTTTGTGCATCATGATCTTCACAAAATCTAAGCCTGACTACGTCGATCTCGACGCGGACTTCAAGCCGCTGCCCAAGTACGGCCACCTTTCTCGGAAGCACCCTGCTTACGAAGCCGCCGAGGAAGCCATCAGCAACGCCTACTCGAAACTCTATAGCCTGCCAGACATTGACAGTTTTCGACGTGCCGCGGGCGACGCCGATGCATCTATCCCACCTGGCGGAACAGACCGGTATCGAGATGTGGTCACCGAGCTGATGTATTTCACAACCCGTGACGGGCATAAGCGGGAGCTCAAAGTCTACAAGTCGCCCAATGTTGAGCCGAATGCGGTTCTGATGTATCGTATGCATGGAGGTGGTGAGTCCATTGCAGCTTTGGCCCTGAGAGACGTGGCGACCAAGTCCACTGACGATTCGTCCTACAGCCTGGTGTGTAGGACGCCACGAAGTCGATGGCGCCGAGAATGTTTACGCTGCTACGAACAAGAACATCGTTGTCGTCAGCGTTGATTATCGATTGTAAGCTGGAATCGAGTTTTGATCTTACATTCGTTACCTCTGCTAAAATATGACTAGAGCACCAGAGCACCCGTTCCCGTTCCCTCTCAACGACAGCTATGATGGCCTATTATGGGTAGGCTTTCCATGACAGCGTATATGACCGTGAAGATGCTAAGCTGGTTGGTTTCCTCAGTGCAAGGACAACGCGAGTTTGTTAGGTGTTGACCCTCAGAGAATAATCATCAGCGGTTCCAGCGCAGGAGCCAACCTCGTCAGTCACGCTGCACTCTGTATTATTCGCTGTCTGTCGTCGCTAATGTTTTCAAGGCTGCTGCATTGACTATTGAGTGCAGAGAGTCCGGGCTGACCGGCGTGCTTGCTCAAGTTCTTCATTTCCCAGCAACCTGCCACCCTAAGTTCTTCCCCGAGGACAAATACGAGTTTGGCAGCTACATACAGAACTTTGAGAACCCGGTCCTCAGCACACTAAGATATGAGGCCTGCCTTGATATTTACGTCCCAGACGCCCGTCCTGATCGCCGACATTCACCACTACTGGCAAAGTCATTAAGTGGGCTGCCACCAACCTGTGTGTCGTCTCTCAAATCTTCCGCGTCTGAGTTTAGTAACTAATTACCACGGATAGTGATACAATGCGCAGGGGTCGATATCTTGCGAGACGACGCGTTTGCCTATGCAGAGGCTCTGAAGGCTGACGGTGTGACAGTCGAGGTCTTTGGTTATCAGGGGTTGCCGCACTGCTTTCCGGTGATGTTAGAAACGATACCTGAGACTACTGAGTTCTACGAGAGGTATCAAAGATTTCTGGAGCGGCATGTAAAATCCTAGAAGAAGGGTATCTAGCTAGGAGCCTCAAGTTGCACTGTTATTATCGGCATTGTGTGTTTTTTTAAACGCTGGGTCTTGAGCGTTTACGACTGTATGAAGGCGCTGCGTATGGCTACGGCTGTATACGGAATAGAAACGAAACCAGGTATATAATTTGTGCAACGAGGAAATTCACGCTCTTTGGGTCATCAAAGTCGGCTTGGGCCGTGCCGAGTGATTTGAACAGTGCAACGCGACAATTCAGTCCACCTCATGAACAGTTTTTTGCAAGGTAGATAGATGTAATCATTTTGAAAAAATTACTAGCTGACATTGACACTATGAAGGTGTTATCTACGACCGTTTTTGAACGATATTGATGCAGATCATTCGGCCGTAGTAGAGTTTAGGAGAGATAAAGCTCATGTGGGGCATGATCCTCGATCAACACAGGAGATATGGTCACTGGGCACCGGCTGCGATACGGACTGTTTTATCCCTGTCGCCTTCAAACCTTCCCCGCCTCCCACGACCCACGGAAGGTCATGCTTATCTCCTGCCAGTGTGCTTGTCGGCTACACATACCTAGAATGGCAATGAAGCTATCCCAGGGCGATGACGCAGCTGGGATCTTGGGTGTTCACCCGAGCTAATTCGCTGCGGGGAACCTCCTGGAGTCGCGTGCAGATGGATGTCACCCCTTCGACCGATATCTCGGGACGTGCACCAGATACACGTCTTGTAGGTCGACGTCGTGAGCCGGAAAGACAAATGTCTTTCGTGAATATCAGTTCTCGACCAGCGGCCTGATAGGACCTGTCCTTATCCTTGAAATCTGGCACACATCGCGAAAATGGAGAAACTCACCACATTGCTAATCGCCAACAGGGGTGAGATAGCAGTCCGGATCATCAAGACAGCAAGGCAAGCTCATCGCCAAACCAGGGACACAGATAATTCCATTTACAAGCTCCAGTGGGCTAACACCTCCGCATCAGACGCCTGGGAATCAAGACCGTAGCCATCTACACGGAGCCAGACTCAGCCTCTCAACACGTCGCCGACGCAGAAATTTCCTTCCTCCTGGATGGTGACGCCACAAGAGCCTACCTCGACGGCGACCAGATCATCCAAAAAGCCACGGATGCTGGCGCACAGGCTATCATCCCCGGGTACGGGTTCCTCTCCGAAGATGCCAGCTTTGCCCGGTCCGTCGCCGCCGCGGGCCTGCACTTCGTCGGGCCCAGTCCAGAGAGCATCGAGCAGTTCGGACTCAAGCACACGGCGCGGGAGCTGGCTCTCGCGGCCGGCGTGCCCGTCGTCCCGGGGACACAAGGTCTTTTGGACGATGCCGAAGATGCCGCGCGGGCGGCGGACGGCCTCGGGTATCCCGTGATGCTCAAGTCGACGGCGGGAGGTGGTGGGATGGGGCTGCAGACGTGTGGGGACGAGGACCAGCTCAGGAAGGCGTTTGAGACGGTGCAGTCCCGCGGGGCGGCTCTGTTCAAAAACGCTGGTGTGTTCCTGGAGAAGTACTACCCTGCTGCGCACCACATCGAGGTGCAGGTGTTTGGCAATGGCCAGGGCAAGGTAGCGGCGCTGGGCGAGAGAGAGTGCAGTATCCAGCGGAGGCATCAGAAGGTAATTGAAGAATGTCCCAGTCCGTTTGTGGCCCAGAAGAGGCCGGATTTACGGGAACATCTTTGTGCGGCTGCCATATCGCTGGCTGAGTCTGTCAAGTATGGAAGTGCGGGGACCCTCGAGTTCTTGGTCGATGATGAGAGCGGCGCCTTCTTTTTCCTGGAGATGAACACCAGATTGCAAGTGGAGCACGGAGTCACAGAGATGGTCTATAGAGTTGACCTTGTGGAACTGATGCTTCGCCAAGCTGATGCACAGCTGGCAGGTAAAGGAGGGCTGGAGACCACTGTCATTGAAGACATCTCGAGATCATGTCAAGAGCCGAAGGGACATGCTATTGAGGTACGAGTCTATGCCGAGAACCCGGCTAGAGACTATGCTCCGTCTCCTGGGCTCCTGCAGCAAGTGGTCCTGCATGAGCTTCCTGGCACGCGTATCGACACCTGGGTTCGAGCTGGAATTACCATCAGTCCTAATTACGGTGAGTTGCTGCAAATGACTTGTGCTTGTCCAGTTTTTAACGATTATCATAAGATCCTTTGTTGGCCAAAGTGCTTCATCATGCACAGAACAGATCGAAAGCTGTCGAGGAGCTCAAGACAGTACTCTCGAAGTCGTCGATCTGCGGACCCCCTACCAACCTCGATTTCCTCCTTGGAATCCTGGAATCCCCACAATTCGAGTCCGGCAACACAATCACCCAATTCCTTTCCACCTTTGACTTTCGTCCCCCAGCTATTGATGTGCTCGCCGGAGGCTCCTATACCCTCGTTGAAGATTATCCAGGTCGGCCAACAATTGGCAAGGGCTTTGGGCACGGCGGGCCGATGGACCCAGCTTCTTTCCAGATAGCCAACGCCCTTGTTGGAAACCCTCTTGGAAAGGAAGGCCTCGAGATCACGCTCACCGGACCTGATCTCAGGTTCTTGGCGGATGCGGTTGTTTCTCTCACGGGTGCAGCCATCTCCGCCACACTCGACGGAAAGGAGTTCCCGATGTGGCAGAGGGTCAGGATAGCTGCGGGTCAGCGCCTGACCATCGGAAAGACCTTATCGAATGCTGGGTGCCGGGCTTACCTCGCGGTCTACGGTGGTTTCCTGAACGTTGCAGAGTGGTTCGGATCCAAGGCGACTGTGCCACTGACACTGGTTGGCGGGTATCAAGGTCGTCCGTTAGCAACGGTCAGTCATCCGCGCTTTAACAGCTTCGTGTCATATCGGTCTTGTCAACTAATGCGAATACTTTCACAGGGAGACATGCTGCGCATAGTAGATAAACTTCCCCCGGAGCCAGAAGCAAGTCACCCGAAGGCGATCCCAGCGAGCATCTTGCCCAAACATGAGGAACACTGGGTTCTGCATGTGATGCACGGACCGTACTGCGAAGAATATCTATCTCCCGAGGACATCGGGATGTTTTACAACACGGACTGGGAGGTCTCTCACAACGCTGCTCGAGGAGGCATTCGACTAATTGGCCCTCGGCCAAAGTGGGCCAGGACATCTGGCGGAGAAGGTGGCTCTCACCCGAGCAACGTGATCGAGTACGGCTATCCTATCGGCGGTATCAACTTCACAGGAGACGAACCGGTGATCTTCCCAAATGACTGCCCTGACTTCGGAGGCTTTGTCTGTCCATTCACCGTCGTCAAAGCAGACTACTGGAAAGTTGGACAGCTGCGTGCCGGAAACACGGTCAAATTCGTTGTCGTGTCGTTGGAAGATGCTCTCTGGTCTCGGAAGGCCAACGAGGCCTTTGTCGATAAGATTGCCAAGTGGCTGAGTACTGGATCCTTTGATTCTGTGCAAAGGCTGGATGCTACGCCTATCTTGAAGGCACCCTCGTCAGTTCGGCCGGCAATTATTAGGTTCTCTGAGGCAACATCGAGCAGGCCACGCATCTCCTACCGTCAGGGAGGAGACGACTATTTGTTGGTTGATTATGGTAAGTCAATCACAATGCACCCCAACTCTACGAGGAGTGTGCCCCGATCACTGACCCGGCTTTTAACAGGACACGGGTCTTTTGACATCAACCACAAATGTCGCATCACAGCACTTAAGCGCAAACTCGAAGCTGGGACCGGACCCATCCGCTTCTCCGCAACGGGTGAGGGCATCTACAACACAGTTTGCATCGGAAACTCCATGATGATCTACTACAACGGACTAGCCATTCCACAGTCCCAACTACTGGATCATCTTGAAGCTCTGGAAGACGAGCTTGGCGACCTGAGCGCCATCACGATGCCGAACCGCACGTTCAAGCTGCCCGTGACGTTCACTCATCCCCGGCTGACGGAGTCCATCGAGCGATACATGGCGAACCAGAGACCATATGCGAGCTACCTGCCTGACAACTTCAAATTTGTTGCCGAGAATAATGCCATTACCCCAGAGGAGTTCCGGAAGCTCTGGCTCACTGCTGAGTTTGTGTGCATCGGCGTTGGCTTTTTTATGGCCCTCCCCTTGGGTCTACCGGCCGACCCACGTCATCGCCTCAACAGCCCCAAGATGAACCCATCTAGGACATTCACCCCGGAAGGAACGATCTCATGGGGTGGTTCATGTCTTGCCATTTATCCGGTCGACTCTCCCGGCGGATACATGCTCAATGGGTTGACTCTCCCTTCGTGTGATAAGCTAGGCTACAAGAAGGGCTTTTCACAGGATCGGCCGTGGCTGTATGAGGACATGGACATCATCACATTCTACGAGGTGAGCGAGGATGAGTATGATCGTGAGATTGCGCTCTTCAGAAGTGGTAGATATGAGTTCAACGTCGAGCCCTCGACGTTTGATATGAAGAAACACAACGACTTGCTGGAGAGTGTCAAGGGAGAAGTGGTGACTATCAAGAAGAAGCAGGAAGAAGCCCAAGAGAAGATGGTAAAGCTCGAGAAAGAGCTCCTGGCTAAATGGGACGAAGAGAAAAAAGCTAGTGGTGTATCCATGGAGAGCATCCAAACCTTACTAGATGGTGAGTCAAACCCAGTGACGTGTTTCTTTTCTTGGTCGATCGCATGCTAACAAATACTCAAGACCCAAACATCGAGGCTATTGAAGCGCCTGTCAATGCGAATGTATGGAAGGTACTGGTAGAAGAAGGCCAAGTGCTAGAGAAGGGTCAAGTGGCTACAATCCTGGAGGCGATGAAGATGGAGATCAATGTTGCTGTTGATGATCGCTTCGCGGGCAAGAAGATTGAGAAGGTTCTGATTCAGCCGAATGATATAGTTCAAGCCGGGAAGCCTCTCGTCTTGGTTAGAACTGGGAAGTGAGGACATTGTTTGCTTGTAAATCTTGTTTGGGATATCTAATTTATGAAGAAAGTTAAAATCTGGTATCATGCTATTAAATGCTCTAATTCAAAGTGACATCTCCAACCACAGGCCGGTGGTCGCTGATCTTGACCCCGTTCACAAAGTTATCCACCGTCTTGTAACCGTTCACAGAGAATGCGTTCTTGCCCTGAGGTCCAATCCAGACATAATCGATACGCGACGAGAACTCGTCCCTAAAGCCGGTGAAGGTAGCTGTCTGGCCGCTACGCTGGCTCGACGACGCAACCTTGAACAGGTCGTCGACGTACTTCTCGTTGACCAGGGTGGTATATGCCGCATCGCCCTCCCCAGCGTTGAAGTCGCCGGTCAGCGTGACGGGTAGGTTGGGCCCGAACCGGGTGTCGACGGCCTTGATCATGTCCACAGCCACGCCGATCTGGTTGGTCCTGGCCTCGCCGCTGGCGTTATCAAGGTGCGTGTTGGCGTGGATGAACCGCCTTCCCGTCGCGATGTGCTTGAACACGGCGATCTCCACGAGCCGGTTGCTGCCCGAGTTCCAGTCCTTGGAGGGCGAGTCTGGTGTGAGGGAGAGCCACTTTGTCTCTGAGTGCTCTGCTTCGAAGACGTCCTTGCGGTAGATGATGGGGTTGAATTCGCCCTTGCCCTTTCCGTCGTCGCGACCGACGCCGATGCTTGCCCAGTCGGCGCCGAATGCTGTCATGATGTCGTTCAGTTGGTGCTCCAGTACCTCCTGCAGACCGATGACAGCAACATTTGAGACCTCATTGGTTTGGTTCACTGCATAGCCATGGGTTAGTCTTGAAGCCGTGTCCTATGGGATATTGTGGCTGCTTACCCAGAGTGCCAATGACACCCGGTGCGCGGCATAGGGTTTGATCGCTGGCGCATGTCAACCCCAGCCAGCCTTGTTCAACATCAGCGATGCTAAGATCGGTGTTGTCATAGCGGATGTTGAAGGAAATGACCCGGAGTGCCTGCTGAGCGTATACCTGGGCAGCCCCGAGGAGGAGAAAAGCGAATGCCTTGGAAAGCATCTTCGTATTGAAATGAAGGTAAAAAAAAAAATGAAGGTGGTGGAAAAGAATGAATGTTGGAGCTCAAGAGGGAGGATGCTGTCGAGCAAGAGTAGTATCGTGACTGTAGATACTCGTGCCTCGTTTATATGTTTACATGGCCCGCGCTGCGTTTCTTAATATTTCTTATGCTAACCCTCCCTCCTTGTAAGCCAAGCATTTCTGTCCTATATTTACCAGCGCGGCTTAACTTTAAACTCTTAGCCTCAGGACTTGGCCTTCGCGCACGGGCGTTAGGGCTGAAGGCTGAGCTACACTACAGCCACGGGCGCCCCTCCAATTTCGAATAAACAAGAAACATCCGAACTAGCGATCACCGAGTCAGGTACTCTGGAGGGCCAACCGCATGATTTCATCCCTATCGAGCTGCATTTAATAAGCTTGTAGTAACCATAATTGCCGATGCGTGGTTGACGTCTGACTCGCACGTGTCAATCATTCAAGCACTGCGTAGAGTGTAGATCGGCTCATGTTCATCTGACTTTAGAGCCAAGATCTGACGGGAGTTTGTGTTTTGCCGGGTCTAACGGGTGCTTTAGATAATCCTCAATGTGGCCGTGTCCCAAGACATCTTCCCTTCGCTAATCAGATTGATCAGTTTGAAAGAGATGAGGCTGCTTCCCAAAATAAACAGACCAACTCTTTCGAAAACATCCTGTTTCTGCTTGAGAAGAAGCATTCTTGCCGAACAATACGGCACATTCTGTGTCGTCTGGCTTGTTAGAAGAGCTACAGGGACGATAACGTACGTACGCTCACGCAAACCCTGTAGGATCACCTCGTGTCGGACGTCTTCATCCAAATCAAATCTCGCATGAGGACCCAATCCGAATGCGTCCCAGCGGCCGTTCTCCGTCCTAGAAAGTGCATCACACGGTAGCACATTCCCTTCGAGTACGAGGACCTTGAAGAAGTCATCGCCCTCCATATTATACCATGGCTTGCGGGAATATGACTCATCGCCGTAAACTGTCTCGAACGATATGCCGCGCAATAGAGACTCGACGCGGTCGTCGCTGCCACCGTATACTTGGCCCATCCAACCAGCCCATGACCAAGAGGGAAGCGATGGCCTTCTGCAACTGGTCCTGCAATGTGCATGGCTCCAGCAGAGACCCATAGACAATTCGTCAGATATGGCTGAGTCTTGAATTGGTGATGAGATGGAAAACGGTATCCCACACACGCTAGAAAGCGTCGTTTTCCCATGATCTGCCTGCATGCCACGCATGTAAAATTGTAGGACACCACGAAAGGCGGCCAGCGAGTCCTCGGGAAATGTCATTTCTCGACAAGTGTACTCTTGTACTCGTTTCCAGAAGTCGTTGATAGCGCTCCCACAGTCGGGTGCGCTGTCTCCATCTGTTAACCTCCACGGCTCCAGTGAGCGTGTCAGCGGCCCGTAGCTGTACCTCGGAAACAAAGAAGCGGCCCTCGTTCGAATAGTGATCCTGGGCTCTGTCACGGTGAGATCCTCATGCCGAACCAATCCTTCATTCTCGTAGGCAGACTGGCATTCAAAGTACAGGCCTGTCGTCGTAAAAATGACAATGCGCTGGGAAAAGAAAGCCTCCTGGTAAGTCCAAGCTCGAGTAGCCCACTTCGATTCGTCCAGTACCTCTGCTGATGAAGAAGGCCAGTGAAAGACCTTGACCCCGTTTCTCATTTCAATGGGTCGCAGGTCTTCTGAGCGAGAGCTACTGATCCCAGTAAGACCATGATTTGCGTCTTTACCGGCGCCATCGACAATTGTCCAAGCTGCGTTGCTGTAGATGCGATCCATAAGCTTGATTTGCTGAATTTTATGGGGACTATTGGTTTGATCAATGCAATATTGATCAACCCAAAGGTATCGATATCCAGTAGCCAGCGTGACGTGAATTGCGTCCTCAATGACCTGTGGAACCTTGGCGGGAAGGGTGCGATTCGGCTGTATCTGTGGATGGAATACAGCCCCCCAGACATAGCTCAATGCCACGTAGGACGGTGGTGTGGCTAGTTCTATGGTCTCGGCGTCCAACACTACGCCTGATTTGCAATCTATGAGTCTCATTCCGGGAGGGAAGTCCTGTCGGTTTGTCTCGGTATGGCATGATGGATGGGACGCCAGACAGGTCTGTAACCAGTTCTTCAGAATGCTAATGTCAAGTTTCGTCGAAATAGCTCTTGGTTCAAGCCCATATGATCTGGATAACCTGTTTGAAGTGGCCTGACAGACTATATAGCGCTGCCGTCGACGGGTAAAGTCTGGGTGTAGCTTGTGATTAATCCCATGAATTTGTCGATCGTTGAAACGAACCGGGTCCATGCCATATGTCTGGTTGCCATCCAGGTCCGGGCGGACAACAAGAAAATTGTGCTCCAAACCCATGCCCGCCTCTTGAAAGCAGTATTGCCCTGAGAAGGCGTAGAAGAACTGATCGTGTCCGTTCTGCGGAGACTGAGAGTAGTCAGGGGAGTCATCATATTCTCTTTCACTGAGGAGGATGTGGCACAGAGGGCAGTCTGATTTGTCTTCCTTGCGAGACCAGTTTACAATGCAAGCCACGCGCACCCCGACGTCGGTCATGGGGGTATAACGTCCCAATGATCCGGCTCGTTCAGCCAGAGCCTGCCGCTCGGCTGAAAGATCTCTGCCAGCCATGGATAGATCCAATTGGCGACATTGTCCGCATAACCTTGGGTCAGCAGCTGCTGAGTCTAGAACCGCATGATCCACCATAGTGCAAGACAACCACTGTGCCGGTAACGGTATGCACCTTCGATGTTAGGCGGCAGAGAGCTCCATTGCTGCTTGGATAACTTGTAGTACGAGCATTAGTGCCAGGAAAGAATTGGAAAAGGTCAATGCCTGAATACCGTGGCGGTCGGTATGTACTTCGCTGTTTGGTGGGCCAATTTTTCCGTACAAGATCCGCTGGAGGTTGGGTCTTGCGACGGTGAAGCGAGGGGTAGGACACAGGCAAACTTAAGTAAGCACCCTGGGGCATGTAGGGTTGCAACGCAGCAATTGGAATAGCCCCGGAAATAAGCGAACCATCTCAAGTGCGTCCGGGTGCTGACGACAGAATGAGCTTTTCTTTTCTTTTGAAAATGATACATGCATCAGCGCAGTAAGTCTACATGCAAATCTAATCTCGTCTAAGTGTTACTATTACCGCTTCTCAAGTGTACGTCCAAAATGCTCGAGCTGTCTCACTGTCGCCAACTCTGTCACTTTCAGATTGCATCTTATCTTGCTGCAATAGGCAGCCTGTGTCCAAACGGTCCTCTCAAATCTGGCTTTACCAGTTCTGCTTTCTCAACCTCCGAGCTAGGGTTGCTGAATCTCCCGTCATGTTCCACATCGATGTGACGTCTCAGTTCTGCTTTGGTCCCGAAGGGCTCGCGGATGCACTCCTTGAGAGGACAGTCGAATATCGTGCAATATGCGAACCTCTGCCATTTGCCCTCGTGCTTGAAGCGTTTTCTCCTCGCTTGCACGAGCCGCTTAGCTACCTCTTCGATTTCGTCGCCTCGAACCTCCATGTACCTCCTGATTCCCCTATCCATTTCTTCGAAAGCCTTCGGCTTCCAAGCATCCAGCCCCAAAGAGCCGACTTCTTCTCCACCCTCCCACTTCCAATAGCGAAATCCTTGGTCTTCTGCATGACCTCGCATTTTTCTCACCACGGGCGCAGTGCTGGTCGCTGTTTCTTTTACCAGTCGGTTGTATGTATTGATCAAACGCTTGACCTGTTTCTGCTCTTTCATGCGATCTTTGAATTTCTTTGCGATGCCCTGTGACTTCCTCCTAGCCACCCCTTCAACTTCCTGCCTCACGGCGGGCACCGTTCCGGCAACCGTGTCCGTCTCGGCCCCCGGCTCCGTTCCCGTTCCCAATGTGAGGACCGTGGAGATCCGTGCAGGGTCGCGAGAGTCGAGAACATCACGCATACGAATATCGTCGTAAACCTGCTCAGTAGGATCATTGTAGCCTACACCGCCGTCATAATACGTGTGGTTACCAATAGTGATTGACTTGAAGTAATGAGGCGCTGCAGATGTGGCCCGTCCAGCTTGCCAAATTCGGCAAGTATTGGCTGCTCCTGGGTTGTGGGGGTGGGTGCCGTTTTGGTCATTCGTGGAGTACGAGCGAAATAGGTATGGGCCGTCTTTCTTGCGATCTCTCCTCGCTACCAAGACACTGGGAAACTGTCAGTTAGTTGACCACCATATGTTCGTGTACGTAGGGGCTGCCCCGCTGTGGGCAGAACGCACGTCTTGCAAAGATCCTCTGGACTCGCTAACTGAAGATCTTGGTCAGATGGCCTGTCTAGCAAGCGCTCAAGGACAATCTCATCTATGACTCTTCCCAAATTCGTGGCAGAATACCTATCTCTCCTCATGGTGCCGAATGCTAAGGACTTTTTGGTGCCGAATATGCTTTCAGCCATCTTCGGGTAAATCTCTATACATTCATCTGCACTCATGCGAAGCCGTCCGAGCATCAGAGCAGCCAGGCTAGATGTCAACTAGTGTCAGTTCACTAAGACTGGAAGGGAGATCGCCCAAATCAAGCAATACTCTTGGAGGAGGCAGGGGTGGGGACTGAATAGTGAACGTACCCGCCCGTACTCGTTCCTCCGATGTAGTCAAAGTAGTGGCACGGCAGGTACTTATCCCTCTCTTGCAAGAGACTATTGCGGGTTTTTTCCCTTCGAGCTGCAAGGTCAAGATTTTTATATGGTGTCTGAGCCGCAATACTGTCCCCGTGCGAGCCAGGGACCAGCTCTGGGTTTGATACCGGCTCGGGTGGAGCACATTTTGCAACCAGCTCAGTGTCGCCAACGCTTCGGCCGAAGCTGGAATAGTGTGCAGGAAATTCATTGCTTTCGTTCTGCTCAATTTGTGCGATCTTTTCCATTCGTTTTTGCAGCATGCGAAGACTGGCGTAGCCTCTAGTGCCCCCGCCGTCTACGTTCGCGCCCTTGTCAGATTGGTACACATCAAGAAGTTGTCTCTCGAGGTCAGATAGAAACGCAACAGAGATTTACTGACCTAGAGTAAGTATGTGGATATCTTTCCATGGGTCTTGGCCGTTTGCAGTACTGGCATCTGCCATGCTGTTTCGTGGCTGTGAAGCAAAGACGATGGAGAGGCAGACCTTGTCCAAGACGCACCCAGAGCAAGTTGATCAGGAGACGGGTTTGATCCTGGGATGATCAGCTTCGTGGGGAATGATCAAATACCCAGAACGCGTTGGAGAAGCCATTGCTCTGAGTACCGGAGAGCCTCGTCCTCCCCATGCCAGCTACATGGTCACCGGTCAGCACATTTAGGTCCCCGTTCCGTATGCAAGCCTCATCCTGCACTATTTGTATCGGTTTCAGTTCCTCTGAACATGGTCACCGGTCAGGATGGCTGTGGCTATAGACTTGCACAACAGCATGCAGCATCTCGAGAACTCCTTGTTTGGGTGGGGGCAGCCGCTGAAATATGCCATTGAGGCTTGAGAAGTCAAGAGATGGCTGGCCTATTTATAAGGAATTTGGCAGCGACCCTCAAAGTGCAGAAATTGGGGCAATGATTTGGGATGGTCCCCCAATCAGGGAACTCTGGCTTGCAGGATTGTTGCACAACGTCATGCATCGGAATTTGCTTATGGTCTGCTGAGTGAGGGAGGCGCAGAACTGCCAAGGCATACAGGCCATTTTGGTGCGTGTGATCGGAGGGGGCACCCAGTTGGTTCAAAAGGATTGGAACATGGCTTCACCGGTCTTAGTCTTGTTGGGTCGCACAGGGCGGAGTCCTTTGGAAACATACTCTGAGCACTTGCGGGCCATTTTACTTGGTCCCCGTGAGCACCCTCGATCCCGAAAAGCTGGTGTTCCAAAGTTCTCGTCCTTCATTCTCCTTTGAAGATCCTATACTGGTTCGCTTCCTCAACCCCAGAACATCGCCTGACCCTAAAACTCTGTTTGAATTCTATCGCTCCACTAATCGCGCCAGCGCCTGGTTGTGTTTTCCAGCGCCTAACGCTAGTCTCTGCCTCTTCTTCGTTCGATTGGAAATCCGTTAAACAATATGTCTGCTGAGTTGCGGGCACAGGCCCAGGGAATAAATATTGATCGCCTTCGAAGTGAACCTGAGAAATTGTACGAGGCGGCTAAAGACCTGAAGCAGAGGCTATTACAAAGTTACGACGCATTTGAGACGGTAAAGGGAGCACCATATCCTGAGAAGTCCATAGTTCCTGCACACGAGCCATCTTTACATTGGCCCGGTCGTTTGTGGGTTCCAGCGGAGACCAGCTACCCTAGCGACTATGGTGGTGGTCTGTCATGCTTCAAGGAATCACGCATTGAGGTACTTATGTACGACTGCGCCACCAACGAGCTGAGAATAGTCACAGGCCTTCAAGAAGTATACAGTAAGTTGAAGCCCCTCAAAATAGGCTGAACAACTGACAGTCATGCTAGATAAGAAGGCCCTTTTCACTAGGCTTCCATCAAGGCTTTCTGGCCAGCTGAGGGTGTGTATCGAGCAGATCCCTCCGGCAGAAGCAAGGAGCACACCGAGGTATCGAGTCACAGAGAAGCAAGTTCCGAAGGGCATGGCTATCCGTCATGTAGTGAACCTAAGCAGTTTGCCACCGTGGGCTAGGTGTAAAGTCATGATGGGTGTAATCAAGTGGATTTTTATTGTCAATGCTTCCAGAGCTCTGACAGATTAGTCCACGAAACCGGAGGCCAAGATGGAGTGTCAGGAGAGGCAGGGAACTGTTGTCATGGGCGGCTTCAGGTCTTGCAGTTTTCAGGGATTTATATCTTCCCGAATGTATTGGTCTTATGCTCTTGTGCTTTTTTGTGGATATATTTGGACACATGCAATTACTAGATCAAGTTGGTAGCAGCGGCATAGCTCCTACAAATTTTGCAATGCTCAATGTTTGGACTGCTCTGCGCACATAGCACAGTCTTGCCAATTTGGCAGCTAAATGATATATTCTCTTCCAGCTCACGCCGACTCTCATAATGCAACACGATGATGCTATAGATGTGACGAATTTTAATGAAGCAATGGTAAAGGGAGCGTGGAGAGTATATAGCAGGAAGTCGAAGAATTGAGAAAATCGAGACGATCAAAGGGGGCATTGCCGCGCTCACTTCGACGTAGAACAATCCGACCGCATCGTATCCATCGGGGTAATGGTTTGATCCGCCTTTGCTCATTGCTTTCCGATACGATCAAATTGTTGAGATTTTATATTGGTGTTCGATTACATGAAGAACTACGAATTATTCATGGCAAAGTGGACTGGCTGAAGCCTGGCGGAAAGGTCATTGTTGATATCTTCACTCACCGGAGCACAACATACGATTTCGAAGCTGGATGGATGAGTAAATACTTCTCTAATGGACTCATGCCATCAGCCGACCTTCTACTCCACTTTCCAACGACAGGCTTCAGCCACACTATATTCATCCTTTCAACTATATAACTATCTATCTACTTAGTCACTCATTTCTTCCCCCTAGAGCCTATACACAAACATTTCAACCTCTTTATATATATCCTAGTACTTCTCTTATAGATATACCTTAAAATTCTTTTTTATAATTAACTTTAGAAAGCCTTTATTATTTATAATAAGAGTATAGATATAGAGAAGTATAAGTTTATTCTAATCTCTCTCTATTAGCTTATAAACTTCTCTTAGTACCTCTTCTAGAAGGTTAAAGAGTTTATTATAAAAGTCTTAAAGATAGACTATTTTAAATCATTTCTTTATCTTAACTTCTTTTAAAGTTAACTATATACTAAGATAGGGGTTATACTTACCTAGTAAGGGTTTTCTTATAATATATTTATATATATATATATTAGTAGTAGAGGAATAAGTTTTTAATTAAAATTTCCTTTATAAGACTATAAACTTATATAGAGATTATTTTAAGAGACTATTCTTACCTTACTATATAACTACTTTACTATTAACTAGCTCTTAGACTATATATTAATAATTAATAGTACTATTAGGAGTAGTTCTCTCTAGCCTTATCTATATATTATAAAGCTAAAGCTATATATATACTTTTTATATTTAACTACTATTATTAGTAATATATTATTTTTTAAATACTAGGTTTTAAGTGTTTATAACTATATAAAGGTACTATGTATAGCTATAGCTGTATATAGAATAGAAACAGAACTAGTTTCTAACAACAGTTGACGCTCCAACAGAGGTGGGAACCGAGCGGAATGTTTTACTGAAAATCTTTGCATGTATGTCTCTCCCGAGTAGCCACCTTCACCCTGGGGTAGTCCAGTTGAATGACACGTTATTTTTGGAGCAGTGACTCTAAATATCTGGGTAAAATGGTGCTGGCTTTCATACTTCTTAAAGAGCGAAGACTCGATGTGGCCGTTTTTTCTTGAGTCATCCGGAGGTGAAGCAGCGACTCCGTACAATTGATGGGTAGTATATCACACAACATCGGCTGAGGACTTTGCGACCAAAGACAGGAGAGCCACTGGATCTCGCTTTATCTGTTCAAACGGCCCGATAGGAATGAATCAATTGCTGTTAGTGTACCAGATCTTATGAGATCACCATGGATATAATATTTGTTGCTCACATCCCACAGTTCATAGCAACTGGTATCTTTTACATCAGGCCGCTGTTTCTATTGTATTGTTATGAGCTACAAGCAATGGCTTATGTAGCAGTGAGCGTTTACCACTGTATGAAGGCACCAGATTCATTATATATTGTAGGAGGCTTGAAACGAAACCATTTATGCAGCAGCGCCAGCCTCTCCTGGCTCGGCAGCACCCACTGCCGCTGTTACAGCCACTCGTCTATAATAAACCCGTTTGGTCGACTTCCAGGCTTCAGAAGCCACCATGAAGACAAGTACCGCGACAAACACAACCGCCCACTCCCAAGTGATGCCGATATGCATAAACACGATAGTATCGATGACGGGAATATAGAGGGTTGGAAAGACCAGGATGGAGACAATCGTAACGGAGAAGAAAAGGAATTTGTTGCCCCACAGGTGCATGTACCACCTTTTCAGACCGTCTGGCATGGCGAAGAAGGACCGCCGGAAGTGGATGAGTTCCCAAGCAAGAAGCAGGAACATCCAGGTCATGGTGGTGTATGCCGTGGCGCGGGCCCTGAAAACGGGTTCGCATTCGTCCGAGTACGCATTATTGCAGTCACGGCCGAGGTCACCACCGTTGAAGCCGAAGATGACAACACAGAACGAGCCGAGCAGACATATAGCTTGAATTATGCCGTAAAAGGTCATGTCAAGCAGGAGCTCGGGGCTGAAAACTCCGTATTTCATCTAAACAAGAAAGATTGTCAGTATGCCATCGGGACTTGAGAAACGACTTGACATGGGATGCCTGTGGACTTACATTGTGTGGTGGTCGCTGAAGCACGTCAGGGACCGCCTTTTCAAACCCGAGGCCCGTCTCGGTGAAAGCACCTGTCCCGAGTAACATCCATAAAATTTCAACCGGTGACAACACGAAGACGGACACGCCCGATGCATCCTTGAAAGCCAGCCCAACAAGCAGGGATATGACGAAACCGACGTTGGCAGCGAGGACGTGCAAAATGAACTTTTGTATGTTGTCGAAGATGCGGCGGCCCTCCTCGATGGCGTTGAGAATCGAGGCGAAGTTATCGTCCGTCAACACGATGTCACTCGATTCCTTGGCCACATCCGAACCAGAACCCATGGCGATACCGATATCCGCACGTCTGAGGCTAGGACTGTCGTTGACGCCGTCGCCCGTCATAGCAACGTACCTGTTCCTCCGATGAAGCGCATCGATCATTCGCACTTTTGTGCTGGGCGCACAGCGGGCCACTACCAACGGCAGCTGCGGCAGCTTGTCGATGTCGTCATCTGAGAGCCTTTCGAATTCCTGGGCAGTCATGACCATGGTGCTGGCCACGTCGGCGGCGACCATGGCGAGCTTCTCGGGCGGCGGCAGGATGCCAACCTCGGCGGCGATGGCCCGCGCCGTCTGCGGATGGTCGCCTGTAAGCATGTGGACCACGATACCGGCGCCTTGGCATTTCTCAACAGTGGGGAGCGACTCAGCGCGAGGTGGATCATAGATGCCAATAAGGCCCAGGAATACCAGGTCGTGCTCGATCTTTTCGCGACCTAGGGCTGCAATGCTGTCGGATCCAGACCCAATCTCTGTGGGATCTAGCTTTCTTTGCGCAAGAGCGAGAACGCGAAGTCCTTGGCTGGCTAGGCTCTCCATGTTGACATGGATGCCGTCGTGATCCTCGGAAGTCAGGGTCCTTGATGTTCCATCCTGCGACATAATACTGCTGCAGCTGGTGACGACGCGCTCTACAGCCCCCTAGATTCATGTTAACACTTTCATTACTAGATACCTTTTGTGTCAGGGCGTGTCGCATACCTTTGTCAGCACATAATACTCGCCATATTCACCATGCAAATAAACAGT
Organism: Diaporthe vexans; assembly: GCA_021188095.1. NCBI lineage: Eukaryota > Fungi > Ascomycota > Sordariomycetes > Diaporthales > Diaporthaceae > Diaporthe > Diaporthe vexans. Next base: position 6,471,275 of record JAJLLZ010000001.1, on the reverse strand, counting down.
AGACATCTTCTTGACATCCGAGTCAAACGGGAACTCCGTGATATGTTTCCAGTCCGGCTTCGTGCCTTGGGACATTTCCACTCTGTTCCATCCGAAGCGGCGGGCGAATACCTCGATGGCAATCTCAGTAGGAGCTCCTTGAGCCATCCAACCAGATGGGTCTCTTTCTGTGTCTCTCGGCGGCTGAACCGTGGCAAGGTTGGCGAGCGATGAGGCCTGGAGAAAACATGTCATGTTCTCACTCATGGTCTTGATTTCAACGTCAACAAGGTCGCCATATTTCTCCTCCCCATGAACATCCTCTGGTTCCAAGGCAGAAAAATAGACTTCCCCGGCGTTGGGGTCGTAGGGATCGGCCGAAGTTTCGATAGAGTAAGTGCCAAGACCGGTCACCCAAGCCTTGCGGAGTACCATGCGACCTTGAGTGATCGTGCCCGTCTTATCAGAACAAATATCTGTGCAAGTAGGTTAGACATCAATTCGCCGTCAACCTGGAGAACAAGACTTACTGGTGACTCCCCCCAGCGCCTCTAGACTGGAGAGGTTGCGCACAATGACGTGGCGTTCTAGCATCTTCTTCGTTCCAGCAGCCATGGTGACCGTGAGGACCAGCAATAGCGACACAGGAATAGTGCCAATGGCCGTGGTGACGGCGTAAATAATGACGTCCCTGCGCGACTCGAACTTGTTTGCGCCCAGCACGATGAGGGCACAGATGATAGCAAATCCGAAGAGGGCTAGGAAGAGTTCTGATAGCTTCTTCTGCAGGGGCGTCCCGACAGTCAGGCCGAGGAACTCAAGAAACTCGTCCCAGACTGTCAGAGACCATGCCGCAAGAGTGCCGGGGATCGAGCGGCTTCCGTCTGGTTTGCGCCCATGATCCGATCGCTTAGACTTGGCATCAGTCTGCAGGGCGGCAGCGATGCTACCAATTTCCGTGTACATGCCAGTGGCAAACACAACTCCACGTCCGCGCCCCTTGGTGATGGTGGTTGAGCTGAATACCACGTTTAGGCGATCTCCGGGGCCTGTTTCATCGTCGAACACCGCGCTGGCGGACTTCAAGACTGGAGCTGACTCGCCCGTCAGCAGGGCCTCGTCGGCCTCCAAGCCCACCGCCTCGACTAGCCTGATGTCACCAGGCACTGAATCGCCCGTGTTCAGATCCACAATATCGCCCGGAACTAGCTCGGATGTTGCAATGGTCAGCGTCTTGCCGCCCCGGAAGACCTTACAGCTGGGCGACCCGAGTGTTCGGAGCGAGTCAATGGTTTTCTCGGCCTGAAGTTGCTGGAAGAAGCCGATAAAGATATTCAAGACGATAATTCCGCCCAGTATACCTCCTTCGATCCATGCTTGGATCGCAAAGCTTGCTGCCAAGGCTAGCAAAAGCACCTATTGTGGATGTCAGTCATTCAAGTTGAGGAATATTTCGGATCCTTTGGAAGTTGGTATGCACTCCTGCAGTAGATGATATAGTAGTAGACGAATAAGGCTTACCAATGTCATGGCATTAAAGATCTGCTCCAGGAAGATCTTCACGGGCTGCACCCCTTTCTTTTGCTGCAGCTCATTGAGACCATATTCGTCGAGCCTGCGGGATGCCTCCTCCTCCTGTAAGCCCGAAGACGCATCGACGGACAGCTCTTTCAAGACCACCTCGAATTCCAGGGCGTGAGGTGGCCGTGTAAGGGGCTTATTTGACTGCCCAGGTTTCTCTCTTACGGAGCCGTCCGCTGATCCCAACTCGGTGCTGCTCATTTTGACCAGGACTTCTTGAGGCGACTCCAACTCGATCTCCAGTACTTCTCATCCATCTTACAGGCCGTCCAGTGCGCATTTATATAAGAGAACATGGCGGCGTGACTCAATAAGAACGTCACGTAAAGTTGGTCGGTATCTTCTAGAGCCCGGGAAGCCAAGCGTGCGTTTACGTTATACAAAGCTCGCCAAGGCGGTGTCCCCATCATGAGTGGGCCAAGTGGGAAATCTGCACGATTTGTCTTCTATTCCCCAGTTTGGATTTAGCGTGACCTATTCAGGAAGCCAAGACGCAATCCGAGTCGTAAGGGTTCGAAGAGGCTCCATAGTATCGGCAATGCAAAGCTGCACGACTTGTATTTTAGTGTCCGTTTATGGATGGAGTAGAATGTGGCGAAGACAGAACTCAAAATTAAATCCGTGATCCTCTCCCACGTGCAACTCTCCACATATACCCGTGGGCTAGACCTTCAATTGCCCCTACACATTGCGCCAGCAGTGGGTGAAGGGAAGCACGGCTACACACCGATGCCCGAGAGAGCCCCTTTCCTCAGTTGTCGCAGTGCTGATAGGATGGCTATGGCTCTTAGTATGGTGTTGCGAAAAGAGAGGAAAAACTGACCACGAAGAAAATCGTAAGCAATTGTCATGCTGTGACCAATTCTGTTAAGGGACTTCATAACTAGTATCTCTCACTTTGAGGCCGGATTCATAGCTTGAGGTCCACGAGTGGCTCTCTTCTTTCCTACCAACCACCCAAGGACAGCCGAAGCAAGCATAAGCAAGGGGACGGCCACGCCGACACCGACACCGACCCCGAGCTTCCACTTATCATACATCTCGTTTTGACCAGTCCTCTTCTGCGCAGTCAAAAAACGCTCGAATCTTGGCGAGACAACAATAAAAGACTGGGACCTGTCTTCCGAGAAGGCTTCATCATCGCTAGAATTGCTAGAGACGCCGCGTCTGCGCATGGAGACGGCAATCCGACTACCGCCGTCTTGACCTATATCCCAGCGGGCCATCTCGGAAGTAACGTTCGGGGCAAGCTCCGTGGGGAATTCGCCGAGGATCTTTTCCGGGTTGAACGTGAAGGAGGATGCGTTCCCTGTGATGTCTTTCGAGGCAGGACCACGGCCTTGTCAGCAAGATTGGGCTTGGCTAGATCAATCACGCCGCTAATTCTGTAATATTGGCCTGATTATTTCCGATGCCGTTGCGAGGACAGGAAAACAACTCACTCGTCTCCCATTTGGGACCTGGGTTATATAAAGGGTCAAAAAAGTCATGGGTAAAATACCAACCGATCGTTACCGGATTCTCGTTTGTAGGATCACCCTTCTTCCACGAGATGACATAGTCAGTGGTGCTGATAAGAAGCGCCCTATTGTGGTATTCGTCCTTGAGCGTCATGGGATAAGCTCCGTCGGGAAAAGAGCAGCCCGGTTGGTCGTCCCTTTTCCGATCATACTGGAAGCACCAGTAGAACGAGGTCAAGCAGACATTGTCACCCACGCAGCGCCTCTCAGAGGGATCGTAAGCCAATGTCGCCAGCGGAGTTAATACAAGATGGAGTAGGAATACTTGGGCCGACCAGAGCCTGAAAGAATAGCGGACCATCGCGATTGTAATTGATTCATATTTCTGTGAGAGATGGGAGAGAATGCCATGGTTGCCGTACTGCTGCGCATGGGCGAGTCTAAGTAAACACTGGCTCACCTTATTTTCTCTGACAGCTTCGGCGCCCCATTCGATCAGGCTATCATTATGTCATTAGGCAGGTCAGGGGACTTCGCAAATGGTACGTGTAATTTCAAGACCCGGGTGACTGCCAAATCAGTCATAGGCTTAAGGATAACTTTGGAGCCTCAGAAGGCACCAAGACAAACGATTCGCCAAAATGACATTGCCAAGGCATGGAAAGCTGACAGGCAACCTTGGCAATGGACCCAGGGAAATCCTCTGGGCCCAACAGTCAACCTGTCATTTCTTGTAATGGCATAACATTTTTCACAAGCTATAAGGCTTCTCAAATGTGGGACGTTCCGGCCGACCAGTAGCAGGTGTATGAAAATTATTGATAAAGATGTTTAATTCCATACTTCTTTCAATTTCGATTTCTGACAAGCCGGAATCAAGAGCCGTCTCTCCGCAATCAAGTGCCAAGAAGACAAGGGAAACGGCAGCTCAATGCATTGTAAATGAATCTCCGTCTTCTGAGTGCAAACTCACTACCCATCTTTTCGCTGCAACTAGGGACCTTGTGAAGACATCAGAGAAAAGGTGAGAGAGAAGGAAACAGCCTGAAAAAAGCTATGCTCAATGAAGAATGGCTACCCTAGGCGCAACCGCAGGTTCAATCTCTTAATGACATCTATTCATGCGGGTGTCCCCCTACATTATCATGTTCCAAATGAGCCGCAGTTGAATATATCAAACGTGGTATCGGCCAAACCAACCAAATCCACTGTCTTTTCACCTCGCAAGGCTGACAGCTGTGTATCAGCTGATCAAACTCGTGGGCCGACAATCGTTCCTTAACTAGAGATAGATTTCCTCCATTCGCCAACAACACTAGGCTTACGGGGTGCAATAGCCAGAAGGAGGACATCTAATGTCTCCATCATGTCTAACCACTGTTATCGGCATTGTATGTTTTTCTTAAACGCTGGGACTTGAGCTTCGCGACTGACTGTATGAAGGCGCTGCGTATAGCTACGGCTGTAAACAGAATAGAAACGGAATCAGCTATTATCTCCGAACTCCTCTCCGCTCGGTACTTCTATACAATCCCAAGCTTCAGAATGACATCAATTGATCATTCTCACGTGACAGTTTCTCAGCCTTCCCAAACCTTGGGTCCAGGAATAGGGTAGGTCTAGGTTTATTAGTAACTGTCGTACATTCATTATATCTGCGGCGCTGTACATACCGTTGTCTGCTTCGCCTCCGGAGTGTACATCTTGCCAGTCCAAGCGATACCGGGGTCTAAAATAGTAAAGGTGCATTTAGCATCATCACAACACCACAACGAAAAAAGTCTGGCGGTCTTGAACATTCACCCACCATTAACAGAGTACGCGCCGGGAAATTTGACCAAGTACTCCGGGCCAGGCGTGGCAGTGCCGTCTCCCTCGACCGTGAAGTGCGCGCACTGGGGGTAGAGCTGGACGGGGTCGAGCTCGATCATGATGATCTCGTGGCGGATGATGTAGTTCCCGGGCTTGAGGGACGCGGGGATCCTGACGGTCCAGCCCTGCTCGAACAGGAGGCCCTGGTACCAGCCGTCGTAGGCGGACATGTTGTAGCCGGGCAGCAGGCCCGTCTCGGCGATCTTGAACCACGACAGCGCCGCCGGGTCCACGGCGGCGCAGTCGCCGCCGCACTCGGCCATATACGCGAGCATGGGCCCGTACGAGTGTGGCCAGCCGTAGGTGATCTTGTCCGGGTCGTAGCTCTCGTCCCAGTGCGCGTTGAGCTCGGCGCCGGCGCTGATGGTGGCGTGGTACATGTTGGGAACCGTCTCGCCGATGCTGCACGTAACGTTGGGCGACACGGGGTCATAGATTGGCTTCTCGGTCCAGACGCGCTGGTTGAGTCCCTGCTGGTCATTCCGTTCCTCGTAGTACTTGTATCTGCGCCGTGGGTGTTAGAGCGCGCAATCAGTCGCCATCGCGCGGGAGACTGACCCGATGGCCTGCTTCCCCTCGAACTCGTACCATTGGACGCCTCCGTGGGCGAGTGTGCCGACAGCAGAAGAGAGGGCGACGAGGGTCCTTGGGAGTATCATGTTGACAGCCTAAATGTTGAAGTGGTTGTATCTTTGCTGATGATGAATGATCTCTGGATCCTTCATTTCTATAAGTGTTGGGATGAGCGGTGCATACTTGAGCGTGTAGCTGGTGGTATTCGTTCATCTTAACCCTTGATCGTATTTGATTGGCACCAAAGCAACAACCGTGGAAGTTCATTTTGCCGGCTACTCATCACAATGTTCCACCGCCTTGCATTTACGAGCCGTGACATGCATGTTACCCTGTGCCGCGTGCAGCTCGCCAAAGCATTACGATCGAATGAGAGATACATGCCATAGTTCAAAAGTCTTGGCATGAGGCTAGTACACGTTTGAATTAACCTACCCACCCCAATTAGGCCTCAGAGCCGGAATACAAGCATCCGATATTCTTATCCGACTGCATCGGCTCTGATAATTCTGCTCATCTATAACCAGATTAGGGAGGTCGTATCCCATCCGTCTTGGAATACCGGGCGACGTGCATCATTGACTGACCTGAACACGATGCCACCTATACGCTCGGCTTCAGCGGTGTGATTGAGACAGCAGGAGTAGCCAAATCCGTGGAAAACGTCGGTGGAAGCCATGTATGCTTATTAGGGCCTGATCACGGAGGAAATACAGTCTGGTAATTGCACCTGTAAAGTGACTTCTATCTCAAGCCCGCTACGCGTAGAAGCGAGAAGTCACTCATAAGGGTCTGCTATAGGGCTGGTTTTCAAGTTAGTCTACAGACCAGACCAGCTCATGTTGGCTGGTCAGAGCACTGAGAAAATCATGGTCTGAGCAAGACATCGACCTAGAAGTCATGTACTGTAGATCTTTAATAAAAAATGCCCAGGGTAATACAGAGATTACAGTAGGGCTGGAGGTACATGCCAAGTCTCAGTCTAAGGGATGTAGATTAAAAACACCCTCTGTGCTCATAGTCCTTCGATCAATTGGTAGGGAAAGTTAGATAGCGACCCGGATGCGATCCTACTCATCTGATTGCTTACTAGTAGGCCATATGGCCAAGCTCTGATGGACTCGTAGTATTTTGTCTCAAGTCTGTTCAGAAAATGTCCACCGAAGAACAAAAGCTAATAGCAAGGTTTGAGACGCAGCTTGAAGAACATATTCGATTAGAATAGACTTCCATCAAAGTTCTCGCAGGGGCAGCGAAGAATGCTGAGTAAGCACTCACGGACCAACCAACCAACCAACCAACCGCAGCATTAGATGACTCCATGGCTGCCTGGCATCTTGCCAAGTCAGAGCGTGACCGCGTCTCGAGCCATCGCTCAACATGACGCTCGCCCATACGGCAGCAATTGAAACCCTCTTAACTTCCCTCTGCCACAAAGAAAAAGATGCCATCATTCCTGCGAAAATTTCTGCCGTCTCGAAAGGCCGAGACAAAGGAAATCGCGGCAGCCATCAAAACCGAGCAGCCAGGACCTGGTAACGTCGAAAGCCCGGGGCCATCTCAGCCAGTTCCTGATTTTGTTGCCGAGTTTCAACAGTCTCAAGCAGTGCTGGAAACTAGCTTGTCCTCGAGCTCGCAGCCTCGTCCTCCCTCCCCGGCGAGAGAGTTTCCCTCGTCCGTATTTCACAACTTTTCAAAGTTCCGCCGCATTGACGAAGAGAACTATTCTTGGTACTCGCCCAAGAATTTCTACCCCGTCCGGATCGGAGAGTTAATACGAGACCGGTATCAAGTGATTACAAAGCTTGGCTACGGTACCTCCTCAACTTCCTGGCTTTGCCGCGACTTGAGGTAAGCCAACTCCCTTTAGAGGATAATCTCCTACCCACGAGGCTTATTCTCAGGCATTGCGCAGGGGCCATCGATATGTTGCTATCAAGGTGTACGCAGCCGACCAAGGCCAGGCTAAGCGAGAAGTTGCTGCGTTCAAGCATATCCAAAAGTGTTTAAATAGCAAGTCGGCTACGAAGTGTGGCGGCGCCAGGTTCATCCGGCTGTTACACAAGAGCTTCGAGCTCGATCATCCCAAAAGTGACAAAAAGAATCTTTGCCTCGTTCATGAGCCCATGGGGATGTCACTAGCAGATCTGAGAAAGCTCGCCTGTGATGGCCATGTGCCACTGGAGTTGCTCAAGCCTATGTTACCATACATCCTGGCGGCGCTCGATTTCATGCATACCAAGGCCAATATGGTCCACACTGGTAAGTAAATGCTAATCCAATCAGTTGACTGTGCACGGTCGGAGGACTATGGCACGCTACTCAAGAATCCAGTTTCCTGATATCCCATTCAGATATTCACGAAGGCAACATCATGTTCTCGATTGAGGATGAAAAAGAGCTAAAGGAAATCGAAGAGGATGAAATGAAAGAACCCTCTCCTCGAAAGGTGCACAAGGATGAAGCTATTTTCTTGACCCGACAAGTGTACACGGAAATTGGCGACCCGAAGCTGATCGACTTCGGTGAGGCTCGCTTCGGGCAACATGAATACCAGGAAGATGTTATGCCAGATCTCTACCGGGCTCCCGAAATACTTCTTGGACTGCCTTGGGATGAGAAGATTGACATATGGGCGCTGGGACTGACGGTGAGAAGTGTTTTAAACTCAAAAGCAATCAATCTGAGACTAACTGATCTGCCTCTTCCAAGATATGGACGTGTGTCGAAGGAGAAAACTTGTTTACCGATAATGCCGGCGGTCGCTCCAAGTCGGCCCTAGCACACATGGCACGAATGATTAGTCTCCTGGGGCCACCGCCAGAAACCCTACTCGAGAAGGTTGTCGAGAAGAATGAGTTCTTTGACAAGCATGGTAAGTGGTTTGTCTCGAGCACCAAAGGTCGCCATTGTCTGATGTTGGCGCGAGCGTACTCTTTGGGACTTAGTCAGGCTGACAAGCGACGTAAAGGGGAATTTAAAAAGAGCCATAAAGTAAAGGACGCTTCACTCGAGGAAGAAGAAAAACTTCTTGATGGAGAAGAGAAAGCCGAATTCCTGCGATTCATCCGACGTATGCTGCAATGGGACCCGGAAAGGCGGCCGTCTGCCACCGAGCTGGTGAATGACCCCTTTCTGAGTGTAGATCCCAGCCTGGAAGGTGAAGAGACTGGAGATGTGGAACAGAGTGGCAGTTGATGTATGGAACTTGACAGATATTGTTGACAAAATGAGACCTGGTGATGTAAAAATTTAAACAGACAAGCTGGATGTGTTCGCAATCACGGATGGAAATCACAACCTGTAAAGAAACCAAGCATATCTGGAGGCTTACCATGGCCCTTAAGATGAACAACAGCAGTCGGGAGGTGGCAGCGAAATAAATACAGAGAGGTACAATAGTAGAGCCCAATGCTTATAACAATCGAAACTACACTATTCTGGTAGCGCCATACTGTAATATTCATTGGGCAAATCTCATGCTCTGCTAGCCTCGCCCGCTTGACACGAGTCGAGAATCGCAAGCTGTGGTCATATTGTGCAGGGCCTGGGAGCTCGACCAATCAGGAAGAGGTGCACGGACCTTCGCAGCATCCCATGTAAGCCGACTGGCTCGCCCATAAAGTGTACACCCATACCCACGTACCTACGTACCCCGACAAGTTGCCGCCGGAAATACGAGCAACACGCATACACAGTAGCTACCAGTCACATGAGGCAGACTCTCGACCCCTCTGTCGTTGACTTCAATGAGTCTTGGTCGTTCGCACTCTTGCCTCATGTACTTCGGTCCCGCAATGCGGCGCACGGGCCATGCCTCGGCAACTCCACCGAGCTCGGCGTATCTCCACCACCAGTTGGCCCACTCATGAGAAATTTTTACTGCACAACCTTCATGAGACCGTATTCAGGCTGCATTTCAACAACAAGTGGTCCCGTAGCTCAGCTGGTTAGAGCGTGGTACTAATAATTCCTCAATACGAGGAATCATCGGTGATGCCAAGGTCGCGAGTTCGATCCTCTCCGGGACCATTTCTTTTGCTTTTGCGTGTTCTGCGCGCTCATCTTTTGCTCCACCAGTAGGCCGTTTTGCTCCAGATCACTCTGTGCAGTGGCCAAGGACGCTGGTGCCGTTGGACGCCCATGTTGTGCTTTTGGAGTTTGATTTTGGTGAGATGTCTTCCAGGTCGAACGCGAGGTCAACAGCCTGAGCATCTTGCAGCCCAATGCCGAAACATTTAACTGGTTCCGTTTCTATTCCGTATACAGCCGTAGCCATACGCAGCGCCCGAAACATTTAACCGGATCACTTTGCACTCGATCAGCCCCGCAGAGCTTGGAGAGAGACGTTATAGATTGTGGACTATGAGAGCTTGGAGAGAGTCATCATAGATTGTTCACTATGATTGCGTATCCTCACGGCTGCTCCGTCATGTTCCCACCCCGTCTAAGTCGAATAATAGAGGAATACGAGGCATTGTTTTCTCGTTCTCGTTCTAGCCCAGTCCTTCCCCGGGTTCTCTTGCTACATTTCCCTTAATTCTTTTATGACTTCATCAACCGCTGAATCCACTAAACATACGGCACCTTCTTCTTGACCCGCTGAGTAGTGACCTTCCACGAGACCCCCAGCACCTCCTGTCCGCTTTCAGACCTCTTCACCACACCGTAGCGGAACTCAATGTCCTCAAATGCCTTTGTCATCTCGAGCCCTCCAAGGGCCCCAAAGCCCGGCGCGAGATCCACGTGCTTGGAGTCGCGGATGGCTGCTGAAGCGAACCCAAGGATCTCGGGGGTGATTGAGCTGTGGCAGAAGACGGCCCCGACGATGCTGCCTATGAGCATAGCAATGGCCGTCACGAAGAATGCAGCAAGCCATGCGTTATTGATGATGTAAATGTCCTCGACCCCGACTACCCACATTGTCGTGGTGATGTTTTTGATAGCCGATCCTGCTAAATCTAGGACCTCACCTTCTCTCAGATTGCCCCTCGATATTGGGTCGTAGGCTTGACTGATCATCAAGTACGTGTTGATGAGCTGACCCAGGCGGCCGCTGATGTCGCTATCGGTCAGATTGTCAAAGGTAGCCTCGTGCCCCTCTCTGCCCAATATGAACGAGGTTGAGGTATTCGCAAGATAAATTGTTGACGCGTCCAAGAATCCGGCCGAGTACCTCAGACCGCTCGCCTTGGGCAGGTGAGAGGTCAAGCCCGTGAAGACGCTCGGGAACGAGAGATGAGTTATGTTGGAAGAGGCGTGCTTCCTCCGAGAAGGCCTCTGGGCCGTGACCGCGCATGCCGGCGAAGTAGACCAGTCGCAATCCACCCGCGATTCGACCCAAGACTGTGATGCCCTGCATGTGGTTGCTCGTGGGTCACTTTCTGAGGTCCCAAAAAGTCCCCTCCATGCCAGAAGTTGCATTTTTGCCTGATGCGTAAGGATTCCGTGCTCATTGGCAAATGTCACAGGGGAGTATTGGCCAAATTGGCGACCCTCCTCTGATGTGTACATTGAATGACAAAGAGTTGTTAGCCATGACTCGTCGATAAACGTGTCCATAGCCAGTATCCACGGTAGCTGCGCCGCAGCGTCGTCTCCATCCAAGGTGAAGGCCTGGAAGGTTCCGTTCTCCGGGGCTTCTGATCTTGGAGTACAAGCGGTCTCCCACGCACCGTCAAGGTCCCACGACCCCCCAAGGCTCGAGTTCGCATAAGAGTAATCGAATGATCCATTGTCATTGAGGCTCCAGGGAACAAATGGCGAGCACTCCAACTGGATGTGGCTGGACTCCATTGTGAAATTGGACTTGTGGCGTGGCCCTGGTTGGATGCTGGGTGTGAATGGGAGGCCGACTAATGATGAGAATTCGACACTCCCATCATCAAGAACAGTTACCCAGTCATCTCCAGAAGGGTCTTCAGAATGCGGGAAGAAGTACGGAATCTTGATATTTCCCCATAAGTCTTGACCGCTCGACTTGATGCTGTCAGCCGACATCATTGAAGCGGCATACATCGAGTCTATCATTGCTGGAACATCCTCTCTCAACACATTGTTCGACGTCGCTTTCAAGGCTGTGAATGTAGAGGGGGTGCTTGTGTCGAAGTAGGTCACAGAGCTATTCATATGCACGTCCCGGGAACCAGTCTCCAGGATCCGAAGAATGGACTGCGCGCCCAGGGGCGAGAGTGCCCACGCAACCATCATCGAGACCCCGATCAAGTTCAGACCGCCCATGTTGACCTGTGTCAGGAATGCCGAGAATAGTGTACGACTGCCGAGCCATTGTTCAATGGAAGGTAGGCTGCCCCCTCTTTCCAGCTTCCAGCGTGCGACCTGGGCAGTCAGGCGACCGAAGATGGCAGCAAACACGAATGGGAGAGCCGTAGCTGCCTGAGGACATGGGTTAGTGATGACCTGATTTGAGAGGATAGATTGAGAGATCTATACGGACAACTCTTATGGCGTTCTCAAAGTCGTGGAGCGCGTCCATTTCGACAATGTCGCCTTGCGCTCGCGCAAGCAAGATTCCCAAGACAATGAATGGGATAGTGACCAAGACAGAGACCGCGTCGGCGGCGAATGACCACCAGCCAAAGGACAAGGATCGTGGAATACCCTTTAAGCCGTCAACTTCATGCTCGCGTAGCCTGCTCTCGGTGACAGCATCCTGGGATATCCTGTGAGAGACAGGACTTTGGGGGGCCCGGTGCTCATCGTTACGTTGAAGGGGCAGTAGCGGCTGTGGTTGATTTGCATCTCGTTGTGACGTTTCTGAGCCCTGTCTTGTGACCCGGGTTCTCTGAAGCTCAGTTGTAGACGAAGAGGGAATTTCGTCCGGTGTTGATTGCGACATCTCCGGCAGAGAAAGAGCGTAGTGTGGAAAGATCTCAAAAAAACGTGGCGAAAACTATTGCTCTTTTATTTCCTGTAGAACGAAGAAGAGAGGGGAGGCAAAATGAGTGAAGGAAGACTCTTTTACATAGGATATGCAGTACCCTCAAGCAAAAGAACGCTTGCTGACCGAGGTATCACAGAAAAAGCAGCGGCATAGCGAGCTGAAAGATTGCGATGCACGAAATAACGGTCGAGCGCGTAAGCGAGGCCAATGGGGCAGTAATGCTATCTGGTTGTTGCATTGGGGGCCATTCACCATCCTGCTCTGAACCGTGTCGTATTACGCCGCTGTCCAATATATGCTGTGCGTTATCCGTTTCTCACGGAGCCAACAAAAAGTCATTCCACTTTGCAAAGCCCTTAAATTCTTGATATATCTCTGGACGTCACTTCGCAGCTCTGCAGCAAAGACTGAAGATAACCTAACCCATCTATTTCAGAGGCTAACACACCCTTTTCACCTAACAGCACTTAGATTATAAGATGCGCCTTAACCATCCACATATAGTATATTCTTTACTTTATAGCTGCATGATCTTATCCTATTTAACTACCAGCGAACTACATATCTGTATGGTGACTTGGTCAAAGTTGCCAAACTTAAATCCCTGTAAGACATGTAATTACATTGAGAACAGATATTCGCAGGGCAAAAAACGGATAGTACAGGGCAATATATACCCCCTGTGTGCTAATGTTTTTTTACACTACCTATTCGCTATATAAAATAATAATATACAGGTACTAACTATATATATCTCTTACTATATATATACTACTATTATTGCTTCTAATTACCCCTATTATTTCTTCTACCCTAGTATTTTACTACTTTTTTCCTTATCTACTAGGGTATTCCTTGACTAATCTATCTACTACTACCCCTTAATGTAGGTATATTGCTGTAATACTAGTAATTCTAACTACTAAGGATATCCTTCTAATAGTAAAAAGATCGATTATAAGAAGAATATATATATTATATATTGTAGGTGGTTGGTAAGGGGGGGATTAGTAGGTCTGTAGGTAGGGGGGTATAAAAAGTACTTGGTGTGGGTGGTGCGTGGGTGAGGTGAGGCTGAATAGCGGGCTCTGATTGGTCGGTGGGTACTTGCTGCCCTGTACTATCCGTTTTTTGCCCTGCGAATATCCGTTCTCATTACATTTCCTTACTGAAACAGCGTTAACTTGGTGGCGAGGCTGACCGCTTGCTAGTGCTGGAAAATGGTGAATCCTCGGGAGTGTTTCCAGGAGTTCTGCTAGCCTGTATATTTGCCATTTGTCCTAGTACCTTGTTAATTTTGCGCCCACGCCGCAGATTATTCTTTGCCATCGCCGGACCTTTGCGACGTAAAAGTCAGGGTCCGGACAAGTATTCAAATTAGCTTTCTTCTTTAAGAGATTCTTCAAGAGAGCTTCCATCTCGGCACTGCACGAGGCTGAGGCCACGTGCCCAGGCAGAGACTTCTGCACTGTTATCGACACCGTGGTTTTTTTTTAACGCTGGGTCTTTGAGCGTTTACCACTGTGTGAAGGGACCGTACGCCTTCGGGACGTATACGGATTAAGAGCAAAGCCTCCCGATCGACCTACTCAATCCTTCACTCAAGCGTACACTAAATGACCACTGCTCTACAACATTTGTTGCATTCCACCTTGTACTCATCGATCACACCACTGAGCCTGCCAAACTTATAATAAAGCGGCTATTGAGCTTCCGAATCACAAGAGCTTTCTCGCTTCTTCAATCACGTCTTCAAAACATGCGCTGACCCGCCCCGGCACCACTTTCCGCGCTGCGAGTCCACACTCACCACCTGGACCTCTTCAACATGTCTGCTGGAGATCTACCTAAGAACCTGGGCAAATTCGGACCTGAAAAACGACCCCTTTCAAATATGGAAGTGCGCTGGCAGAATGCCCAGCACCACTTCGGTCTGGGCAGGAAAGAGCCTGAACGCCGCTACTACGTCATCATCGACGACAAGAGCACCCTGAGCACGCTTCAGAAGCTGAACATAACATCGACCGCCTTCAAAGCACCCTACACAAGCTCCTCCGGGGGCAACCCTGTCCAACCCTCTCTGATGGATAAGAATAAAAAGCCACTGCAGGCCGACGTTATCGAGGTTAGCCTGCAGCAGATGCAGGAGATCCGGAAGCACACCGAGAGCGAATTCGGTCCGTGTGTCATGGTCGGCGGGGAGCCCACAGGGGTGACGCGGGTGAGAGGCTTCAAGGCCGCTGTCAAGGAGGCCGCGAGAAAGTGAACTGATCACTTGCTGGCGGGGATCAAAACAATTCACGGGGTGTAGAGATGTGTGGCAACGGAGACCGAGGCAGACGGCAGCTTTGGCCTAAAGCGCTTTCGCCGAGATTTTGATTACTCTTTTCAGTGTAAATTCAGATGTACCAGTTTGAAATCTTCAAGTGACCGTAGAATGATGGACTACATAACGCAGTGAAATGGTCAAATTTTCCTCCCTCTCTTTCGCTATGTGGATTACCAGGTAGACAAGACGTGGTCGAGCCTCAGTACCAGGGATCTTGAGACATCTGTGCAACTGGAGCAGATGACTGCTTCATTTTCTTGGCAGCCGACTCATGTTACATATAGCAATAAAGATGTAGGGATAATTCTAAGCTCATTACAAACAAGAACATGCTTGTGATCACTTAACGAGGATGATCTTGATCGATGGTGATTTGGTTTTGAACTGATTTGGCTGATGACCCGGTTCGGAGGCGCTAATTGCAACTGTTATTTCGGCTATCCGTTGGAGACTAGCTTAAAAGATAGCGCTTGGTGTAGCCCTAGGCTGTGCTGCCGCTGGTCTCGCTCTAAAGGTTCCCGACGACAACAACGCAGTGAAGAGGATATTCGGAACCAAAATATATGGCAATCAAGTTAAGCTGGGAAGGAGGATTATTCTTTATATTTCATACTTCAAAGTCCTTGTTATCGTCAGAGAAACATGTTCGTTGGCTAAGAAATTATTCTTGGCAATGCTGCTTACATTATCAAAAGCCCATCCATGCCTTCGACCGCCGCCTATCACCGCGGAATTATTGACTTGGCGACACGTGTGAGACACTCTTGGATTCATCCTCATCTCAGGGGCCGCAATTCTGGGATACGAGTGTCCGCCCCCAACAAAAACACACAAAACGCAATTGGAGAAGTATCTCGTCTTTGAAACCCAACACCTTGAACATTTTTCCAACCACAACGGCTCACAAACCGGCGGCGACAGCAAGTGAGCGACTCATGCCGGCCCAGACGCGACGGTGAGGGTACAACCCCGATGCCGCCGCCACCGCCCGACTTCGACCCCTTTCCCCGGCGTCGGCCGGTTCTTCACGGCGCGCGGTCGACGCCGAACCTGAGAGATCCGGCCGCTCCGTCGTTCCATGTCCCGCCACCAGCATACGAGGAGTTTCCTGGTGGCAGGCTCAACGCAATTCCCCCCAGCTTGAGCCCGGGACCACCACTGGCATTTCCCGGGCCGCCTTCATGTGCAGACACTTTCCACGAGCCAAAGTATCGAGCCTACCGGCCATCAGTTCCCCCTGCACCACAAACTTCAGAGGCTGAAGAATCCTCGTCATCCGCACCTCATTACCAACCTTCACAACCAACCGGCTTCCGTTCTCCGGTCAAGTCGGAAAAATCCGCAGTCCCTTTCGATTACGTCCCCCCACCACCGCCGCCTTTCCCTCCCCCATCCGGAGCGGCAACGTTCCCCGTAGCTGCACACCAACGCCCTCCAGCCTCCCCAGTCTTCGCAGGTCCACCCTCAGCAGAGACGTTCCCCTTGGCAGGGCCCCGTCCGCCAGTCTCGCCAAGCTATGCCCCCTCAGAAGCGCCGTCCGCGGACCAGCAGACAGGCGAGAAGACCTTTTGGCAAACCGCCCTCGATGAGACCAAGTACTTTGCCGGAGGGCTAATCGCCCATCCTTTCGAGTACACCAAGCACTTCGCCATCCTGCGCCACTCCACCGCCCTGGTCTGGTACCGTGGCCCCTCGACGTCTGTCACAGTCACCATCTTCTCAGATGCGCCGCTGCCCCCCACGCGGACGGTATGGCTGCAACGGAAGGGCGTCTCCGGGAACATGGGCATGAACCTCAAGTCCCTGCTCGGCGCCAACGACTCCTGGCTCGACGTCACGCCGTCGTCACAGGCCTCGCCCGCGGACATGGCGGACGGCGACGAGCGGGCCTGCCAGCGCGACATCAAAAAGTTCCTCAGGAAGGCGCCCAAGAACCTCAGCAGCCACGCGCCGAGGGAGACGCACGTTGTCCGCATCCCGGCTGCAGCTGACGACGGGTACTTCCGCCTCGTCCTCTGCGCGGGCGGCGGCGCCAGCGACAACAATAGCGGCAGCACCAAGAGGAAGGTCCTCTGCCCCAGCCCGGTATTCCGCATCGCCAGCACTTCCGCCGACCCGAGCGTCATGCGCGGGGCAAGCTTCGCCAGCATGCCGCTCGAGCTCGGCATCAAGGCCGGCTCCATCGTCGCCACGACCGTCGCCAACAAGTACATCGGCCCCGCCGCCGCCGTCGTGCAGGCGCGCACCAAGAAGCTCCAGACGGCCAAGTTCGTCACGAGGCACGCCGCCCACATCGCCGGCGGCAAGTCCGCCCTTGAGAAATCGGGCGTCAAGACGACCGTCGCGGAATACGAGGCCCAGTACGCCACCGCGAGGAGCGGTGGGTACGCGCCGTGGCAGCAGGACGGCGACGCCGGCTTCGAAGAGGCACCGCCCGAGGTGATCGGCCCAGACTCGGGCCCTGTCGACCCGTTCCCCATCAAGTTCGACGGCAGGATCGTGCGCGGCACCGGGAGGGGCGGGATGGAGCTGGGCATCCCGACGGCGAACCTCCGCGACATCCCCGAGGACGTCCAGATGCGCATGCGAGGGGTCTACTTTGGCTGGGCACGCGTTGTCCCCAGGAGCGGGCTGGAGCACATTTCTACGGACTGGCACGAGAGCATCATCACGGTCGGGCCAGCGCCCTACGCCACCCCTCGCGTCGCCGCCAAGAACGTCGCCACCGTGCACGTCATCCACGAGTTCGGCGGCGCCCTGTTCCTGGAGACCAAGCTCAAGGTCCTGGTCATGGGCCAGCTGCGCGCGTCTACGCCGCCAGTCGGCTCAGATGAGGCCCTGCGGGCATATGGCGCGGATGTCTTGCTCGCCGTTGCGAGCTTGAGTCGCGACAACTGGGGTCCGGTTGAGACCAGGGAGCGGATGCGCACGATGAGGAGCGAGATGAGGTTGGCGGATCGTTATCTTGAGACGAGGGAAAAGGCGCAGAAGCAAGTCGACCGGTTACCCCTTCATCTGGCTGGTGTCAGGACGGAGGGTGCGGCGTTGAGAGATCAGGCCTTCGGTAATGGTGGCATGTGGATTCCAAGATGAACATTAAAGTCTCTTGATGTATTTAGCATGAATGTAATTTGATAGTTCTTGACCAGTTAAAAAGGGACTTGCACTTATTTAACGTTCCATCATCAGGACGGCGCTTCCTGAATAAGAGGGCCGGGGAATGGCCTAGTTTTTATGTCCGGACCCGGGTCAGGGGCTACTCGTTTAAGGACAGCCTGGCATTACACACTTCTAAAGACATCAGATAAGCTGAGGTAATACAAAGAGGGGTCCCTTTTAAGTGCTGAAACTGAAGGAATAATATATTGCTAATGATAGTGAAAGTTCTATTTACCTAGGTAGTGTAGGCCTTAGTGTCCTGGTGGGAGTCGAGCCCATGCCCTCCTGCGTACATAGAATGGGTAACCTAGTATACGGCCAAATATGCCACGGGACCTCTTGACAAGTAAATGCAGACCTTTCAGCAGTGCCGATAACTAGATATAGCTGGGGCATTAGTAACATACAATCCGCTGTAACATTCCTCGCATGACGATTTAGGTTCTCTGAGTGTCACGGTCAATACTTAAGTATAATCTAGAAATTCCAAAACTTAATATATTCTTAGTCATGTCCCCCCGATCCATAGTTTCAGTCGCTCCATTTGCCCTTTGTAGAATGAAGAAGAAAAAAGAGAACAAGGATGGGAGCCTTATCGTCGCGTCTCTCCGTCGACAGGGTATGACAATTCTAGACAGTTCTATCAATTTCAAGCACACAGTACCAAAGAAATGTGACTTTGTGTTGTGTTGAACGTCGTGTGTTGACATCCGTTCCAATTTCTGCGGTCAGTCTGTTTATTCGGTGTTTGTGTATTGCCCCGGCCCGCGGTCCAGGGGTGCCACCGTCAGAGAACAGGCATTGGTTCATATTTCACATGTGTGCCTCACTGTCACTACCAACTAGATCTTAATATTCTTACTTCCAATAGATAGCCCGTAAATATCTCTGCTTATCTTTAGCTATTAACGTTGTGGACAGAGATGATGAAATTGCGGGCTCCGCCGAGAGGGCTAAAATTCGAGGGGGGTGATGCCGGCGACCAAAATAGATTCCAGCTGCAGCGACCTATCCATATATGTGTATTAAATGTCGCCATGGTGGTGGTGGGAAGCTCCTCTCACATTTGCAGCAGGCGCCGATCACTCTAGATGAGTATGTGATGGGTGTCGCACAGGTAAACGTGAGTGGCCAGCGACAAAGACATGATGAGTTGTTCGGGGGCAGTTCGGGCATTGGGGGCTGTTCCGCCCCCAGGTTACAACGGCTGACCACCATGGTTGTCTGGCAGATCCACAAAAGCTGTCAAGTAAGCCATGTCTGCCCGGGGTTGATACCGTACAACAACTCAACCCTCTAAGTTTCCCTTTCCCCAGATTTCTTCTAGATTGCGGCCTGCATCTGTAACTCAGTAGTGATGCACTGAGCAAGCCTATGTGAACTTCACTTGACACTCGGCAACAGCGAGAAATTGCGACGCCCCCTGAGCTCGACAGACCCCTTCTACAAGGCGATTGCTGATCCGAATCAGTCGACAAGATGAACAGCTACGCGCGAGCCATCCTCGGCACCATAATCCCCTTCTCCATCCTCGCCCTTCTTCTTACCGGCCTCCGGATATGGGCCCGACGTATCACCAAACGTAGTCTGCGGCTCAATGATTACATCATCATAGTGGACTCGGTAGGGACCTATGGACGAGAGCTGGCAGATAGAAGTCTTACTGAAGCCTTTGTGCTCACGACAGGTCATAACCTTCTCGCTCTGTGTCGCTACCGAGTGGGCCGCCGTTCACGTCGGCATCGGCGAGCCGCGGAGCAGCCTAACGAGCGCCCAGGCCGTATCATTTCGCAAGTACCTGTGGTCTTGCGAGGTCATCGTGACCTTCATCATCGGCACGGTCAAGATCGGCGTGCTTTTGTTCTACAAGCAGGTCTTTGCCACCAAGTCGCGGTTCAACCTCGTCGCCAACGTGCTTGTTGCCCTCTGCAGCCTCTGGACCGTCGTGTTCGTTCTGCTCATAGTCTTCAAGCGCTTCCCCGTCTGGAATGAGTGGAGCCTCGCCGCCAACGTGCCTCACCACTGGAACGCCGGTGTCATGTGGACCAGCATGAGCGCCAGCGACATCCTGCTCGACCTCGCCATCCTTTCCATGCCCTTTCCCATGCTTTCGTCCCTCAATCTCAGCCGGAAGCGCAAGATCCAGGTGTCCGCCATCTTCTGCCTCGGTGCCTTGTCAGTTCCTCTCCTCTCCGACTCTTGCAAACATCGCTGACTGTGGCCTGGCCCATCTAGCGTCGCTATAGGCTCGGCAGTGCGCCTTGTATATTTCATTCGCGCAGAACCCATCTATGGCGATCCCTACTACAATTTTTCCGACTCGGTCACCAACGTCATTATCTGGTCCGCTATCGAAGCGTGCTTCTCCATCATCGCGGCAGATCTCCCGTACGTATTCCCTCATGCAAGCCGTCCTGAGAGAGCGTGTCAGGCCTTACCTACTGACCGCCTTGACGCCTCGACAGCCTGCTCGCGCCCCTATTCAAAAAAGGCCAGGGACTCCGCAGCTTGCTACACTATGGCTCCAAGCACTCCTACGACAATTTCTCCGACGATAACCACAGTCCACACTTACAGCCTAAGAAGAAGCCCTCCCAGACCATCTCGAGGCGGAATATGCCCGACGACACTAATGGTTTCAGACTCGAGAGTGTCTGATCTATCTGTGCGGGGACATTATACATTAATTACACCACCCAATACATGGTTTTTGACTTCTTTAAAGGTCTACATTGTGATGAGCAATGTGAAGACGGGCATATGCGAACCAACGAGCCATATGCGCACTCAACCTGCCACGGCATCTCGCTTCAGTGCAAAGGCTCTTTCGACATCCCAAAGCTGATAAGGCTGGGAATAAAGTGATGCGTGCCTCCTCCATTGAACGGTAAACACAATGTCTCACGAGAATGTTCACCAGAGTCCCACGCTTCTCTGCCTGATTATCCTTCCAAAGGCTGTTGGATTCCGTTGGAAATCGCGTGGTAGGCTGAAGGAAGAACGAAGAAAATAGCTCCGCCAAGCATCAACAATTTGTACTCTGGCGTTCTTGGTCTGCGAGCTCGACGATGCCTTTGCCAGTGTATGAAGACACCAAGTGACCGGTAGGCCGCAAAATAGAGTTCGGTAGAGTCCATGGAGCTCAAACTTCGCGTAGTCGTCGCTTTACAGGGATTTTGAACCCTCACAGAGACATGTCGAGGGGCGAACTAGAAATCAAAGAGCTTAATACGACCCTTCAGATTGCCCTTACCATAATATTCGATAATTCTGATTACCCAGGTACGGAACAAGAACGAGACCCCCTTCTCCTTGACCAAAATATGTGCACCAGTCGACATCAACACTTGGTCTGAACAAGAGTTCTCAATATGTCTTTGCCCCCGATCTTGCAACCATGTTTGGATCCAGTTTCAAACCACGTGCGTCTGAAAATGGTACATGATAGTATTCAGAGCTGTGAGCAAGCTTTAGGAGTATTTTCCGGCAGATCCGACTGAACAACAATTTGTCCCGTGAAGAGCATGTAATTCCCTCATCAATATTCTAGTTCACCCAAATCACGCCTGCATGGAGGTCTATACCACTTAGAAAACGCAGACAGCGGGTCTACGCCGGACTCTTGCCTCACGATGTGGATGCGGTTGACATCGATGTCCACGAACCAGGCAGGTCGACTACATTTGGCGGCGCTAGAGGCACCCGTAACATCCTCCTGGAGGAAGTCCGGCGGGACTAGAGAGGCATCATCAGTCTTTCTGCAAAGATGGTGGCGTTGCTGGAAGTTCCGATACTGACGGTCAAAACATACTGCAGCGGTATGATCTCCATTCAGCAGTATGATGCGGTTTTTTCCGGACTCTGAGTCTTTGATGAATTTAAATTGTGGTTGACTCAGCACAAGGTGGCCAACAAAAAAGGAACTAGACGAGGACCTGACCATTCCAGTGACAGGTTAGTTGATCAGTTTTTATTCTAGTGAAAGGAGACACCTGGTTGACTCACCCCTGTATCATCAGCTGCTCTCCCCACCGCTGGCCAGTAAAGTGTTCCACCTGCAATATCTGTGTAGCAAGACTCAGGTCTTCGACGATGCTCGTGGCCACTAGTAGCCTTTTATTTAGTCTTAAATGAGTGAGCAGGAAGTTTTCAGTATGTCTTACGGGAGGAGTCAGCAAACTCGAAGAGCACTTCCGAAAACTTGATTAGGGTGCAGGGGGCCGAGGATGCCAGATCCTCTTCACTGCAACAGACATCATTGATGACCATGAACCTCGGTTTGTCTGTGACGGAGAACCTGGTATTGCGGTGCACTGTGAGGACTCAGCCTGGCGTTCAAGTTACGTAGAAAGGAAAAGCCATCAACCCTGGACTTACCTTGAACTGTGTATTTTCTGCCTTGACATGCGCCAGTTATGGATTTCGAATGCATCACAAGTATGAGAAATTGCTGTGGTAGAAGGTAATGTGACGGGTTCAAATTGCCGTAAAGGTCTTGTTCAGGGCGTTTCCCCAAGACACCATGATGTAGGAGTTGCAGCGAAGACATTCTGCCCAGCAGCATGCTTTTCGAATTCTCTCGTGTCGTCAATTTTACGGTGAGTAGTTTCCCGTCGTACTTGCTCGAGTTACTGGAGACACCTTAGCCGTAGTCCAATTATCCTTGGGAGAATAGATAACTACACGGAATGACACTCACGATTTCATTCGAAGCAAAGACACGGTATGGGCATCGGAAAAAATGAACGTGTTTCTGACTCCATAGTTCTCTTGCCGCGTCGCTTGAAGTAGAGCAAGTTGATCCGACCACTGTTCGAGCCTCGCGATATCTTGCAGGGCACAAGAAGTTAGTTGTGCTTGGAATTTGCGTACACTGCGCAAATGTTCACCAGAGAAGGTGCTTTGCACCGTCCACGGTGATTATCAGCTTTACGACTAGGATGATACTTACACCTCGATGGCAGCTGCCGGATCACTAGAGGGACCGGCCGGCCTGACGAAGATTCCTGGAGCCAAATCTGCCACACCAGATGGCCACCATCACCTATGAGTCTGAGTAGGGTACTCCATGGAAACACTGAATGCACAATCAGTTATGGCAACACGACAGGGCCGACTTCATCATACATTTGTAGGCTTCGCATGCATGATCAAGCTCGGGGCAAAGGCATTTGAATACTCCTGCGAATGTGGTCGATACATTTTCGGGGCTGAAGGGTGGAGGATACTCTAGTGTTGCCTCTGGGCACAGGAGGCATTCGTCTTTGCCGATACTAGGTTTATCTCCACGAAAGAGCTGAAAGCTGAATGATTCGACGCTGGTTAGGCTCAGCTGCTGAGTCTTCTGGGTACCCGCTGCTGTCGAGCTGTCGTGAGAGCCTTCCTGAATCTTCAAGTTGGCCTTCAACCAGTCAAAAATCTCTCTAAAATGGAATGTCAGGAAAAGCGCATAGAAGCCCATAATTGCAGGCCTCGCTCTTGAAGCACTACTGACCTGTTTGTGGAGATATTCGCGGTGGAGATGGCTAAATCCAAAGATGAGATGCAGGCAATCAGTGACTGTTTCAAGCTAGAAATGTTGTCATCTTCCGCCGCCCACTGAATCTTCTTCCATCTTCGTCTCATTTGTGCAGACCAACTTGAACTTTGCCTCGAGTCGGACGCTGGGTCAGAAGAGGAGTCTGATGTTTGCTCGAGGATCGCGTATTTTTTGATGAATATTTCGAAATCGCCGAGAATTTCGTTACAATTGGAAAGGTTCTCTGAAATGTTCTCATAAGGACTTGGGACATCTGATATAGCTCCTGAGTGTATGGGGTCTTTTTCGGGGCGAAACGTTTCTCCCACCAGGCGAAGAGAGCCTGTCAATGAGCGCAAAAGCCTGTGCAGATCTTTAAAGTCGTCCTGAGCATTTGATGTACCTGGAAGGAAAGCCTTGGCAATTTGGTAGGCTGCATTCGATAATGTAAGTGCATCGCCTATCGAAATTGGACTTGGTAAAGACATGGTGGTTGAGTGATGGTTTCGTTCTTGAGTAGTTTCGTTCTGAATCCGCAAACTTCCCGAATGTGTATGGGGCCCCTTCACGTAGTACTAAGCACTGAAATACCCAGCGCTGAAAGAAAACAAGGAACAAATGGAGATAACAGTAGAGTGAAAACACAGTTTTTCACAGTCCGCACACGGCCCGAAACATCGTGGATGAGCTGGGACGATGATGTGGGCCTAGTTAAGCCGAGGACGCCATTATTCTGCGTTGCGTGGAGCTCGATGGGGACACAAAGGCTTCGTATGTACGGCGGTCGGAAACGAATGCTAACGAAAGTCAAGAGGGTGTAAGGCCGTCCGAGGCCGCGAGTCCGAGCCCGAAAGCCTAGGTACTTATTCCTAGGGCAACAATGCGTTTTTTTTTACACTTTGGCAGACCAACTAGAATATGTTGTGAGACCACCCCTTTTATCGACGCTACTGCAGCCACAACCACCATTCACACCCTGGAGCTGTGATGTTACAAGCCCTGACTGGACTCACTTTGCGCCCCCACGGGCGGGGCATGCCCAGACCCGAAAGCCCGTGTGGTGCTGACCACCTAGGCGCGACCATACACAGCGCAGATACCTCCATGCAGGAGCGCCTGATGAGCCCACCCTTCAGACAAGGCATTATGGATTCGATTGCTGAGGGCCAGTCCCGTCGGCTTTCCCCGTAACTTTCACCGGAGCTCCTGAGAGAAACGCTTGACCGTTCAAAGCCTGATCTTTGAGCCGCACTTGCTCCGATTCCCGCCCTCGATCCTCGCTTCGCGGGGGACAGATCATAATGCCGTCTCATAATTATGGCATCCTTATTGCGTCGATTGGCGTCTGCAGTGCTGTTCACTCCTACTTCACCTAACGTTCCAGGGACCCCCGCACAACTCAATGGCCGGCCAAAAGCACATTGCCTTGGAGATGAGCGGCGTCTTTGCATGTCAAGCGCTCTCATTGATATGCGAGTAGATGGTTGCCTTGCTTCGGCGCGACTTGTGCAGTCGTTTCGAAGCACTGAGGATTCATGGACTACAGAGTCTTACTGCTATTTCAGACTCCCACAAGGAGCGGCAGTCACGTCCTTCAAGGTCGAGATAGGAAACGACCTTGCTTTAGAAGACCAAACGAGGCCACGAAAGCGGGCTAGGACGTTGTTCGAGGAGTCAGCGCGCCAAAGAAAACTTGCCGCCGTACTTACGGAAGTGGAGCCCGGTATTTATCAGGTCAAGTTTGGCCATGTTCAACCTGGTTTCCAAGTCACGTTGGTTGTGAGATATGCTGAGCATATAGCTTCCAATAGCACGGGTAATCTACTCGTCACAATTCCTACTTTGTCGACCTCGGCTTGGTCATGTTATTCAGAGGACACAGAACTTTCTCTCAACTTTGAAATCGTCCAAGAAGACCCAATCCACAGCATTTCGAGTCCCACGCACCAGAAGATACTGAGCGTCAAAGCAGGACTGGTGAGCGGTTTTCAAGAGGTTCGGTCCTTTTCGTCTCTGAACCAGAATTCTATGAGTCCTGATCGCGAGCAACCAAATAAGGCAACTGTCAACTTGTCGGGAAGCAACCGGGCTCTCGACAAAGACCTTGAACTGGTCATTCAAACATCAAAAGAGTCCCCAAGGACTGCCGCGTTACTATCGAGAATCAACAGTTTCGGACATGCTGTGCTTACAGTAACGATTCGACCATGCGAGCTTTTCGATGGCAAGGAGGATACTATGTGGTCATTCGAGCTCGAACTGAATCATCCGTGGACCCGCTGCAGCCCTGATCTTGTCGAATTCAACTTGCCAATGACCACGAATCAGGGTTCCAACTTCTCACCCAGCACGTTCAGATTCGCTCAAAGCCCCAAGTCACTCCCATTAGTCTCGCACCAACAAAGCTCCTCAATTTACTTCCTGCTTGACTTCAAAGGCTCCACTGAGCATGCCCTGGAAACCGTCCATATCACTGCGATTCCAATGGGTCGGGGACAAGCGGCGAGAAACAAGACTGTGGACGTGAAAAAGACGAATGTGACAGACGACATATTGCAAACCCTATGCGTGAGCTCCATCCTTAGAGACCTCTATGCTACGTATCTTTCACAAGAGAGCCACCGGCCCTATGCGCGAGGTCAATCGTTCAGCTTATCAACTCTAAAAACAAGTGCCGAATATCTGGGCCAGATGTATTGGGTGTGCAATCATTGGAACAGCAAGATTGCAGCCAACCTGTGCGATGATATGGATTCAGACGCAGATCAAGGTCGGCAACGATCGCAAGAAGACGAGTTATGGAGGCTTCGCCTTCCCACATATCTACCCGGCACTGCAACGAATATTACCGGCGGCCTGCCTCGAATTCGCGAGATCGAGCCGGTCGAGTTCGATGCTACTACAAATCATTCTAGGAAACGCAACACACAGACTGCTCTCCCAGAACCGAGCATGTCCGGGGCTGGCCCGGCGGCGGAGGCGGAGCCGAGGTCTGCGTATCCACCAGGACCTGTTAGGCAACTGGGTACACGACCAAACGAGTACTTCATTCCGCGGGATGGAATCGACCGTGAAGTCATCACTACAGACATTCAAAGACACCTGGGACGTGAAGCATTAGTGAGACCTGGTACCTTTGAGGATAAAAGACGGGGTCGCGTCATTGAGGGCTACATCATTACGAGCTCCAAAAACCTTACTACTGGCATGATAGACGATCTCAAAGCCGAATCCGCCAGATGGGAGGCTGAGCGACGGAGGTACTACGGCGCAGTGGAGACTCAAGAACGCCATCGGGTAGACGAAGCTTCACTCACTCATCAGCATCGCACCGGAGAACATGTTCATCCCAGTACAGCACACAGTGGGGCACTTCGGCCACTTGGCGCCGCATTCTATCGGCCCGGTGAACTACGGCAGTCGGCCACCAACATGGCTTCGATTTGTCAAGCAGGGGCCGCGGCAAACTACAGGGCGGCCAGTGTCTACGATGTCAATTATCATCCATCGCACTGGTATCGTAATCGTCCGCATACTGACGTACCGGATCAAGATCCTTTCTCTTCCGAAGGCGTGCCATACGCACCAATCGTGGAAATGCGGAGGCAGCGCGTTGGTCACATCGACTATCATAATCATTCATTGTCGACGGTTCCGGATCAGCGACCGTTGTCTGATATCGCAGGCGGGAGCAAGTCCAATCATACGGAATCACAATCGCAAGGGATGTGGTCACAGATACAAGCGTCACGGACGGCTGACGGGATGTATACACTAAGCTTGGGTCTTCGAGGGCGCATAGAATTTTCCTTCCCCCGTCGCACACGGCACTGGCTTGTCGACCGCGTCAAGCAAAGTTTTACCGATAGGGATGATCAGCGCGACTTGGAGGTCCTGGCTGATACCATGTTGGTGCTGGCATATGTCAAGGTCTACCTTGCTGAGCACTTTGAGGATGTGGAACAACACATTGGGTTGATTCTGAATAGTTGGCAGGACCAGGAAGACATCCTTAGCATCTTATGTCACACTCACTAGGGTATAAGTTACCGTCACTTTCTTATCACTACAGACAATAGCCGCTATGTTGAAGAAGTTTGGAGTATGTAACTCTGCAATACCCTTCTGAGACATTTCTTTATCCTTCCACTGTGGAAGTTCCAAAGAATGACAGTATTTCACGAACGTGGATTCGTCTGAACAGTCTTGAGTTCAGCTACTTTTTGACCTTTTCCGGTCGTAATACATTGATCACTTCGTACGTGACGGTATGTATATTGCTGCGATCGAGTATGACTAGAAACTCGATTTCACACGAGTTCGAATCTTTCCCAGTCATACTCTCCTTCATATCCAGTTTCAACCTCATACTTCACCGATATCGCGTCGCAAGCACTCACAAAGTTGAAGGATTCTCCAGAGGGTCGCAGAATGCAGGGCCGTGACATTCCTCCGAGCTGGCATATCAGGTCTCCTTCTAATATCTCAGTGTCAACTCTTCGAATCGTAGCCAGACCACCGCCAGTAAGAATTGCTATGCCAGACTCGGACCAGTCCCTGAAACGTTGCCCGATAAAATACAGTTGCATCGAGACGTGTCCGCTCATTATCTCCTCTAGCATCAGCTCTGTCTCCCTCTCCAACATCTCAAAGGTTAGTCCAAGCTTATCATTATCCATCTCCAAAAAGCTTCTCCAATGTTGAACAAAGTCATGTGAAGCTTCTGGCTTAACAGCGTTGATGTGCTCAAGACAAAGCCTCTTGAGCTCCTGCAGCTTCTGGAAAATTGTCAAGATACCCCTTTCTCTTTGTCTTATACGCATCATCTGGTCGTCATTATTAGGGCTGCTGTCGACTGCAAGCCATGCTGACTCAATATCAGCCGCCATTGCGAGCGGATGCACCACTCGCACAACTTCTGCAATTCTTATTCCAGAAACCGTAAGGCGCTGTCCGTCTTCTGAGACCTTTGGCTTCCAGGGCCCAAGGCACCTTGCAAAGGACCTAGGTTTATCGGGCTCCACGTATCGCCAATCAGGAACCCAGCTAGGCACATTGACCACCTCCCGTTTTAAAAAGTGCAGGAAAGTGAGATCAATATTTCCAGTGATGAGGTAGCGTGTGTATTGATGGTATACCCGGGATACGGAAAGATTGTAGTCCGGCCTGATTTCGCTGGGGATTTCAGTTCCAACAAGACCCAGTAACGCGTAAAGAAGGTCTCGCGGATCGCTGCTGACAAACTGCCCACTTGTATGACACAGAAGATCATATAATCGCTCTGGCACACCACCATCAGCCGCGGGAACATTCTGCAGAGCCGGTGACCTCTTGACAATGTCAAGATACCCGCTTTTAATGTCTCGTAGGACAGAAAGGTTCTTGGTGTCTTCCCGGAACATGACTTTTGCGCCATGGCCTGATGCATCGGCCATGATAGAGGAACAAATAAGCACAATATCCGTCAAGAACTTCCACGGTATTGGGCGAAACCCTAGCAAAGCGGTGGTTGAGCTGTTAGATACAGCTACTTCTTGAACGATCCAGATCCTTCGAAACCACTCCCGCCGCAGCACGTCTCTCAGCTTCTCGACAACCCTCGAAGTCCCAGTCGTATCCACCAAACTTGCTTCTCTGATGCGCTCCTCTATGACAGACCACTCGATGTCTCCGCGGATGAAGGGCTCAGTGACTTTATGTAAATGATAAACGAGGCCCATAACGTCGCTGGTGTCGGATGTGGCATCTCCAAGCCATATGAAAAGTGAGGTAGCACGGCTGTAGATATCCCTCATGCGAGCGACTTGCACACTTCTTTCGGGGAGATCTTGTTGGTTGATACAGATGGCGTCTATCCAAAAGTTGAGGGATAGTTCGGGGTCAACACCGTCGTCCAAATCGGAGTAGAATTCGTTCACGGCATCTGGAACGTTTGTAGCTTGTAATAATATTTCGAAATGCCTGCGTACTAAGTCAGGGTATCGCGAGTTCGCATTTGTGATATCAGGCGCAATATCGAGATCGTTCAGGATCTGACTGAAAAGGTGGTGCCTGAGCCGCCGCGCATGATCATTTGGCAGAAGTAGCTGTGAAGGAAAGTAAGGCAGGATGGTTGAGGAGATGCGCTGCATGTGTCGAAGGAAAGAAGTTAGATTTGAGGTGACCGGATAAAGATGACCGTCCAAAAGGATTGGATGTGTAACATTGGGATCCCCCCAGGTGTAAGAGAGGGTAAAATAGACAGGTCGACCTGGTGGCTGCAAGCTAACGTGCTGAAGCCTGCAATTGATTTCACCGTCAAAAGAACCGGCTTTGAGCGTAACCAAACGTATTTCTGATGGGTCACTCGGCGATAGCGGCCTGTGCGGGGAATTCGCGGTAAAAGCGTCCATCTTGTGAATAGCTGATATTTCTGTTGTTGAGCCGATTGATGAGGCTGTCGGGTCTACCTGGTACAGGAAATTGCGATGAGGCCCCATGTCCATGAGCATGGCCAGTAGTTGGCTTATATGCACTCTATGAGAAACGGGTAGGCAGCAGTTAACTCGGGAGCGATTCTGCCTTGCCATGTACTCAGAGCAATGTAGGTCGCACGACCATGTCGTTTTGGTGATGGCGCTTTAGTGGCGCGTCAAGAACTGCCCAGTAAGAGTTTGCGTTCTTTTCTTTGTGATTTTACTGGTGGGCATCAAATGCTTCAGCTGAAGTTTTAACCCCTTTGGCTAAGATAGCTAGCGAAACGGTATGGCGCTTTACGGGTTCATTCGAGTTAGGATACATAGCCAGCAGAAAGTTTTGGCTTGAACAGCACCATCCATGTGAAGATGCAGATCGAATATCCCTTCGATTGGCGATTTCATACATAGGTGCCTCAAATGGAAGACGAAAATTCCTTACGGTACTGTCCTAAACAGGGCAGTTAACAGCTCACCTCCAATCCGCCTGGGCACGACTCACCTGCACTCAGCGGCGCTTCACATACACTATTAGCAGCATAAAACAGCCACACTTACAAAAAGTTCATGACGTCATGTGAAAACCAACTGTGGCTTGACTAGGCTTTTACCTGTTGAAAAAAGATCCACCTTAATTTGCGCCACTTTATAATATTGTAGCTAGCTACTTTATATCGGTGATCTATCTACTCCAAGTTTCCATCCAACTGGAAAGAAATTTTGCAACATGTTTATTACCAATGATTTGCGGCGGATCTCTCATGATGGGTGAGTCCCTGACGAGATTATCTGTTCCAAACGTCGGGTCTCGTCGTTTACCACTCTGGCCGTATTGACTTGCAAAGTAGTCAATCAATTTGATCGCAGGAACTTGACTATCCGAATGCGGCAGGGAGTCTTCGCCCTTGGAGGCGTGTGCCTTGAGTGTCTCCAGCCAATCGGTGGGCGAGACCGTGTCGAATACCAAACCTGCCGCCCTGAGCTCGTCCAGAAAAGCTGACCACGAGAAGACAGACGGGTTTACCAAATTATAAAAAATTGGCGGATCGCAGGCGTCGATATCGTAGGGCTTTGGAGCTTCTGCTACCGTCCTGGCCAATTCCAAGATCGACGTCGCAGCCACATCTACGGGAATCCACGAGCATTCCTGGGTGCGGGCGATTAGCATACCTGATCGAAACGAGAATGTAACTTCATGGTGCAGATGAGACTCACCTCTTGCAAGTCGGGCATAGTCCGCAGAGAAAGCGCTGAGTGGACCATCGTGGGAACAAACTCGTTGTCGTTCCAGATTCCGAACTCTGTGTCGCCCACAATCTGGCCGGTGCGCAGCACATAGCTGCGGGCCCCTGCTTGGGCCGCTGCCTTGACCATGTGCTCTCCCACCAACTTGGATCGCGCGTAGCCCGTGTCTCCCGCATACGAAAAGTCGTTGATCGCTGACTCAGGAACCAGCATGTTGTGGTGGTCGGCGGGCCATTGGTGGGCAACACCGACCGAGGAACAGAAAAAGAGGCGCATCGGCTTTCGAGAACTACCGGTGGCAGATTCTCGTTGGTCCAGAGATAATTGCAATAGATTGTGCAGGCCTTGGAGGTGCGGTTCGAAAGACTCCAGGGAGATGTTGAAGTTGACCGGCCAAGCAATGTGAAGTATCAGAGTCACGTCTCTCTTGAGTTGCTTGAATGTCGTCGGTGATAGTCCAAAGTTGACGTGCCCCGGGTCCGCTGTGACGGCTACAATTTTATCTACAAAAAGCGGGTCAATCTCGAGGTGTCGTTGTCTCAGTGCGTTCTGAATCCGCTGTGTCGGGTTTTTGCCGCGGACGAAGCAGTATACCCTCCTCACTTCCTGACTCCTCACAAGTTGAGCGAGTACATGAGATCCTAGAGATCCAGTGGCTCCCGTGAGTATCTGAGTATGGGAAGTGCGTATTAGCGTCCGCTATATGTCAAATCTCCTGGGCTCACAGCTAGGGCCCCGACAAAAGTCCGCACACAGAAGGTGGAAGAGGAAAGCCTACCACTGTCTCCCCGAATGACGAATATTTGGCGATGAGGCTCTCCATCAACGACGATGGCGACGGCTTGTGCGAGTGGCCGTTGAGCTTGCCCCCTTGGGCGAGAGCGAAGAGATGCCGAGCCAACGCTCTCGCGTTGCGGCACTCGTAGACGACATTAGCGCTGAGCTCGGCACCACCTAGATTCAGGTTCTTGTGGATCACGAGCCTCATCTGAATGGCCTTGAGACTGTCCACCCCCATCTCGAAAAAGTCAACATCAAGCGAGCTGAGAGGAACCCCCATGACTCGTCTGTACATGTCGGTGATGAACTCCTCCAGTTCTTTGAGTCCCAAGTCCAATCGTGGTCCATCTGCCTGGACCTTGCCTTCCAGTCGATCATAAGTATCTTGAATTAGTTGTTCAAACTCTTGATAAACCTGGGCCCTGATGATGCTACCCTTGTCTGTGCGAGGATAGTTGACGTTAGATGGGAGGACACAGACCATGTCCCGCCCGATCTGCGAGAATGCTTCCGCGTCTGTGTTGGCCTCCTCTATGGTAGGCCAAATAGCGTCCAGGAAATCATCGGAATCCGCGAGCTCGTCGGCATCTAGCGTACTGAACAAGAGCAGTCCCGGAATGGCCCTGTCGACGCCAAACACGACTGCCTCGCGCACCAGTTCGTGCTGGCGGATCCGCCCCTCAATCGGCAGAGGCAGCACTTTTTCCCCATTTACAAGTGTAATGCGGTCGTCGATACGCGTGACATACTTCCACACGTCGGAAATGGTGGGGTGTGGGGTAAAGACATCTTTGGAATGCCAGGATCCAGGCGCAGGATCATCAGAATTCGACACTGACAACCCTGGATGGCCTTTGAGATAAACGCATTCGAAGAGCTGATGGTTCGGGCCGTCGTCTATTGGGTCCATGTGAACATACTTCCTTATGTTTGCATAGAATCTGATGTAGTTCCACGAATCATCGCCCTTTGGCCGGCGCATCGTGTCTCCGGCCAAGCCAGCTTCCGTTCTGTGAGGAGGGGGAGTTAGCCACGACTAGCTTTCTTTGACAGCGCATCAGGACTAGGAATCCAGTCAAAGGATGTTTGGCTTACGTCCCAAAGACCACGCCCAAATTCACACCGGCCTCGACTAGTCGATCACCAAGCTCGTCCGGCGTCCGGGCTCCAGCAGCCGTGACTAGACGGCACTGTTTCAACAGCTCTACGCCTCGCGGCTTCTCAGCCAAAAGACCTAATGCGTATGGTACCGCATGTATGACCTGCGGCTGCACAGCCTCTATACTTCCTATGAGGTTGTCCGCAGTAAGCGGCAGGTTGGCGTTGAATAAATTGGCAGTCCGGCCGAGGTACATGGCCTGCAGGGTGGTCGACACTCCGTACATGTGATACAGAGGCAGCGAGGCAAAATTGTCCAGCCCAGAACCCTGAACCGCATGGGTGAGAACGTTTCGGTGGGTGAGGAAGACCGGCTTGGGGAGCCCCGTCGATCCGGACGAATGCATGACCAGGGCAAGACGGTCACGCTCAGCCTCGCGATCGCCGTTCTCACAGACGCTGACACTCTCTCTGGGCGCGGGCCCTTGGTCTCGCAAGCTGTCCGTAATACCCGTGTCATATTCGGCTCGAAGCGGAATGGCAATACCATCAACGTTGGCTTCGCGCTTGACGTTCTCGACCGTGGACAAGATTGCTGCGGTCTGCCCGTGGATGATCGTGGTGCACTCGGTCTGTCTGAGAAGATTCACTATTGCCTTTGGGGTAATGCGTAGCGACAGACACAAGACCGCGAAGCCAAGGCGTGAGAGAGCGAACAGAGTCACGACGAAATCAACGTTTGACGTCGCCAGTATGCCCACGACACTTCCTCGCGGCTTCTGTCAAGCGAACATTCATTTAATAAACTGACCATGAGACTCAGATCGAAGTGAGGTAGACTTACGCTACGCAGCCCTGTATGGAGAAGGTTTCGTGCTGCATTTTCCACAAACAAATCTAGCTTCTTACCAGTGAACAATTCGTATTCGTTCACAGTGTGTTCGGATTTGGGATATCCCAGGATTGGTCTTGGCGGATCATCCCGAGAACGATGGCGCACAATGTCGTCCAGCACTTTGAGGTCACCATACGTCTCGTAAAGATGCTGGACGTATTCCTGTGTAAGGTGTGCCATCTTGTCAAAGGTTGAGACCCACTAGATTTCCCCTGCTTGCCATTGACTATCGAAGCATAAATCCAACAGCACAGACTGTGCAAACGTTCATATATACGTACAAGGGTACGATGAAGTCAATTTTGTATCGTTGTCACTGGATAAGCTTGTACTACGGTGGACGGGAATCAGCGGCCTTCCACGCAAGTGCAAGTTTCAGCTAGCCGACTCCTTTCGGCCCCGCGGGAGTCTCGGACATATCTTCAAGCTGGATGTGGTAAGGATTGTCTTCATGGCAGCTGGGCAGTAATGATGACATTTCCCAGACCGGTCAGCACCGGAGCTATGTTAAGGGGCTAATGTTTTGAAGTAGGGCGCAAGTGTAGTGCTTATCAATTACTTCCTCGGGGTCCCGGAGTCCGTCCAAATGTTGAAATGACTACACAATGAAACTCGGTGCAATAATGTTTCAAATTGATTAACGCCAATACGATTTTTCGGACCAACTGGTCTTTCCCATTTTATCGTAGACATTTTTCATGGCTTGTACTTCAACGTCTGCTCTAAGGCTTTGGTGGCGTATCTTTGTACAAGGCACCCATCAAATGCTCCGCCACCCTGGTGCCGCGGACTTCAGCATGGTCTATTGCCTGCCGGATTTGGCTATCCTCCTCATCTGTAAGTGATACAGAATATGCTCCCAAGTTCTCTTCAAGATACTTGATACGTTTAGTGCCTGGGATGGGAAATACAGTCCCTCCGCCTTGCCTCATCATCCAGGCCAGCGTCAGCTGGCCACTGGTGCAGCCCTTTGTGGCAGCCATCCGCCTCAGGACTTCAACGAGCTCCAGGTTCTTGGGAAAGTTGTCCGCAGAGAATCGCGGGATCGACCTTCGGAAATCATCCGGATCAAAGTCGTCGATGGACGTGTACTGGCCCGTGAGCATGCCTCGCCCCAGAGGCGAGTAGGCAACTGTGGCTATGCCAAGCTCTCTACATTTAGCAAGAATCGGCGTCTGAGGCCTCTCAATGTCCATGGAGAACGGACTATACTCGATCTGATACGCATGGATTGGGTGCACCTTAACGGCTCGCTCCAAGGTATCAATGCCGCATTCGCTGAGTCCGAGGTATCGAACTTGACCAGATCTGTTCCCGAAATTTCAGTAGAGTGCCATGGCAGGATCAGGGGTTGACTAGAATACTCAACAAATTCCTTCATGGTCGCGACGATGTCCTCGACGGGTGTTTTTCCACTAAAACGGTGACTATGTTCTTCATTAGCTGTAGCCCGTGTTTATTCTAGTCGACATTCAACCGGCTCACCAGTACAAAAGGTCGATATGATCGGTCTGAAGGCGTTGTAGGCTCTGTGCTACAGACTTTCGGATGTACTCCGGGTCATTGCGAATCTCCCGTCCACCGTCCGGTGTGACATGATTTCCGAATTTGGTAGCCAAGAAAATCTGCACGGAAACCGAAGGCAGCATCGTCAGCTCGGCCTACGTGTTCGAAGCGCACTTCGAGTTGGGCTTGGGGGGCCAGATGCCACGTGCCTCATCACGCTTTCCTGTTCGTTGGAACCATTTCCCCAAGAGCTCTTCACTATCCCCGTAGAGGGCGGCAGAGTCCCAGTGCGTACACTTGAGCTCGTACGCACGGTCCAGAAGAGAGAATCGCTCCTCGTCTGGCGGAGGCTTCCCATAGAAGGCTATGAAGTCAATCGTCAGCCTGGGACATCAGATTCACACATTGGTCTCACTGACAGCTGAGTCCCATAAGCCCTAGTCCGAGAACGGGGATTACTGGCCCAGAGCGGCCGAGCGGGCTCTGCAGAGGGGGGGCCGGTTGAGACATGATGTAGCGTGACAGGGGCGGGGACGGCGGGCGTCTGGTTGCGTCGACCAGTTGGGGCAAATAAAAATTTATTTGGAGATGTAACTTGGTACTGAGGCCCCTGAAAAATTGGTCTGAAAGAAAGGGCGCTTTTGTACCTCTGGCAGGTACCTCTTCGCTTCAGATGAATTGGGGGCCGATTCTGCTCAAAGGAGACCCGGAGGAATTCTCCGTAGCTCTCCGGTGTGCGACTACAAATATGTTGCACCGCAAATGCAAGATTCTTAAGATCATGGTATGCAGTCATCATCTCCGCTCCTCCTCTGATATGCCCGTTGAACATCAGTCGCGATTAACGACTAAGCACCATAACTTTCATGGAGCCGTGCCACTGTCCATTGCCGCAGATGATCTGGGGCCGTCTGAGTCAGCCGGAGATTCGGAGCACTTACATCATTTTAGTCATTATTGGCATGGTGTCAGCACGAATGAAGTTGGAGCAAGGAATGAATGTGCGTAAGACAAAGCTGCAATGTGGGTCCCTATAGACCCAAAGGAGCAAGCGACGATCTGAGAAATCTCATGAGTCTACCTCCTGTCAATCTTCGTAAGACCCGGGTTTTTCTTTTGCACAGTCCTGGTAAGTGGAGCGGGTTCTAGCTATTACTCCGATAATGAGAATGTAGACCTCGGGAACCCTGCCTTAGCGGGCACAACTGGGCAAAATACCTATCTGAGCATCATATTATTTGACGCTAGCTACTGGATATGTATGGGTATAGATTCACTGGTTTTCGTATCCAACCTTGGAATTGAGCGTGTTGACTCGTATCCAGGTAGGTCTACATGATTGCAACGATCGCTTGTCCGAGGGACGGATTCCTTGAACCCGAAATTGTGCGTGTCATTACAAGTGCTTCAAAAGTCACATGACCCGTGATTGGAACAACGTGCGTGATACTGGACTATCCGTATGTCTTATTGTGGTGAAGTGTTGAAGCATGTTGCCGCAGTTATAGTAATAGTCTCCATGGACTAGTTGCCGCGCTGGGTTTAATCAAGCAGCAAGTTCCTACCTACCTAGGTATATAACGATATACATAGAAAGGCGCTCAAGTATTGGAAGCCCAAGGACCTTTGTAAGATGCTGCTAGAAAATCGCAAGTGGAAGCTATCATAATGTTCGAACAACACATTTAAATGGCCAAGTGAGACAGAACAGATTGGTTTGCTACTGTACTATCTGGTTATGATTTCTGACAATACTTCTATCTCCATCCTCTAGATTGAGACATCTAGAAAGGTTGCTGGGCCTCCTTGCCCCTGAATGAGTAACTCCGAATCTCCTTGCGACCGTTCTAGGACCGATGACGTCAAAATGCATGCATTGGCTCAAACCCCTACTCGCTCTTCCACTTGATGAAGGTGACGCCGTCGTACACGGGGAGAAGGATACTCTCAATCCGCTTGTCATTCTTGCAGAAGTCATTGAACTTCCTGAGGGCCTTGCCATTCTCGGTCCAGTAAGGTCGAACCTTTTCGGGGAGCCCGGGGTTGGCTTCAGTGGAGATGGTCATACCACGCGCGAAAACTGGTGAACACAGGATATCAGATCAACAACGAATAAATGCATGCAAAGTTTCTCGGGAGCTTCATACCGTTGTCGCACATGATGAGGCCGTTTGGAGAAAGCAGGCCCTTGTCCAGGATGCTCTTGACATAGCCCTCGTAGCCCTCTTTGTTGGCGTCCACGAAGATCAAGTCGAAGGTGCCTGAAAGAGACAAGATAGACTTGCTCGCGTCACCTTCAACGAGGGTCACTCGATCGTTGAGCCCATATCGATCGAAGGTGCGGCGAGAGGCCGCAATCATCTTGGGATCCAGCTCCAGCGTGATGATCTCGGCCTTGGTCTTCTGCGTGGCCTCATACCAAGCCAGAGCACTGTATCCAGTGAAGCAGCCGATCTCGAGGACTACCCACAGTATTAGTGACTGCAAAATATCAAGAAACTCTGTCAATAGCGATTGCGGGCTGTAGGCCACTCACTGCGCTTGGGCTTCACGAAGGTGGCGATGAACTTCATCGTGGCACCCTGGAGAGGCGAGGACATTTTGTCTGCGTCCTCGAACTCGGCACAGGTCCAGTCCCAGAGCTCTTTCATGTTGTTCGAGACATCGTCAGAAACGTTGGTGCAATACTCCGTTGCAGTCGCTGCCATCTCGGGCTGTATATTTTCAAGTCAGCAGAGAAACTTGAACAAGCCATTATTTTGGAACTGACCGTGAAGGAGAGGATGCTAGTCAACATGGTGAATGCTGGGTGAAGGTCCTAGTTTAGAGGTTCTGCTTGTTTGTTGATTGCTTTGCTTCGTGAGTTCTTTGATGGTCAACAATCTCGGAGGAAGGTCAGGAGTGCTTCCACGCAGTAATTATACCTGCTCGACTCGATGATTCTTGCGGTGTCTGTCTTCACTCCCCTCCCAAATCGCCCACAACTGAAGGTTCCGAAGCTGTATATTGCCATTCCGGAGCCTGAAAAGTTGCCAACATCATTCACATACCACTTCGATGTTCCGTCCTATGACGATCTCCGGTATCCCGGATGACTGCATATTGTCTTATTGTGGAGAAGATAAGGTTCTCAAAAGAGATCCATCAATTGGCGGGCTTTGATGCGCATTTCCATTGTCTCGCACCCCCGAGCCAAGCCCGGATCCCACGCACGGGCATACAGTGTCGTCAAAAGATAGAGAAAGCTGGCCGGCGGTGCCGGAGTCAAAATACGCTTTGAGCGAGTAGTCGAGGCCGGCAGCACACAACACGCCAATTCTTAGTCTACCTTCACATATCTCAAATACATTCTCCATGTCTATAGCGCTGCTGCGTATGGCTACGGCTGTATACGGAATAGAAACGGAATCAGCTATAGCCCCAATAGTGACGCCTTTGATCGGTGAGACGGCTCCTTCCGCAGTCTCACCACATTCTAACCCCACCGCCACTTCACAGCTAGCCCGGAACCAAAGGTCGAGGCTAGTTCTTACACCCATTGCCTCATCAGGCCCTCCAATCGTTCTACTAGCATTAAAAGTTCTGTTAGTGTCTAGTACGTTGCATGAAACAGATACGCTGTTCGTTAGTGATTACCAGTAAGACATGGTAATATTTCGATCCCCGAGGCACAACTCCGCTGCGCCGCAAATCCTAAATTTGGATAAGGCCCGGCAGCTCCTTCAAGGAAAGCCTCATTTCCACCTGCTCCATACGGAAGACAGCTTAGGATGCTCATGATGGCTCGGGACTTGGGCAAATTATGCTCTACTCGCGCTCAGATATGCAAGATGAGGGAGGCTTTCGCGAGTAGCAGAAGCCAAGAAAGATCCAGGCCTATAGTCCTCAGTCGGGATGATTCCAGCTATCAGTTTATGAAGCAGCTGTTACACTCAGAACGGTGCCAGGTTTGGATGGCCACATAGTTGTGTAAAATTATATAGTGAGCTCTAAATCGTCTAACACCCAAGACAAAAAAACGGGGCGTATCCTCTATCGCTCCTCGTTCAATCTTTGAAGAAGACATTCCTTAAACAGATAACAGCATCATGTCTCAGCTGCACAACGATCGTGATGACATTCAAGAACCGTTCAAAACTTGCCATGCAACTCCAAATCGGCTGGTGCATCTCATACCTGACGAGCTGGCACGATCCGTTCCAGACCATCCTCTGTTCGAGTATGCAAAGACGGAAAACATCCATGATGGTTTCCGAACTGTGACTGCGAAATGTCTCGCGAACGCCATCAATAGGACAGCTTGGTACCTAGAAGATTTACTGGGGCGAGCACATAATTTCCCAACCGTGGGATACATGGGACCTCGTGAGTTGATGTTCCCTCAATGAGACGCGAAACCTCAGAAGGCTGTTCAGCCCCATTCCACTCTTCCCGGGCGAGGTGAAGCAACCATGTACTGACGTCCGACCGAGCAAAGACGATCTACGGTACTTCTTATTCATGCTGGGCGCTATCAAAGCCGGCTATAAGGTGCGCAACCTTTGAGCCCGCATTTTCAATGACTCCAGGCTCTGTATACTGATCATGCATCGTTCAAAAACATGCAGATGCTATTTACCTCCCCTCGAAACAGCCTCGAAGATCATCTCCATGTTCTGGCAGGCTCAGATTGTCATATTTTCATTCATGCAAACGGTCCCGGCGTAGCGGAAATCTTGCTCAGCCGACAGATGAAAACGGCCATCGTGCCGAGCCTCGAAGAGCTTCTAGACTCGGCGCCTGTGCCCCCCTACCCTTACAACAAGTCTTTCCAGGAGGCGTGTAGAGACCCATGCCTCGTCTTGCACACGACCGGGTCGACTGGTTTTCCGAAGCCCATCACGTGGAAACTGGGCATCTTGAGCACGTACGAGGCCTGGCGGACCATCCCACCGGTCAACGGCTACGTGCCGACGACTGAGATATACCAGCAGGCCCAGCGCGTCTTTACCTCAATGCCCCTCTTTCACACGAGCGGGCTGAACTCAGCCATTACTTGGTCGCTGCTACTGGGCGTGACTCTCGTATACGGCGCACCTGGCGTGGTCCAGAGTTCTTTCTATGTTGACGAGATGCACAAACATGCACGCGTCGAGGCGACCATGGGCGCACCGTCCATCTACGAAGAACTAAGCAGTGATCCAGAATCGCTATCAAGACTCCATTCGATGAAGTACGTGGTAGCCAGTGGCGGTAAGTACTCAATCCAGTCTGCGAGTGGCCTGTGAATCTGACATCCAACGGTTGTGGACAGCTCCTCTGTCTCAAAGCGCTGGAGACCTCATCTCGAAAAAGACTCGTGTCATCGCGAACCTCGGTTCCACCGAGACAGCCTGCCTGCAGCGACTGGCACCAGGCATCGACGACTGGCCTTACTTCTACTGGCATCCAACCCACTCCGGAATCGAGATGAGAAAATTAGAGGAAGACGGTGAATTCTACGAGCTGTTCCTCGTCAGAGTTCCGCGGCTCGAGCTGTACCAAGGTATCTTCAGCACCTTCCCAGACATCACGGAGTGGTCCATGGGCGACTTGTACTCGCGTCATCCAGATCCGGCCAAGAGCTTCCTCTACCGCTACCGAGGCCGCAAAGATGATGTCGTCGTGCTGAGCAACGGGGAAAAGATCGCTCCATCCCTGATTGAGGCTACGCTCATGAGCAGCAAACTGGTCCGGGGCGCCATGCTCGTCGGCCGGGGCAAGTTCCAGCCCGCCGCCCTTATCGACCTCATGGACGACCCGCCAACTACCGCTTTGGAGCGATACCATCTGTTGCAAAAGCTCAGCCCTGTCATTGCCGAGGCCAACAGGCTTGCGCCGGCGCATGCTCAGCTGGATGAATACCACATCCTGTTTGCCGATCCTGGCCGGCCACTCTCTTATCTCGGCCAGGGCAAGATCCAGAGGCGGAAGACGTATAGCCTGTACGAGGACGACATCGAGGCCTTCTATTCTGCCATAGACAGCGTTCAAGAACAGGCTGCCATCGCACAGGCCACGCGTAGCGCATTTGACAAGCCACTGGTCCAATTTAGCGACATCAAGAGCATCCAAGCCTGGCTGCTGAGGCTCATCAAGCAGGTGACTAGCATCGACGTCATTGGAGCTGACGAGTCCTTCTTCGACTTCGGGATGGACTCTCTACAAGTTCTGCGGACGATGACAGAGATGCGTGTACAGCTTAGCATGATGGGTGGCCACCCAAAACAAAGACTGGACAAGTTGTCGCCCAAAGTCATCTACGCAAATCACAGCCTGTCCCAGCTGAGTACCTTCTTTCTCCAGCCACGTGTTGATGCCG
This sequence comes from Diaporthe vexans, assembly GCA_021188095.1. NCBI lineage: Eukaryota > Fungi > Ascomycota > Sordariomycetes > Diaporthales > Diaporthaceae > Diaporthe > Diaporthe vexans. The sequence goes on along the minus strand of JAJLLZ010000001.1, from coordinate 6,429,581 downwards.
TGAAGGAAGGCTCCCTCGCCCTGGACAGCGGCTACCAGAGCGAAGGGTCAACTGATTCTTCTAGCGACAAAGCCCCCATTGCCCAGATGCAGACCATTCTAGATGAATACACTGCCGGGCTGCCGCCTCCCAGACAATATCATATAGAAGAGAACCAATACCATGCGACACCAGCAGAATCCCAAAGGGAGAACATGACGGTCCTTCTCACAGGGAGCACGGGCTCACTGGGGTCATACATACTAGAGAAGCTCAGTCGCAACAGGCGGGTATCCAAGATCATCTGTCTAAACCGCAGCGCGGATGCCGCGAAACGACACGCTTCGATGACACGTTCGCGAGGTCTCAACGCGCTTGATCCTTCTCGGGTGATTTTCTACAAGGCGGATCTTTCGAAAAGACACTTTGGACTTGCGGACGGTACCTACCAGGAACTGCTCCAGACTGTGACGCATATAATACGTGAGTACTAGCACAATGGCCATCAAGACTGACAGCATGATTAACCTGGGACTCTAGACAACCAGTGGCCCGTGAACTTCAACCTGCCCCTGGCTAGCTTCAAGCCACATATAGCCGGCGTGCGCAACCTCGCCGAGTTGGCCCTGCATTCCAGACATGATGCCTTCCTCTTGTTTGTCTCGAGCGTCTCGTCCGTCGGCGGTTGGAACAAGAGTGAGGCTGTGGGGGGTCTGGCCCTGCCGCCCGAGGACCCCGTCAGCGACCTGAGCCAGTCGGCCAACATGGGCTATGCCCAGTCCAAGCTCATCGCAGAATGCCTCCTTGACCGAGCAGCCGCGACATCCCGTCTTCGATGTGGGTTCTGCCGCGTCGGCATCGTGGCTGGGCCTGTCGAGCGCCGGCAGGGACTCTGGAACCCCTTCGAGTACATACCCTCGGTAAGTCTAATTCTTACGGATGCTAATAAGTATCCCCTACTTGAGTTCTAAACGAGTTTGCCTCTTGTCTAACATCCATTCGCGCTCATAGATCATAGTATCGTCATCGCACATGGGCTTGTTCCCTACCACGTTTCCCTCGCGAGACCGCATCGACTGGATCCCCGTCGATAAGCTCGCGACAGTACTCGTTGAGATTATAGACTGCGCCTCATCAGCCACCCGTGATGATGGGGACGGCGCCGCTGCTAGAGCACAAGTGTACCATGTGGTCAATCCACAGACGTGGTCGTGGGAAGCGGACCTGGCACCTGCCATGCTCTCCGCCTTCCAAGATGGAGACTCTCCAGTGCGAGGTGTCCCCTTTGCCACGTGGGTGGACGAGCTGTCCCGCCTGTCACAAAAGTACATGTCATCCCATGACGGAACTGGCAAGGGGGAAGTCAGTGATGAGAGGGTGCTCTTGGAGCGTCGTGTTCCTGCCATCAGACTTCTTGAGTTCTTCCACGACATAGCTACTGGGGATGAGCGCGAGAACCACGCTGTGAGACCGCGTGTTATGACCTCAGAAAAAGCCGAGAGGGCGAGCAAGACTTTGAGAGATCTAGGCGCAGTCAGGAGAGAATGGGTCGATAACTGGCTAGAGCAGTGGGGCATCAAGTCGACATGGCTGAAGGTATGTTAGCAGCATGGCGCCATGCTCGCGTCTGAGCTTTGCGTATTGCTCATATTTGCAGCCCCTCGGTTCAGGCCAATGTATTGGGTTAGACTGTGTTTGGTGTTTCCTCTCAAATTCTCTGGGTGAACAAGTGCATGCATTCGGCTACTGTTTCAATTCAGTACTTGGGACTGATTAAGCAATCCATGTACATGAGAATCTTGCCGAGAAGCCCTGGAGACGATTGAAGTCTCAGTTCTGAGCGGAAAATGGTTTCGAACCCGCGTTTTATTGCAACTGCCAGTGATAGTCACCTGTCAACTAAACCCAGGCTACTACTGTAAATCATGGCCACAAGACTCGGCTTTACACAGGCGGTTCGAGGGTCTCTATCGAAATGATCCTAGACTTCAGAGAGAAGAATGCAACTAAGTGAGTCCCTCAACTATTATAATTTCCCCAAATAAAACACAAACTTAGCCTGCCTGCTAGAGACATCCTGAGCGCCACATGACTTAGGAACGATAACTCTAAACACGAGGACGCTATCTGCAAGATCCAATGCATTCGACAGAAATCCATTCTCTGTGCGTCCGAGGAAGCCACCTATTGCCCATGGTCTGAACGCAAGATCCTCATCTACATGCTTAGCCTCGAGGATGCCGACAGCCCTCTATTCATCCTCTCCGTAACAGCGACGGGGCTGTGAGCCCGCCTCGTATCGGTGATATGAAACAGATCGAAAACATGGCCATCATCACCGCACCAGAATGCTCGGAAAGTACGGATGGTGTATGAATGAGACGAACTCCTACGACTTCTCCGCGACTGTCAGCGGCGGCTCAGCTCAGGGATGCCTTTTTCACTCGCCGTGTGTGCCACTACGTCATGTTACAATCTCATCGTTTCCAATTGGACCAATTGCAAATAGACAGGCGACAAATAGGATTTGTACTTGGCTCAAGGGGCGCAGCAAACTCGAATCACTGGCTGTAAGTAAAGGGTAGTTAGAGACAGAGCTAGAACTCGTTTCGTTTCTTTTCCGCGTTCGGCCGAAGCCACCTGGGCATACACAACGCCTTCGTACAGGGGTAAAAGCTCAAAACCCAGCGATTAAAAAAGTATAATGCCGATTAAACTATAGTGTACTATGAATGTTATGAGAAGGAGCCCCAATACCTAACTACCCAAGTATGCAACTTTTGTCAAGCCGTAGTGTCTAATTCTTCTTATGGACAAACCGAGTTCTCTCCAACATGCAGGAACACAATGTGTAACATGATCCTGCGGCAATGACCAAAATCCAACATTTCCCAATGCTTTCGACAATGACATCGAGACACCGCGCTCGCAGTTCTGGAGACAGACTAGCCAGGAGATTGCTCCTTGCTCCGGCGATGGCCCCTTGAATTTCCGGATCTGAGTAATCTAGGCCAGCGAGAATGCTCTTCAGCCCGTTGAAAGTGTAATTCTGGAACAGGGCGCTGGCAATGGCAAGACCAATGAGCTGGCTGGAGCCCTGAGAGATGTTCAGAAACTGGATCAACTCGGCGGCCCGGCTCGGGCCCACGCGCTGGGTACCGACGGCATAGCCTGCCTGGCTGGTAGCCATCCCCAGGCCGAGAAGCGCTGCGTAGGCATAGATATTCGAGGTGGACGTGTCTGCATGAACCGTGTACATACAGGCCGCTCCTGCCGTAAGGAACAAGCCACTGACGACGAACCAAATGATGTGGTATCCTGTCCGGCCCATCAATGCGCCGCAGGACAGAGTGGTGGCGACATAGAGACAAATGTATGGGAGTAGGCGAACTGCTGCCTCTGTGCCGGAGTCTCCATAGATGAAGAGGTAAAAGAGGGGGATGTAATAAACAGAGACAAAGAGCCCAGCGCCTCCGCAAGCCATGATAATGTACAGCAGAATCAGCTGCGTATCATGAAGGAAGTCGCATGGGAACAGTCGCTGCTCCGGAGTCGTTAAGATGCTGTAGCGCTGTGTGACCACGAAGGCCGGTGTCAGGACCACGAAGAGCACCAGAAGAGCGATGACACGGCCATCGCTCCATGGCCAGATGGCACCGCCAAATATCAGGGCCAAAGTCATGGTTGTATAGAGGCCCGTGTTGAGAACAATCCCCAACCAGTCAATCCGTTTGGTTTTCTCGAGGATGGGCGCATCACCACGTGGGATCGATGGAACCAGGAAGATGTAAATCGGGGCCATGGCAGCAAAAATGACGAGGTTGAGGTAAAATGCCTAGAAGTTTGACATACGTTAGTCCGCGCGTTATATCACAGATGTTCGGCACTGGGACACCATAAGAAGAGGATGATTTCAGTGGCACTTACCCATCTCCAAGTTGCCGCGCTGTCAGCTAAGGCGCCTCCAACGACAGGACCCAAGATACACCCGCTGCCATAGACGAATCCAGTGATTCCGACGTATAAAGGATGTTCCTTCGGCGTACATAGAGCGGAGGGTAGGTTTAAAGTTCTGGAGATTGAGGCGTTAGTATCTATAAAAAAATTGTGTAAAAAGGAAAGTTGGGGCAGCGTTTCATCAGAGCTTACCCAAGATACATGCCTGCACCACCCGCGCCAGCCCAGACTCTGCCCACGATCATGGAATTCATATTTGGTGCAGCACCACATAATGCACTAGCTGCGGCGAAATTGATCAAGCAGGCAGTAAACACCCACTTGTTGTCGAAGATGCCATAAGCCTTTCCCAATGGCAGGATCGCCACCGTGGAGCCGAGCGTGAAGCCGACGCCCAACCAACCTAGCTGGGTGACATTGTCAAAGGTCTCGGACACCACTCCTTGGATGTCGGCCACGATTGTGGTGTCGAGTCCGTACAGGACATTGGCCGAGAAGATGGCGAAGCAGACAAGCAGCCAGCGTAGGCCTGTTATCTTGCGTTCCTCTGAGCTGTGCGGGGGCGTGGCTTCGGCCTCGAGGTCCACCTCGTCTGTCGTGTTGTCATTTCGGCTGCTACTATCGAGAGGGGAGGACTTGCTTGTGTCCGCTTTTTCAGGTTCTGCCGCATATTGGTCCTGCCTTGTGTTGCTGAGCCTCGGCGAAGCCTCGAAGGTCTCCATTGCTGTATGGAAATTGTATTTTGGGAAAAAACGCAAACAGTGCTCACACAGAGTGAAAGGGCGCAACACGGCGAGAAAAGAGAGACCGCTCAGTTCAATGAATAACACTCTCTTCGTGGCCGTATGAATGTGTGGAGTGTAAAGTTCTTCCAGGCTCACATTATCCCCCAGGAGGCCATGGTGAAGTGGACTGTACTAGTATGCCACAACTTAAATTGGCCATTACTAAGGCTGAGCACGAACCCAACAATCGCGACCGTCTACGCCATACAGAGAGACACACAAATTGCTTGATGCGCCCAACAATGAAAATTCGTGAAACCATCAATCCGGAGCAGAACGCAACCCCGAAACTCCTTTTGGACGTAGCGGAATGTTGTGTTACTCCCTAGCTGTCGTAGGAAAGAAACCCCCAGCGAGTTGTCATTTCAGTCCCAAAGTGGCCAGCCAACCTCTGCGAACGGCACTCCGGGACTCCTTTGGGACAGTCGCGGCGCGGGCTTAATCATACCACTACATCTATCCCCGCAGCAACGCCACATTTTCAAAAACAACAACACGTCATAGTGGGGCTACGTGTGGCTTGGTTATCCTTCTGCCCCCAAAGTAACCCTGGGAAAAATAATTCACGTCACGGTGTGGCTTCATGTTTTCTCTCTCACACACCTGCGGCCTGCTTATCTCTCTGCTACCAGAATAAAAATAACAACACTTCGTAGTGTGGCTGCACATATCCTTACACTGACGTATGAATGTGCAAGGCTCAAAAGGTACCAACCCATTGTATAGGTACCATAGGGCTGTATGGCCCTACGTCCGTGGTGATGATCACATAGACACTGTGGCTGCATGGCAGTCATCTGAGCAAAGGTCGTCAAACTTCAAAACACTGGTGATCATGACTTGTAAGGGATAAAGCTTTCACCGCAGTCTCGAACTTCCTGGGTCATCAAGATTGCTGGGTAGAGACCCTCGGGGACGCTTGGGCGATGCCAAGTAATGTGATGTTCAAGGCAAAAGCAGCATAATTTTTTGTTTTCATGCATTCAAGCACTGTGAAGCCAGGAGATCTTCCCATACCAGAAAATGAAAACCGTTTCTCTCACTTCGTTCCATTGCCCAATATCATTGGGCCATAAAGTCAGTTTGTGACGAAAGGTGTGCTCCTCATTCAGCATCTCCGCTTAACCCCGAAGTATGTTAAGACCGACGTAATTACTATGGCGGCTCATGACAGATCCTTTGGAGTTCCGGACAGCTGGTGTTCGTGGGAGCCTGGGAGCGTTCGGGATGGGTGGTGTTTGGAATGGGGTCCATCCACGTTGGGTAATAAGTGGCTGTGCTTTTACAAAACAGTTCACTCCGGTGCTCCTTCTGACGCTCCGCAGGTCGGGTCCAAAACACCCAGCATGTCATCATGCGTCCGAATGCCAGATTATGTCAGATGTCAATTGGGATGATAAAGGACAAATAGAGTAGTTTCTTCGTGTGTTGATTTCCCGAGCAATCGCGTCCCCCGAAATTTACACGACTTGAACGGCGCCTGTGCTCGTAATCACCTCAGCCACGCGAGTTCCGACTGTAATCATCAAGACCAGCTTATATCACAATTCTGTACCACCCCAGAGAATTATCGTGCGACGCCCAGAACATCAATATGGCGCTTCCGAAGACCTATAAGCGTGCCGTCTTCAAGGAGGCGGGGAAGCCCCTCACGATCGAGACGACAGACCTCAAGCTCCCCGTCAAGGGCGAGGTCCTCGTCAAGGTCGAGGCGTGCGGCGTGTGCTTCTCCGACATGTTCGCCCAGAACAACATCATGGGCGGCGGGTTCCCCATCGTCCCGGGCCACGAGATCATCGGGCGCGTGGCGGCGGTGGGCGACAACGTCGAGGGGTTCAAGGTCGGCGACCGCGTCGGCGCCGGGTGGCACGGCGGCCACGACGGCCAGTGCCGGGCCTGCAGGACGGGGTGGCAGCAGATGTGCGACAACCAGGTCGTCAACGGCGAGACCAAGGACGGGGGCTACGCCGAGTACTGCATCCTGCGCGCCGAGGCGGCCGCGCGCGTGCCCGAGAACGTCGACGCCGCCGCGTACGCACCTATCCTCTGCGCCGGCATGACCGTCTTCAACTCGCTGCGGCACGCGGGCCTGACGCCGGGGGACACGGTCGCCGTCCAGGGCCTTGGCGGGCTCGGCCACCTGGCCATCCAGTACGCCAGCCGCATGGGCTTCCGTGTCGTCGCCATCTCGCGGGGGTCCGACAAGGAGAAGTTTGCGCGCCAGCTCGGCGCCACCGAGTACATTGACGCGGGTAAGGAGGACCCGGGCAAGGCGCTGCAGCGGTTGGGTAGGGCGAAGCTTGCGATGGCCACCGGGCCAACTGCAGATTCCATCACCCCTCTGCTAAGCGGCCTTGGTATCCTGGGCAAGTTGCTGGTCTTGTCAGGTACGCGAGATGCAACCACACACATTGATACTGATGAGATGATGAGCTGACATGTAGTGCTGCCAGTTCCGGGAGATCTTACTGTCAACACCGGTGTAATGGTATTTGACCCCTTTCCCTCTCGCCAAAAGCATGCCCATTGCTAACGCGAGGATTCAGCTCAAATACGGAGTCTCGGTACAGTCCTGGCCGTGTGGTCATGCCTACGATTCGGAAGAGACGATCGCGTTCACAGAGCACCAGAAAATCAACTGCATGATTGAGAAATTTCCACTCGACAAAGCGAATGATGCCTTCAGTACGTAATGCACCAGGAAGCTGACCCCCTTGTTCTGGGCCGAATCTCTTGCGCATCTGCTTATGAACATGCTCACTAATCCACTTCATCTCTATAGATGCGATGTTGAACGGCTCAGTTCGTTTCCGATCAGTCATCACGATGGAATAAGATAGATTGAGGCTTGCTTAGAAGATTGTTGAATAGAAAATGAGATAGTTCGCAAGATAGTTCGCAGAATTATTAAGTATCAGTACGCTATCCTCCAGCCCACTTGATGGTTTGAGCATAGTTTGAGCATCCTGTGAGACAAAAATGGTCAGTCAATGCAAGTACTTAGGTAGTGTTTTATAAAATTGTACCTTGGTTCCCGAGCCTAAGGTGGACTATAAAGGAGCTATACCATTTGCAGTACATACCGAACTGGTAGGGAAGCCGTGGTAGCGTCTTCGGAATGGGTACAACCGGACTGCCGGACTGGCCCGTGGTACAACGGCCAGGGATTTGAGATGTCGTGATCATCAACACATTGCTCTAACACTCCCACTAGAGACTTCCTCCCGTCTTTAGCGCCGAGCTAACTTTGACAATCCCTGACCGTTGAATAATTATAGTCTTGCCGAAATCTATATGTAATGCCGGGAAAAGCCCACCCTGTAGCACTAAAGTCTGACGGTTTTCTCTACTTGACAACCTCTGGAAACACCCCACCCCCAACCCATCCGGACCCACGGACCAGACCTCACAAATTCATGGAGAACCATTCATCATTGAAGTCAAAGTGATTCATTCTCGGCTGCAACATCTCCAGACTGTGGAAAGAGTCGACGGCAAGGGCCATGTCCATCGACGTCTGGAAACAATCGCCACCTGGCTGCTGCTGCTGCTGCTCCAGTGCCTGTAGGGACGAGGCATTGTATGGAATGGCAGACTTCCGGAGTTCGTCATGATTGCGATCATCTCCCAGCATCCACATGTCTCCCGGGGCAAACTCTTCGTCTTTGTCAACCCAGATGGACCCAGCACTGCTTGATGTATGGTCATAGGGCGGGCCGGCGGGTTGGCCTTGGTCGGTCGTGTCGACGAAGATGGTCGAGCTTTCAGAATCCAGCGCCATTTCTGAAGAGGTTTCGATGTGCGCAAGACTTGGATGGCGTCGAGAGACCGTAGCGGGACCCAGCTGGTGGAAGCCACTCCGAAGGCTCTCCCTCCGCGTCCTCGCTGGCCCCTGGCGCAGTGACGGATGCAGCGCAGCCGGCGGTTGCTGCTGCGCCGGAGGATGCGCTGCTTGCCTCTGCGGAGAAAGCGAGGTGGCGGCCCGCTGCTGTTGGTCCCTCATGCTGTCCACCTTGGACCTCAGCTCGCGGAGGACATGTGCCGCGCTCGAGGCTACCGCAAAGTTACTGGCGAAGATGTCCATCACCTCAATACAGAGGTCGAGGGCCTCTCGTGCTAGCGCAGCGGTCGAGGGCTTCCCCTTGTTCATCGAGGATGCCTGCGGGAGTGGTGATGAGCTTTGGGACAGGTTGGCAGGCAGGCTTGCCGGTGTCGCCGGAAGACCACTGTCGGCGGGTACTTCTCCCCTGCGGTGATGAGTCGCCAATAGGTACCCCACCAAGGTCAGTGCCGCGTTCCACTGCCATTGAAATGCCTCATTCCATCCTGCTAGGAGATCCGTGGTGCGGAGGACTTGGTGCATGATATGTGTGAGGGCCATGGCGTGCCTTGCAGCGCTATCCGAATGAGCGTTCGACACAGTCGGATGGACTGTGGCATAACCGTGCTTTGCGCTGGAGGCGGAAGCACTGGCGGGTCGAGATGCCAGTGGCGTCTGCAGGCTCGGCGGAGATGGTGGCGCCGGCATGAATGAGATGAATGGTCGATAGAGACCCAACGACAGGTTGTGGTATAGGAGCTCCAGCAGGAGTCTCTGCCTCTTCAGCCACGTTGGGGCGAACTTCTCGATTTCCAAGGGTGACAGGTCTGTGGAAAGAGCTTCACCACCGCTCTTGCGCTTGTTTTTCAACGCAGAGGGAACTTCAGACACCCACTTCTTCAAAGCCCGCATATGGGTCTCAAAGATCTGGGCATGTATCTCGAGTACCTGAGGCTCGTCGAAAACGGTGATGTTCACTGCCTCGCCTGTCAAGGTCGCCGCAGGAATGTCGGCGCCTCTTTTCGCATAGGACAGTCGGTTCCGGAAGAAGGGGGTATATACTGATCGTGCAGCCAGGACGAGCTTGGTGTTGAGGAGGTTGAAGGTGAGCCAGGTCGTGCTGTCTCCCGGGGAGGCGAACGAAGACCCGCCCACTTCGTGGCTATCCTTCGGCAGGCCGCATGTCGCGCGGTCAAGGTCCAAGAGGAACGGCCGGCCGAGTTTCATGCTCGTCTTACTCTCGAGGATACACAAGTACCACCAGACCCGGTTTCGCTGCTCCCGCTCATTTTGGGGAAGGTCGGCGCTGGGCTCGTGGTGGAGGCCCAGCATGGTCGCTGTCCGCGTGGCTACGGCGAGGGTGCTGTCGGCCATGTTCTGGAAGGATGCGCAACACAGGTAGATGACTGTCAAGATATGGCACTGCAGGGTGCTGAGGCTGGGGCTCTCAAGCTCGGAGGCCATAAGTGCCTGGCACCGTCGGTAGTGCCATCTGCCTGCAATGGTAGAGTCATCGCTGCCGAGTTCCGTCTCGCCGTCTCGGGAAGCAACCTGCGCCTCTCCACTTTGCGCAGGCTGAATGGCAGTGCCATACTGCATGCAGAGTGCAACAACAATGTCTACCAGAGCCGACGGTTTCCGATGTTTTCTCGAAGGGATCCATAGCGATTTGTAGTGAGCACGGAACTCTGTTTCGTCCATGATAGGCATGGACGTGTGGTAAGACTGCCAGTAAAGGTTGAGAAAGTATTCCTCCTGCGTCGGCGTGAGGTCCTCAGTACAAGTGACGGTGTTGTGCGATTCTGTGCTCTGGGTACCCTTCACGGGCTCGAATTCGTGACGGCTCGGCTCCTTTGGTCCGCGAAACGCCTCAGACTCGCGACCATCTTGGTTTCCCTTAGGCCCATCGTGAATGCCGTCAAGGACCTTGCTGGCGGATCTGAGTTGCATGCTCCCCTCCGAGCCCGGCTGTCGAAACAAGACATTGAGGCAATGGTCCATACGGCTGATGAAGTAGATCAGAGACGATGGCCCATACCAGGTCTTCTGAGGAGAGCGAGCAGTATTTGAGTAGACGCCGGCCCAAACGACGGTCATCTCAGCGTTTGCGTAGTTTTCTTGCCGCATCACTGACTTCTCGCTCATAGATTCCGAATTCCCTCTGCTCCTCGCGAGGCCTGCCTGCTCTGGGTCTTGGCTGCTTGGTGCTGTTGGAGAAGCAAGGTATGCAGCCAAGTTCTGGCGCCCTTGATCTGGAATTGATGTGTGCGTCCCCAAGCCTGAGTCTGGCCATCTGGATTGCAAGGCGTCTTGGCTGTCGAACGTTGGCTCGTGCTCGCGCAGCCTTTCTTCGAGACGTCGAACAAGATTTCGCAACCGCTCGGCCTCTCTAGACAGGAATCATCAGCCTGAAATCTGTGGTTGGGTGGGTGGATGGGTGGCTAAGATGGAGGAGCTCGATACGGCAGTGGGCTATTCGGAGGTCGCGAACAGGGCAAGGTAGATACTCTAACCCACGAGGGCGCTACGGGCAAGAGCGGGCCGGAGTTTAGAGATGCGTATATGCGAATACTGACCGAAAAGCCTCTGGGAGGGTTCGAATGTCAGAGCGGCCATGGTTGCTACACTGTGCACCACGGCTTGCACAATTCCGGCACGGCCGGTTGTTGTCACATTTGATGCGATGTACACGACACGATTCACAGGCTCGTGGCACCTGACTGCGCTTGCGGCCAGTCGCGACAGCTCCGGCCGCTGGTTGCGGCACACTCGGCACGGCCGTATCATTTGCCTCGCTTCTGGGTGCGCTCAAGGACGTGCGGGTGCCATTTTGGAAATCGATAGTGGAGAACATAACCTCAATGATACACGCCAAAAATATTCTATACAATTAGGATGTCGTGGCTGTAGTGTGGGGCAAATTTCATTGGGGCCTTGTCCAGGAGTGTTGCACATGTGAATCGGTAAAGGTGGGTGAGACGGCAGGTGAGGGACGTGGCAGAGAAATTCCCATCAGCGGTTGGACATGATCAACCACTTAATTTTACGAATCCTCCTTTACCGGCCGAAGAGTCTCGTTGTCCGAGCCGCATTTGCCAAGGGCTACTTGCCTCTTACGTAGTAGTCTGTGTGACGCGACGGTTCGCTGACGGTACATAGGGTGATAAGGAAAGCCCGGCTAATGTCCGTCAGCCAAGGCATAGAAACACAGCGCAGGTTGGATTACCGAGACAAGAGGAGAGGCAGGCTTCCAAGGCGGTCTTGCATCTACGCATCTACACATCTACGGGTATCTAAGGAAGCTTGTCTTGCATCTACGGGTACCTAGGCAGGCTAGGTTCACGTCTACGGGTACCTGGATTCACATCTACCGGTACCCGGGTCGTCTGTCCAACCACGCCTGATATTTGCGGCTTGACCTTGTAGAAGGCTGCATAACTTTAGGATTCCAGGTGGAACCACCTACCGGGGTCCTGGGAACTATTCGTAGGCCATCGAGCGTTGTTGTTCAGGAAGGGGGGAGGCCCCCACGTGCTGCACGTCTTCGGGGCGGGGGGCAAGGGGCCAAGCCCCCGAACCGGGGAAGAGGTTCAGCTATGCTTACTTCCTCACCGCTCATGGATGAATCACGTTTCTGCCTGACATAAAAGCCACCATCGTGCCAACGACACTGGAAGGATTCTCTGCTGATTCTACGGTTCGAGCCACACTAGCTTGAAATGATGGGCGAAATCCTCACGATGACTCCGTAACTCCATTCGGTACTGCACTCGCCAATATTTCGCAGTCAGTGTCGAAGTGAAAGCTGGAAGCCTTTCAGCCCGGGCTGAGAAAGGGTAAATTTCGCGTAGAATGTGTCTATTTTGAAAATGAAGGAATCGGAATGGGATTCTGTTCAGCTGTGAAGAGGCAGTGTGCCTTGCGAAGTAAAGTGAAAGAGGGCAAAAAAAGAGGGAGAAAAAAAGTCCATAAATGAGCAACATCGAGCAGACCAGAGCAAAGTGAAGCTCCTCACAACTCTCAACTTCGAAGCTCCCGGCGTTCATAGATATATCTCTCGTTTTAATATCTGACGCATTTGGTTATCATAAATTTCTTGTGCATCTCGACAATATGCATATGCAGGTGTGGCAGCCTATCAGACTTGTGACAAGTCTTACTGCAGCAATAGTGTGGAACACGATCTGCACAGATGCTGCAGCCGTCACCGCCCCGGGCTCGCAGCATCACCGTCATGCAAGGAGTCTCCTAGGATCTTCATTCGGACTCCCGGGGACCGATGCTACCTACGACTACGTGGTGGTTGGCGGCGGGACGGCCGGTCTTACCCTGGCCACCCGGCTCGTTGAGCAAAACGCCGGCACCGTTGCCATCATCGAGGCCGGCTCGTTCTACGAGATCACCAATAGCAACATCAGCCAGACTCCTGCCACAGATGGCGTCTTTGCCAGCAAGGGCTTGGACGATTGGCACCCACTCATCGACTGGGGCTACATCACCACGCCACAAGCTGTACGTAGGCCTTGATACCCAGGTTACCTGCTCTATGCTGTTACTCCATTGCGAGGCTGACAAATCGGATACTAGGGTGTATTTAATCAAACTGTGCATTATCCACGTGGCAAAACACTCGGCGGCTGCTCGGCGCGGAACTACATGGCCTATCAGCGCGGCACGGAAGCCTCATATCAGCGGTGGGCCGATGCGGTTCAAGACGACAGCTATACGTGGGAAAGTTTCTTGCCCTTTTTTGAGAAGAGTTTGGACTTCACGCCGCCAGACATGAACTTCAGATTTGAGAACTCTACACCTTCTTACGATGACTCCGTGGTGGGATCCGGCAATGGGCCGCTTTCACTAACGTTCTCTCACTATGCTCAAGCCTTTGGCAGCTGGGCTACGAAAGGCCTGGAGGCCATCGGATTGCCCATTATCGACGGTCTTCAGAGCGGAAAGCTGATGGGCCAGTCCTACAGCATGTTCACCATCAACGCCACCACAATGCACAGGGATTCTTCGGAAACGTCCTTCCTCCGTAAAGGGCTCGAATACGACGAGTACTTCGTCTACCACCTAACACTGGCAAAGCAGGTCCTATTTGACGCTGATAAGAAAGCCACCGGAGTTCTTGTTGACACTATGGGCGCAGAGTATGTTCTCTCAGCTAATAAGGAGGTCATCCTCTCCGGAGGAGTGTTTGGGTCGCCGCAGCTACTCATGGCCTCCGGGGTCGGGCCCGCAGAGACACTCGAGAACCTGGGAATCGAAGTCTTGAGCGACCTCCCAGGTGTAGGCCAGAATATGCAGGATCACGTCTACTTTGGAGTAACCTATCCTGTCAACGCGCCCACGATATCAAGCCTAGTCAACGATCCGGCTTACGCGGCACAGCAGGCAGCGCTTTACAACAACGAGGCCGCCGGGGTATGGACACCACCAGTCTTGATTTCGAAGCAAGTTCTGACGGCTGACTTTTCACTTGTGCTAGATGTACGGAAATCCAGTGACCGAGGTCTTGGGCTGGGAGAAGACCCCACAGACGTTCCGCAACACGTGGTCGAATGGCACTCTGGCCGAGCTCGCAAAATACCCATCCGACTGGCCCGAAATCGAGTACCTCGCCCTAGCCGCGTATATTGGTGATCAGTGGACCTCCCGTGGGTCGGATCCGAACGACGGCAACAACTGTCAGTCAAACCCTGTCCCCAGTCCTTATTCTACATGCTCTATGCTCGAGTAAATCACTTTCATGGATCAACAGGCAGTATACTAATCACGGGTTCTTGTAGATGCGTCGCTTGCAGTATCGTTGTGCACGCCGCTGTCGAAAGGCACAGTAACCATCACATCGCCCGACACGGCAGTAGCGCCGGCCATCGACCCAAACTGGATGACACATCCCGCTGATATGGCCGTCCTGGTCGCTGGCTTCAAGCGGGCGCGGGAGTTCTGGGCCTCGGACGCCATGCAGGAGTTTGTGACAGGCGAAGAGGCGTGGCCCGGCAGCAACGTGACCACGGACGCTCAGATCGAAGACAACATTCGCAACAGCTTCAACACGATATACCACGCCGCGTGCACATGTGCCATGGGCCCCTCAAGCGATTCTATGGCTGTTGTGGACACTCAGGCAAGAGTCTACGGCGTGGAGGGCCTTAGGGTTGTCGATGCCGCGGCGTTTCCCATCTTACCTCCCGGTCATCCCATGGCTACTGTTTGTGAGTCTCAACCCCCTGCAGATGATATAACCCCCCATGCTGATGAGATGTCTAGATGCGTTTGCCGAAAAGATCGCCTGCGATATCTCGGGGAATTGTTAAAGAGAGATAGAGGGATAGAGGGATAGAGCTAGAGATAGAGAGAGAGATAGAGATAGAAAGAGCGCTAGCTTGGGAAACGGATAAAGCCCGCGGACGCAAGAGAAGCGGGTTTGTGATAGACTATTACAGTCTTTCCTTTTGTTGCGGATTTCTTACCTTTTTCCTATTTTGTTACGGATTTCTTACTTCTTTTCTTGTACGGCATTTATGATGTCCTCACAGATGTCTGCCTTGTGGATATTCTTCAATCTTTCTATTCTAACCTCTTCTCTTTGTTAGTCATTAGCTTAGATACTGTATTTAACATACTAGTAGAATATGAATTCCTAGAATTATCAGTACAATCTAGCCTGATATGCTGGTGAATGGCAGTAAATTAAAGGTTTGTATAAACTAAACGGTAATTTACAGCGAACTAATACACTGGCATGTACTTGCATCGAAATTCTATAGAGACGGTTCTTAATTAGCCGTATTAGATGTTGAGGAGCTTGTAATTGAATTTTTAATAATTTTATGACTAACGAAGTATTGCCCTCACTTTACGGCGGACGGCGGCTGAAACGAGTAAGCATTATTGTTTCTGGGGGGGTCGTTGATGAGGTTAGTTACCGTAACATCGTTGCATGACTGGAAGTTTGGTTTAATCATTCCAGTCGCTGCAAGGCTTCAATCAGGTGTTACGTGAAAATTATTGCCGTTCTAGAGACTTCTGAAGATTTTGACTTATCGGACAGATGTATAGCGTTTCAGACGGTGATAATACTCTAAGAAATGCCTCTTAATTCGTGTGCCATTATAACTTGTTTTTATCGACACCAACGCTCCCTTTCACATGTTCCACGTAGGTCGTTGCTGCTTGTGGATCTCGCCTTTTAATCGAAAATCGCAGCCAAGCCCTCCAGTCATCCTCATCGATCTGTTCAACCTTAACCTTTGGGCCGTTTTCTGCCGCCTTCTTTTGGAGAGCTTCCCATATGAGAGCTTCCCAGTCACGCGGGGCGTCGGTCTCAAGCTCAATTTTGTTGGGAGGTGTAGTAGCCGTTCCGAACTTCGAACAGGTGCACGTAGACGTTGAGGGTTTGGCGGTGGCATCAGCACTACCTCCATCTGCGTGCTTCGCAGCGGTGTTAGCAGCGGCAGCAGCACCAGCTCCTGCTTTGGACGTGGTGGTTGTAGCTGCATTAGCTGTTGCCGGGCTTACATTCTCCAGTTGCTTTGGGGCTGGGGTCATTTTAACAGTATTTTTGGGGGGATTGAGGAGGTGAAGGTTTCGCAAGTTTTCGATTTTTCTTGTTTTGATTGTACCTTTTGGCCTGGCTGCGGAGTTTAGAAATGCGGTGGCGACGACCGGGTTTTGAGGTCTCAGGGTAGATATTGACGTGATTCTTTTGTAAATGTTTCAGTTGACAGAGGGTGGAAACATCAGCATCAAACCGAGGAGGTTGAAGCGTGATATAAATAATGAGCAGAGCCAGATGCCCAGCGAGATTGCGAAGTTGATGCTTGTGCTAGTAATACGTTTTGCAGATACCTAGGTACTAGGCATCAATGATCGGATTTGATGAGTCACAACCACCGACCCACCCAACTATTGTGCCTTAGAGTCTGTGGCCAGAGTATCCACCGGCAGGCCTGATGGCTGACAAGTTGCCAGGGCGACGGCACGGGGGGCTGCGAGTGGTCTCTGAGTGTTGTCCTCTGAGTGTTGTCCTATGGAAGTTGGCCTGTGTCGCGAAAACGAGGTGATGTATCCCAGAACTACGAATAGTAGCTAGAAAACGGATTTGTGTTCTTTTCATGTCCTGAGCCTTTGTGCGGACGTCTTCCATAGCACACTTGGGTTGTTGGTTTGCGTCCTGTGGCTTTGCACCTGGGGCGTGCAACAGTCGCTCTAGTAACTACCTAGGTACACAGTACGTAAAACTTCATCGTCCTGTACTACTCAACATGCATTGGCTTCTTCCGCACTGCCAAGCAACTCTCGATTCAATTTGTCTTGTACACTTTCGCTTAACCAACATCTTAGCATTGCCGCCTGCTATACTTTTGACACCATCTAATCTGCGAGAAATGACTTCATGCCCCCGAGACGAGCTGCTGCGACGCTTTGGCATGTATCGGCCACCAAGGGTGCCAAAACAGCCCTGGTCTCCGCCAGAAGACCCAGACAGGCCCGTGCTGCCCTACGTGCCGGGTTTCCAGGCACGCATTCAGTCCCATGTCGCTCCTGCGCCCGCTGGCGGACTTGACGGCGGTTCTTGGCCGCAGGAACAGGTGTCCAGGGACGAGCTGAAGACCTTGACGCAGAGCGCTCTCGTCGTGTCACATCCACCAATGGAGGCAGCGATGACGCCTGCCGACACTGAGATCCAACCAGAGATGGCACAGCTTACAATAACTTCGGATATCAGCGTCGGCTGCGGGTCTGGCGCCCAGGTTGTCGTCTGCACCGTTGCCAAAGACGGCGAGCCGCCTTTCGAAGCCGTCGCCAAGATTTACGACGCGCTCTACTATCGCTTCAACCACAGCTTAGCTATGATCCCGCGAGACGTGACGGCTTGGGCGGACAAGGACTACGCTGTGGAGGCTGCTGCGTACAAACAGCTGAATAGCGCCGGTATGGCAGGTCAAGGTACTCCGGCGTACTATGGATCGTGGACGCTCAACCTACCTATTTCAAGCAGGGGCATACAGCAGATGAGGCCAGTCCGCCTTGTGCTTATAGAGTACCTGCAAGGGTCGAACCCTAAGGGCTTGCGTGGGCGGGACGCTTTTCACCTTCCCGAGGAGTATCGTCTTGAAGTACTCGCGCACGCTATGGACGCCCACGTGCGTGCACTGCATTGTGGCGTTGAACACAACCATTTCGTCGATCGCAACATCTTGATCTGTTCTCAGAATAACAGCATTACTACAGGTGACATTAAAACTGTCATCCCTCGCGTCGTGCTCCTTGACTATCACACGGCGATTGTCTCCAGCTGTACACTTGACGGGAGACGTGCGGATGAGAGCTCGGCATTGCCCCTGAACCCCATGCAGTGGTTTTGGGATAAAGCCATAGGCGCAGATTTCCGTGGCTGGGTGCCACCTGAATGGGATGCTGTTCGGAAGCCAATGCAAGAGTGGCTTGTGCGGAGATTTGGCAGTGAGGAACGGCGGGCGTTGTACCAACCAGTCACCGAGGAGCTCAGGATTGATGAATGGTAGCAGATCTCGAAGACTATGTATGTATAGAAGTGTTTCTGAAAAGCGAACGAGGATCCCTCACAGATCCGCGCTTACCGCTTCGTAGACCTTTGAATAAAGAATGACTCGGATATTGCTACTTAATTGCATTCAGTAGCATTTTGTCAGACTTATCGCTTTTCGAGCTGATGATATTTGCACACCGAGACTCTGCGAGCCAGTACCTGTATGGCCGGAGGGATAGTCAAGTTGAAAAAGTCATCTTAGGGGCGTGATAATTGGGGCAGGCAAGGTGTGGGTGGAATGGTTGCTGCCAGTAGCTAACCCGTTTGGACATAGCACGCGCAGAAGAGTGCCTAGGTACTACAGGACCGCAGGCTAGCAAGGCACGCTAACTAAATGCTGACAACGGGCCATGTCGAAGTGAGGCACAGCATGAATGCCCCAACGCGCATCGAACCAACACGCACTTCTGATGGCCTTGGAAGTCTTGGGTTCCAAGTTTCAAATGTGATGAGGTGGTCTTTAATCCATTCCCAGAAATCCTGTGCCTTCTTGCCCTCTCAGACTCTGATCAGTCGGCCTCATGTCTGAATAGCACCAAGACTCGGATGCCACGCACCAGCAGCCATGGCCACCAACGATATCCAGACCATCCCAAAACTTGACGTGGCTTTACTTCTGATCTCCCTGCTTCTCACCGTAGGCTCTACTCAAATTGCGTCAGATAACATCTTACAGGAATGAATGGCTGATCTCGATATTGGGGCATAGTATTTTCTGTTCCAAATCGTATATAATCTTTATTTCCACCCCCTAGCCAACATCCCAGGCCCGCGCACATGGTCAATCTCAAGATTGCCCTTCATCAGGGCTCTTCTGAGCGGCACAATCGTGCATGACTTCGAAAGGTTGCACAGCATCTACGGCCCAGTATTGCGCGTAGCACCGAACGAAGTGACCTTCGCAGACGAGGCAGCCTGGGCCGACATATTCCAAACCCGAACGGACACTGAGCATTTTCTAAAAGATCCTCTCTGGTGGGGTCGACAACCCGGTCTGCCCAACTCCCTAGCCAGTGCCATAGATCCAGAAGAGCACGCCACTATGCGCAAGCTGTTTGTCCCCGCTTTCACACCTCGCGCATTACGGGCCCAAGAATCGATCATCCACCAATATGTCAACCTCCTCGTCGGGAGGCTGCAAGAGCTTGTGGCTGCGGCTGAGGGGAAACATGGCAAAGCTGCCGATATCGACATGGTACCGTGGTTCCACTTCACTACATTCGACATTTTTGGAGACCTAGGCTTCGGCGAATCTTTCAACTGCCTGCAAAGCTCCAAGTTCCATCCTTGGATCGCTCTCTTGTTCAACAGTGTCAAGGCGGCTTCATTCGTCGCCGCAGTGCGCTATTATCCTTTGCTACAATCTCTGCTCTTCAAGTGTATCCCTAAATCACTGAGAAAGATGCAAGACGATCATTACCAACAAATCGTGGAGAAAGTCAACCGTCGTCTCAACTGGGAGTTAGAACGTCCCGACATCATGTCTCATGTCATCGATGAGAGAAAGGGTGCCGCGGCGCTACCGGTTGGTGTCATCCATGTGACATTCATGATATTGACAACAGCAGGGAGCGAAACGACCGCCACCGTCTTGAGTGGAGCCATGAACTATCTCGTGAGCAATCCAGAAAAGCTGAAGCTCTTGGAGAAAGAGATCAGAGACAAGTTTCAGTCCGAGGCAGAGATCTCGCTGGACTCTCTGCGCCAGCTCGCATACCTTAATGCTGTCCTCAGCGAAGCATTGAGACTATGCCCGCCTATACCCTGGATTCTTCCAAGGCGAGTGCCCGCTTCTGGTGGTCAGGTTGCAGGCGTATGGCTACCAGGAGGAGTGAGTACAAGACAATTCATGCATCTAGCATATCAAGCTGACCCCTTGCAAAGACTCCTGTTTCCATCCAGGCGTACACTATGAATCGCCGCCCATCCTATTTTCACCTGCCAACGACGTTCTTGCCGGAACGATGGCTCCCGGAAGCGACGACGAACTCGAAGTCTGAATTTTTCAAAGACCACCGACATTCTGTGCAGCCATTTAGCACTGGCCCAAGAAATTGTCTGGGTCAGCATCTTGCCTGGGCGGAAATGCGTCTCATCTTGGCAAAATTGGTCTGGAACTTTGATTTTGCTGCTGTGCCAGATCGGGAGATACGATGGGAGGACTTGAGGACCTTTTTGCTTGTCGAGAAGAAGCCGCTTTTGGCAAGGGTGTCTCGCAGACAGTAGGTTGTGGGATCTCGCATTAACCTCCCCCATCTCTAAGATGATTCTGCAGAAGTTCAGTGACGTTTCATCATGGAGGTTCCCAACGGCTAAGACTAGCCTCATCTCGGCCAAGCGGCCAGCCAATGGAGGAGCCATGGGTGCAGCATGAACGTATTGAGCTAGAGGTGCGGATGAACGAATACCTGAGATGTCACAAGTGCATCCAATCAGATTTGTCTATCATGGTGCTCCGCTTGAGCCAACATGCGGAGTTGGTTGCATTCTGTTGGTCTCTTTGCATTGCGAAAGTCTTGGCAACCACCAAGCGGAGTGCCGAGGATCGACTTCCAAGTGCTCTTGCGATGCCGTCTCCTACGAAATCACATATTCGGTTTTCCAACGTTGTCTTTGATTCAAAGTGTCGTCAGGTCACTCCTATCTAGCCTGGCTTGGTCGTTATGGGCGCTCAATGGTCACAATTCTTCCCAGGACGTCCGGCCTTCACCGAGGACGATGTGGCGCCACAAGACGGGAAGGTTTTCCTCGTGACGGGCCCAACATCAGGCATCGGTCTCGAATTAGCGAAGCTACTCTACAGTCGCAATGCAAAGGTTTATCTTGCAGGCAGGGCATCAGACCAGGGAAAGACGGTGATGGACGAAATTCGCGCATCTCACCCCACTGCGAACGGCAGCCTTCACTTCCTACCTCTCAATCTGGATGATTTGGCTAGCATCAAGACATCTGCTAGTGAATTCCAGGCCAAGGAGTCAAAGTTGCACGTTCTGTGGAACAATGCAGGTGTATCCCAGCCGCCTGCGGGCAGCGTCAGCAAGCAGGGCATTGAGTTGCAACTAGCGACAAACTGTCTCGGCCCCTTCCTGTTGACTCAACTGCTCATGCCACAACTCCAAGCTGCCGCGGCAGAGGAGACTGCGAATCGAGGATCCGTGCGAGTAATTTGGACCGCCAGCCAGATCGTTGAGCTCTCCGCGCCCAAGGACGGCATCATCATGTCGGAGCTCACCACCCCGCCCAAGGATCGCACCAGGAACTATGTGAACTCCAAGACTGGAAATCTATTCTTATCCACAGAATTGCTCGAAGGCTTGGGCCGTCGCATGGGATAGTGAGCGTGGCGCACAACCCAGGAGCCGCTTCCACGAACCTCTTCCGCCACACGCCTCTACTCAAGTATCTCGCCTGGCCTCTCCTTCACGAGGCAAAGTGGGCAGCTTACACAGCACTGTTCTCCGGGCTTTCCACCGATATTGGGTTGGAGCAGAATGGGTGTTACGTGGTACCGTGGGGAAGAATTGCAACGGAGATTAGGAAAGACTTGGCGGATGCGACAAAGTCCGAAGAGGACGGGGGGACTGGAAAGGCGGCCACGTTTTGGGACTTCTGCTTTGAGAGGACTGTTGACTATGCGTGAGTCTTTAACTGGGAGATGGCAGTGTCACAAAGTTTAATCTTTGCCTCTCACTGCGAAGCAATTAGTACAAATGGCTTCTCACCGCTTCAAGGACATATCCATGGGGGATGAATATGACTTCGTTCTCAACACTTGCAGTGGCTCACCGTAGGTAGGCGGTTCTTCATAACCAACGTTTGAATGAGCATTCCGTGAACCTTGGGCTTGGGTGGGTTGTATTACTGTGGTAGGCACCCAGGCTACCTTCAAGGATCATGCCTGTACTGAGGAGACGCTGCTAAGATTTGAGCGCGTTGTCATCCTGGAGGATTTGGTGCCCGCTTTATAGGCTTTGGTGGAGTCAACACAACGCACCAAGCCTCCAGTAGGTCGATAGTTGAAATCCTGGTAGGATCTGACGCGCATCTTGGCGCAAAATTGACGTCTTATCACGATCGCTTCCGGCTTACTGCATCAACTACGGCAGGTACCGGGTCCTCAAGACCGAAAACAATGGTGGTAGGCTGGATTTAGTTCCAAAAGCATGGGCTCTGGCCTCTCGCTTTGGTCTCAAACACCACTATATATTAAGCAATCTCTGCTGTACATAGTGTAGGTGAAATGCTCACTGGAAAATTTGCAAGCTTTTGTTTGTCTGATCTGGGCAATAGCGCCCTTGCAGCAGTCCAGTCTGAACCTCTCATTAGCAGCCCTTGTCGAATCGTGACCAGAGCACCCATTATTTCTATTTATTGAGCAGTTCGTCCAATTCTTTGACGAGTCCTTAGCGAGAAATTAGCTGTTCCTTTGCTTGTACGTACATAGTTACGCGTCTCACGTTCGTGTTTACACGTCTCCAAAATCTTGAAGTGACCATGTCCCTGCACCTGACAAACCAGTATTCCTTGCTGCCTAACGGTAATAACGCGCGGGATTGCAGGTCATAATGGAGGGTAGGAACCCCAAGGCAATTGGCAGCCCGGGAGCTGGGTACCATCACTCCCTAACCGCGTTTTTGCTGTGATCCCAGTCGTCTTTCCCGAGCTTGGGAAAGCTGCCGTCTGTTTCTGGCAACCGCCGGACCTCTGGCTATCCCACGGAGACCACGGCTCAGCTCCATGGCGATCTCCACTCCGCAGCTGGTTGACAGGCCAACTCTGTAAATAATCTAGGTCGACTTGACCAAGCCTTCCGTTTGATCCTCTTGGTCTATGTGCCTAGAGATATAGTCTCCTCATGGTCGGCCCATCTCCACGTTCAGCCGAGCGTTACAAGCACATGCAAGACCCGTGACAGGTTTCGAAGGCTTCAGACACGGTAGTCAGCCCTCATAGACCAGCATATGGATCCATTTGGCCTGAGGACCTATCTTCCCGTCCCTGAAGCACGCCGTCTATGGCATGAGGATTTCCCTGATACACAGAGTCCTCGTCTAGCCCGGTCACACGTGGCCACCTCCCCGTGACTTGAGTTGTTACTGTGGCTAGAGGAGGGGGAAAATGCGCTTATTGCTTTGGGATGAACAAGTTCCAGCTGGTTTTGACTGCTTTGTGGGTGTTATGGGTATAGCAAGATCCCGCGGGCGAGATCTGAAGAGGTCATAGAGACACAGTCCTTTATCTGGTGACCGAACCGGGCAACCTCCACTCGCTCAATATAAACTCTTGTTACGACCATATCGATCCTTTTTGGATGTCAACATGATACGTCGCCCATAACAGGTGATCACGCGGACATAACCTACCACACATTGCTCTTGGCATCTCGGATCCATTAGTAGCTAAAGGTTGTGTAGTCAAGGTTTATGAACGGTGCGACCGGACCAGAGACATACGCATCGCTCATGGTGTGGAGGGTGTATGTAACTTTCTGTTAAGCGGTAATAATTCCCCGGTGCGAGTACACGAAGGAAATTCCATTGACAAATTCGCTTCGCTATAACCGTTTACAATCTGCCCAGGCACCTGGATTTCATTCAACTGAGACTGATAAAATCATCGAGACCTCCTAAACCATCCGCCGTAAGGCCACTCGGCCATCAGTGCAATCTTTTCCTCATCCTTGATGGGGGCTGGTTTCCTCAACAGCCTCCTCGAACTGCGATACCTGCGCCTCTCGTCCTCGTCCTCGGTCCTCTCCCCGTCCCCAAACACCGGCTTGAAGACCCTATCATGCGCCAGCCAGACCACATGGAACAGAGTCTCCATAAATAGGCCAAGCCACAAAGGGATCTTGCCCCTATCATCAGCCAGCCATTTGCTCACTTGAAGGAACAGTGCGATGAGAGGCATAGCCAGGCCAAGAAACAAGAATCGTCCTATAGTCTGCCGCCGCGACGTGATCGTATACGGCTGCAGCTTCGCCAGCCACTCCTGGTACTCGTCGGGTAGCCCGTGCTCCGCCGCGCCGTCCATGATGAGCTGCAGGTACCGCGAGGAAGGCTGCGCGTACTCCGGGTCGGGCCTGATAGGCTTGAGCAGCATGTCCTGCCACCACTTCTTGAGCCTGTCCAGCGGGCCGTTGTCTTCCCCATCCCCATCATCCCCATCATCGCCGTCTCCGAGGCTCCTCGCACCCTTCTTCTCCTTGTTGCCGTCGTCCCCATCGCCGTCATCCGGCTTCTTCGGGATCCGCGGCGCGAAGAGTGTGTGGGCGAAAAAAGGCTTCGGAAGCTCCGGGATGGGCGGGTCTTCTGGGATTCCGACCTTGTTCGGAATCGCGATGCACGGCACTAGGATATCTTGATATGCAGACCCGCCGCCTTCGGTTTTGATTATGGTCGCGTAGTCCTCGGGCGTGACCTCGTAGACCACACCGATAAGCCCTTTGTCCCACTCCGGATCGCCGTATGCATTTCGACCAACGCCTTGACGCCCTCCCTTAAGGATCGGTGACGACAGGTCGTCCTTGTTCGAAACATCCCCCAACTTCTCGGACTTTGGAGGGAACGTGTAAGGCGGCGGATGAGGGAGGTCAGGCACCTTCCCCGGCGGGTCCGGGATCGGCGGGTGCTTCGGTATCTTCCTCACAGCAGTGTTTGCGAAGCATGGCTCCTTGTAAGGGATGCCAGGCAGGTCAAACGTTAGTCGTAGAGACGGCGCAGACACGTTGACAGCGGAGACGGGCCGGATGCCTCGCTGGCCAAGGAACGTTTGGGCACAGAGGTTCGAGCCGTATGCTAGGTAAAGGACGGTCGGAACGGATGCAGTATGGTCGTAGAGGTAGTCATTCGCTGCTGGCGACGATGATGGGATGTGATCGACGAGAGGCTCTTTCGGCGTCGCCCGCTGGAGCCGATCTGGGGATGTCCGGGGGATGCTCGAGATGGGTGGATAGTCCGGGGTCGGGACCGTGGGCTCGAAATCGAGGTTCCAGACACGGTCAAGTACTGCCTTGACGCAACTGCTCTTGGGTGCTGATGAATTCTGAGCCATCTTGACAGTCGTGATACGTGTGCTTGCTGGTCAAGAAGGGGAAGAGGCGAATGTTTCAAAAGGTCGAGATAGATAAGAGGTCGAGTCCCTGGGCTTGTCAGCAGCCCACCTTCCGGGAGCTTGGGCCCAAACGATGATGCATGATTGCTGATCAGTGGGGACAATGCCAAGACGGGTTCCCGACGGGGTCTGGAGCAGCAAGGATGCTACCTCGTTTAAGCTTCTTCAAGCGCACCACAACATCGGCACGTCGTCCCCATCCACGCTGAACTGGACCGGACAACCATCGATGTTTCAACGCTCTAAGCAAAAACTGCTTGTGTCCCATTGAAATGCTGCGCATTGACAAGAATCGAGTTTGTGGTTAGGTCTAAGTACTTGGTGCAACTACGGACGGTGCAGGTGCAGCGGCGTCAGGGGCCCGAGTTCAACACTGCCAGTGTATGAAGGGACCGCATACGGCTTCTGATGTCTACAGATTGAGAAAGACATAGCTCAGTATCATCTAGAAAAGATTTGAATCAATCTACCAATAGCCACAACCAAAAGGCAATATTGATTAGGTCGTTAAGGTAGGCTCCAGCCACATCCTTTGGTCCCCAAAAACACAACTAAAAAAGAGGGAAATAATGGAACTAATCTAGATCGAGGTATGGAAAGTGATAGACAATACAGCACGACAAGAGCTGCCTGTTCTGCTGGCCTGAACTTGAGGAACTAGGGGGCTAAGAATCCACCATCTCAGTGCGTTAGGGGATGGTGAATTTCATTCTTCTTCACATCTTAGCCCTCAGACGGGCGGTCTGTGTTGTCGGCATGCAGCTTGCATAAAGACACCAGGCTATGGGCTGCTGCGCAAGAAGGGGCCACGATCCAGCCCAACGACGGTTTATATATTTCTTTGACATGTGACCCGGTCCTTCAAGATCCCCAACACGGGAATCATTAAAGCCTACTTGTCCCGGGGGATTTGCTCAAACGCACGGCATCTGCAGCACTTGGCTTATCTGGACCAAAGTGCCTAGTCATACTCTGTCAAACAATTTTGAGAGGAGAATTCCAAGTCCCTACTTGGGCATGAATGCGTGTAATTTTCTATTTTGGGGATCTATTTCACTTTCATTGGCTGCAATGTCACCTTGAAATATTGGCTGAGTCTTTAGCCTAGGGTAGTCTTCCAACTGCGTGTCACATCTTGGCTCAACAGGGAAGATGAAGGATTAGAGTAGACCATTTATTAGTACAATTCTCTGGAGGCGTAAGTTAAATTGCGAATGAGTCGCCTCAACCGAGCATCTAGCCCGGGCGGATGAGAGCAACTTGGATTTGAATTCTTATACCCGTGCTTCTTCTGCAGGGCGTAGATGGCTCACTCATTCACACAATGGTTTCGTTTTCAACTCCCATACGTAGTATATGGTGCCTTCATACTACAGTAAACATTCACCTTCAGAGTGCTCTCCGATTGCATTTTCAGGGGTCGGTAGCTGTCATACTACGTGGCACTTTTTGCGAAGCATGGTGACACGAACAGCAGGATATTAGAATAACGGTTCGCTTCACTGGAGTGTTCCAAAGTCAAACCTGCGAGCTGATTTGTCACGCTTTCAGAGATTTCGGCAGAATCTGACAAATGTCCAAGTTGCGCTTACTTGCTGTACATTAATTGTCCTTCTGACCACCTACCGATTCCGGCTGCTTCACAAATGCACACATACTAGGTTCACTCGTTATCAATTTTTTTTAGAATGTTGCAGACCTTTCTCTCGCATCAGCTGTAGGTATCGACTGCCTTCTCTAGACCATCGTAGGTCTGTAACAAGACCCTGGGGGACTCTGGCGCAATTGTACCTTGCCAGCACGCCTTGGCATCGTTGTGCTAACATGTGGGCAGTAGGGGCATTTCGACCTGGCACACTGCAGACTAACCACATGCCATGCACACATGAGGTGATTCCTTCATGAGACGTGAATACGAGGTTAACAAATTGAAAGCCTGTTCCCTACATGAAATGGCAGCATTCTGGAGTGACATTACATAGAATGATGGGTCTTTGATGGAGTGGCGTGCCGCGCGGTTCCCCTTTCGATGACCTTTCCCTAGCCCCGAAGGCTCCGCTGCCGTTGCATTACCGGCGCTCTTGACCCGTCGAGTCAAATTGAGTGCTTGATTCTCGGAGGGCCCCTGTGAATGCCCAGGTGCCCCGTACTTGCCAAGCCGCTCCACATTACAAGCTACCACCTTCTCGAAGCGTGGCGGGGACCGAAATAGTGTACCCGTGTTATGGCTGAATTCGATCGATATGGGCTTTTTACCATGATGAATAGATGGCATATAAAAGACAGCGAGTTCGTTGCGAACAGCTCAATAGACAGCCCTATTCGCCTGTCCACAATCTGCAACCCTATCTCTGATCTTCCTGTCCGTCACTCGCTGCATGTCAAGATGTATTTCTCTGCTGCCACTGTTCTGGCCGCTCTGCCAGCCCTCACCAGCGCCCTGGTCCCCCGCTGGCACCAAAGCGGCAACTTCAAGGTCGACTTGAGCAAGGTCGTCTCGACCACGAACATTCCCACCAAGTGAGCAACCTGAGTGCGAGACCTGTCTTACGCCATCAACTTTAACCATGCCATGTGATGCACCTTCCTGACATCCGCCCGCCTGAAAAAAAGTGAGCTTATTAAAGCAGGCGCCAAACAAGTCTACGTTGAAGTGACCTCGCCCAACACGATCGACGCGACGGCTTACCTCAACCCGGATTCCTCGGTGGTCTTTGACGTCACCGGCCACTCTCCCAGCGACGCCGAGGATATTGCCGTGGTAGCCTCGGGCCAGGAGCGTCTCTACTACAGCTTTGCCGACCAGTACGTGAAGAACGACAGCGGTATCATACGGGATGGGAATGCGTTGCAGTACAACGGGCTCGTCATCCTCGGTGTTGCTAACGAGGGCGAGACGCTTGTTCACCTTGTTCCGTAGGTCTGTTGGGGGGATTTCAGGGAGACGGAGGAGGGGAGTTTGGTAACGACGGGTAACGACATTCGAAAGTACATATGTAAATAGTATATCAGTGGATAGCAACTTTTCAGCATCCCAAACACAACATTGTCCCAGATACTTTGCGTAGTAGCACTGGTTCTCGCCACATAGTAGTAAAATTGTTGGATGCGGCATATCCCCAGTGGGAGTGTGTTTGTTTTTAATCACCGTAATTGATGTATGTGGTGCCTTCATACAGTAGTAAACGCTCAAGACCCAGCGTTGTTTAAAAGAAAACACAAGGTCAATAACTTGAACAGTGCAGTGATAATACAGTAAAATCAAGAGAGTTCGCAGATCACAGGTATGGCATGCGGAGAACTGAATGAGAAAAAAAGACTGAACGAGACCTCACAGTGGCCATGGAGCGGTGTGGTCGAGTCGTCCAGGACCCAACGGAGTAGGTCACCATCATGCAAGGCACCCCAGCACATGCATATGAGTGTCAATGCCGCGGTCAGTTCCGCGACCCGCTCCGTTCTCAGCCCTGTGCTGTACAGGGGTCAGCTGTAACCAAGGTTCATCCGGACGAGCAGGATTGGAAGCTACCTAGGTACCTTTTAATATAATGGATATACGCCTGAGGCTGGGCACGATAGGACTGGAGGAAGTGACGAGACGCTTCGTAGAGAGACAATTCTATGTCAGCACGACGTGTGCCAGGAGACAATATTTGATTCGGCGGGCGGTCATCAAGTGCCGGCGTTACATCCGTCGGCTGTCAGCCTGGAATTTAATATTCGGTCCAGGATTATCCGGAATAGAATTAGTGCTACCCGCACCGTCGGATTGTCAATTCAACAGCTCTGGCAGACCTGAATCCGCGAGGCCTAAAGAATTACTCTCATGTAGAATGGCGACCAAAAGACCCCATCTGGCTATGAAGAAATTATTGGCCTGCTCAACCAACGCGCGAAGAACAAGATGAACAGGACTGCTTTGGTTTCGTTCTTAGCCCCCATACGTACTAGTAGTGTATATGGCGCCTTCAAACGGTGGTAAACGCTCAAGATCCAGCGATGAAAAGATGAACAGGAATATGTGACTTTTGTAAATAACAGTACAGATACAATGTAGGGTCTGTCAACATCCAAGCTAGTCTTTGGTGCTGGCTCCTCTTAGTCTTCTACGCTGCGGTCATCAGATGCGGTCTCATCACGTGTGACCTGACGGTTTGGCTTTAAAGTTGACGAATAACCTGCACCTAGCAATCAGGAAAGCGTACTCACCAATATGGCCATCAAATCGACGACTCGCTCCGGTGAAATTCCCTCGAATTTACAGGACGGAGACATTCACACGCGGTCCCGTAGTAGGAAATCCCGCAGTGAAGTAAAAGACGGGATCCATTTCCTCTTTTGAAAAGCCCTCGGCTGCCGCGAAATCGAAGCGAGCGGTGAGCATAGCAAAAGCCATTGAGAGCTCGGCATAGGCAAGGCTTGACGCAATCAATCAGTGTCCATTCGTCTGCATCGCCGGAGGGATGTCCAGGGTACATACTTGATTCCCAAGCACTGCCTGGCTCCTTTTGAGAACGTCACCAGATACTTTTCCAGCTGTTTCCCATCACCCTGAAGCCAGCGATCCGGGTTGAAACGTTGGGGGTTGGGTCCCCAGATGCTCTGGTCGGAGTGGACCGCATGTGCCGACATAGAAACGATGGACTAGGGCAAGAGGTCAGTCCAAGTTCACAACGTAGGCCCCTACGCGGGCTGGCGTATGGACGTACTCCAGGCGGGATCAACTGCCCATCCACGGTCAAGGGTGCCACTCCTGATCCGGCGGGTGGTACGACACGAGGCAGTCGGCCAGGTGCCGCTGCTGCAAGCCTGAGAGATTCTTTGACAACAGCCGCCTGGTGGGGTGTTAGTCAGTCAACTTGTTTTTTCTTTCCAATGGCATCTTAACCAAGTAAGGAAGTTGTTCAATCAACTTCAAGTCATAGTCCTCAGCTGTCTTGAGGTTGGCCTCTCGAATTTCCTTCTTCAAGGCGGCGTACGCCGTCGGATTCTGGGTCAGTTGGTATAGTCCGACGGCTAGCGTCGTAGCAGTAGTGTCGGATCCAGCCACGAGGATGTCGGTTGCTTCGGCGTGGATCAGATAATTAGGGAGCGCGCTGAGGGAGTCAAAGACAACTTCGGAATCTGGGCTTGTCTCGGAGACCTTTCTGGCTCGAAAGTTATCCACGCAGCTTTGAACAGTCTAGAATATGAAATCAGTCAGGGACTCAATGCAATTACAACTGTTGTGGCGTTACATTTGAAAGCACTGTGAAGTGTGCAGCTGGACCCCCAAGCCACAGGTTCACTGCTGGTGGTGTTATCTTCATTAACAGTGGGATGACTGGAATGTACATCATGTCCCACAGAGACCTATTTGCGAGATCAAAGGCTTGAAGGAAATCCCCCTCAAACATTGGCGACTTTACATTGTCCAGCATTCGGAACGAGCGGCCGAAAGCAAGCTCAGTGATAATGTCAACAGTCAAGCATCTGTAGACAAAGATTAGCGCAGGGTTTGGCTTGATAGATGACATCCATGCTGGGCAATATCACATACCTGACCGCATTGTAGATGTTCACAGGCCCCTGATTGCTCATTTGCGTCAACAAAGTGCAGAGACGCTCTACCTTCCTGCGTATGACGCCTTGCATTCCACGGATAGAGGTCTTAGAAAAGAAACTGTTAAGTTGTTTCCGCCTGGCGCGGTGCAGGCCCCTGTCAGTTTCCACAAAGACCGAGTGCGGCGTGCCGAAGGCACTATAGAAAAATTCGGGTTTTTCATAATGCTGATCCTGGGAATATAAAGTATGATAGAGTGTCGAGTCAGATATATGAATCTCGTTCGGCGAGATGCGGAGAGCCCGCGTGTCTGGCAAAGCCGTCATCATCAGCGCGTGCTTGGGACCGAGATTCCCAGCCAAGACCGTAACCTACTGTATTTGCTGTGCAGCTGCTTTAAAATGTGTTCGGAGCGGCCGCTCTTCAGGGTGAAGTACAGCCACCACGAAGTTAGAGCTGCAGCAGGCGGACCACGGAACGAAGCCAAGGGGTGAAAACTCAAAAGATAAATGAAGCGCAGCACCAGGAGCGCCAGAGCGCTTATATTCAAGGCGCCCCTGTGAGCTTGCGCCCACAAGAGCAGGGTTTCGAGGGATCCCTGGGGATGAACCGAAGTCGACATCACGAGATGGCTTTATGATGTTGTGAGAGTGTTGGAAGGAATGTCCAAGAAAGAGTATCCAGGACAGCTAGTTGTGCCTGTTAAGTCGTCATCTAAACAACCGGCCGGTCATGTCAAGATTGAAATGATATATACTTACACTGCCTGTGTGCTGCATTGTCCCAACCGATCTCCTCGGCACAGTGCTCTGCACGGAAAAATTCAACCTCAGCACCTCGCAATCAAATGTTTGCCGAGCTCCGCTAAAGTCTGGAGCACGCCCAAGTTGAATTTACAGGTCTTAGGGCGGGATCTATGGAGATGTCGGCTGTGGTGGGGAGCCGTTGCCTCGCCAAGTTCAGGCTGGGGTTCCCGTGGTCGGGACCCGGCGGGGATCCTTGCTCGTGGTTCAGTCGGGAGTTTCGACTGTTCCGTGTGCCGACCCTCTGGTGTTGAATGGTCGTTTTGGTTAGGATCATCCACTTTTCCTGTGCTCCTCCGATGACACTGCCCAGGACCCATGCCGTGTGGGATTGTCGGAGATGGGACACGCTGAATCTGCTGCTGCAAATCGGCACTACACAGTATGATCTCTCAGAGGGGGTCGCTCACATGTGAATTCTGCGGAGAGCTGTTCCAGCGTAGGGAGCACCTCAACCGCCACCAATTGCGGCATTCTGGCCTGAGGCCCTTCCGCTGTACCGCATGCGCCAAATTCTTCTCGCGGAGGTGAGCAAGTCCTTTCTGAGGTCTAACCATTCATCCTGACTGTCGCTCCATCCACAGGGACTCCCTCGTCCGCCACTGGGCTATACATCGCACTCAGGACGGCCCGCCGCCGTACCACGGGAGGCGCGCCCCTCAGGCATGCCTGCGATGTGCTCGGCTGAAGCAGCGTTGTGAGGGTGGCCTGCCCTGTCCACGATGTGTTCGCCAGCATGGTCGATGCGAATACCGGCAGGGGGCAGCCCCGTCGAGCGCAAGAGAAGGATCGACACCGCGGGCCTCTGTCGAGGAGAATGTGGATTACGAGGCCGCCGCCGATGCGTTCGAGCAAGCTGATACTTCGAGTGCCGAAGGTCGACCTACTCACCTTCGCGAGCCCTTCGCAGCTGGCGCGCCCTTCATCTCCCCGCCTTCGAGCTCTTCGCGTCAGCTGCCGCCCGATCCCCCGTCAATAGTCACCCGAGCTGCTGAAGATTCCGCTGCAGACCCTTCAAGTTGTGAGCAGGTATCTAGCATCGAACCTCGACCTTCCTCGACCCCCGACCCGGCCTCTTGGCCCGTGGATTACTCCATGACAGGCACTAGCTTGTCATCTGTGGTCGATGTTGATGATCAATTCCCCTTTGAGTGGTTGGGCCCATGTCCCTTGGGATTTCCATTCTGGCCGACGGGAGAAGTTGACGACTTGCACACACATCACAGCCTCTTCTCGGGGGAAGCTGCTTTTGTGCCACACGACCGCAATCCCGAGGGCGCATCACATTCGGATCGAGTTAGACCCGCCGTCCATCAAACGATCAGTCATCCCTCCAACGAGGCCAACGAACTCCCGGTCGATCGAGGACGTCAAAAGAGCCCCAGACCTCAGCCTAAGCTAAACGGTGGCCCTTGCCCAGAGTTCCCCGTGGCTTCGCCGGAACAGCTTCAGGTAGCCGAGACTGAAATCTTCGGGTATATAACGCAGTTGCCAGAGCATTCCATCCAGGATTTGCGGTCGTTCTATCACGAGCAATGCGAGACTACAGCCTCAAATTTCATTAACACAGACATCCTGCACGCATTCGTCGAGCTGTATCTGGAATATGCTGACCACACATTTCCATTTCTGCATATATCGACAGTGAGAGGGCCTAATCTGCCGTGGATATTGCTTGTCGGCATTGCAGCTGTCGGGGGCCAATACTCCCATGTGCCCAATGCCCACCAATACTGCCTGGTCCTGGAAGAGTTGCTGGGGCGAGCCATCCAGGCTCACGTATGTCGTCCACCTCCTGCCTGTGCGCCTTTCCTTTGTTGACATAAACCCAGACACCGCCACGAGCAAAGCGGGCGGACCTCGCTGTCGTGCAGAGCCTGCTGTTGCGCCATGTCCTCCTCTTCGCTTCGGGCAGCCGACTAAACCATGTTTTGTTGCAATTTGAAAGAAACATGCTTGTGAGTGCATTGCATGCATTGCATGCCGTCAGGCCACACAACCAGCTTAGGGCGTGGGTCTCACCCCGGGAGGTCCAAGATCAACCAGATGAGTGGCGTGCGTGGGTGGCTGCCGAAGAAATGGTCCGGCTTAGCTACTGTGTACATGGTGAGTGTCTCGCGTTTAGTGCCATGGTAATTGTACGTCAAGTTGCTAACCCTGCACAGCCTTGGAGTGTCTCCAGTTCATCTTTTGGAATCTGCCCCCGCTGTTTACTCTTTCCAACTTTGTGAGAACGCTCCCCTGCAGCGATTTCGCTTGGCAGTGTCAGAGCGCAGAAGAATGGCGCCAACATAGTATCGGGAGCTCGGGCGAAAATCCCCAGCCTGGTGCGATGCAGCTCCAAAAGCTTGGTCGCTTCATACAGCGGATACAAATCCTCGAGCTCTTTACAGACAGTGGGCTACGGATGCATCAAGCTCATTCGTCCAGAGTTCTGAGATCCCTGTTTGCACCGCATACGGGTGTCGAAGATCGGTCCAGGAGGCCGTCCCCAGGGTCGAGCTTCCCATCAACGCCCGGGAGGTCTGCAAGCGAGGCTCATATACTAGACGAGCTTCTCGGTACCGAGTCTTATGCTCAACTCAGTCACCGTCAAGCTAAGGATTTCCTGGTCCATGTGCTGGCCATTTTAAGGCACGTACCACTCGTAACACTCTACCGTGCCACTGGTTGGGAGACAGACGAGGCAGGCATGGCTAAAGCAAAGGTGCATATCTTTAATTTCTTCCGTCACAACAGTACAACAGCACTCAAGTGTCTCTGGCATGCGGCCATTATCTTCACCGACCTTAGCCATGTCCACTTCTTTGCTTGTTACGATCCCTTGAATCTGTGTATTGCAGTGTGCTATATCTGGGCATTTATAGACTTCGACCGCGACGTACGGGGACGTCGCGGACCCAATGGAGCAAGGCACGATTCAAAAATTGTCAGGTTGGATACCTTGGCAACAAAGGCAGTGCTGGAGAAGTGGATACGGTCGGATGGCGTTGCTGAGGTTCACATTACGGGGATTGGGCTTCTCAGCAGTTCCAACAGCCGTCTACGGTTGCTCAATGACGCTATCAAGACCTTGACAAGGCAGCCTGCTTGGTCAGGATTGTGTCAAAGTCTCGCAAGCACCTTTGTGAAGTTGAAATCGGGTGAGATGCCTCGTCTAGAGCCCGAGTAGCTGCTACAGCTTGGATGGTATATCAGCAGAGGCCGGCGCGGTGGCTTTCCGATTATCGCCTCAACACTCTCGGTATAGCAGCGAGAACAATGATAGGAATTTTAACCATATTTAGATTTTACTCATCGATGATTAGAGTCTCAATGCTCCCACAGCAGCCTTCATTAATATCAGGTTCCCAGATCCTAAGAACAGGGTTCGTTGGAGAGAACGGCTTCCAATTGACAACGGAAGTGGAAGGTATTGGGATCGCACGTGCGTTCACCCACATCCGCTGAAGCAGCCTATGAGAACAGCATTGTGCCGCAAATACCTTGCAAAACAGGATGTCGACCAACATATTCCGTTCAAGGGGATGTGGGGATGCTTTCATGCCGAGGCCTCCACCACGGACTCGGGCGTTGTTCCCCACCACCCCCGATGTGACCGGGGCTGACCAGGATCCCCTACAACACCACTCGGGCACCTAACGGCAAAGGTGGGGGTTTAAGCTTCAGGCGAGTTCTTCTCATCGTTTAATAAGTTCTGAAGCCTAGTACTGTACCCATGGGTAATCCACCCCGTTTGAAACCAACGTCGCGCCAGCCACCCAGTACCGTGTGAGACTGCTTGTGACTGCTCCAAGAAACTTGCACTGGCATCAAAGTGGGCGCTCCACTCATCTTAGGATTGTATCAAATCGCCAAACTTCGGCATACCCAAATCATATTCCAGTCCTGGAAGCCGGACACTCGAACACCATGGATCCTGTCACCCTTGAATGGTTCGGTAAGGCCACCGGACGACGGATACCAATGTTCAAATGTCGACTGACTGAATGGCTCGTCAGGATCGACATGTTATCGCCTTCGATGCAAGGGTGTCACCATACTCCTGGATACTTGGCTGGACAAGCCTTTGGCATTGCCAAAATATATTGGAGTTGATGATATCACAGAGGCCGACTACATTTTCATCTCCCATGCTCATTTTGACCAGTAAGCAATCTTCGAGACCTCGGCACGTGTGAGTAAGAAGTACACGCACCGAATTCTAATGCATGATGAGGCCTATAGCCTCCCCGGAGCCGATCGCATCGCAATCAGGACCGGGGCCATCGTCATCGCCAATTGCGAGGCGCTCAACTGCCTGCAGAAAGCTGGCGTCCCTGAGGAGCAGCTTTTCTCAGTGCAGGGGGGCGAGCGCCTCCCCCTCTTTACAAAGGAGGTCCGAGACAAGGCAAAGTGCAAGGAGGTACAGCTGGAAACATTCCCGCCGGGCAGGCCGCCATACCCACATCACTCGCTCGCAGCTCTGTCTGTCCACGCGTGGCCATCCCTACACTGCTTCATGCCGCACCCTGTACCCGATATCATGGACACGGGGGCGGTCTATTCGGAC
The DNA here is from genome assembly GCA_021188095.1 of Diaporthe vexans. Lineage (NCBI taxonomy): Eukaryota > Fungi > Ascomycota > Sordariomycetes > Diaporthales > Diaporthaceae > Diaporthe > Diaporthe vexans. Next base: position 6,393,453 of record JAJLLZ010000001.1, on the reverse strand, counting down.
GAGCCGCCCTTCGCGAGCACTTTTGACATCACCGTAGGCATGAAGTACGGCTTGCTCAAGTTAGCAGACATCGTCCCAGCAGAAAAGATGGACGTTGGTATGCGGTCGTTCTGTGACTATGTTGAAGACCGGAAGACAAATGTCTTCTCCCACCGTGATGGGGGCCAGCTCATGTTCAACTTTGTCATTGACGGCAAGGCCCTCTTGTGGAGCGCCCACATGGGTGCTTATGAGGGTATAGTCAGATGCATCGAGCCAAAACCCAGCGTGGCCATCTTGGCAATTGCCGGACGCGCCAATCACAACGGAAGACCATATGTTGGCACGGCGGCACAGTTCATTGCCGAGAAGATTCGATGGCTAGGAGAGCCTTCAAAGGTCATCTGGTGCCTGCAGGATGTCTGGTAAGGCCCGGCCTCTCGCCCCAGCGGCATGACGGAGCTGACTCCATTTCGTAGCTGCATAGCGCCGTTCCATGTCGACACAAACGCCGCCACAGAGGCTGTTGAGAGAGACACAAGCTCGAAAATATGGGATCTGGAGCCCGCCAAGGTCGTTGAGCTGGACCTTTGAGTGCTTCGGTGTTCTTGCATACCTAAGCATGGTTTTTGGGTGCCAAATCAATGATGTTGACGGTCCATCTAGTGGTTAGATATTATGAATTTGCGAGAAGACGACTGTGAGGTCGTAGTGCAAGAATTACCTAAGTATCTTGTAGCTGCGGCACCGTGGCGCAGTTGGTCTTGCGCCAAGGTTGCCCTTCGCGCTGGTAACGCGAAGGGTGTAGGTTCGAATCCTGCCAGTGCCGTTTAGACCAACCACCTTTTACTGTATCGAATTCTTCACTATCATTAGCAATGTATTCGCTTGAGGTCTTGCGCTTAGGACCTCCCCCCCTGTATAACCCTAGATAATGGAAAGCTTTACGGAGCGACTGAGCTAGGTTGTCCTTAAACGAGTGGCTTAAGGTGGATGGCCTGGCCCGGACGTAAAAGCAGAGCTGCTTCTGAGCTTAAATCGGGAAGCGCCGTCCCAAACAGGACGTTAACTTGTGTAAACTCTTTTATCTTGTAGCTGCAATATTCTCTCGCCCAAAATATAAAAAGATATCACGAAACAGCCCTCAACAATCGGAATACTAGCAGAGTGGCCGTACTCTACACTAAATACATTAGGCTTAGTAAAATAATAGGTTCCTTGGTTAATATCCAATTACTTCATTTAGTGATTTGTTTAGCTATACTATGTAGTCGGCGTATTTGGTCAGACCTCCCCCCTCCCCCCCATATACCTACCTATTCACATTTAGCCCACTACATTACACACACCAGACTCTTTATTCAAGTAAAATAGAAATGACAATGGCTTCAGTGTAACGGGTGTAGTGTACAAGTTCATACATAATATAGTATTTTTAGTGTATTGAGTGTAGTGGATGGCCACCCTTAATACTAGTGGCATGGGATTCGTGAAATTGTGTATGCAAAAAGGATTCTCGTTGGCCGGTTCGAGCCAAGTGACTGGGGAAAGCCGTAACATGTTCGTGAGCACAATTCCACGGATGAAAGCTTGTACGTCCAATTTCCTCAGTCACCTCCCAAGACCCCGTCGGCGGCCCCACCACGCGTCTGACCCGGCACACCCACGACAGCCCCGACGGCAACCCCACACCAGAAGTCGCGGCCCCGCCACTCCGCAGACCGCGACGGTGATACTTTGGTCCCGACCAGCGGGTTCTGTATTGTACCGTCCATAATGTTCGATGACGACGTGACGGACCCAAATGGGCGTTTAAAAGAGCCACTGGCAGGGGCCAGTTTCCACAACACGCGCTCTTCAACATTGCCTACCGCCCTACACTTTCATCATGACCGGCTTCCGGGTCATTATCATCGGCGGCGGTCTTTCAGGGGCCCTTCTCGGGTGCGGGCTCCTGACCAACGGCGTGGATTTTGCCCTCTATGAACGCGAACGTGAAGACGCAAAACACGAAGGATATCAGATTCGATTGGGGGAGGGTGCTCTCAGGGGGTTCTCGGCATGCTTGACCCCGTCACAGACAGAGGCCATCATGCGCACCCTGGGGAAAAACGCCACGACACAGGAAGCGGCACCTTCTGTCTTCAATTCAAGGTTCGAGCGATTGGTGGATTTCTCAAAGATCCCTTCCTACACCAAATCCTCGGCCATCAACCGTGTGGTCCTCAGGAATTTGCTCATTCGCCCCGTCAAGGAAAGTGAGCGGGTCATTTTCGACAAGCACTACAGTCACTACGAGATTATCTCCGAGAAGGGGGCGGAAAGGGTCAGGGTATATTTCCAGGACGGCTCCTCTGACACATGCGATCTGCTCGTCGGAGCCGACGGGAGTCGGTCACAGGTACCCCCACTGGTCCTCTTAGGTCTGTCTCGTGCTGTCACACGTTTTAACCTCTGGTACCAGATCAATCGACAGGTCGGCCTCGATAATCTCGTCCCTCTCTCATCCCACTGGGGTTTTCTATCTAAAGGCCCAATTCCTTACGAGCGGATGTTGCAGCTACCGCCGCAGTTGGTCGAAGGACCCATCATTGTATTTGCGAACAATATGTCGTTCTATTGCGCTTGTATGTAATTGCATAGCGGTCATATGTGTATTAAGTAAGTCTTGGATGGCAGCCACTAACACTTGAGTCCAGTGTATCTGCCTGAAGACCTTCGCAATCAAGCATCTTCCAATGACCGTCAACGGATTATTTCTTATGATGAGGACGCCGGGTCTTTCTACTGGGGGTTGAGCATACCTGTGGAGAGACTGCCGTACAGATCGGCGGAAGAGATGGTGGATCGCAGACAAATTTGCCTTGATGCCCTCAAGAACTGGGCTCCAGAATTGTTAGTAATTGCCCTCAAGGAAATGGCGTTCTATGCAGCTGACAAATTGTCACAGCCACCGAATGCTAAGCACGGGCCACGACAACGACACTTCGATCCACGTAACGAAGTTCAATGCGAGCACTGAACCGAAGCTTGACTGGCGTGACAAGGTTTCCAAGTCGGGATCCGACGGCCGAGGGCATCCTCGGGTCTGGCTTCTTGGAGATGCAATCCATGCCATGCAGCCAAATCGGTTAGTTAACAATGACACCATGCTCCTTCATTCTCAAAAGGACTGCAAGCGTCAGAACTAGAACGCATAATGCTAACATTTATTCCGTAGGGGACAAGGAGGAAATCAGGCGATGTCTGACTGTGCTGATATTCTTCCTCGAATTCTGGAACTGCACTCCATCGCCACCAAGGACCCAGATAATGGTTTGACCAAGAGCCAGTTGAACAAGGCTTGCAGAGAATACGAAGCAGCTATGATCCCTCGAGCCTTCACATGGGTTCGGAAGAGCGGAGGAAGCAAGGTCCCGGTAATTGCATCTCGCCCCCTTCCAATCTCGCCCTCTTCTTTGTGGTTAAATTAAGTACACAGCTTTTACGCTGTTTTTGAGATGATGATAAGGGCGAACAATAGGATCAACTAACACTTTCAAATTCATAGAGTCTTGACTTGGATGGCTGGCTTGGAACGATTGTCAAGGTCGTTGCATTCCTGGTCGTCCCTGTAATGCAGTTGTACAAGAAATTAGTATGATTGGCTACATCCGGAAAATTGCTTTGGCGATCCCATGGCCGAAGCACCAAATTCGTCAGCGCTGCCACTTATGGAGCGCACAGCAATTGCGTTCAACTTGGTTATTTCCCCTTCGTTTTATTTGTCCTCAGATGTCTGGCGTCTTTGCATTTTACATGTATTGTTTCAGGGCAAATGGAGTTCGAAAATGAAAAGCAATTTGCGTTGGGTGATTATCTGCTTATTTGGAAGGTTGAGCCAAATTCTTCGGCGTATAACCCATCTCTATACTGATATTTCAAGGAATTGAACCTGTACGAATAGCCAATATGTTTGGAAGTCTTGGCACTTTCACTGTATTTCCTTATACCGGAATAAATATTCTGTAGGTGTCTTTTTTCAAATAAAAAGTGCGCGCATGTTGAGTTCTGACATAGCAGCTGCGCAATCTGTGGGGTTCGTTTTCTGTTTGGTCCAACAGTGCCTCAATATTTTCAACACCGCTGCACTGTTGCCAAAGCGGTTGCGTTTCCAATCCCCCATACATATAAAATGTACGTGGTGCCTTCATACAGTGGTGAGCGCTCAAGACCCAGCGCTCAAAAAAAAAACAATGCCAATTACAATAAAATGTCGATACAGTTCGCGGGCACATGGCCTCAGCCTTGTGCCGCACAGACGAGGCTGTTGCCAAATCCTCCTGATCCAGATATCATCTCATTAAGTAGATTATCGAAGAAGGATTGATCATCACCGATTGCCATACTGCCCATCACACATATTGCCCATACCAATGTTCTTGATGAACTTGCACGAGGGCCGCTTTGAATCGCTATGATGCCACTAGCCACGGTGTCTTGGATCTCCGGCAAGGTCGGAATGGGTCCTGATAGGACAATATGAAGCAGAACAAGAGCAGCGAGGGCAAACACTCGTGACACCCAGCGAACCTGTGGATCCGATGCCACAGTCTGATAGAAAATTGACCTTGGTCAGCATAAACTTTCTCATCCGAGCCGATCATGGATTTGCTTACCTCATTCGCTGCATCCAACCCCTTTATGCCTTTCTCCAGCTGTATTTCGATCTCATAGGCCCTGCCTGCCAGCTCCCGCACGCTCAATGAGCCTTCCCGCTCATTTCCTTCCTTCCACTGTTTCAGCGAAGCGATGTCGCCAATCGCAGAGAGGACCCAGGTATGGCAGCCCATGAGATTTGCGGTGTCCAGCCCGTCAACGCCGAGCCAGCACTTGTATGGAAGCTGCGGCCCCGTGCCGGTGGAAACGCAGGCGAGGATGTCGAACCAGAGCACGTTTGTGACCAGGAATTCCAAGCCCTCGCGGATATAAAGTGCATCTGCTGCGCGTCTTCCGTCGTGAAAAATGTCTGCAGGAGATATTGAGCTCATGACGGATGTGACTGCGCTCAAGTGTGGCTCCCAATCGTGCTCGCCACCCCTTAGGACCTGCAAATGTGACTTGAGTAAATCCCACACATCATGCCTGAGACTTTCTACTGACCTCAAAGCTGATCAAGAACAAGCTGCACGCCAGAAATTCTACTAGTTTGAACTCATCTTCCAGGAGCTTGTTGTCGCATTGTTCCTTCAAGAACCCACAGAGCTCTTGCAAGGCTCGGGAATGATGGTCAAATGCCATTTGATCCTCAGAAAACTTGTTTCCAGACCCGCCGCACAACGCACTTCTGTGAAGCGCGGAAAGGCTCAGGGTGGCATAATACAGAGGCCCCTGGCCCATCAGCAATGTGAGCAGCCAGCCACGATTGCCCAAGCGAGAGTGGGTTGAGTGATACGGGAACTGCCAAGGGAACACCCTGTCCATGTAGTGCATCAGCAAGCAAGCCTCTTCAGGACATATTCTAGCCGTCTCGGTGTGGCTTTGGCGGCATGGTACACTCTCTGTGACGCCACGGCTGGATGAGCTCTGCTGCTCGAGCTCTGCACCATCGGATGTGGGGGCGAAGAGGTCGATTGTACTTGTGTGAGATGTTTCCGGGCCCACAGGTTGTGGACTCTTGCTTTGTCGAGATCGAGCCTGAAACCGTCTTACGCGGCGGAAATTGTTCTTGACCGCCATCTTGATGCGTGACAGTTCTCGCTCTTCTAGCGAGCCACCATTCATCCAGGCGGGCCTCGGCCCGTACCCGTGGCAAGGAATGCGTCTGTCGCCGCATTCTTTGCAGTGCGGGGCTTTTAGGTCGCATTTGCGGTGCCGGAGCTGGCAGGTCCAGCAGCCGCGTGCTCTGGACTTCATGGGTCTGATTATTGGTCTTTGGGGATACCTAGGTACGTACTGGTATATTCAAGGTGTCTGGCAATCAGTCTGAACATAAAGTTCCCGTCGTAGAGGCTACGATGCGGCGGGCTGAAAATCCCGCGTCCATGACACGACGGCTAACGTGGGAGGCTTCAGAAGTGGAGAATGCCACAAGCGTATGGAAGGTCGAGCCTCCAGCTTATCGCGGGTGGCTTGGCATTACTACCAGCCAACACCATCTCCAAGCCCGTAGTCACGGATTATCATACCTATTGGGCACGAAAATCCATTTCCAAATCGCTGTCTCTACTAGTATCTTGCAGTAATACCGCAATCTCTTTCAGGCGCCTCTACGACATAGCGAGGCTCGATGTGCTGAAGAGACATCTAGCACTGGCCTGTAGAATTTTTTGATGGCCTTGGTCTACGAAAACAGACGCGTCGCGGGCGGTCTTGGTTGAGATCGAATTTGCAATTTCGTACACAATCCACCGTAATATCTGATGAGCTCTTTAGCCAATACTCTGACGGTGAAACATTATCTCATGACCCCATTAGTAAAGTGACTGCAGGTAAGGTCGTCACACGAAGGCTTTCGGGACGACCTTCCTTTGTCGCGCTTGGCCCCACATTAAGGACCCGCCGAGCTGGGAGGGAAGGTCGAGCCGGCTGGCCTGCGACTGCGAATGGACCACCACTGCATGTTAGACGCTCTGTTCGCCATATTATCATGTCTATTTATACATGAATGATATGAGACCAGATTGAAAATTGAGCGATTCCCAAGCTCCATTCATCACAGATTATTTGCGAAAATCTTGGACTTCTCATACGCCTCGCTGCCCCCTTCAGCCCCAAAATAAATAATGACGAGGACACCAACACTCAATCTGGTGGAGGCCAGCATCGCTAATCTACAAGATGCGCTGACAATAAGAGCCATATCAAGCGTTGAGCTCGTTTCTCTATATCTGCGTCGAATTGCCCGGTACGACTGTCGTGGTCCCACGCTCAACTCGGTCGTTGTTCTCAACCCACGAGTCTTTGAGGAAGCACAGGCCTCAGACGATTACCGCGCGACTGGGAAACCCCCACGGCCGTTAGAAGGCATCCCTTTTACTGTAAAAGACAGTTTCAACGTCAAAGGCCTCACAGTGGCTGCCGGATCGCCCGCCTTTGCGGATCTCATCGCGTCATCAGATGCAGCAGTCGTGGAGCTGTTGCGTGCCGCTGGCGGAGTGCTTCTGGGCAAGACGAACATGCCTCCCATGGCCGACGGGGGCAGTCAGCGCGGACTGTACGGCAGGGCCGAGAGCCCTTATAACCCTCTCTATATGAGCACAGCCGTTGCGTCCGGCTCTTCGAATGGCTGCGGAGTAGCCACAGCAGCCAATTTGGCGGCATTCGGAGTCGCGGGAGAGACGGTTTCCTCGGGTCGCGCTCCGGCATCCAACAACGCGCTCGTTGCGTACTCCTCATCCCGCAGCTTAATCCCTATTCGAGGACAATGGCTGCTCTATCCGACATGCGATACGGTTGTTCCCCATACGAAATCGATGCAAGATTTGTTTGATGTCCTAAATGTGGTTATCGTGGACGATCCGAACGAAGACGGACACGACTTCTGGCGTTCACAGAAGTATTCATACATCCCGTTGTCTTCACATGCACGGCCGAAAGATTATCACGAGCTGGCAGATCCCGGTGCGCTCAGAGGGAAGCGCATCGCCGTGCCCAGATGCTTCATAGGTGAACCAACCAGTGCCCCATGGCACGCATGCTCCGTAGGGGTACGGTCACTCTGGGATCGTGCTAGAGCTGACCTGGAATTACTGGGAGCCACTGTCATCGAGACGGATTTCCCTCTGCTTGAGAAATACACTAAACAAGATTTCCTTGGCCAGAGCGTAAACGTGCCCGGCCTTTCAAAAGAATGGACCACCCTCGAGCGCTGTGATATGATCGCACTCAGCTGGGATGCCTTTCTGCGTTCCAACGGGGACGCAAAGTATCCAAGTCTCCTATCCGCCGACCCGTGCAAGATCCACACCCATGTTGCACCCATGGACGATCCAACCCAGTTCACCGAACCCCAGAACCAGGTTCGCTACAAGGCCATGTTTGAGGCTGTGCGCAATCGCCGAGGCGGCCTCACCGATTTACCTGGCTGTCGAGAGGCGCTTCTGGCCCTGGAAGAGATGCGACGGAAGGACTTTGAGGGCTGGATGGACGAGCATGATTACCACGCCGTGGTCTTTCCGACCAACGGTGATGTCGCCCGGGCAGATGCCGACGAGAATTACGAATCGATGCTGCACGCGCGGCGAGACGGCATAAAATATTCTAATGGCGGTCGAGCATTGAAACACCTCGGGATCCCGTGCATTACGGTCCCAATGGGCACTCTTCAGAAGGAGGGAATGCCAGTGGGCATCTCCTTTTGCGGTAGGGCTTACCGAGATTCGGATCTGCTTGCCTTTGCTTTTGCCTACGAGGCTCTCACGAAACGGCGAGAGAGTCCGCCATCAGCCCCTCCGTTGCCCTCAGACGAGATAACTCTGAAGCACCCCGACTGCTCAATCCCATCCACTGTCAAACCTGTTTTGAACATCGAGTCAATCGAGGTTGGAGAAGAGTACAACGGGTCGAAGAAAGTGTATCGCTTAATCAATGTGTGCGGCAACTTGAGCTCCCCAACTTGTGCGCCAGGGGAGCTGTCGTTGGAGGTTATTGCAGATGGCGAACTGTGCGCGCTACCTAGGTGGGAGGGATGCCAGTGGACATGGTCCGGCCATTTGAGTCGACCAAAGGTCGAGGAAAGGTACCCCACTAACGGCAGTGTGCCAAAAGACAAGTTTATGCTCATCATCATCGCGAGGGCAAGGAACAACAGAGCAACAGCCTTCATGCATCTGATTGAATAGAATTTATCTAGCTTGTATGAAAATTAAATCGCAACTTATTACGTGCTTCGACTATGTATCCTAAGTCGCTACAACGGACTATGCAGGGTGGAGAATCACCGTCCGAGTCGGTCTGCCAAGGGGGTCATGTATAGGTACCGGGAGCACTCCTCCACCATCGAGCGTCAGGTGCGTTTCCAAGGCTCGGGCGGATCTGACCCGGTTATGAAGGAGGCGTGGATATTCTCACAAGCCCTACAATCTAAAAATAAAGTAAAATTGAAGCTCCTAAACTTTGTATGACTTGTGATTCGTTAAACGCTCAAGTTTACTATTGAACAATGTATTTTTCTGCTTCCAGGCGCTTCGTCCATCCTGGAACATTGAAGTCTCTTCCCGTACTTCAAAAATTGATCACCGGACATTTGTGACCAGCCCGACTATTCTCAGCCATTTCCATGGACACAAGCACTTCGTGCTTATAGAGAAAAGCCTCCTCGATCTTATGTCTTAGTTCTCTTATGTTATCATTGTCCTCATTTTTCACGAATTCCGTATCGATGAATTCCATCGCGGATCTCAAGGTATCAAGGCATCCGAAAGCGTTTCCACACCGCCACTTCAGCTCAGCGAGCCAAAATAACTTGCTAGGATAGCGTTCGGGGTCATCTTCCATAAATGCAAGTGCTTCATATAAGAAGTGAGAGCCCTCTAATACTCTACCTGTGTTGAGCAGGAGCTCGGAAAGTGCCAGTCTCGTCTCTTGCACCTGTGGTAGAAGCTCAGGGCATGCCGCCATCGTGATAATGTTTCCACGGAGGGAGGCTTCATCAAGACCTCTTGCGTGGCTGGGGATACAATCCGCAATGTGGAAAGCTCCCGTAGCGTGGCTTGCCCTTCTAGCCATACATTTTTGGACCCCGGTTACCGCCACTCCGAGCACAAGAGACCCGGGAGTAGTACCCGAAGAGATGTGGAGCGTGTCGCTCCACACATGATTCAGCGGGTGGTGTGGTCCGTGAATGAGGAGGGTGAGCTTTCTGACGTGATCAGAGAGCAGCCGGCAGATTTTCAAGCAGACTGCAATATTAGACGTTAGCCTTCCAAGAACCAAGAAGTTTTTCTCGAATTCGGCGTATAATTAGGCCACAGCATGGCCATGGCTTCCAATACATAGTCCTCGAGAAGCCAATCCATATTCTCGAGCTGTTACCGAAAGCTGCTTACTTTCAGAATTTGGATACTGGGCAAACGCGGCGACAGCGATCATTAGCTTTATGTATACTATTGGGTGGTTGTGTATAACAATCTGCTTCAGTTGATCAAAGGCCCGATTGATGTCTTGAAAGGCCTGGCGCGGGCGGTCATTGCGCGACAGACGTTCAAGGCCCTTGATGAACAGGGTGCTGAAGACTTCCTGCTCTTCAAACATGTTCCCAGTTTTGAACCATATCTCTTTCTCGTGGTTCCCACTGATGTAGACGCGGAGGTAGTAACTAGCCGCTTCTACCTTCTCAAGCGCATCCGGTGCTCGAATTCTTCGTGGCGGAGTCCTGGTGCTGATAGCCATACAGCTTTGGGCACGCGATGATGTGGATTTTAACAGACGATTGTTCTTCCTCACGTGACGATCTATGCGACACGCATAGTCCTCATCTTTGCCACCTGGCCAGAATACGGATGAGGATTTCTGCCCAGTGGCCAGCTCCAGAGCTTCCTGCCTCTTGATGTTCTTGCGGATGCCCCATTTTCGGAATCGAGATTTGTAGACCTTTTCGCTGTGGTGGTTCTTCAGGTCAGTATATCCGGGTAAGCTACGAGTCGAGAACTGCCTACCTGAGATCCAGGCCGTGTTCCTTTTTCATGATCTCTCGAACCTCTCGCAGAGGCAAGTCTTGGACCCAGTACAGGTTGATAAGCTCTTCGTAGTACATCCACAGACTATTTGAATCTCCTCTGCGGGGAGTTGTCACGGTACGCGTCGGCGAAGAGGTAGATGGTTTAGAGTCCCCATCCTCGGAACTAGCTAAGCCACTTCTGTGGTAGTGCCGCAGTGGTATGACGTGTACATCGTTCTTATAACCACTGGTAGTAGTCGGTTGAGATAAATACCAGTCGGTCCCTTCCATCATCATTTAAATTTTGTGTGAATAATAGGGTCATCAACAGTTGGCCTCAGAGGTTGTAAACTTCAATAGGAATCAGGGTTGAAGGAGCTGGTTGTGGTCATGAAACTTGAGTCAAGGAGACCGTGGTTAGTGTGGGGGAACTTGGCCTTCTCATCCATCCATAAATATTCCATCACGCCACGTTTGCTGTGCCGCACGCTAGGCACCAACAGCCCCCACCTGTAAGGTTACACGGAGCATTTGAAGTAGCGTGGCCGTTCCACTCTTTTACATGCCGGACCCTCCCGCCCCTAATTTTGAGCCTCCGGTCATGGGTTTGTGTTTATCATCGCCTAGACTAATTAGTCTCACCGTCAAATTGCACTATGACACTGCCACGATTATCTGGGGACATGAGAGCTGATTGGCTAGCGACACGACTGCAGTAAATTTTAAAGCTATAGTCGCGACGTAGCAGAAGATACTCCACCAGCAAAATGTTACGCGTAGATTCCAAGTCAATTCAAGGATACAGGACATGGAAAGCTGTGATATAGAAAGATTGTGGCTATAATTAGTGAGATAGTCGAAGTGGCAGGTGCCCTCCGTCAGAATTTGGCTGAACTAGACAAGTGGGTCCAATTATGGGTTCATGGAGACTACCAGTGTCTCTTGAGGAGGAGACTATGCACCCAGGAAGGGTTCTTTACTCGAATATGGCTCAGAAGACAGCAGAGGCAGCCAAATATGCTTAACAGTGCTACTCTAGTACACGCTCTGACATGTTGGACTATATCCATTTTGTCGTTGATCACCTCTCCTTAACCGTTGATAGCCAAGCACCCTGCCCTTTACATGGTCCTGAGATGTGTCGCCTGTAGGGTTCTAATCTGCGACTTGATATGGGGTTGCTAGATAATAAATTACTTCTTTGACTTGAATGTACTAGAGGGTTAACGAACGTTCTTTAGAATGTCTTTGAATGTGCGCCACTGGTCACAAAGCCGTTTTCTCAGGATATTCGGACCTCTCTGAATAAGTACACGGTGTACAACTGTGGACCTGATTTCCGGGCTAGAGCCACACATACCACGTCCAAACATTGTCTAGCCAGTGTCAAAAATCTTACACCTACGCCTGAGTCAGCTACTCCTGGTTCAGGAACTGACCCTGTTTGGCCGGTCTCCCCCCCTTCCGATACAATTCGAACCGCCCGTTCTCCTCCCGAGAGATGCCACATTGGAGACCAATGTGGATTCACACAACAGCGACGTATCAGTGCCCAAGTGTGATCTCTCATGGTTGAAAAAGAGGGATATTCTCCGACGTGTTCAAAAGTGCTCTTCAGTAGCTACTGTCTCGTGTGATCCATACTTAGGTATTGAATTAGGCTGGCAGTTTCTCGCCCCATTTTACCACGGTATTCATTAAATCCTAACATTATTCACCGAAATCTGAGTCCCAATCAACAAACCCGTCGTCAGTGCCCGGAAGGTCATCCGTAACTCTGACATGACCCAAATCGCCTAAGCGTCCGCAAGAATAGCCTCGCTGGCTTTCTCGGACAGCAGATATGTTGGCAGCTGAATAAAGAACCCCGGGATGACAGGGAACGCCGAAGCATCCACAACCCGCAGGCCCTTGACACCCTTCACGCGGAAGTCGGAGTCGAGCACCGAGCCGATGGCCGCCGTGCAGCAGGCGTGATGCCCAAACGAGTTGGTCTTGACATATTCCTTGATCTCATCCTCAATGCTGACATTTCCCCTACCCGGCTTCGTCTCCGTGAATGACCCATCAAGCGGGATGAGCGTGTCCATAGCACGCCGCGCCCACGCCACGCCCTCATATGACGCCTGCAAGTCCTGTTCGCGAGCAGCCTGGCTTCCCTCGAACGTGTTGAACGCGATGACCGGCGTGTCCCTGGGGTCCGCGGACCGCAGCTTCACCGTGCCCGCCTCGTTGGGCGTGCTCGCCCTCAAGCTCACCCAGACCCAGTGGCGATGGTCCGAGTGCAGTGCCAACTCGGACCAACCGGGAAAGAATCCAGGAAAATTAGCTGGCACGCCATAGACGAAGACATCCGGATCGACAGGGTTAGGCGCCCCGCCAGTCTTCATAGCCACGCCCACCGCGAGCCCATTGGTGGCATACGTGCCCTTGGCAGCCTGCCCTATGCCCGATTGCCATCTCTCCAGGCAGGGGTCGGGCACCTCCGGGTAGCCGTACATGAAGGTGCAGCTGCTGACGAGGCTGAATTCGGTCTGCGTCTCGCTGATGACGGGGACCTCGATGTGGTCGCGCAGATTGGTGCCGACGGGGAGGTCTACGAGCTGCGGGATCCCGTGGGCTGAGAGCTGGTCGGATGGGCCGATGCCGCTCAGCATGAGGATCTGTGGTGTGTTGAAGGCTCCGGCGGCGATGATGACCTCCTTTGAAGCAGTGAGAACACCTTCAGATTCCACGGCAGCGCTGTCTGAGCGGGTGTCTGCGCGGTACAGGGCCTCTCCCTCGAGATACTCCACGCCAGTAGCTCTTGGACCGTCTGGAGAGGTCGTGTCAAACTGAATCTTGGTGACGAGTGTGTTGAGCTTGAGGTCCAAGTGGTACAGCCTGTTGCCATCGCCATCGGTAGCACCGGCGACCTGCAAGATACGGTCCCGAGCGCCGCCGCGCGTCGAGTCGCCCATGGAGAGTGGCATCTGGTAAGGCCCCGTCGTGATGGTTCTTCCGGGCGCATTAATGTCCTTGAGCAGTATCTTGGCTAGTCCTGCGACTGTCTGGTAGATAATGCCTATAAGACTAATTCCTGATGCCGACGCGGCGGAGGCGATGATGCTGACCACTTTCAGGTCTTGCACCGCCGTGATCAGTGAAGTTAGCTGCGTGTGGAACCAGCCGTTGAACCCATGGCCGACGACTGAGTTGGGGAGGTAATCGCAGTGCTCGATCTCCTCGTAGTACCGCTGGAATGTGCTTCCATTCCATGATGTATCTCCTGTAATGTCTGCCACCGCGTCCCAATCGCTGTCAAAGGCCCGGATAGCCACCAGCGCGTTGTGTCGGCTGCAGCCACCGAGCGTGCCAGCGCGGGGATAGAGTGTGCCGATAGCAACGGCGTCCGCAGGTGGGTTGAGGCCCGTGTAAATGCTACCATCTGGCAGCCTGTAAGACGTGATCTCGTTCTGAGCTTCGACCGAAGGGTCAGAACTACGCGTTACAAAGTAGTTCCACTGTGTTGTAGGGTGGTCGTCGGTGGCACGCGGGAACAAGACGGGGATCTGCTCGAAAAGGCTGTCGCCCGAGTCGCCGCCGGCATCCACGAGCAATACCTTATGGCCCGCTTCGGCGAGGTTCGCCGCTAGTGGTCCGCCGCCTGGCCCGGAGCCGACAACGATGTAGTCATACGCCGTGCTGTTGGCCGCCTGCCGCTTCGGTAGGATTGGGATATGTTGCCGAGCCAGGACCGAGTTGACGAATGCGGCCGCAAGGGCGGCCACGGAGAAGACTCGTTTCGAGTACATGGCTGGGTCTCAGCTGGCACTTGTCTGGCAGCAACAGCCCTAGTTCAACTCATAGATCTTGGGAGAAGCCGGCATGCCCTAGTTATATCCACTCGAGCGATCAAGTTTGAGCGGCATCAGTTTATTACAATGCAACCACACTGAGGACTACCGAGTATCCTTCCCTTGGCATGCCACCAAAGGATTCTTCTCCATAATGATCCACAGCCAAGTTTTTATGCGCGAAAAGCTTCTGCCATCGTGAAAATATGTGGACGGAGGTGGGACTTCCCGTTTGTCGTTGCATTGCGATCGGCTGTCAGATGCCCAAACAGGGCCGCTGATGGTGGGATGGGTCCAAATAGATTCTCACGCCAATGAAGCCAAGTTCAGCTCTCGACGGCTTAAATAGGCAAGGTATTCGTCGCGCAACGTCCCGATCTGCGAGAACCGCCAATCTCCTTCGCTTTGCAGAGTACATACATGTAAGCAATCCAACCCCCGCATCATGCAGCGTGATGGCCAATGGCTACAGGCTTTGCTTATGGGATGAACACCCTCCTCGCCCAGATTGACCACGTGAGAAGGAGCGAAGCCGTTATGGCCTAAGACCCGGAAGTCAAACCTTGGCAGGCCTGGAGGTATTGTGTAGTCCCTCATCCTCTATCATTTTGAATTGAGGTAGCTGAAATGGCAGTCATACTCGACTCATGAAGAGCACGTCGTAGACTTTAGCCTGGGCATTTGACTAGAGATTGGATATTTGCGTACCTGAATTCGGATCCCGCGTACTCTTTTATGACTAATCGGTGCCTATATATGTGCACAAATTTATTTTAACTAGGGGCTCCTATAGTATTTGTTAAGGTTGTTATATATAGCTAGTATTTGATATTATATTTTCGCTAACTAACTAACTAAGGTGGAAAACTATATAAATAATATATATAAGGGTTTGATTTAGTGGTGTTTTTAAGTAGAATTTATACTTAATTATATGTTTAGCCTTTACTGAGTACTTTGATTTCTGGTTGTGTACCCTTGCTGTTACTGATGTTATTAGTAAGTTTGTCTATAGTTAGGTCTATGTATTTTAACTAGTTGATAGTCCTTTATATACTTATATGCTGCTTTTTAGCTAATAGTGGTATATTTAAGGATATATTTAAAGGAGTAGAATGTTATTTTGGCTAGTGGTTTACTTGCTTTGTGAGTCTTGCTATTAGTTGTTGGTTTTACTAGATAGTTTATTACTTAGTATTATTACTATAGGTGTTTTCCTGATTTAGGGACTGTAGGGTTAAGTTATTCTACTTCTAAGCTAAATTTATATATTAAAGGGAAGCTATTATTACTCTTATCTTATTATCTACTTTACTTTCTAAGCTAGTAGTTATTAAGTTTATTCTCTTACCTATTATAGATATTACTTAGTTTTTACTATCCTTAAGGATTCCTACTTTATTAGCTATAAATATAGATATATTATATAGTTTTCTCTTTATTCTAATCTATTTAGGTAAGTGGACTACTAGTAGAGGGTTTTTAGCTAAAAGATTATAATTAAGCTAGAAGAATTTATATATATCTATCTTTATTAAAGGGTTCTTTCTTCTCTCCTTATCTATAATTTAATTAGTATAAATTAAACTATATTATATAAATATAGAGTAGGTATAAGTTATAGGTAAGTAGTTAGTATATAGGACCTTGCCTCTAACTACTTATTTTAACTACTTCCTTATCTTTAAGAGAAGATCTAGTATTATTTATAATATTTATACTAAAAGACTATCTAGCTACTTTTACCTATTAAACTTCTAAAGGGAGGATATCTTCTAGTATACTTCTTCTAAATAAAAGTCTTATATAATATCCTTTAGAGCCTTATAGGTAACCTTAATAAGATAGAGAAGATTCCCTATTCTATAACCTAAATAAAGCTTAAGCTTTTAGTATAAACTCTTTATTAATAATATTATATATAAGCTAAAGTTAAGGACCTTATAGGTTTAGTAGGCTACCTATTTAGTAATAATCTTTTTCTTTTAGTTTATATAGTAGGTTTTTAGGTACTTAATTATTACTATCTAGTCTAAGAACTTCTCTTATAAGTATTACTAAGCTATATTATAAATATTATAATTAATTAAGTACTCTATAAACTTAAGTAGGTTAAATAAAGCTTAGTAGGTATAGGGAATATTATTTAGGATTTTTAATAGGATTATTACTTTATTCCTTACTAGTATATTAAGTAAGGCTATTTCCTTATTATTCTTCTCCTAAGATTCCTTCTCTTTTTTTTATACTATTATTAATTCTATTAGCTTTTACTACTTCTTTTTAATATTAAGTATAATGTTTATATTTATATAGAAGATATAGAGTTAGTAGTAAGTAGAAGGGAATATATAGTTAATAGTATTAATTAGAGTAGTATTATAGTTAGTAATAATTACTTTTAGAGCTATAGCTTTATATTTTACTAGTAGTAACTTAACTTACTTAAGAAGCTACTAGAAGCCTATTTTCTTCTTATTATTAATAATACCCTAGAATAGGGGTAAGTTCTTCTTTATATATATTATAGTTATACTTTAGAAGTATAATATCTTTTTATTATTAGTTAAATAGGTATAATTAAGGGAGATATATTATAAGAGATGTTGCTCTTAGATCTATATAATTTACTACTTTTTATACTAGAAGATATCTATAATATTTCTCTTTTTATCTTAGGTCTAATAGTACTAATAGCCCTACTTTTTAAGCTAGTTTAAAGTTACTTATAATAGTATATAGATACCCTATCTTTTTTTCCTCTAGTTTACTAGCTAGTTCTTTATTATATTAGGCTCTAGATTAATTATAGAATACTTTTATTAGAGTATAAGTTTAAGTTTCTTTAGCTTTACTAGGGAAGGGTTATATACTATTTAGGAGAGGAGTTTATATTATTTTACTATTAGCTTTACCTAGCCTTACTAAGCCCTAGCTACTACTTAAGGTTTATAATAGGTATACTTTCCCTTTTAGATTATAAGCTTTTACTTACTCTTTATTATCTTAGTTATATAGGTAGTTACTTACTAAGGATAGTTAGTTTTAATTATAGTAGTATTATAGGTAGTTATAGCTAAAGGTTACTATAAGCTATAGCTATAAGCTAATATTTTTTATTTTAACTTAGAACTATATAAGACTGTTAGCTAACTAGCTAACTTTATTATTTTATCTAACTTAGCCTTAAGCTTCTTATAAGTATTATATCTATTATTAAAAAGTCTTAGAAATATAGAGGGATTAGAAAGTATTAGTTAGTAGTAGTTACTAGTAGTAATACTAGAGTTTTAGTTATAGTAGTCTACCTATTACTATAGCTTAAGCCTAGAGTAGTCTAGTATCTATATTATTAGCTATAATACTGAAAAAATAATATCTAACTAGATATAATTAAGATTTAGTCCTGAATTAACTATATTTATTAGTTAGATAGTTAATTTAACTTATAGTAGTATAGTTGTTGGTGAGTGTTATTTGGTGGGAAGAGAATATATTGTAAGGTATGTTGTGTAGGATGTAAAAAAATACGGTGTAGGTGGTGTAACGAGGTTGAATAGGGTGCTTTGATTGGCTAGGGCACTGATTAGTTATAAAAGGGTGTGCGGGATCCGAATTTAGGTGTATGAATATCTGATCTCTTTGACTATGCTTGTGACTCCTGTTAGAATGTTGCGACTTTACAATTTGGCTTTAGCATAGCACGGGATCATTGAGTGAAAGACTGGAACCTGCTCCTACATGGCGGCCTAGCCTGCGCACCAGATTCAGCACTCTTTTGTGTTTTGTGTTTTGTATCGACTACTAGACCTTGGCTGTACGAGACGTGTGGGATGGACACTGTCATCTCTAGATACATCTTGGTCTTTTAGATGCTGCTGTGTGTTTCGCATAGGACTTATGCACTCTATCCACAACACCTCAGTTGCCAAGAAATTCCGAAATTGAAAGAACAAGTGCCCACACGATGCACCTTACACCCGGTCCGCGGCCGGCTTTTTCTTCCGGATATCCACCCAGCCCATTCCCCAAGCCGCGGTGAAGGACACGGCAGCAAGGGCAGTCAACAAGTAGAAGACCGCATTGACGCTGTCAGAGAATGCTAGCAGTAGGCCGCTGAGCTCCGGGCTCCCTGAAGGCAGAAGAGCCCGCACCGCCTCCGCGCCTCCGCCCGCCGCGAGGGCCGCCTCGGGGCTCACCGATGGTGCCAGGACCGAGACCCGGCGTGTTAGGGTCTGCGTGAAGATGACGTTGCCCGCGACGGTGAAGACGGCTGCCACCAGGTTCTCGATGAACACCATGAATGCGATGACTGTCGGGTTCTGGGCTGCTGGGATATTGCTTTGCACGGCAATTATGCACTAGACGAATCGTCGCTGACATTAATGCTGACCTGGCATACTTGACACCCGAGTGCGGATAGTTGGGATAAGTACGTAGAGACTTACCATCTGTAGGCCCATCCCACGCAGGCCAAATAGTATTTGATGACCGATCCAGTCAGCCATGGAGGTATCCGGATTCCATGTCGTTATCAAGCCGCTGGCAACGGCGGTTGTTGCACCTGCAAGAATGGCGAATGGGATATAGTATCCGATTTCGGTAACTGTCGTCGGCACCGAGTTAGTGTCCAAGTGACCCTCTCCATCAACCGTTTCAAAGTTGTGGGACAATAGCATAGCACCACCTGGGCATGCGCCTTTCCTGTCTTAGTGGCAGCGGGATCCGACTTACCCAGAGCGCCGGTGCTGACCAGGGATAGCAGCTGCGTCAGTATGGCGGGCAGGGTATAGACGCCGCTCAGCGAGGGCCCGACACCCCTGACGGCCTGAAAGTATATAGGGACATAGTTGACGCCCACAAAGTTGTTGACAAACAGACATGTAGACTGTATAGTGCTCGTCCACACAATCCGCCTCTTGACCACATGGTAGGGTATAAGTGCCTTTTCGCCGCCGGCGTGCCATTCCCAGAGGCAGAACATGATCAGCATCGCCCCAG
Organism: Diaporthe vexans; assembly: GCA_021188095.1. Taxonomy (NCBI): domain Eukaryota; kingdom Fungi; phylum Ascomycota; class Sordariomycetes; order Diaporthales; family Diaporthaceae; genus Diaporthe; species Diaporthe vexans. The sequence goes on along the minus strand of JAJLLZ010000001.1, from coordinate 6,373,998 downwards.
AGCCGGCGAACAAGCCAATGACGATGGGTGAGGTCCATCCATATCCTGTTGATCCCCACTCGAGCGCAAGGAGGAACATTATTGTGGTCGGGGCGAACAGCGCAAAGCCTGTGAGGTCGAGGTCTGGGACGATGCTTCGCAGGAGGTCGAGCGAGAAGGGAGGTTTCAATGTCTCGTCTGGTACGTACGTGAAAAAGAGGAATAAGCCGGCTACTACGCCGATGGGTAGGTTGATATAGAAGCCTGTGCGAACATGTGAGCTTCAAAGAATTCGTAATTGTGATCGTCTTGAAAGGAGCTACTCACACCATCGCCAGCTTGCATTTTGAGTCAAGGCACCACCGATCAGGGGCCCGAGAACTACACCCGTCTGACAGACTGAGTCCGTCGTTAACATTGAGTGTTGTGTTACAGGACAAGACTTACTGACCTGCAAACACTATTCCGTTGTAGACTGCAAATCACGGTGTACTATTAGTTTTCACATTCCAATTGTGACTGTTCACAGGTCACAGCACCCCAGCTTCCGACTTACACGGCCGTTTCTTTAGGGGCACTGCTCCAGCGACGAGGGTCAAGGCCCCATTCTCCAAGCCTGAGCTACCCAGGCCGGCCACTGTGCGGCCCAAGATGAAGAATAAGGATGATGTCGAGACAGCACACAGCAAAGAGCCGATCTGAAAGATTGCGGAACAGAACAGAAACACCTGCTTCGCGCTCAGATAGGTGTAGAGCTTGCCGGTGAGAGGTTGAAAAGCGGCGCTGGTGCAGACCTTGAATCAGTCCCTATTGGGGTCTAGGGTTGAGAGGGGGAGGTACGCACTTCGTAAGCACATACGCACTTCCATACCAGCCGATACTGTTGAAATTCGATGTAAGCAAGCGGGGTTGCGTGCTGTGCAGCCCACGGTGATACGTACTCTTGCAGCCTGTGGAAATCGCTTGTGATGTACGGGATAGCCTGCGATTCGGAAATACCAAGGCGCCGAGACCGTCAGATATCTAGGCATTGTATCTGCTGTGTTTCCCTCGGGGTCTAGTGATCTAGAAAGGTCCCCTGTGCTTACCGTAGCGGTGATGCTGAAGTCCAGAAGCACGAGGAAGAAAACCGAGACAATACTGAATAGGGCGATATAGAGCTTGAACCCGCTGATATATTCCTCGTCCTCGTCACCGAAGGCATTGTTCGAGTTTGGGGTTACCGTGGCTTCTTCTGGCTTTGAAGCGGTCTTAGAAGCGACCGTTCCATTTATTTCCTGCTCGGCATTGCTATCGGCATGCGTGAGTTTCTCTGGGTCCGGGCCTCCATTTTTCTTTGCTCCCAGGCTTGCTACCACCGTACGTCCGGCCTCTTGTGCTCGGCTAGGGTGCAGCTCGCTCTGGATCGTGTCGGGGGGTAAAGAGTCCCGTCCATCTCTGGGCTCCGAGTGCGTATCGTTTGGTCGTGTCATCTTGATCAACCATTCTATGGCGTGAGATTGACAATGGGGCAGACACTAGCCAACACGAAGTGGAGAGAGAGAAAGACGTCAAATAAGAAGTAAGCGCGGGGATCACCTGTGACGGCACATTTCGAGTGAATTCCGCTGGTTGAATTCCGATCACCGTTCACCGTGCCAACACTCCTTAACGAGGTAAGCAAGCACGTGATTTCTTAGATGCCGCCCGTGTGATCCTGCTCTGGGCCGCTGAAATCTCTGTGTTCCCAAAAGGTCCCGTATGTTGTTATCTGAGATTCCTACTGCCGGTTGCAAGGGCTCGGAAGGGGGTCCCCTTCCGCCCCCTGGGGTGATATGAGTCACAACCGGCGGTCAACTGCAGCTGAGAACCTTGGAAGGGCGCGAATCCAACAGCAGGAAGATTTGCCGCGGGGAAGGCAGTTAGCGGCCACTGTGCCCGCCACTTTCTGCACAGGCAGCCCTCATGCAGGCGAATGCATTTAAGGTAGATCTGCCAAGGCTGCAGTCGGCAACACCCGTGTGCTAATTGCACACCAGCTTCGGCCACACTTGTTCTTCCATTTAACTATCTATTTATCTACTTAGTTACTTACTTCGTCCCCTTAGAGCCTGTGTATAAAATCTTTAACAACTTAATATATTTTCTAGTAATCTTCTTATAAATATACTTTATATTTCCCTTTTGTTCCTTTTAATTTATTCCATTTTTTTATTGACACTACCAATGGCTGACAGGGATTGTATGAGATCAACCATCCATGCTGGAATGTAGTGTATTCTCTTATTTCTTGAGATTATTCATGGACGGCCCAGATGAACTCGGTCGAATCCAGCTCTGCTCTCACGAGGTGTTGTGCGTGCCGTTTGCCCCCGTTGCGCCTCCTTCCGTCTCATCACCTTCTGTTCCATCGGGCAGCCCTCGATCCTCCTTCTCCATCTCCTCCATGAAGCGCATTGCCGTACCCGGGCTTACCCCCCAGTGAGGCGTGTCCTCTGTACAAGTTGGAACCCGCAACAGTCAGCAAACAGGGCGTACGATGGCCTTGAATCAGGATGGCGCTATTTTCATGTCTGCCAACTTACTCCAAGAATGGTGGCGCGCCCGGATCTTCTCATGAGAGTTATTCAACACTTGTTTAAGTGCTTCTAGGGACAGTGTTGGCGTGTCCTTCTTCTGAGGCGGGTGTTGAGCATCTGATTGTCCCGGTACCGCAGGAGCCTCGCTAGGGCCAATTGAGGCCGCCTTGGTCTTGGTGGATTGTGTACCGGCAGACATTAAGGCGGAATCCAGTTGGGTCTGTGACTATGAGACTTTAATGAACTGGCAAGGTAACTATGTATGACGGCCCTGAGCGCGGTGGGAAGTGGTGAGGCTGAGGCCCAGGGTGGAGACTTGGAAGCTGGGAGAGGACTGCGGGGGTTTAAATAGGTACCTAAGCTGCCTAGCCCCAGCAGACGGCGACAGGGGCCAAGCACACCGCCACTGCTACGCCTCCTCCTGCTGCAAAGTCGAGCAAGGCCCCCGCGAAGACGAGTCCTATGAAATAGATCCAGATATTGGTGAGGGGGGTTGGTGGAATACATGGGTCGGCTACCATAATCACGGGCCCTTACCTAGGTAACTTAATTGGCCTGTTAAGGGGTTGGTTGATAGATCGAAGCTGAGTCGGCGAGTATTCGCTGCGACAAATTTTTCAGACAGTCCCTTGATAAATTAAATTGGTCTAGTTGGTAGATAATTTTATTATACGGTTTCATAGTTCTGTCTTGTCTTCTATGAGCCCATTTATGGTAAGAGCCAGCGAGCAACCTTCTGGCCCGGTTGTGTCTTTAGCGAAAGACCGTTCACTGCATATCGGGATCCCAAAGGAGATTTTAATCCCACTAGCGAGTAGCGCGTGCAACCTGACCTGACCTCAAATATGAACGTCGATGTTGAACAATTGGCTCTTGACAGATTTTCGCGTAAGGCAGCGGAGCTACGGCGGCGTGTTTGTGGTAGCGGCGACTACAATAACGATGAATGTGAGGATGTACTGTCATTGAACTTCCGGACCTCGTCCATAAATTGAGAGAGTCACTGCTATCGGACCCAGGGGCTGCGTTGCAGGCACAGTCCCAACAAGTCGTTGCGCTCTGAATGGTGGGGGTTGGTCGAGACGGATCCAATCGATCTGCGGGTTCGTTGAAGATGAGCCGACGACATCACCGGTTGAGTATTCGAGGAATATCGACATTCACGCAATTTTGTAACTAAAACTTGGAGGAACCCGATTAAACACGCTATAACCGCGTATGAATACCTAGGTACCGAGCTGTGGCGTATTGATGTCTCCTACATTCAATTCGCCGGATGTGAGCAAAGAACATTCCAAGTTTCCCCGGCCGATTGTGGTTACCCGTTCTATGTTCACAGATGGACATACTGCTACTTGACCCCGCTGCTTTGGTACTTCTTATGCGGCCTAGAAGCCAGTCGTTTTTTGAGTTGTTGAGAATTGACCTTTACTAGAAATAAAGGGACGTCTATTCAGGCTGAGCTCTCCCTCCCCCGTGTCTATCTATCCATTTCACCTGGGCAATCACGTACTGCGGAAACTTTCTGCCTGGCCGATCAGCCCAGTTACCCCCAGGTCATCCTTCGTCAACAACTTTTCACCACTTGGCAGTCCCCAAGCCCTATCCCCAAGCGCAGCCCAGAATCGCCACATAAGACCCAAAAAGTCAAACGATCCGAACAACTCAGTGAACTTCTCTGTAGATACTGGGACACTGATCGCTCGGACTCCACGCGCGCGAGCCCACATCTGCAGCGACTCTTCCGCCGGGACGACCTCGACATGAGCCAGGACGGTGGTCCCGCTGCGAGTCTTGTCGGGCTGCGCCAGCATGGCAGCCACAAACGGGCCAATGTTGCGGCGCACATCGCCGATGGTCGTGATCGGGGTGTCAGGCGGGTGCGTCGCGAAATGGACGTACATATCGCCCTGTCCGTCGCCCGCGCCCGGGATCAGGTGCGGCGCCAGCGGCCCGTAGTTGTAGTTGCTCGCGTACTGGGAGATGAAGAAGAACGTGGTCTTTGCCAGGAGCTCTTCATGAGTGCGGATGAACTTGTCGACGGCGACCTTGCCCCGGAAGTTGGGAAGGTCGAAGGTGCCATTGCTGAGTCCCACCGAGTCTGGCAGGGTGCTCCAGATGAAGTGCTGCATGCCGGGGGTCTCATGGCAGGCCTTGGCGATGTTGATTCCCTGTCTCTCCTCTGCGGCAATGGCGGCGTCGTTATCGCCGAGTTCTGCCCGCATCCCTGGCATATCCGTCACGCCATACACTGCGTACGATCCAGAAAAAGCGGCTCGCAATGAGGCCAGGTCGTTAAGGTCTGCCTTTACGACCTCAACCTCTTTGGCCTTCAGGTCCTGCGCCGAGGCACTCTCCGGGTTGCGGGTGACGCCACGAAGCTTGAACTGTAGGTTGCCAACCAGAAAGTCGATGATGCCGCCACCTTGGGTGCCAGTAGCTCCAACGATGGTAATGATCTTTGAAGTCATACTATTGAATAGGCTTCCGTGGCTCTTAGCTTGTCTATTTGTTGACAAAGATATTAATATCAAAATTAGATACTGGGTTCAAGAATCTTCGATTTTGTCCGTGTCTGGTCAGTATAGATCGTGCGTTTCTGATTCTTCAATGTCTTTTTTTCGGATGACCTGCACTGTACTTATATCTCGAGGTACGTGTCGTATCTGCAAAATCACAATACAAGTCCGCTCTGTCAACTTGATATTCATAAGTATTGCTTAGAAAAGTCATTTTGTTTAGTGATCCTTGTAGAACAGCCGTCACCTTTCCTGAAGATATCAAATTCTAATGCACTTATTAGGGCGGAAAGTAACATGAAGGTACTATCAGGCTGACTGGGACCACCCACAGTGGTGTTGCACACGGCATCGCTTACTCATGGACACGAAATGTATATGTGTAACGCAGGTTGGCAGGCTCCGCCGAAGGGCGCAGAACCCCACAGTCTGACAGCATCCTGAACTGTGCTTAATGAGTAGATTACTATCCTGTCCGGAATGTAGCTGTTTACCATAGGGCGGCCGCAAGTCAACACTTACGCCATGCTCGATGAATTCGGCCTCATTCGGATTTCTAGATCCCTTTGTGTGATGTAATTCTAATGCGAAGCAGTGGGACGAATTCAGATGATGTAAGCATTGTTGGCAAGCAGACGCGAGTCCCTTTCGAGGGTTGGACGACCAACAGCCCCGAACCCACATCCTAGGCAGCAATTCCAACTAGGTGCCCAAATACAAAGGACATTAACCGCATTTTTACGCCCCCAGCTTCAATTCTTCCACACATTTCGATTGAAGGATACTGTGATTGTATTAAAGATCACTTCAACCATCATGAACGACGGCTCTGGCGAGACTGGAGCGCCGACGGTCTCCAGTCTTGGGCTACTGGACACCGAGCACGTCAATGCGTTTCGGAATGCCTTGAAGAAGGTCTTGACCTCTGGGATAGCGGAGAAGACCTTTTCTGAGATCATTGATGGGCTCCCCACGAAGGAAACCTGGCTCCAGTACGACAACTGGAGCGAGGACCACCCTGTGAATGTGCTGGGTCACGAGACGATCTGTGATGGGGCCCGCGAGAAAGCGAGGAGGTTTCGCGACGAGGTTGATATTTACGTACTTTCATTCCCTTCCAATGTGAGTGTCTCCTTTTTATTTGCCCATACAAATTGTTCGCCCCAAACTCCGTGCAGAGGATACGTTCAGATATTGATGCTTCCTAGAGCTTGCATGACTTTCAGCGGGCAGAACCTGGGACCAAAGACTACCTCCTAAGTCTCATCGAGCTATTAGCCAGATCTTGCCACCAAATAGCCGCCCATATATTCCAGCTTGATGACGGTGTCCATAAACGCAGTGTCTACGAGGCGTGGCGCGATGCACCTGTGGATCTGCAAAACAATCCATGGCGCCGGCGCCGAGCACCTGCCGTATTTTTTCATCCGTGGTACTATGTCTATAAGCAATACCCTGGTGGCATCGCGAACGTGGTAGGATATTGGGCAGAAGCTAGAATCTTCGGTGGCGTTGTGGTGTTCGATCGTGGACCCTCTGGGGTTGAGGTAAGCTCATTTGCTCTTTCAACCCAATATTATGCCACAAACGTCGCAGCAATCACCGATTCTGCTCAAACGCTTACATGATTTTGTGTTTTTGTTGGCAGCGAAGAGAAGTTTACATACACGGTGGCCACCACGAGGCTCCGTTGACACTATTTCCACCCACTTCAGACCAGCTCGAGTCACTGGGACAGTATCTTTTGCAACCGGGCGATGGTCCATGCCCCCTGCCCATCGAGTCATCAATCTTGAATGGCTACCGTTACCATCCGCATGACGCCATGTCGCGTTACAACATCTTCCGTGATCGATACGAGAGGAACGAGCCGCAGACGCGAAGCGATCATCGCATATTTATGGATGGGCGGAATTGGCCCGAGGTGCAGTATCTCTTCAAATGGATCGAGCTGCAGGAAAATAAGAGATGGGAGGGCATAGAGATAGATGAGGCAGAGCTGGCCGCTGTCGAAGAGGGCATGCGCCGTATCACGCCGTCGTCGCCTCAGTGGGTAGATCCCAAGGCGGCGACAGAAGATACCTAGGTAGTTTGTAGTGCTTGTAAAGATTTTCCAAGTTCTAGTCGAATTGACCTTCTTGAGCGACATCCTATGGGATCGCTCGCGGTCCAGTTATTTTAGGCACATTCGTGCTGTGTTGTGCAACTTTGCCTGATGTAAACGAATTAGGTCCCTGAACCGTACACCACGATCTTGGGATCACGCACACCAAGTCTGAACAGGCATCCGTGGTTGGCTACCGATTGAGAGGTCCTTTGACCAATAAGCAATGTTCCTGGGTTTGCTTTCTATTCTCTCTCCATTGCATTTCTCATATGCTCACTGCAGCATTAGCCCTCTCCCTTATGCACACCTTAGCCGACGAATCATTGAATCCCAGCTCCAACAAGTGCAAGTTCTTGGGCCGCTGCTCGGGGCCCAGATTCATTTCCCCGCTCTCAACGAGGCTGACATCGTATTCCATCAACATCTCCGCAAACACCAGCTTATGTTTCTGACGCTAATGAGATTGAAGATGATGTCCGGGACTACGCTGCATTAGATCTCAAGATTGATATCAAGACCTATATGCTCTGAAAGAAGAAAATTTACTATGTGTATTTGCGCGAGCAGCAACGGGGGGGGGGGTTACAAGATTTCAAGTCGACTTGGAATTGTCAGACAGCACTTATGCTTGAATGGTCCAGGTGTTGTGTTTCGTTTCCCACTCATTTTGTAGCTGTTATTAGTGTCTTGGTAGAAACTCTGCTTGTGTGTATGCTTCCTTAATATTCTTAGCAGAGATGAGTGACTAATGCGTTTCAGGATATGAGAGGCCCCATCGTCCTGGAGCACGTAGGCGGATGTCTGAAGGCTGAATGAACAGTCTTGTTTGCGAGTGTAAGTGATAGCAATGGTCAGGCTCATGGACGACTTACGTGTTCTGCAAAATTATCTTCATATTGAATATGATCAGGCCAGAGTTCCTAGCTTTCTGCCTTGACTATGTGGGATTGGGATGGCCGGTGCCTAGGCTCCAGTGGTACCGAGTGAAAAACATGCAAGCTTGGCCTCATCCTAGTTTCCCTGTTGGAACTGAGCTCCGACTCCCAGCAAATCATTCTTCGTGCGTTCTTTGTTCCTCCCTCCAGGTTGCTCATGCTGGTGTGGGTTCTGGTTTCGTGAACATGATGGTGTACCAACTGAGCCGTGCTGGGCCGTAGTGCTAGCCTGGTCGTCGGACGGCCAGTTACGACCACTGGGCTTGGTCAGCCAATACAGCTGGCATCAATAGCGAGTATGGCTGGGTAAACCAATAGGATCTGGACTGAACGAAATGGAATAGTCTGGTGACATACCTGCCAGAGGATGATCTGAGGACTGAATCCTTTTTGTTCGGCATCTTGGATCAGATAGGTGATCTTGTGCAATGTAGCTGTGAGATTTGAAAAGATAACTGATAAAGGAATATTGGAAAATGATCAGACAGAGGACAGAAAGCTGTTGACCAAAAGAAGATCTTGGATGGGAATGCGGGCCAAGGAGCCGTAAGAGAGATCGAGTATTTGTATTCGAGACAGATGACAGATACCTGAACGAAAAAGGACCAAATCGGTCTGTTCCGACCGTCTGCCATCATTTTGTTGCTGCCGGTGAGCGTGCCTGGAACAAATTTGCAGACGAGTCTCCAGATGTCGTCGCCCGGGTAGACCGAATCAAGAACTACTGGGGCCGTTCTCTTCTCAATTATTGGCCAGTCTTCTTTTGTGAGTTTCCAGAGCGGCCCAAACGAGGCAACGCCTTCACCATTAATGGCTGGTCTCCTTTTGGAAGTTCCCCAGCTTGAATTTTGCAACCACACCCGACCCGTTTGATATGCAGCGGATCGCAGATCAATGGGCTGCGCAGGGGGCTGATCCTCGATTTTTCACTAATGTAATTGGTCAGTCTCTTTTTGCGATGAGGCTGAATTCGTGTGTGCTAAAATATGTGAGCGGGACGTCCTGGTCATCACTTCACAGCCTCCAACGTGAAAGACGGTCTGCCATCAGGCAGGTAATGTCGCGTGCAATTAAAGTTCCCGGGGCCGCGCACCCGCATTAGCTGCACCTCTGGCTTGGAATCGACAGGGTTCGTGGCCGACCGTCCTGCTGCCTATTCACAATGTGATTGGCCATTCTCCTTTTGTTGCGCGTGTTCCGCAAGCCACAATGATCTTTGTGGCACCCTAAGTTCAATCTGCTGTTTTGGGAAGCCCCTCGACTGCAACGTTCATGACTTTAGCTTGCTGCGGTGATTGGCTGCTCTCTTTTTGTTGCATGGAATCGGCGGGCCACACGGCACAGCTGTGCCCCTGCAGGCACGTTGCAATGCCCGATTGGCGGCTCTCTTTTTGACACCACACGGCCAAGGTTGCCTTCCTGTTCCTGGTGTTGCAAATTGAGTTCGCAGGGCGACCCGTTCAGTTGCCTGACGCGCCACGGCCTCCTCAGCCTTCAACTCCGTCCACAACGTTGCCAGTTTCTACATAAATAAAGGCAGCCCCGTGCTCCCTACTTCTGTTCCCGTCTATCTTTCCCATATCAGACTTCTTCTGCTTGATATCGTCTCTGATTAGTCTCTTCCCATTGATTTGACCACTTGCGTCCATGGATCTCGCACGCAGCTACATGGACCTGCCCTACGAGCAAAGATGGGAACCCCTCAAACCAACCATTGTGCGAATCTACTTGGACGAAAAAGCCACCCTTGCGCAGCTTGCACAGAGGATGGCTGATGAGTTCAACTTCAAGGCTGAGTAAGTCAAGTCATGCACAGGCTGCACATACCTGTCTCAGAGAAGCGGCCTCGGCTGCCCGGAATCTATTGTGATCGACTGAGTCTGATTCAAGATAGGATTCATCAGTATCGGTACCACTTCAAGAAATGGGGGATCAAGAAGCGAACCACCACTGAAGAGAAGGAAGCCGTGATAACGGCGTTAGGGAAACGACGGCGTCAGGGTGTCAGGACGTCCGATGTTCAATTTGAGCAGGGTGGATCGTCCAAACCAGTCGACAAGAAACAACTCAAGCGCCATATCAACGATTCGATCCGGAGACAGCCTATTGTCCCACCTCATCCGGGCGTGTAAGTCTAGAATTTATGTGAATGTTTATGCACTCCCTGCGGATGGAAGCTTACTCGTCTCAAGGTTCCTCAGTCACAACTTGCCGTACGCCGCGCTGATTCGGAGGATCAGAGGCCATTCCAACGACAATCCATCGCCCCTCAGCAACGGCCCTCAAACCCCACCCTACCTTACAGTGCCAAGTCCCCATAGCCAGAGCAGCCCTCAAGATGCACCGTCACCAACGAACGAGTTGCTGCACAAGAAAGTCCTCATCGATCGGTCGCGTCTTCTGCTGTCTGGCCGAGAATTGGAGCTGATGAAGCAGATGACTACTGAAGAGAGAAGGTAAGCATTGACCACCCGATTGACCAATGCACAGTGGCCCTTACTTATTCATTGATTCAGAGTTACTGCCGACTGGCTGCATGACTTTTGGATGTTCTCTTTTGTCACTACAAAGTATTGGGGCAAGGGGCCAAAGGATTGGACGTTACCGTTGATCAACGCCAGGACTCTGGCTCTGCCCTCGAGTCATACAAGCAAGGTCCGTATGCCAGAGCTCGCACATGCCTCATCAGTGGCCAGCGATATGTTTGACCCTCCGACGCAACTGTGCAATTGGTCAATTCACTATCAGGAAGACACGCGATATGAACCGATCGAGCCACAGCCGAACCACTCGGCAGTTGATGCCGACCAAGACATTGATGACGAATCCACCTGGAAAGACTGGGAGAGCTTTCATAACCGAGACTTAACAACCACAATGAGTCAAGGGCTTCGGAAGAATCAGTTCACAAAGCATCATGCTGAAGAGCTGCCTTTGGATCTGGGCCTTATCACAGATACGGCGATCAGTTCCTCGAAAGACGCGACAACAGAAGCAATTGGATTTGCCATCATAACCCGAAATCTTAGTGTCTTATCCAATCTCTTGAGATATGGCGACGTTGACCGGGAATCTCTCCGCGAAATATGGCCTTTTCACCTTGCAGCCAAGTTTTTGGATGGTTCAAAAGCGTGTTGTGGGCTGATGGACCATCTCGTTCAAAATTTGTCAGCCGAGACCTCAATCGGAGTGAACTATACCGACCACCTGGGAATGACAGTTTTGGACACACTATTTACCTCAATACTGCGGTCACACACGTCTCTAACACCTCTTGCGGTGAAGGATAACCTCAGTACTTCTGAGACTACTGTCGAAGGAAGTGACGTCGATATCTGTGGGAGATGGGACGCAGACTCACCATGCATCCGCCACCTTCGTGCGAGGGGAGACGCGGCTATCCCGAGTGAATGGAAACACATGTTTTGTCATACCTCAGTACAAACCATCTGTCATTGCATCAGCTCAATTTTCATGGGCCCTTGGCCTCCCAGAATTAACGTCGTCAGCGGCTTGTTCCGAAGACGATGTCGATCCTGCGGCGCGGAGCTCAAGCTAGGAACGTTGCACGCATTTGTGCTCATTTGTTTCCATGTAGCCAACTCTGGTATGCCTGGCGAAACACTTTTTGGCATGCTATCTTGTTTGACATCTCTCCTGACCTTCGGAGCTGACCCGACTGCATCTGAAGAGATTTCAATCTCTGCTGTCCTTGGACTTGATGAAACGGGAGAGTGCCAGCATCAACCCCTCAACGCGGCTCAGTTAGCTTCTGCTGTCCCAAACGAATTCATCATTTCGTGGACGCCAGAAGTTCAGCTGGGGTGGGAAGCCGTACAAGAGGTCCTAAATCATCGGGTCGCTTGGCGGCAAGAGTCACTCGCGAACGCCCATCGTGGACCGTATAGCTTCTTGAGCACGGGCCAATATTGTACGTATCAGCCATCACATCTTGGTAAAGAATGCACTGATCAACTTCATGGATTTGGTTATGGTTCAAAGATAATGCATGGGGCTTGTGGAGATGCACGACTTGGTATGATTTGGGCTGCCATACAAGTCGAGCTTTTAACATACCGGAGGCTCAGTGAGGAAGATCCTTGGCTATCCTGGATGTTCGAGATGCGAGATGTCATTGAAGGGCTGCGAGCAAATCACGATTCGATTCTGCGCCGTCTCGTAGAAGAACGCGGACAGAATGCGATCCGAAAATTTTCGCATTGCGGCATATTCTCAGATGCAACGCACCCTGGATGTGTGAGAAGAGAAGAAGCATGCACCGTGTACTTCGCCAATCTCGATGATTGGAAACGAACGACATTTATACCTTCTAGGAATTCTTTCAGGGTTTTCAGTTTTGACTTCAGAGATTTCCAATAAGTCATGATGTTCTACAGAATAGCTTGATCGTTGACTTCTGAAATGTCTTTCTGCAATATATTTCTGCATTTTATTGGCCCAAACTTGCCACAGCTTAAACGAGGCTGACAGTACCGGCTGCGCACCATCGACTGAAACTCTGGGTTGTGCTGGGCTGGCCACCCCGCCGCATTCCATCTTTATGACCCGAACTGGCAATCGGTGCTGCATTAGCTGGGGTCAAGACTTACCAGGCCTGGTGCAGAGCGACCTCCGCAGCGGCGCCAATAATTTCCGTCAAACCTGCGAGGTTAGAGGGATCGTATCGTCCGTTGTTCATGATAGCATCTCCATGGTCTCTGCACGACCCAGTGTCTTTCGATCAGGGCTGACGGCTGCCCTTCTTGAGCAAAGAATTTGCGGCGTGATTCTCATAGCGTTAGTGTGAAGGACCTGAAGCCAGCGAAAACTTGCTATTTACAAACACGGAGTCGCAAGAGACTGCTAGTGTGTGCTTTTCCGTGTAGGACGCGTACTCCATTATTTCTACATTGTTATTGTCTTTGCACTTTTTTTTTTTTTGAGCACCGAGTGATACCCTCCAGGTCCACCAGAATCTGAATACGGAAGGAGTCAACTGGATCAATGGTTGATCAGAGACCTCCTTATTCAACAGCTGGTAAGTGCGCACAGCTTCTCGGAATGGGAAAACATCATATGTTGTTGCCGTCCACGTCAGACCACTTATATTTGCGCATTACCTAGGAGCCACCAACGACGAATCCGGTCATATCGGACTTTGCGGAATCAACTGCAAACAACGACTTAATCCCGTAAGTGCCCCTGTCGTTTGCATCTCATTGTCTCCGGCTGACCAATAATCCTGGAGAATGCCGATCACTACTGAATCAACACGGGGGAGCAACAACACCGGTATAGGACAGAAATTCATGCTTTATAAAAGTGAATTTTTATACGGATTTAATTTCCAATGTATCGATCACACTGGATCGACCGAGACAAGTGCAACCATGGAGCTCTATTTACAGAGCACGGTTTTCGGCCAGCTTTTGCGGATTGCGTCACCTAATGAAACGTTGAAGTATCCCGACGAGCTTGACCCGTCCTTATGGAAGGTTGCTGTGCAGCAGGGCCCATCGCAGGAAGCGCACCGATCGCGGCAGTCATGCGACCAAGAAAGAACCGAAGGCGAAGCAACCGGATCGGAAACAGCAGTTAAGCGGGTTGAAACCCAGCGGGAAGACATCGAGAGATGCCAGCATTCAAAGTCACTCGCAGACAATTCTTGTGATGTCGCGGTTGTGGGTTGGTACGGTCCTGATGATCCAGAGGTTTGTTTCTACAAACATCACAGATAAGCGCTCAGCCATTACTTACTCATTGTAATCCTGCACAGAACCCCCAAAACTGGCCCAGTAGCTTCAAACACCTCATCGCCTTTCAGATGTGCATCCTAAACTTTGCCGTATACATCGCGAGTTCGATCTATGTCCCCGGCGAGCCGGATCTCATGGAGGAATTTGGTGTCGACGAGGTGGTTGCAACACTTGGGTTGTCACTTTTCACATTGTAAGAGCTTAGCCGAGAGAACTTCGTCCAAGCCAATCCCAGCGTTGACATGTCTCGAATTTTCAGTGGCTACGGTACTGGTCCCATGCTATGGTCGCCCTTGTCCGAGATTCCTAGCCTAGGCCGCACGCACATCTTCTTCTGGACCCTTTTGGCCTTCATCGTATTCCAAATCCCGGTCGGCCTCGCCCCAAACGTTTCCGTCTTTCTGGTCTTCAGATTCATAACCGGCTTCTGCGGCAGTCCTTGCTTGTCCACCGGCGGCGGTACTCTCAACGATATATACCCGCCCACTCAAGTTCCTTACCTTTTGATTCTTTGGCAGTCCGCAGGTGTTCTTGGCCCTATTTTTGGCCCGGTCATTGGTGGGTACCTTGCACCGGCGATGGGCTGGCGCTGGACGATCTGGGTGTTTACGTTGCTGTGTGTTGCAGTGCTGCTTACAATGTTTTTCCTACTTCCTGAAACCAGCGCTGCCACCATACTCTACAACAGAGCCAAGAGGTTGAGGGCTGCTACAGGAAATGAGAATCTCAGGAGCCAGACCGAAGTCGACACGAAGCACCATACCACCAAGGATAAGTTTCTCCTCGTCGGGAGAGCCTTCACACTCACTTTCCTGGAGCCAATTATTCTCCTAGTCGATCTATACGCAGGCCTGCTATATGGTGTGCTGTTCATATGGTTTGAATCATTTCCTATCGTATTCGGTGGCATATACGGATTCGATGTCGGTTCACAAGGTCTTGTGTTTCTCGGCATTCTGGTCTTTACCGTCATATCCGTGGCTGCAGTCCTACTTTGGACCAAACGAGTCCTCGTCCCGGCGATGAAGTCAAGCAATTTTCGCCCCGAGATGGTCCTGCCGCCAGCATTTTTCGGGTGCTTTGCGCTACCGCTTTGTCTCTTCTGGTTCGGATGGTCCGCGCGGGAGAGCGTTCACTGGATTGCTCCGACCATTGGGGCGGGTTCCTTTGCCATCGGTGTTGTCACTCTATTCAATGCCGTGTACACGTATATTGGCATTGTCTACGCACCCTACGCTGCATCAGTTTTCGCGGGTGCTGCCTTATTCCGTGCTTCCCTTGGCGGTGCTTTCCCACTCTTTGTGAGTTTCTATTAGCTTCGTTATGTTCTTTCCAGCAAGACTGGACTGACAGGCTGCTGTTAGGCGCGGGAAATGTTTTACAGGCTAGGCGTCGGCCCAGGAAACTCTTTGCTGGGAGGCATTGCTGTGCTGTTCATGCCTGTTCCCTACGCGATCTACCGAGTGAGTAGACACCAAACGCATTTAGGCCTGGTTATGAGCTGATGATTTAATAGTATGGCGAGCGCATTCGAAGCTGGAGCCATCGCGCACGGTAACTCGCTTGGCCAGGCAGAACAGAAACCTGCTCAGATACCCACATATACTGAACACGGACTCAATATTCTTATCCGGGGTTAAGAGACAGCTTACATCTGGGCTTTGTGGGCACGCTTTCCGGCTGTGGCATGACTTTGTTACTGATCGATTGCTTCCGTGCACACACATTGCTGACTCCATAGTGTGCGAAGCGTGAAGTTGCAAGCCAAGGCAAGATCGTATAGAGTCCTCGAATCCCTCAAAAAGATGCAGCCGATGCAGCCCCATCTAGGCACATATTTCAGGACCGGCGCTGACTTTGGCTGGAAGCACCGCGACTTGAATCTCAAGAGATGTATATGCGGTTGCTCAGGAAGCAATGGTCTGTTTTGTGAGACGTTGTAAAGGGGAGCTGCGAACCTCGAAGCCACCAGCCGAGTTCTCAAGCAATGCATGCGGTTCCCGAGAAAGCATGAGCCATATTCCTGTATCTGACAAATATGTTGAAGATCATATTACGAGAGAAAAAGTATCAGCACCTTCGTAGAAGCTTACATGGTTTTTGTCATACCAAACAATTCGGAAAAGGATTGGTTTTGTCAGGTTGAGTGAGTTCGTATTGAATGACAGCACTAGTAGGTTTGTATCCACTAAGGATTCCAATGGAATCGTACCCGCTGAGGGTCGCGGGGAGTGTGTCCGCGCCAAGGGTGTCAACGAGTCTGCATCCACCAAGAGTTCAACGCATGTTGTGAGACAGGACGTGTCCGAGTGTGAAAAGTCGCCTTTGACCGCAATCTGGCTGAGCTTCACGAGGATTATAAAATGGGCTGCTTCTCCGTCCCGAATAATCGCAATTACCAAGACATCCATCCCATTTCAACTCTCACAGCTGGCAAGACTCACTCAATCCTCACCATCATACCTCATAGCCCTTACTCAGAGCTCTTTGTTATACAGAAAAAATGAAGTTGACCATGGTTTTCGCTCTCGCCCTCGCTGCAGGGGCCTCAGCTAGGAACTGCAAAGTAGGCCTGAACTACTGCGGCCAGACTCTGCTCGACATTGGTATGTCGTCCAAGCTCGCTTTGGCCGACGTGAATCTAACCTATGTCTCGTAACAGGGAAATACCAGCCTCAAATTGATCAGGCACTCGCAGACTCCGGCGCAAGGAATGTCAACGGTGGGAGGGACGACCTGTTTCACTGTGAGGGCGGAGACAATGGTGTCATCAGATTCCTCAGACACTGCGACTACCGGTGCAGTGACAATGGCAGCGACAACAACGACACCTGCAACTAGGATTGTGCGGCCTTGTTCGCTGTTAGACTCAACGACTGAGCATGGGATGCCATCATGTTTTTTTTTAAAAGCCAAGGACAGTCTGTATATATGACCTTTTCGAGAATGCTCGATGAAATATAACTACTGTTTGTGAACTTTCTGTCGACTTCGGAATGGCTTATCAATCGCCGCCCATGAACCTTACTGTCCGATACGATGCAAGTACCCTAACCCATACAAGTCGCGCGGTGGTCGACGGTTTCCTCAAGTCAAATTGGATCGAGTCGGCGCGCCATGAACAATCGTTCACATTCGGAGTATTCGTGAGCTGAGCAACGCAAACTCTTGGTGGTTTGCCGTAATTCGCTGCAGATGGAGGGAGTAAGATGGTCATAATTGCATAGCACGGTGCATGTTCAAAAATGACCTATGACGGCAAAATTGCTGTAGAGACTTCCCTCCACCACAACCACACGAGCCATAAGGCAATTACCAACTCCCACAGCAATGGTCATCTGTACCTTCAGAAGATGAGACTAAGTACCAGACCATCGTATCGAGAACTCGGCTAGTCCCTGGCGCTGGTAGGCAGCCCATGAGCCATGGAGACGCGAAGCCTGCCTCCCGGAACACTCCTGCCATTCAAGACGCGGATGGCAGTCTCAACATCTGCCTGCGTTTCGAAATCCACGAAACAATAATGATGATTGCCAGGCTTTGTTCGCGTTGATGGATGTGGGGTGATCCGTTTGCTGATGGCAACGCTAAGAGAAATTCAATACTTTTAGTTGTCTAATCATTGATTTCTTACACGCTGCGTGCTCAAATCTGACAAGGTTATGGGCGTGGCAGAGAACTTACATATTGAAGCCTTCAAGCAAGCTCTGGACCTCCACGTCATGCTCCACCTGGTTGATCATCTTTCCCAGTCCGCCGAGATACACCCGAGATTTTGCGCCACCTTCTTTCACGCCTTGGAAGTGCTCTATGGCTTTGTAAGGGCCTTGCTCTGAGCGTTGACCCCCAGAAGCATGACTATCATCATCATCCGGCCGCTGGCCTCTCCAATCACCCCATCTTTGGAATGTCGGCTTGTAGTCGGGCTTCTTCAATACTCTATCGGTTCGCTTAGGCTTGCACGGCCCGACCTTCACAGGCCGGTCCCTGATGGTACTGCCTACCAGGCTCTCAAGCGCCGCCCGTGCGCTGTCGGATCTCTTGAAGTCGACGAAACAGTATCCTGGGTTCCGCGCTGTGACGGCGTCGATCGAGATGTGGAAATTCTCGACGTCTTCTTGAAAGCCGTTCGCAGCCAGCATAGCATCAATTTCAGTTGGCTGCACTTCATAGAGGAGATTGCCGAGATAGATGCGCCTGCCTTCCGCAATCTTCTTGGCGGCTTCATCCGTGCCCGAGCTCAGGGTCTGAGAATCCTGGCAAAAGTCTCCACGGCGCCGATGTTGAACAGTGCGAGGGCCGGTGCGATCTTCTCGCCAGCTTCGGCCGGACGTCCGATCTGCCGGCATACTGGTCATGGTAGGGTTGCGGTGGAGAATGACGAAAAGTGATGGCCGGGTTATGGCCTTTGAAGGAGCAAATCAATGACTTTAGAGCAGGGGATACATTTGAAACCGGACCAAAACAAAGGACCGTTGTTTGCTTATGTAAACAAATCCTCGCGCTCCATGAGGCTCAAGAAGTCAAAGACATAGTCTCTTTCTCAGTGATCATATGTGTGCTTCGATAGGTCACTATTTTGGAACTCATCAACTGAGCGCTTATGTAGGCAAGGAAACTATATTTTGTACTGGTGCCGGAATCGATCGGCAAATGCGGGCTTCTCGATCAATCATTACTGAAGTACCTAGGTATTCTAAAGGCCCCAGCGCCCTTATTGAAGGCCATATATGCTCGTAAGCGCCCTGAAAACCATCATTTACGAGAAGTTCTGTAAAATTACGCTATTTCTGACGGCTTATTCTCGGTCTGTGGCACGGCCTATACTTACGAGTCAAGTCGGTATTCTCTCGGTCACTACTATGGAGCTATAGCTATAACTTGGAGACCGAATACTAGCCGAAGAAACGTCTCGATGGAGTGGGCCTCCCTTTGCCTTTGTAAGTCTATAGGAGAGAATGTATCCATCCCTTTTTTCTGACAGCCCTTAATTCGCGATGAGGTCCATTGCCCTCTTAGGTAGAAATGGTTCGTAATATTTTTACACATATCCAATTATTCTTGGTGGTACAGTGTGGGTTGAAAATTAAGGCAGGATTATTATTAGGTATACTGTAAGAATAAAGGGATAAATTCTCTTATCTATAGACCTATAAAAGGAGGGAGGAAGAGGTCTTATTTATCTATATATTTAACTACCTTAATATTCCTACTAGATACTTATAGAAACTAAGAGAAAAGAGATAACTTATATAAAGACCTATTAAGGTATTAATCTATAGATAAAGGAAGAACTATTAGAAATAATATATTTTTATAATCCTTTAAAAGCTAGTTATTATATATATTAGCTTTTTATTATAAAAATAAGGAATTTTAAGTTTTAAAAATAAGTTATTTATATAAAAAAACTTTATTTAAAAGAAAAATCTATTATTTATATAAAGATAGAGTATTTTTACTAAGAAAATCTTTTAAAAAGTAAAAACTTAATATTTATAAAATTTATTAGATATAAACTATTATTATTAGTTAGCTATATATAGATTTAGTTTATTAGTAAAATAAAAATTAAAGAATTTAGTTATTTTATAACTTAAATTTAAAGCCTTAAATATATAAATATAGTTATTTATATATTTAAATTCTACTATATAGTAATTATATATTATTATATTTTATTTTATAATTAAGTATATATTTTATTATAAACTATTATACTATATATATTATAAATTTATATTTTATATAAAATTTAACCTTTTTATAAAAGTAAATTATATAAAGTATATATATATAATTATTAATATATAGTATATATTATATATATAATATATATTATTAAAACTATATAAGTAATTTTTAGTTTTTAATACTTTTTATACTTTATTATAGTTTTTAATATATATTTATATATAACTTTTATATATTATTAAATTTAGAAAAAATCTACTTTTTAATAGTATTATTTAATAATTAAAAACTTTTTATTTTATAGAGTAATTTATAGTATTTAAGAAAAAATAATCTATTATAGAGAGTAAAACTAAATATTTAGATAAACTTAGTTATTTTGAAAAACTTCTCTTTTATTAAAGTATTTTAGATAGATATTTTTATATTTTATATTATTTTTATTATATTTCTAGTATTTAGTATTTTTATTTATTTAAGAATATTTTTATTTAATTATTTTTATATAAATTATATTTTCTTTAGCTAATTTAAATTCTTATTATATAATAAGTTTTATTAACTAGTTTATTAAATTATCTTTAGTATTAATTTTAGTTATTTTTATTAAATTTTTATATATATATATTTATTAAAATAATATATAATATCTATATACTTTATATACTTATAAAATATCTAATCTTTTATTAATTCTAAGGTAATATTATTATCTTTATATATTTTAGGTATAAGAATATTATAGTTTATTTTTAGGTTATTATTAAAATATTTTAATAAATTATAAAAGTAAATTCTCTCTTTAATAGCTTTTTTAAAGCTATATATTTAGCTTTATAAATATTTAATATAAGTATTTTTATTATTATAAAGATTAACTAATAAGGTTAAATATATCCTTATTTTTTAAATAAAGAAAATATATAACTAAAAGTAGATCTTTTATTATTTATATTATTATTTTAGCTAGAGTTATAATACTTTATTAAATATAAGGTATTATTTCCTAAATAGTTAAATTTTTATATATATTAAGGAATTTTAATAAATATCTTTATAGTTTATTTAACTTTTTTAAAGTTTTAAAGTTAGAATTAAATATATATTTAGTTAATTTAGATATTAAATAATATATATTTAACTTAGTTTTTAAACTAGTATATAATAGTAATCTTATTTATTATTAAAAAGACTCTATTTTCTCTTTAAAAGTTTAATATTTTTTTAATACTCTTTTAAGGGTATAAGGTATTAATTCTAGCTTAAATTCTATATTATTTATTATATTATTATATAAGATTTTAAATTTTTCTAATATTTTTATAGTATATCTATTTTAATTTATAATAATAAACTTTTATCTTTATTTATTTTTATATTATTTCTTAAAAACTATTTAATTCTTTTTAATAATTAAGTTTTATATCTTTTATTATTAAATTTATTATATATTTTATTTTATTAATATTTATTTTTAGAATTATTATATTATTTATATAGTAAATAAATATTATTTATAAATTTTTATTTATAAGTATATCTTTATTATAAAAGTAAATTTTAAATTTAACTTTATTTAATATATTAGTTAAATATTTATACTATAATAATAATACTTATTTAAAACTATATATAGCTTTTTTAATAAAACTATTTTATTTTTATATTCCTAATTATTATATACTAAATTAAATAGTTTTATATATATTTTATAATCTATATTAAAGTATAAAAAGTATTTTTAATATTATAGCTTAATATATACTATTTATTATTTATTACTATTATTAATAGTATATTATATATTTTAATTTATAAATAGTTAAAAAGTTTTTAAAAATCTATTTTAAAATATTACTTATAGTTATAAATAATCTATCTAGCTTTATAATAAATAGTTTTTTTATTTACTATTTAAGATTTTTAATTATATTAAGATTACTTATATATTTCTTTTTAAAATCTATCTTTCTAATAAGGTAATTTTTCCTTTAGGTAAAGTAGTTATTATATAAAATTCCTACTCTTTTAAGCTATTTTTCTTATTATTTATAAAGCTTATCTATAGTAATTTCTTAGAAGATTTTAATATTTTTATATATTTAAAGGTTTAAAGGTTTAATTATAATAATAACTATTATAATAATAGAGGATTTTTAAAGATATTTAATATAATATTTATATAGATATCTTTAATAGAATATATCTTTTTAAACTCTTTAACTATTATTTTATTCTTTATAAATTTCTTTTTCTAAATAAGAATATTATTAGTATTATTTTTATTATTATCTAAAGGTACTTTTTCTTTATAAAATTTTTATTATTATTATTATTAGTTTTATTAGATTTATTAAGGAATTTTCTTTCTAAAATCTATATATTTTATACTAAAATAGGTTTATTATTTTTAAAGTTTTAAACCTTATATATAATAGTTTTAAGTATATAATCTATTAGTAAGCTTTATTTATTTTTAAACTTTAATTTTATTTTATATTTATTATTATTATAATAAACTATAAAACTCTATATTTTTATAATAGAAATATTAAGGATTTTTTTAGTTTTTAATTTATAAAGACTTTTATATTTTAATAAGATATATAATTATTAAATAAGCTTTATTAAGTATATATATATATATAGTTAGGTAATAAACTAATTTATTAATAATATATAATATTTAACTAACTAAGGGGAAGAAGTATTATATAAAACACCTAAAGAAGTACTCCCTTACTAAGCTCTACTACTTACCTAACCTACCTAGAGTATATATAGCTTAACTATTATTATTCTAATATAAGTAGTCTTTTCTTTTAATATTATATATACTTTAATTTACTTTTATCTATAGTATAATAGGTTAAGCTACTTATATAATTCTCTTTAACTTAAACTTTCCTTCCCCTTTCTAATTAATATATTAAAGTACTAATTAACTTCCTTCCTTTTAGTATAAGTTAGAGGTTACCTTATATAATTCTATTATATACTATACCTAGCTTCTTCTACCCTTTTAACTTACTTTTTCTTCTACCTTCTTTATATATTCTTCCCTTCTTCTTAGAAAGCTACCTAGTAGCTTCTTTTTATATAAGTAAATTACTAATTTTTATTAGTTAGTTACTTAGCTAAGTATATAAGCTACCTACTATAGAATAAAACTATTATCTTCCTCTTTCTCCTCTAATTCTTCTTCCTCTTTATATAATATATATATATATATTTATATATATATATATTTCTCTTATATATATAATTATACTATACCTTCTTTACCTTTATAATTAATTAACTAACTAACCTCTTTATATAATTATTATAAAAATAGTTCCTACTAGTCCCTTTAGCTAGCTTTAGTACTATATATATTATAGTTATACCTAGCTTCTTATTCCTACTAGTATTAATATAAATTATATACTCTTTTACTAGTTAGCTATTAATATTTATATACTCTCTCTCCTATCCCTCTAGTTCTTTATATACTAATATATAAAATAGAATAAAGAGTATTATATTATTAAGCTCCCTTTATATAATATCTAGATATATATAGGTATTAATAATACTATTTAAGAGTTTATAACTAAGATAATTTATTAAAAGGGTTATTTTTATATAATCCTTATCTATTCTTATAGTATATATATTAATAATTATACTAATAAGTATATAAAGGTTAATAACTACTACTTTTATACCTATATATAACTCTCTAAATTCTAAAATAACTCCTATTCTAAGTATATCTAATAATTATATAGTATTTAGTACTAATATTATAAACCTAGTTTTATTCCTTTATATAAAGACTATAATAATAATAATAAAGGTAGTTCTAATAGTAGCTTTAATAGTAGCTCTCTAAAAGGTAGTTATATAAGTAGTTCCTAAAGTAGTAACTAGGTAAATACCCTTAAAAGCTAGGGTACTCCCCTTATAATTAAATAGATAGATTTATATAGTAGATAGTAGCCTCTTTCTTAAAGTAAGTAGTAGTAGAAATTATTACTTTTTATATAATAAAAATTATCTTATATAAAAGTTAAAATTAAATAAATTCTACCTCTTATAGTCTTTTTCTTTATATAATAACTTAGTATAATTTTTAAATCCTAAATAAAGTACTATCCCTTATATCTTTTATATAATAATAAAGAAGCTAAATACTATCCCTTATTATATATCCCTTATTTAATATATATCTCCCTTATAATATTCTTTAGTCTATATATAGTCCCTTAGCTATTATCTAAGGTCTAATAATAGCTATAGTTCCCTCTCTATATCTTTAAGTTTATACTAGCCTTTAGACTTATATCTTCTCTTCTATATCTCCCTTCTTATATATATCTTCCTTCCCCTAGCTTCCTCTTATTCTTTATATAGCCTTATATAACTTATTTCTACTTCCTCCCCTTTCTTTTATATAAGTTACCTTACCTTCTAAAAAGAAGCTAATATAGTTCCTATATAATCTATATATACTTTAATCTATATTATAATTTTAGTATTTTTAATAAGTTATACTAAAGTACTATTTACTTTTAACTTTATATAAGTATCTACTAAGTTATCTCTTCTATTAATCTAGTATACTTCTATTATTTCCTTCCTTTTATATACCTCCCTTAATAATATAATATTAATTATTAGTTATTTTTATTAATTATACCTAGCTTTACTAGGTACTTATATAAAAATCTAGAATCTATATATATAACTACTAGGATTCTTAGCTTCCCTAAACTATCTATAATTTTATATAAGGTTATACTAAAAGCTATTCTACTATTAAATCTAATTATTATTCTATATAATTTACTTACTAGAATACTTCTAGTAATATACTTATATTTTATTAAACTCTAATATATAATATTCCTTAAACCTTAAAATTAGCTTCTATATAGTTAGTTTTTATCCTAGTATAATTATAAATTCTAATTAGAAGCTTAAATCTTTATTATTTATAAAAGAGCTATCTATAAAGATATATATTTTTATATAGCTAAGATCTAAAAGAATATAAGTAAGCTCTCTTTCTAGGTTTTCTATCTACTATTATAGTTATATATTTAGAAACTTAATATTCTTCTTATTAAATTCCTTAACTTATATAGTCTTTAATAAATTATATACTACTTCTAGCTAATAGATAAATATAATATATACTTCTCTTACCTATTATATAATATATTCTTACTATATATCTAAGCTTTTAAAATTTATTATATAAAACTAAACTAATTATCTCTTCTATATAAAAATAATATTATCTTTATATATAAAGATTATCCCTCTATTAAAGGTAATAAGATACTTTAGAGATAGAGTTTCCTTATCCTTTATATAAAAGCTAGCCTTCTACTATTCTTTTTTCTCTTTTTTAAAGAATTCCTTTATATAAAATATTAATATATTATCTACTTATATCTCTACTATTCTAAACCTTTTAAGATTATTTAGAGTATATAGAAGATATAGGTTATATATTAATTATACTATATTTAGTACTTTTATATAATATTTATAGTATATTTTAAACTAATAAAGACCTAACTTAATAAGTCTATATAATAGCTTTTTAATAAGAAGAATAATATTTAAAAAGTATTTATTTTCTAGTTTTTTTAGTAGTTATATAAAGATTATTTATACTAACCTATTCTTTACCTAAAGGTATACTTATATAATATCTCTTACTTCTATTTATATAGTAAAGAATAAGACTAAGATAAATCCTAGTATAAGTATAAGGTAGTAGCTTATTTACTAAAGGGCTAAGACTTTAGTAAAAATTCTCCTCTTATCTATATCTCTATACTCTTATATAATAAACTATAATTTCTTAATAAACCTAGTTATCTTATTCTTAATCTCTTATATTATATAGATTTAGAAAACTTAAATTCCTTTATACTTCTTAGAGTTATATTATATAAATTAAAAGACTTCTTATATAGCTAATATATCTAATTTAGCTATATTAGATTCTTTATATAAGCCCCTTAGAGTTATAATAATATTATTCTACCTAAGCTTAATTACTAATTTATAATTCTCCTTCTCCTTTATAGTTAAAAATTATTATATAAATAGCTATACTATATAATAGTTTACTATTCTAGTTAACTATTATATAGAGTTCCTCTTAAAGCTTACTATAGTTTATATAAAGTCCTTCTTTCTTAATCTTTCTCTCTTCTAAGATCTTAAAGAGTCTAATATAACCTAAATAGGTTCTATATTATCTAAATCTTATATAATCTCTTCTACTTTATAGTATAGCTTTATATAAGTAGCTCTAAATTATATAAAGTTATTTCTAGTATTAACTATAATATTATAGCTATCTATAGCTTAGATTTTATATAGTCTTACCTATTCCTCTTTCTCCCTTTATACTAGGACTTTATTCTAGAGGAGAAGAGATAGTACTTTATATATATTAGGTTTATTTTTAGTATTAATTACTCTATTAACTTTAACTTCTATATAAATTCCTCTAAGTATTTTTAGAACTTTTTAAACTATAATTATATATATAATAATCTTAAGTAATAGAGGTAAGTTCTATATAATTCTTAGATATATACTAAAAATAAAAAGTATTAGTATAATTCTATTAAGTCTTACTATATTATTTAGAGCTTTAATAGATATCTATAAGAGAGTATTATTATTTATATAATACCTAATTTCCTTCTATTATATATATATATAGAGAAGAATATTATTATTTAATCTTCCCTACCTAATATACTTCTATAGGTATTTCTTTATATAATATTCCTATAATTTATATATTATTTCTAAATTCCTCTAATAAGAAATTTATCTCTAAGTTATATATAATATAGTCTAGTAAACTAATATATATATATATCTAGTACTTATATAAAGTATTTTAGATATCTTATATAAATAGGGACTTTAAGAAGATAATAGTCTAAAAACTTATATTTATATTAATTATATATAATATATTCTTATCTCTAATTTATATAATATCTATTACTACTATTTAGGGGTATAGGAGAACAGACCTTAGGTATAAAAGGGACCCCTAGCCTTACTTTACTTTAGATTTAAACTTAGTAATTAATTAACTTCTCTCTTCTTTTATTCTTATTCTATCTCCTCTAATCAGAGTATTTCCTACTAAAAAGAAGCCCTTAGAAGCCCTCTTCCTCTCTCTCTCTCCCTCCTTCTCTTACTAAGCTACCTTACTAGACACCTAGTAGAATATATACCCTTATACCTCTAAGTATTTATTTTTACTAGTAATCTAGCCTAGACTTAGCTTAATAAGTATTAGAATATCTAGTATATATAAGTATTTAATAAAAAAAATAAAGCTAAAAAGCTATACTATCTTTTCCTCTACTCTAACTCTTTATAACTAAGCTAAGTAAGCTAGGTTTCTTAGAAATACTTAATTATTTAGAAATAAGATATAGATATAACTTACCTTAGAACTAGAAATCTATAAAGTCTTATTTTCTTAGTATAGTTTTTAGTAGAAGAACTATTCTCCTACTCTATATAAGAAAAAAGGAAGATAATCTTCTAAATTATACTCTCTAGGTTCTAATTAGAGATAATTCTTATCTCTAATTAAGTAATAATATCTTAGAATTAATAGAGAGTATTAAAAGAAGAGCCCCTTAGCTTTAACTTAGAGCCTAAATAGAGCTATAATCCCTTTATAGTTTATTTAGTAAAGCTTTTTTAGAACCTTTATACTTAATAAAAGTTTTAGTAAATATATTTTAAAGATTTTATTTATTTAATTACCTAGCTTTAAAAGTAAAAGTATTAATTAGCTAAAAAAAAAGTAATAATATTTAATATAGCTAACTTACCTACCTTAACTATAATATAAAGTAGTAATATAATAAGACTAAAAATTATTATTCTATATAACTCTAATTTACTATCTTTCTTTTAACCTATCCTAATTAGATTACCTCTTAAAGATATAGCTAACTAAGAACTATCTACTACTACTAGCTTTACTAAAAACTTAATAACTACTAGTAACTTTAGTCTCTTTACTATCTCTTTTAAAAGTTTAAATATCTCTAGCTTCTTATTATCTATACTAAGTTCTTCTTAGTATAGCTAGAATACTAGCTTATCTCTACCTCCTAACCTTTATTATATTCTAAAAGATTAAAAGTAAAACTATTCCTCTAAGTAGTCTAAGCTTAAAAGTAAAAGTACTACTTATACTAGTTTTACCTAAATAGAGCTAGGGAAAGAAAATAATTAGGAGTAGTCTTTACTAGCTCCTATTTTACTAGCCTATAAACTACTATAATTTAAAACCTTCTCTATTATAGTTCTTTCTCTATAAGCTATATCCTTTATAATAAATAACCTTAACCTTAAATAATTTAATAGAATAAATATCTTCTAATTAGTTTCTAATATTAAAGATCTTATATAATAATTCTTATATCCTAAAAACTATACTTTAACCTTTCTTAAATAATATACTAAAAGTTAAAAACTTATTAAAACTATTAAAAGAATAATTACTAACTTATATATTTAGTAGAAATAAAAATAATAACTTATTATATACTTTAAAACTAATAATAAATCTATATATACTAATTTAAATAAAGTTATTAAGAGTCTTTATAAAAGTAATCCTAGGAATAATTTATAGGAATAGAAAGCTAGAGTTATAAAGTATAACTAAGTATTTAATAAATTTAGAGAAACTCCTATTAACTCTATCTAGCCCTTCTTTAAGTATCTCTTTATATAGATTAAGAAATCTTTACTATTTAAGAAATCCTCTAGTCTTAATCTAAAAACTATTTCTTAGTTTAAGTTTAAAATAGTTATCCTAGACTTTCTAAATAGGGAAATTAAATACTCTAAGTAGGAACCCTATAGGTTTAGTATTAACCTATAGGATTATTCTATTAGAACTTCTTTAAATAATAGTTCTTATACTAAGCTTAAAATTAGTTAATAACTTTATACTAGTTCTAATTACTTAAAGAAGAGTAGTTAGTACTCTATTACTAATAAAACTATAAATACTCTTACTAAAAGTTTAGTTAATATAAAGATTAATATTATTAAGTTCTTTTAGCTAGAAGAAGATAACTTTATTAAAATTTAAAGGTATATAAAGCTCTAATTATATAATAATTAGTAAGATAAGCTTAGTTTACCTAACTTTAAAGTAGTCTATACTAACTAAACCTATCTTAGCCTAAATAATAGAATAATAAATAATAATAAAATTATTTTACTAACTATTTCTATTATCTAATATTAAAAAGATAGCTCCCTAAAGTTATATTATAAGTATTTAAAGAATAATTATAATACTTATAAATATAATTAGTTAAGTACCCTAACTTTATACTAACTAGTATACTATATAAAATAAAAAAAAAGTTTAATAATACTTAGTACTCTTAAAGAAGTTAAAGAAAAGCTAACTAAATATCTTAACTCTAATAAAGTCTAAAGGTATTAAAACTAGCCTAAAGTTAGCCTTTATAGATATATCTAAGGCTACCTTAAGTTCCTCTCTTAAAAAAATTAGATAGACCTCCCTTATATCCTAAGATACTAGAAACTTATAGAATAGGACTTCTTACTTAGAGAAGATACTATCTTTAATAGCCTAAAAGTCCTCTATAAGCTAAACTATTATAAATTAAAGTAGATTAAAACTATTACTATATTATTTAATATAGAATAACTATTAGTATAAATTAAAAAAGAACTTAATTACCCTATTAATATATATATCCTTACTATTATTATTAAAAAAAAAAAGGTAATAGCTAATATAGCTAATTAGAATAATATAATATTTAAGCTTATCCCTAAATTACTAAAACTTAAGATTTAAGTATAATTTAAAGATAAAAAGGTTAGTAGCTACTTAGGCTTAAAGTTAAAAAGAAAAAAGGTTTTAAAATAAAAACCTTCCCCTTCTAATACTACCCCTATATAATAAAAGAATATATACTAGTCTAATCTTAGCTAAAATAGCTTAAACTTATAAGCTAGGATAAAGAAAGATACTAATCTTATTTTTAAGCTTAAAAAAGTAGTAGCTTAGATAATTCTAGGTAAAATAGTAAAGATATATATATTAGACTTACTAGTATTAGATAAAACTAATACTATTTTAATTAGATACCTATAAGTACTCTAGAATAAAGTAAATATTTTATTATAATATCCTTTTAAGCCTATAATAGAATAAAGATATATTCCTAAAAAAAAGTATATAATCTCTATTATTAGTATAGCTAATATATACCTTAATTTACCCTTAATTAGTTACTAGGTTAACTCTATTTCTATATCTATTATTAATATAGTTAATAAGAGCTATTATAACTCTATATTCTTAATAGTAAGAATAGGGAGTAATAATTAGTTACTAATACTTATTTTTCTAGATACTAAAGCTAAGATAAACCTACTTCCTCTTTTATACTATAACTAAAATAGTCTCCTCTTTAACCTACTTAAGAATATAAATTCTATAATTTATAATAGAGAATCCTTAACTCTAATTAATATTACTAAAACTTAGGTTTATATTATAAAGAACTTTACTAAGTAGATTTTCTTTATAGTTAATAATATTACTTATAATATTATATACTATATACTATTTAGAATATCTTTTATTCTTAATATAAACCTTATCTTTAAGAAGTTTAGAGGCTATCTCTATACTTATATAACTCTAGGGGGTTTAAGGATTATATATAGTCTTAGTTAGAAGAATTAAATTATCTTTAATATTACTACTATTAATAGAGCTAAGATACCTAATAAGTACCTACTATAAACCTTATCTATATCTATTTATTTAAAAAGCTTTAATTAGGATCTAGTCTATATTAGGGAGCCTATATAGGGACTAATACTTAATATCCCTCTTAATAAGGGGGATAAGGTTATTAGGATTCTTATAGATAACTATATATATAACTTTAGTATTAAGGTTATTAAAGTAGTCTAGGCTAAAGTTAAGGAGATCTATTATAGAGAAGGGTTAGTATAACTTAAGCTATAATATATTTATAGATTATACCTTATAAAGAGGGCCTTTTATATTTAAAAATAAGTTAATAAAATCCTATCTTCCTTTACTATAGCTAAGGCTATTAGAAGGGCTATAAAGCTTATAATTAAAACCCTATATAAATAAGTAAAGGTAAAGGTTTATTTAGTTAATAACTACTTATCTAATAGTTTAGTCCCTAAAAGTACTATTAATTAGAAACCTCTATATAAGGAGAAAGTTAGACTACTTATAGAAAAGAATAAGGGAAGTAAATATAATATATAAATATATTCTTAGTTTATAGCTATCCTTACTAGATTATACCTTACTCCTAATTACCTAACTATAATTATAACTAAAGGCTATAATAACTTCTTAGATAAAGAAAAAGAAATATTTACCTATCTTCTTTTTAATAGAGAGGCTATATTAGTCTAGGAATAATCCTATATAGGTTAAATTAGTACTAATATAGCCCTACTTTAAATAATTAAAACTATTTTATATAAAGTATACTAATATAAAACTATATTAATTCCTAGAGTAAATAGAGATATTACTATTAAAATACTTAAAAATTATATAGCTAGTAGTATAATTAAGGAGTCTTATATCTTTTATAGGAATAAATAGTTCCTTATTAAAAGAAAAATAGTAATTTTTACCTAATTAATAATATCTCTAAAGTAAATAGAGTTACTATATAAGATACTTTTATACTCTTAGTAGCTAATAAATTCTTAGAAGAGTTTATAATATACTAAATTCTATCCTTACTTAACTTTTTTTTAGAATATAATTAGATTAAACTTAATAAGAGAAGCTAGGATATTATAATATTTACTATACTAATTAGTCTCTTTAAGTAGTATAGAATTCCTATAGGTACTACTAACTCTATAGCCTAGTTTATATATTATATAGTTTACCTCTTTTATAACCTTATTCTAATAGTTTACTACCTATTCTTTAATAATATTACTATTAAAAGTTTAGTTATAAATTATAAAGGAGAGCTTCTTCTTAATTTACTAAAAGTTAGGTACTTTATAGCTAAGTATATTAAAAACCTTAATAATATACTTTATAATACTAAGCTTACTAGTAGTATTATTAGTACTATTAAATTTAAATAGTATAAAAAGTAAGCTAATATTATTAGATATACTTATAGTACTTTTAGGAGGGCCCCTAGTAATAAGAAGATCTTTAAAATTAAAGAATAAGAAACTTATATAATAGTTTTATAAGTTTAGTTATTTCTTAGTTTAGTAAACTTCTATAGAGCTTAGATTCTATAGTATAGAATTATAGTAAGGCTTTTTTTTAACCTTTTAAAGAAGAAGGTATAATTCTTATAGAGTAATAACTACTAAAAAGCTATAGACTTAATTAAAGTAACTATTACTATAAAGCTATATCTAATTAATA
This sequence comes from Diaporthe vexans, assembly GCA_021188095.1. NCBI lineage: Eukaryota > Fungi > Ascomycota > Sordariomycetes > Diaporthales > Diaporthaceae > Diaporthe > Diaporthe vexans. The sequence continues at coordinate 6,341,945 of JAJLLZ010000001.1, read as the reverse complement.
TTAACTATACTAGAAAAGATATTATTCTTATAGTTAATATAAGCTTTAATAGATAAAGCTATTATTTTATATAGAATATTAATAGAGTTTACTATCTAGTATAGTATAAAAGTAGATTTTAGTTAAGTATAGAAAAGCTTTATAATACTACTAAGTAGAAGTATTATATAGTTTTTATATAATTAGATATCTATAGTTTTATATTTATAGGGTTTACTTCTTTCTTAAGACTAACTCTAATATTTTAGTATAGTAATTAAAAAGATTACTTATAGATATCCCTAGTACTTTAGTTATAAAATAACTAGTAGTAATTAGGATATATAACTTTACTATATAATATATTAAAAGTTTAAATAATATAGTAGCTAATACTTTATTTTAAAAGCCTTTAAGCCTATCTAATAAGATTAACTATACCTATAAAGGGGATATTAAAGATTAGTATAAACTTATTTTAAGCTAGGTATCTATACCTAGTAAGGAATTTAATTAGAAACCCCTACTATAGAAAGATTATTTCTAATTTAAGAAATTATACTATATTATTTATTTCCTTATATATAATAAAGTTCCTATATACCTTAAAGGAAAGTAAAAAGAAGGGTTTAAAAAGTATATCTTAGAGTTTAGACTCTATAACTAAATCCTATAAAGACTACTAGAAAAAGGTCTCTAATATAGAAGGGTTATAGATAACTCTAATTAGAAGCTATATATTATCTAGAATACCTATACTCCTCTAAGGTATAGAGAAAGGGATATAATATATAGATATATCTAAGCTATATACTACTAGAAGTAGATATATATTAATATTAAAGATACTATTACTATATATACTAGATATACTAAATAAAGCCCTTATATTTATAATAATAGAGTAGTATTTATAACTTTAGATAGCCCTTTTTTAAAAATCTACCTAAATATATAGTATCTACTATCTAATTAGGGGTATAAGTACTTTATTAAAGTTAGGGATAACCTTATAAAGTAGGTTAAAGCTATACCCCTTTATATTATAGACTTAAAAAATATAAAGAAGTTTTTTATCTAATATATCCTCCTTAAATAAAAACTTCCTATAAAAGTTATTATTAATAAAGGATAAGAAAACCTTAGGGAATTTATAACCTATTTATAAATAATTAGAGTCTATAGAGTCTTACTTTCTATATATAACCTAATAACTAATAAGCTTATAAAGTAAGAGTATTTTATCCTTATCTTTACTTTATAGAAGATAATAGATAAATATAAGATTTAAAGCTAGAAGTAAATACTATTATATACTCTCTTTACTAACTAAATATTATTATAATAGTCTTATAATAAAAGTCCTTTCTACCTCCTTTATAGATATAACCTAATTATACCTATTAAGACTAATATTCTAACTTAAAGAGTTTAATAGTAGAGCTTTAAGATAATATTTAAAGATATATTAGTATATTAACTATAAGTACTACTTACTTTTAAAGAAGATATCTAGTATATATAGGAAAGTATTTTAGAATATAGAGAAAAGCTATAGCCTAAAATATATATAAAGGATTCTAAAAGCTATAGCTATTATAAAAAAACAACTTTATACTTATTATTAATAAATAGTAGAAAACTAACTATTCCTCTTTCTATAAGCTTATATATTAATAGTTTAGTCTATATATTATAGATAATATCTAGCTTAATAATATTTATAAACTATAAACTCCTAATAGAATCCTAATTAGTAATATATATTTACTAAGAAGGCTTAAAAGATTTATTAATAATAAAGATATCTAGGAACTTAATAGTCCTCTACTCTAATTACTTAAAAATTCTATAGTTAAGGGATTATTAGAATACCTTAGCTAAGAACCTACCTTCCTTAACCTTATAGTATCTATTCTAACTATAAATTAATAAGATAATTTAGCTCCTTCTAATTAATATTAAGACTAATTCTAAGTAATACTATCTACCTATATTACTTACTAGAGTAAATCCTTATTATCTCTATCTTCTACTTCTTCTTTATTTACTAACTCTACTATTAACTTATATTATAGGCCCTTAATAAGATCTTAAATATAATATAAAGTAAGTCCTTTAGACTAATAATTTTTTATTAATATTCTAGTCTCCTAATTAAATAACCCTTAGTAATCCTAATACTAGTCTTTCCCCTAAACCTACTTATATATATTTTTCTACCTTATATTACTATTTAGGGGGGGGAGGGTTAGTCCCTACCTTATCTATATACTATACTATATATATATATATATATACTCCTTATAAAAAAATTTTTTTTTTTTAGACTCCTCCTTTAGTAAAGTATTATTATATTTTTTTAGTTCTAATTAGGATACTATTACTATAAAAAATAGATATCTTACTATTACTTTATAGTTATTAAAAGACTATATATCTAATACTACTATAATATTACCTTTAAATATATAGAACTATTACTAATTAGGTATACTACTTTTATAGTTAGAAAGTATTTTAATTATATTACCTTACTTAATTTTAGTATTATTAAAAAAGTAATATATAAGAATAGTCCTTTCTATTTCTTATTTCTAGTACTTTAAAAAGGACCCTTATCTTTATCTTCTACCCTAATTACTACCTATTATCCTACTCCTATAGCTTTCACTCCTTAGGCTTTAGCTTATAAGACTATAGCTTAACTCTAGTAACCTACCTAATAGACTCTTCCCTAGCCTTATTAAAATTATACTCCTTTAAAATCTAGTAATACTTACTAAGCTTTATCTTAGATATAAGTATTCCTTTAAAGTCCTCCTAATAATTACTTATAGTATTACTAATTAGTTTAATAAAGGAGTTTATATTAAAGTTATATACTCTATCCTTAATAAAATAGATATAGTTAGTATAAGTATTCTTATAGAACCCCTTAATAAAATAATACTTAAAAAAAAGGACTATAACTAGAACTATACTATCTATAAAGTACCTCCCTATTTATATTATATAGTAGTTATAAGGGCTTAGGTTATAGTAACTAAAGAAAGTAACTAAGAGGGCTACCTTATACTAGATATTACCTTATTTATAGAGTAGAGATATATACTTACTATAAGATAGACTACCTACTTTTTTAATAAATACTTTATTTATACCTAAGGTAATTAGCTTAATAGTATTATAATATAAGAAGTCTTAATCTTTATTTACTAGAAATAGCTTAAAAAGAGTATAGATATTCTTCTTATTATTTAATTTATTAAGTACTTAGATTATATACTATTTCTTACCCTTACCTATAATACTATATATATTAATTCCTTTAGTAAAGATATTATAGTTTAAGCCCTTAAAAGTTTACCCTTATCTAAGTACTCCTCTCTTATTAAAATATATATAAATACCTAGGTTTTAAAGAATATTAGCTATATTATAGTTAAAGATAAAAGCTTAAGGCTTTTAAAAAACTTTATTATATCCCTACTTATTATTATCTTTACTAGACTAAAAAGAGGAGCTTATCTTATAAAAAAGTATAAATAAGAGAAAGAGAGTATAGTTTAGCTTCTAATTAGAAGTATAAGATTATATAGCTTTATAATAATAAGAGCTAATAGGAGTAAAGTAGTTACTAGTAATATATAGTAAGAGGGGAATTAATTAAAAGAAGGTTAATAAGGGAAATAGTTTTAAGAAAAAGAGAGGATATTTAAGTAAGGCTACTAGTAACTAGTAACTAGTAGTAACTAGTAACTAAAAGCTAGTTTATTAATTAGAGACTAACCTTTTAAGGACTCTTTTAAGAGTAAATAAAAGGAACTATTAAAAAGAGATAGTCTTACTATTTAAATAATAATAGTATAACTCTTTAGAGATACTAGTTACTCTACTCTACTTACCCCTTCCTTCTACTATTTAAGTTAGAAGGATCCTTTAGCCTTCTCTTTTTCTTCTTTATTTATTAAACTACTTCTACTAGTAGCCTACTCCTCTAATTAGATAATAATACCTTATCTTAAGGCTAGTATCTACTTCTATTAATTAGTTTCTTAGCTATAAATAGACTATTTACCTTATAACCTTCTTTCTTTACTTAAAAAAGAAAGAAAGGTATAAGTCTTTTAACTATTAAGTACCCTTACTTTCTTAAAATATTAACTAATTATTTATTAACTACTTTTACTAATTAATCTTTATATACTATTAAATCTTTTTCTTTTCTATACTTATCTACTAACCTCCCTAGCTAGCCTATATAATATTCCTTAAAGGCTAAAGCTTAGTTACTTTCCCTTTACTTTAATAACCTTCTACTCTATTACCTAAACTTTTCTAACCTACTCTACTCTTTACTTTTCTACTTAATTTACTATAGTTAGCTTTAATTACTATTATATATAGTAGAATCTAAGAAAGCTAGGAGTAATACTTCTAGTAATAATAGGAAGAGCTATTAGTTAAGTAGCTATATATTTACTCTAGTAGGCTCTAATATTACTATAAAATCTCTAATTTCCTTATCTACTCTTAGTTATACTTCTATTTCCTAGCTTTTCTAATTAAGTAGTCTTAACCTAAATATACTAATTCCTTTAATTAAGTAACCTAATACTATTAATTAGAACCTATAAATCTAGCTTTTATAACTACCCTTTTATAGTAACTTTAGAGATAACTACTAAAGAGTTTAGTTTCCTAACCTAGTTAATACCTATAACTAAATTATATTTAATAAAGATAAAAGTACTAATCTATTCTAAAACCCTTTTAAAACCTAGGTCTTTATAAATAGGCTCTAAGTCTAAAATATCTAGAGTAATATAAAGTATATAAACTATCTACCTTATTATAATAATAGTAATTATTATATTAATAGGGAAGAGCTTAATAGAATTCTATATAGCTATTTCCTTAGAATTAATCTCTACCCTATATTATACTTATTCTCTAGGTTAAATAATCTATAAGGTAAGTATTAGGGTTATTTACTTCTTAATATATATAATATAAAGAGCCTCTTAGCTATTAGAGAAGAGCTTTATAGTAATTAGCTTATAATACTTCTTAAATAGTAGCTACTTAACTTTAAAAACTTAGTTTTCCTCTACTCTTAGCCTATTAAGTTAATAGAGAAAATCTATCCTAGCTTTAGTTAAAAGAAGCTTATAGATAACTATTACTTTATTATTATACCCTTCTACTACCCTAATTATTAGGTTATAATTATTTATAATTATAATAAGTTCTATATAGGTATTATAGATATCTACTCTAATAAAAAAGCTAGAGAGAGAAACTAGTAGAATATAATAAAAGTAACTACTAACCTAATTATAACTAGGCTAGATATTATAAGTACTATTAATTTATAAGTAATTAGTATAGCTATTATACCCTAAAATAGCTTTATTAACTATAGCTAGTAGGTAGCTAACTATATTTTCTTTTTCTTCTATAAGAATAAAGGAGTAAATAACTAGGAATTCTATAATTAAACTAGTTTAAACCTTACTAAGAACCTACCTAAAGGTATAGATATATAGAAGAGGATATTATAAATTTAACTATTTACCCTCTAATTAAAGATAAATAATACTAATATAATAGTAAAAAAGCTATCTAACTATTCTATAGTAAAATTTAAATAGTAAAAAAAGATAAAGGCTAAACTTAGTCTTATCTCTTAACTAGAACTCTATAGGTATAACCTAGTATTAAGTATACCTCTACTAATAAACCTTAGGGTAATATACTTACTAAGTAAGATAATAGTTAAGGGTATAGGAGATTAGTTTTTAAAAATTAACTTATTCTAACCTATTAATTATTATACTTTATAAGCTAGATCTAGTACCCTAATTTTATTTATTAACTTTATTACTCTTACTATTAAGGATATACTTTTAAAGGTTAGAGCTAGCTCTATTCCTTTATATATACCCTTTATTATAATTCCTTAATATAATAGGAATTAATCTATATTACTAGGAGATAACCTTATTACTTAGAGAGTAAAGATAATTTATAGGTATAATAAATAGGTATATAAATAAGTTTATACTTATAAGATATATAGCTAGATTCTAATACTAATAATTAGAAATAAATATATATTATAGGCTAATATTATAAGGAAGGATATAAAGGAAAAGGAGAAGCCTTCTATTACTAAGTAAAGTACTACTTAAGTATAGTATATAGTAAAGTACTAGAAGAATAAGTATAGGAACTAATAATAGTACTAGTTTATAATTATTCTAATTAGACTTTTAGAATTTTAGGTAAGCTATTATATAAATAAATATAATAGCTTAGAGAGAGGTATATTTAAAGGTATAAGGGAATAGACCTTAGATATAAAAGGGACCCCTAGCCTTACTTTACCTTAGATTTAAACTTAGTAATTAATTAACTTCTCTCTTTTTTTATTCTTATTTTATCTCCTCTAATTAGAGTATTTCCTACTAAAAAGAAGCCCTTAGGGGCCCTCTTCCTCTCTCTCTCTCCCTCCTTCTCTCACTAAGCTACCCTATTAAGTACCTAGTAGAACATATACCCTTATACCTCTAGGTGTTTGTTTTCACTACTTTATAGTTAAAGTAGCTTTTATCCTTTAATAAGAACTTAAAGTATCTAAATACTAGATTATATAATTAGTAGTAATAATAGAACTTCTAAATATTATTTAGAATAGATTTATTAATATCTATATAATCTATATTATATAATAGTCTATATAAATAGTTTATATAAGAATACTTAAACTACTTATATAGCTACCTTAGCTAGGGTTCTATAAAGAATATTATTACTTTTATATAACTAGTATTAAAAATAGGTATCCCTACTTTTATATAATAGAGATAGAGGTTCTATCTTATTATATAATAATATTCTTAGTATTATTAAAGTATATATTAAGCTTATTTATATTATATAAGGAAAATAGGAATAAAGTTAAGGTTTCTAGGATATAATAAGTAACTTATCTAAGGGGGTTCTTTATATATATAGTTCTAATTAATATTATTATCTCTACTAACTTAAATTATATATTTACTCTCCCTTTATTCTATTTAACCTTTATATATAGGTTCTCCCTTAGATAAATAAATATTTATAACTTTCCTACTATAAAGAATTATATAGTACCTATATTCTAGAGTTCCCCTTAGTAGTTAATATTATAAAGATTATATAAAATAAAGTAGCTTACTTTAGATATCTTAGAAAGAAAGAAAATATCTTCTTTAGTTATACTATAAAAGAATAAGAACTCTTATAAGTATAAAGCTATTAAGAAGTTTCTAGATATTTCTTTATACCTATCTAATTCTTCCTCTTCCTTTAATTCTACTTAAATTAAATTCTCCCCTTTATACTATTATAAGTAGAAGGAAAACACCTCTTTAAAAGGGTTATTAAGTAATTCTTTATATACCTAGAAGAATTAGACTTTTATATAATATCTTTCTTTTTTTATATAGTTAGTTAACTAGTAACCCTCCTTCTTATATATAAAGTATCTTTATTTCTATACTTATATATAACTAAACTAGAAGGGTTTTTTATCTTACTAAGAATTAAATCTTATTATATAAGTAGGGATAACTTATTATATATTATTTCTAAGTATAAACTAACTTTTATTTCTTAGTATATATAACTACTACTAGTAGTTTTTATAATTAAATAAATATTACCTATCTATATAATTAATATTTATAAGTAATTTATATAAAAATTATTAGTTTAGTACTCTATTTAAAGTAACCTAAAAAAATATATAAAGGTTTAAAAATAGAGTTTTATATATAAGCTTCTACTAGAATAATACTATTTCTAGTTCTAGTACCCCTCTATATACTTAAATAACTATTATATAGAGCTATATTTTACCTTAGTAGTTCTTTTCTAAAGTTTATTATATAAGTTAAAGTCTATCTAATAGGGATTTTAAGGTTTCTATAAGTATCTAGTTAGAGTTCTCCCTATAGAGTTATATAAATAATAATATAGTCTAGTTAGAGAAGTATATATTATAGTTAATTATTATATTAAAGTAGGTATTAAAGATATTATATATCTTATCCTATCTTCTATCTAGGCTAATATAGTATATATAAAAGTCTAGTATATAATTAATTAGAATATTAGGGAAAACTATATAATATTAGTTCTCTATAATTTATAATCTTTTATAGTAGCTTATAAAGATTTATACCTTATTATATAATAGATTATATAGCTTCCTAGAGTAGCTCTACTTTTTTCTCTATTCTCTTTAAAAAATAAATACTTTCTATATATTAATTAAGCTATTCTATACTTATTATATAGAAAGAAGATTATATATAAGGTTTCCTATATAGATATTCTATATAGATATATCTATATAAGGGGGTTAAAGAAAGCTCTCTACTTCTTATATAAATTATATCCTAAAGGGTATTTATTATATACCCTAAGATTCTACTATATAACCTTTTAATATTCTTAGTAGTATATATAAGATTATATAATCCCTATATCCTTCTACTAACTCCTATATAAAGAATATATATATAGATATAAGTTAATATATATTTACTTAACCTAGATTTTATTATATAGATCTATTATTATATAAGCTAGTAATTAGATATTTAGTATTCCTTTATATTAAGGGAAAAGGGACCTTATTATCTAATAGTAGAAAAAATTCTTATATAAAGCTATAGGTAACCTACTAGAATATCTCTCTTATCTAACCTATAAAAGAGTTATATAGCTAGTTTAGGCTAGATTCCCCTTATATATCTAATTCTTTAATATCCTATATAATATATATAAAGTAGGTATTAATATATATCTTTAATAGATTCCCTTATATATTAATTAGAGTATTCTATAGATTTAATTAAATATTTACTCTTTATTATATAAATAATATACTACTATTTTAGCTTAACTATTTATATATAAGTATATCTTTATTAATAGGGTTACTAGTATTAAAAGTATAGCTTTCTAGGGGTTAGTTAGATAATATCTTTTAGGTATAAATATTATATTAATTTATATAGTTTTAAGTTTTATAAGTATATAGGTATATACTATCTCTCTTTATATATAATCTCTTTCTAATATCTAGTTCTTTAAATAAAGGTAATAATATTTAGATATTAATTATATAATTATAGATAAAGATAGTTATCTAGGAATAACTTTCTCTCTAGTTTTTATATAAAAGATAGTATTAGAAGTCTCCCTAAGAGATAATATAAAAGCTTAAATACCTAGTTTTAATAATATAGGTAGTACTTTATATAATAACTTATCTCTTTACTCTTACTAATCTATAATTACCTAAAGTAATTACTAATTAGTATTAAATAATTTATTATATATATATATATAGTTAGGTAATAAACTAATTTATTAATAATATATAATATCTAACTAACTAAGAGGAAGAAGTATTATATAAAATACCTAAAGAAGTACTCCCTTACTAAGCCCTATTACTTACCTAACCTACCTAGGGTATATATAGCTTAACTACTACTATTCTAATAATAATATTATATTATATAAATATATAATAGTTCTAAAAGCTTTATTTTATAGTATATAAGGTATATTAAAAGTTATTATTAAGCTTTAAACTTTATTTATTATAGTAAGATTTAACCTTTTATTACTCTATTAGACTTTTTAATATATATAAAGATAGTATAGTAATATATACTATACTTTCTTAGTATAGTTTTAAATCTTTTATTAATATATTTAGTTTTATTATTAGTAAAACTTTTTAATATATATATTACTATTATTTTCTTTCTTATTTTTAAAGTCTTTAAAAGTATTTAAAACCTTATCTTTATTTTTAATAAATATTTATATAGGTATTTTATCTTTTATTAAGAAATAAAATATAGTATTTATATTTATTATATATAAATATAAGTAAATTATTTATATTATTATATACTTTTTAAAGAAGTTATATTTCTTATTATTTAAGCTTTTTTATTTTATTTAATTATATATTTAGCTTATAAGTAAGTATTATATTTAAAGTCTTTAAGAGTTTTAATAAATATATTAATCTTTATTTTATTATTCTTTAATATTTTTATAAGTAAAATTAGATCTATATAACTTAAATAATAGTATTACTAATATATATTCTTTAAGATATTAATATTATTCTTCTTTATAATAAAAGAATTTATTTATTTTTTATTTTTAATATATATATCTTTATATAATATAAGTTATTTTTAATATATCTCTTAGCTATTAACTTATTTATTTTTAAAAGTATAATTAAATAGTATTTTCTTTTAATTCTATTTATATAATATATTATATAGTATTATAGTTTAATATATTTAGGTTTAATAAGAGTATATAGTAAGTATTTAAGATCTTAAACTTATAGTTATTAGAGAATAATATATTACTTTCTCTAGTATATTTAATATTTAAAATACCTACTTTCCTTATTTTACTTTTTATTTATAGAATTTAATATTTTAAATAGTTATTTATTATAAAGACTAACTATATTTACTTTACTATTTAAAATAAATTCTATAAAAGTATATTTACTTTTATATAGTCTTTATTTTTATATTAGTTATTATATTTATATAAGGGATTAAAGAAGTATTTACCTTTTCTTTAAATTTTAATAGATTAACTTCTTCTAAATCCTTAGTTATATTACTTATATTTATATTCTTTATAAAGGTATTTAGATCTTATATAGTAGTAATTTTTTCTAATTTTTTAAAATTTCTCTCTAATTCTAATTCCTTATCCTCTAATTTATTAGAATTCCTTCTTCTTTCTTCTTTAAGTTTAACTACTAAAGAAAGTAATTTATTAATCTTTTTATCTTAACTTAGCTTATTAAAATTTAGCTTATATATATAAGATTTTATCTCTTATTTTTCTCTACTTTCTAGGCTTTTAAAGCTTTATTAGAGTTAAGAAAATAGTAATTTTCTTTTATATACCTCTTTAAATAATAATAAAAGTATTTTTTATACTTTAAAGAATATTTTTATTATTTTTATTTTTCTTTAAATAATAAAGCTTTTATTAAGAATATTTCTTTTTCTTAGATTTATCTATTAAATTAGTAAATAAAGTATTAACTATATAACTTTTAAGGTCTTTTTTAAACTTTAAATAATATTTTATATAAATTTCTTATAATTCTTATTTAAAGAGTTTAATATTAAGGTAATAATTACTTATTTAGGAAGGTTTATATTATTTATTTTAAAGTCTTTAATTAACTATTTAACCTTATATAGATATACTTTTATATTAAAAATTCTAAAGAAGTATATTAAAGTTCTCTTAGAATTAAATATTTTATAGTAAAACTACTAGGTTTATATAAGTCTTTTAGGTATTTTAAAGCTTTAAAGTATTTTTTATTTTTATATATATGAGCTTTTTTTTTATATATAAGTTATATTAAAATATTAACTTTTTAGTTTTTATAAAGATTAAACTCTTTAAATCTCTATTATTTCTTATAAACCTTTTTTATAAGATAAACTATAGCTTTTATACTTTAAAATAAATAGTTTTTACTTTAAAAGTTAAAGAATATTAAATTTATTATAAGAAGCTATATAGATTTTAGTAGAATTTTTATAAAAAAATAAAACTTTTATTTTTAAGAGAGCTTATATATTAAACTAAAAACTCTTATATATATAAAATAGTTAAACTAGTTTTTTTAACTAAATCTTATATATTTTTAACTTTTTTATATTTTTCTAAATAAGGTATTTTTTTAATTTATTTTTAAAAATAGAAATATTTTTAATAATTTCTTATTATTTTACTTAATAAAGTAAAAATAATAGAGTTAAATTTCTTATAAAGAGTTAATTTCTTTAAAGATTATTAAATATAGTAGTTATATTAATATTAATAAAGAAAATAATATTAAATTTCTTTAAATATTTTATCTTTAATAACTTTAATTTATATCTATTTAATTTTATAAGTTTTATTTATAAAATAAATAAAAGTTTTTAAATTATATTATTTAAATATTTAAAAACTAAAATAGAATACTTTAAAAGATTTAAAATATTATTAAGTAAGATAGAGAACTATTATAGTATATAAGAAAATTAAGAAAAACTTAAGGATTTAAAAGATATTTTTATTAGAATTTTTAACTAGGAATTTATATAGATAAAGTTTAAAGAAGAATAGAAAATAAGTAGGTTTTTAAGAAAATTTAAGGATTTTTATTAAAGAAAAGGAATTTAAAAGTTTTTAAAGAAAATTATATAATTTATAAAGTATAGTATTAAAAATAAAAGTTAGAATAATTAAAACTTATATAGTTAAAAGTATTTAATAAAATAATTTAAATAGTATAAATTATATATAAATAGATTATATAATAATTAAATAATTAAAAAGTATTTAAGATTAATAATAGTAAAGATAAATTAGTATAGCTAAAAGTAGTTATTAATTATTATTTTAAAAATAAGATTAATATAGTTTAAATAAATAATTATTAGAAAGAACCTAGTTTAATTAGGTATAATACTTATAAAACTTAGTTTAGTTAGTTATAATCTTTATTTATTTATTTTAAAAAAAGTAGCTTTAATTAATTATAGCTAAAATATATATAACTAATAAAGATATAATTAGTTAGATAAGAAATAATATACTTTAATTAGTTAAATATTTAGATAATATAATTTATAAAAATAAAGAAATAAATTCTTTTATTTATAGACTTATAGAAGAAGGAAGGAAGAGGTTTTATTTATCTATATATTTAACTATCTTAATATTCCTACTAGATACTTATAAAAACTAAGAGAAAAGAGATAACTTATATAAAGGCTTATTAAGGTATTAGCTTATAGATAGAGGAAGAACTGTTAGAAATAGTGTATTTTTATATATACCTTGGTAGTACTATGAGGAAGAGCTAAACGGAAGAGGGGAAAAGCAGAGAGCCTGCGAGCATTAGGCGCATTATAAGGTTCTCATAGCATTAAAGCGGTATGCAATTGTGGCAATCAAATGAGTCAACAATTCGAAATGGAATTTGTTGATGGCATGTGGATTGCTGGTGCCATCAAATGTGTACTGCTTTGCCTCGCAGACCAGCATGGACTACGCAACACATCCGTCTCCTCTCGACAAGAATTGAAGAAAGATTTACAACGATGCCCATTCAGCATTGATCGGCATTTGCATCAGCAATCACCGCCTCACCAGCCTTCTGCCCGACCATGAACGTCGACACAGCAGGGAAAATTCCAGGGATCTTGGGGAAAACACTAGCATCAGCAACCCGGAGACCCTTGACGCCGCGGACCCTGAACTTGGAGTCGAGCACAGCGTTCTTGTCCCCCTCGGCACCGATAGCCGCAGTGCTCGTACAGTGGTGCCCAAACGTCTGGCCCTCGATCCAGTCCTCATCCGCTTGGCCGCAACTGCCATTGGCATCCTCACCGCTGGGGCATGGCGGCTCAATAGTCGTGATGGGACCTACAGGCGCTGCAGTGGCCTTGTGCACCCGACGGGCCCACGCGACGTAATCCTTGACGGCGCCCATGTCCTGCTCGCGGCCCTGGGTGTAGATCCGGAAGTTGATGTCCGGCGGGTCCCGGGGGTCGGTGCTGACGATCCTGACCGAGCCGGCGCGGTTGGCGACGTGCTGCTTGACCATGCTCATGCTGAGCGTGCCCGCTGCATCCTGGGGCCCTGGACGGTTGCTGAGACGGTTGGCTGGTGGCCAAAAGCCGCGGAACGGGGCGCCGTGCATGATCCAGACATCACGCTCGTCGTTCTGGGTGTGGTTCGTCTTGATGAATGTGTAGCCGGCCCCAGAACCCTGGCCATTCTTGGACCGTCCGACCACAGGCATCTCCTGGTTGTCCTGTAGGTTGGCGCCGACGCCAGGAGCGTCGACGAGCACAGGGATCTTGAGTGATTCCAGGAGAGAGGCAGGACCAATACCGGAGAGCTGGAGGAGCTGTGGGGTGTTGAAGGTGCCTCCCGAGACGATAACTTCCTTGCGAGCACGGGCTGTGGCTTTGGTGCCGGCAGCCCCACTGTTGCGCGGGTCTGCCTTGTACACTGACTGGCCTGTGAGGTACTCAACGCCAGTTGCCCTGGGAACACCACCACAGGTGGTGGCATTGGTGTCAAAGAGGATCTTGGTGGCCAGAGCGTTCATCTTGAGAGTCAAAGGCCATTCTTTGTTGTTCAAAGTCTCTTGTACACGGGCACGAGAGCTGAAGCGCTGGCCTTGGGCATTCTGGTGGAATGCGAGACCCCAAATCCCGACTTGCTTATCGCGGTCGGCAGCGAGGAAGTTGGGGTCGGCACTGATCATACTTTGGACCTGGCTGGCGTCTTTTCCCAGTGCAGCGGCCTCTGCACGTGTTAAAGCCAGGTCTTGCGCGAAACCAGGTTGCAAGTTGGTTTGGAACCAGCCGTCGAATCCGTGGCCAGCTGTGCCTTTGGTGAGGTAGTTGTTGTGTTCGATGTTTTGAAACAGGGTACGCATGGAGGAACCACTATATCATTTGTCAGTGACTCAAATGTGGGTCAGGATCCAGCTCAACCAAGATTCCGTACCTCCAAGACGTATCTCCGGTCAGGTTTGCAATGTAATCCCAGTCGCTGTTGGGAGGCAGGTATGTAACCATGGCGTTGATCATGGATGAACCTCCAACCGTCGCCCCTCGTGGGTAGTAGACGCCGAGCAACTTCGCTCCGGACGGCTGGCCTGAGTTGCCAACCCAGTACTGGCCAGCAGTTGTTCGCCAGGTGAGGAACCTGAACTTCATGGTCTTCTCCTCCTCTTCGTGGTGCTTGACGAAGAAATCCCATGTCGATGACGCCGGATAGGCACCAAAGGGTTCCTCGGTCGCGTTGTCACCAGCCTCGAGAAGCAAGACAGAATAGCCAGCCCTTGCTACATTGGAAGCGACTGTTCCTCCTCCGGGCCCAGAGCCTATCACGATATAGTCATACTCATCGGCGGCCTGGCGGGTGGCGAGAGCGTCGGATAGGGCCCCCAACCCCAATAGAAGGGTAGTAGTGCGAAACAACATGTCGAGAACGATCGCACAATGTATAATTCACTTATCCAACAGCAAGATGATCAGATTCTAGCCCATAGTAAACAGGGCGTTGCTCTTCTATATTCATTCCATTCTCAGCAGTGCAATTCCCTCAGTGCTATGAACCCCGCCGCGGCTCGAGTGTTTGCTTCTTTCCTGTGCCTTTTTGGAAATTAATCGGCCCCATTACCAAAGACCCGAGACAGTACCTCTTGGCAATGGTCACAACTTTCACCGTCCTGAGACTTGTCGGACCCAGTCATCCGGGTTCCCCCACCCGTCACAATCCTACTGTAGGATGGCTACGTGAGTGCAAAACCCCCAGTCTGTGCCTGACTGGCGCTGTATCGACTGTCATCGATCTGTTGCGCAAAGTAAATCCGCCCATGGGGATAGATCGAAAGTCCTCCGCAATTTACTGCAGGATCGAACAAACTGCCGGTCGTGTTCATCTCTTCTCGGATAATTTAGTCTTGGCGGTAACGTCGTTCCAATGCTTGATATTGTTGAACCACGTTTCATGGAGCTCCGAATACGTGTATTGGCGGGCTTCAGCTGGCACGAATCTTGGCATTATACCACAGGAAGTTATGATGGTATTATATCCCTTGCTCTTGAAATTAGGCATGACCTTGTGGGCTCAGTGGGGTGCCTCGGGATGCTACATTGCAGGCACCAAATACCCTGAGCTTTTTAGGAAGGTGACTTTCCCATCGTGAGTCAAATCTCGCTCATACTTGCGCGCCCAACGGACCGAGAACTCTTTTGCACGGACTGCAAGTTGCCCCGAAACACAAGAAACAACTAGGAAGAGTATGATTGGTGCATCAAATTGGGCTCCTGTAGCCCTGGTGGCGTTAAGAATGGATCTGACACTATGAGATAAATACTTGAACTCGTAGGAACATCCCTAGGCCTCAGGCGCGGGAAAGTAATACTTTTCTTTGCCTCACTCGCACATAATTGATGACGTGTTTTGTGCCAAAGAGGATGCCATGGAATCTATCCTGGGTATTGTCCATTCGATATTATGACAGGTACTCAAGGTTACTTTAAAGCGCGCATTCCCACACAAATTCGAGCTTCAATGCGTTGTGATTGGCATTGAATACTCTCGGTGAGGATAGACTAGTAGACAGAGATGGCATGAAATGATACACAGAATGAATTTATACTAAGGCGCATCCAACTTCACGCATGATACCAACAGTGGCATTGAGAAAGGTTAAATGCATATTCAGGTTCCGAAATTGGGGTTAGATGCCATCAGATAAAGCACCCAGGAATTGTGACAGGATTAATCATCCAGAGAACGGCCCATCAGCATACATCCACCTTGTTTCTGCAATCTTATCATCCCCAGAAAGACATGGCTTCTTCGCCGAGCGTTCTCATTCCACCCCCATTGGCATGGCAATAATCAGCCACCTCCTGGTCGTACAAGACGAATTTGCCAGGGTATGTGACCTTCTGGGAAGCGTCCGCAGCGGCCTGCTGGGCCAGACCATCGGTCTGGTTTGGCCCATTAGGCCCAGCCAACGGGCAAGTGTGATTGTTGTTGTAGAATGGCTGGCCGGTAATGAAGATCGAGGCACCTTCCTTGGAGTGCTGACGGGCGTTGGCGATGAGCAGCTTGACCTCGTCGTAGGTGGCCCCCGGGTTCTCGAAGATGCAGACCTGTACCCAGACAGCCTCTGGCTTGCCGTACTGCGCGGCCTGCTGGTCAAATTTCTGCCACGCTGCCGAGTTGCTGTCGGTCCAGGACTGCACGACGAGCCCTCCGGTGCCATAAGGGCCCCACATGCGCGTGCCTCCCACCATCACGTACCCCTCTGCGACGTTCTCCGCCATTGAGCATCCTATGAAGCCCATGGACTTCGCTAATCGTGACGTTAGTCCTGCTACAAATTCAGAAGTCTTACGCTTTAGAGAACAAAAGATACGACAAGAAAAGCCGAGATCGTTGACGGGTGTTCAGTGATGCTTACGTGCCCAGGGTTGCTGCGCCCAAACTGTGGCCGCGACGGCCAGGAACTGGAGTGGATAGAAATGCATAATTGAAATGCTTTTGTGAGTGTTATGAGATAGCTTGAAAGTTCTTGGGTTGATTCTGTACCATTCGCCGTTGTTGAGATATCTTTTGTCCTTATATACCATTGATATTGCTCATGCTCTCGTGGGCAATGGCGGTGTCGTTGACTCGGGAACTTGAATCGGCATTCAACAACGGGTTCGTCTCGAGAGGAATGACGACCTCGTTGGCTCGGGAAGTGAACGCGGTATTCAAAGAGGGATGTCTTGGTACTGAAACTATCGTGAAGTATCCCAGTGTTCTGTGCTCGGGAAGTTAGATCGGCATTCAGAGATAGCTTCAACATCCCCGTTGGCGGAGGGTGCATGTTGGTGATCGAGAACACTCCGATGAACTAGCCTGCCTGTAACACCTACTCTTTCGAAGATGAAGTGCGCACAGCGCCATGTCGGCTAAAGCGCTCTCTCGGCTAGAATCGTCACGTACACTTCTATTCGTGCGCAAAAGGCCGTGCCAAGAAGACTCCTCCAATTAGAATAATAGTTACTGTATTGCGTCCCGCAAGCAACCCTACTCCACCTTCTATTTTGGCCCACAGGCCAGTCCAGATATAGTATCAATTTAAACGCTCTAATGAAGCCTCGGACAAGTGATACGATGGACCCGACATTCGTACTGTTTACGAGGCAGAAACAGGAAATCGGCATTCCAATCACTTACACCGCCATCGTAACGCAGTCACATTGGAAAGTGACAAGACAAAGAGAAGAATGCAGACGTCATGGCCGAGGACCAAAGATTTGAATTATAGCTTGTCTCTCTGTTGCATGCGGAGTTATTATGCAGATTAAATGGGTGTATGTTGCCTCCTAAAAACATCGGCGCTGGCGTAGCAAGTTATGCTGTAGGATATTATTGCATAAGGCGTAGTTTGTTCTACCGGAGGCTAACATGTGTTCCCCGTGCACCCCTACTTATTGCATATTCCGCACTTGTGCGTCGATGCTGAGCAAGGTTCAGGGTTTATCTGCGGGGGAACAACCAACTGGGCACGCGATGTGATCAGGATTCTGGAGGACGGGTGCCTAAACCTTTGGCCAGAAAAACGTTGAATTTCCTCACTCCCACTGACAACGATCTTTACGGCAATGTGAGCCACGATGTCACTTATTCAGGGGCTTCCTTCTGAAATATCACGGCGCATTGTTCTCTTTCTAGGCGCACCATACAGTTGGGACGATCAAAGGCAGGAGAGAGTTGGGGCGAATAAGCTTGCACCGTATGCTACAATCTCGCGAGCATGGCAGGCGGAGGTGGAGCAGGAGACATTCAGACGCCTCCACCTGACGCCGGACCGGATCTCACATGCCTTGGCACACCTGCATGAAGGCCTTCTGAGCCCGGCCAGAGTCAGCTACATCAGGTCGATTCACCTCAACGTCATCCTTGATAGTTACGACGACGCTGCACGAGAACGGGCTGAGTCAGACGAGGAAAAATACCGCAACAATGAGACTTTTACTATCGCTGTCCGTGAAGCGTTTCGTCTCGTGGGCCGGCTGTACGAAAGCCTGAGGGAGTCTCGGCCCGAGGAAGATTATGCTGGACAACTTACATTGATCTTGACGGCCCATTCACCCAGCGACCCTACGCCGGGGACCGACTTCATACGCCGCCGAAAGAAGAGACGCAACCCCTTGTGCAAGGACCTCCAGGAGCTGCGATATCAGAGCTCCTATCTTGAGCTGATGCCTGATCCCGATCGAGATGGACAACCAGACCTGCCTGACGTCAGCCTGCCATTCACCGCCTTCTTCGTGCACGGTATGCCTCTCCGGCGCTTTTTCAGCCCAGCGGCATGCTGCCACCTTGCCGTACGCATGCACCGCCTCAGACAGGTCAACTGGCAGCTCTGGGACAATGAAAAGAAAAACTTAGGGCTGAGGCGCAGGATGAGGGACGAATTCGCCCACGCCATCCCTAAACTCCCGTCCAGCATCGAGGATGCGGAACTCTGCCTCTACTATAAGGTTTTAAACGAGATCTTCATCCCAAGAGCGGTTTCGGACCAACACCACGACAACCTCAGCGCCGCATTGGGCAGATGGGCTAGAAATCTCCGTCAGTTGTACGTCCGCGCGTCCAGCCTCAGCCATGACTTCTTCGTTGCCGCCGCAGGGAGAGATGCTGCACCATCCGACTCTCCTAAGCTAAAAAGCCTGACTGTGGAGCTCTCACCCGCTTTGCCGTCAGGGAGATGGTTGCTGACAGAGAATCCCGAACACAACGCCCCCATAGAATTACACCTCAAGATAGCTCCTTCTGATGTTCCGGATGATCCAAAGGTGCTGGCGCCTGAGGACCGCGAAAGAAGGATGTTTCGTAAGTCTCCAGTGGAGGAGCTGGTTAAGCCCCTCATTCTTGACATTGCCGGCGCTGTGGGGACGTTACCCGAGCTGAAGAGACTGGACGTGAGTATTTCCCGACGAGCTTTCAGTGTAGTGTATGATGTGGATGATCGTCTGCTCGAGATTCAGGCCATCCCGAAGTTTATACCTGACGACGATGCAATGGAAGCGTGGAAGGAGGCGGCGAGAGTGCAGATTAGCAGAGGGCACATCTTGACCACAAAATTGGTGCGTGGGAGAGTCTACAGCCCTCCGGTGGAAGACATCACAGAAGTAATTTGCGATCTATGAGGCTGAGATAGAAAGGATCGAGTTACAGAAAGCTTGTGGGGTTTTATAGTGGCAAAGACTACTCGCTCAGAAGCGCATCACAGCATCTGATTTCGGCTCTTGGTTTTGAGAAGTCCACAAAGTAGTGGGGCCGGACCATTTTGGGCCTTTCCCGGGGGCACTCAACTCGCCAGTCCCCAGACTTCTGCAGGCAGGATTGGTCGGGGACGGCAGGGAATAAGCAACCAATAGACTCTGTGTGTAACGAAAAACAGCCCCATAGCTTGGCTCTGACGGTCAATCCCGCTGCCGCACAAGCATTTTTATCCCCTATAGTTGCAATGGCCGACACCGAAAGCTGCAGTTTAGGCCTCGAATATCAGCACCAAAGTCTCCCTGATGCTTCAAATTACATCAGGCTTCTCACAGCAAAAGCTCACAACGGGGATGACCCTCACACGCTCGACTGCGACCTAACGACATGGCGCATCGATGACAGTCCGCCGTTCAGCGCGGTTTCCTACAGCTGGGGCGACCCGGCCCAGACCGCCCTTCTGCGCGTCAATGGCCGCCCCATGCATGTAACGCAAAACTGCGAGGTTGCGCTATGTCAAGCAAGCTTCTGCAGTCCCAAGCTTTCCAATCGCAAGGACTCAGATGGAAACGACAAATGTTACTATTGGTGTGATGCGGTCTGCATCGATCAGCAGAACCAAGCTGAGAAAGAAGCGCAGGTGGCCGCGATGGGGCGCATCTACCGACGCGCTCAACACGTGCTGGCTTGCCTCGGGGCGCCTGTTGAGGGCACTGACAGCCCGTTCCTTTTCGGCAAGATTCAGTCGAGGTCTGGACTGCTACGATGGATAGGGGAGCGCTGGCTGCCGGATGGAGAGTTTCACGTTGACATCGCGCGGCTGACAGACGACAAGTGGACCCGGACGGTGACCATGTTCCTTTTGAGCATGCCGAGGTACATGATCATGCGCCTGTGCAAGGCGCTAGAGTCTCTTTTGGGGACTGCTTACTTCCAAAGGACGTGGATATGCCAGGAGCTGTTCTTGGGCAGATCCGTCATCCTCTGCTGCGGGGTGGACTGTGTTCCTATCAGTGCTATCTACGGTTTGGCTCAAGCCAGTACCTTCCTGTCTTCTGCTTGGGCCATCGGGCCTGTTGATCTCGCCTGGGGGCTACTCAACCCGTGGACTCCGAAAGAGCAGTTGCGCCGATACAATTGTGACCGGACCAAATATTTCCTTTGGCTGCTGAGTGCAGGCTCGTCTCCAAATCCCAAGACAAGAAGCCTTGGTTCCCTCATGTGGAAAATTAGATATCAGGAGTGTGGTGATATCAGAGATAAGGTATACGGGACGCTCTCTATGGTCAGATGGCCTGACGATGAAGCAATCTCTGTCGACTATAGCAGAGACTCTTTTGACCTCGCGACGCAGGTGATGGCAGTCATCAGGAAGAGGCCGGGCGGTTGGGATGGTCGGTGGTACGACCTCGCCGCCAATGTGTCGCAGAACCTGAGGCTAGGAAGTCTACCTTCAGAGCACCTTGTCGAACAAATTCGAAAAAGAAGCATACATTCTACCAGCTCACCAGGCTATGATGTCGGCTCAAGATCTCCGCAAACGCATCCGCCTCCCGGAGGCCCTGAGCAACATGATGTGTACTGGGGTTATCGTCTCATAAGCACAGACAATGAATGGGCATTCGAAGGGGCCTTTGGGCCCTCTTCAGGACTCGCAGAAGGAAGGATTGCGAGAATTGGGACCTGGCTCCTAGACACACCGCCTGCAGCCGGTAAAGGGACAGCCGGCGAAGAACTGACGCGGGACGAGGTGGTCCTCCCGCCAACGGCGCAGCCTGGCGATTGGTGTCTGATGCACTCTCGAGGCCGTCCTGTCTTTGAGCTCGATTCCCAAATCATGGCTCTGAACCGCCATTTAAGCATAGACATGGTCATCTTGGTTGCGAGAGAGTCGTGCGGCGACCCACAGGATCCTTTGAGTATCATAGGGAAGGGCTCGATCTATTCCAACATGGCATTTACGGAGCTAAAACATCCTGTCGCTACCGAGTTCAAGGTGTACCTAGCTGACGAGGATGCTCTCGTTCTTGCCGCCACATCAAGCGTGGTCGAGGGCCGTGGGTACGATCGGCTGGCGACAACCCCTGGGATCAACGGCCGGGCTTCTGAAGATGAAGTCTCCAGCTACTTTAATACGCCAGTGTGCACATCAAAGTCCTCCAGTTACGCACTTCGAGCCACGCAGAATTCCGAGCATATATGATCCTGATTGATGGCATGAAAAATCAAGCAGCGGAAAATGAAAACACAACTTTGACATCAGTATCTGCAATGTCAGGTTCAATTGGACGGCATTTTTACATAAAACACATGCCTGCACGACAGAGAATGAGACAGAGCATTCGGTTTGGCCAAGCCGGTCCACTGGAAGGCGTTGCATAGACATTGCACCTATTTCATCTGCCGAGTGGGAAGGAGGGGGCTTCATCAAAGGGAATATGGAGGATACACTCACGGGGTAAGACCGGTTTCAGACATGCTCCGAGCCTCATTGTGTCAGGAGACTCTCGGTGCCAAAGGGCCTTCCTGTGCCAGTAATTGAGTCCTCACTAAGCTGTTCAATATTTGGCACAACCAAAAGTCCCTGAGTCGGGTTCCGCGTGATACGTTGACTTCTAAATGTGCTGCCGCAAAATGCGTGGTCAGAAGTCTATCTGTTTTGGGAAAGGACCGCGGTCGATTGACCCTGTTTGCCTTCGCACAGAAAAGTTCACGGACATGGTTACACAGTCCAAACAGAGAGAATGCATAACAATTACGACTTGAATGGGCCATTACCTCATCCTAAGCGTAATCTGGGGGCAACGTGTAGTATATGCTAAGCCCGAAATATTGGGAATAATTCACAGACGAAGACTGCCAAGAATATGGTCATATACCGATGCTCTGCGGTTGGGCTCTGAAAGAGTGCTGCCAAGAACACGACCATGCCGGCTAAAGTGGTTGTATAGCACCCGTGATATCCACTGCGTTGTTCTGGACCCCGACCTGAGTACGGAATACATCTCGTGGATGGACCAACTGTTGTTACTGTATTTGCTGGCTATGTTCTGACTTTGTGAACGATGCGATTTAAAGGACAATACGGACTCGTTCGTGATGAGCCTTGGTCGCAGTGCCTGAGGTGAAGTCCGTCTTCCAGTCGATACATACAAAGCTTGAACGCATCTAATAACCATGTTTATCTCGTCTTTGCTTACCACTGTCGGCCCTCTGTTGGCCATGTGCTCAACAGCATGGGCGTCACCGACACCGATCTCCAATGACGAACCTGACATCGTTGTCGAGCGAGCCTTGAGCAAGCGGCAAGGCTGGTACTGGTCCAACTGGTCCGAAGGCGGCATAAACCTCCGCTGTACCAACGGCAACGGCGGCACCTACTCAACTCAATGGTCGGGCACGGGCGGTTTTGTGTGTGGCAAAGGGTGGAGCCGCGGCAGCGGCAGGGTCGTCACCTACAGCGGGACATATGAGCCAACTGGCCCCGGGTATCTCGCCGTTTACGGATGGACGCAGAACCCATTGATCGAGTACTACGTGATCGAGTCTCACGGCGACCTGGCCCCGAACGAGCCGTGGACGTCAAAGGGCAACTTCACCTTCGAGGAGGGCACGTACGAGATCTTCCAGAGTACGCGTGTCAACAAGCCCTCGATTGAGGGGACGAGAACCTTTCAGCAGTACTGGTCTGTTCGACAGGAGAAGCGAGTCGGTGGGTCGGTGACGATGAGTCGGCACTTCGATGAATGGGCCAAGGTGGGACTAAGGTTGGGAAATCACAACTACATGATCCTTGCGACGGAAGGATACACGGCTCAAGGAGGCAATGGTAGCAGTGGAACGTCAAGCATCACCTTGCAGTAGGTGCACTATGGAGTCTTGTGGGGGCCCTGGAACGATCCATAGTCTAGTACATTAGTTGGAAGAATGTTTCATCTTACCCTGTCATGCACTTTATAGACGGCCTGACTAGTAGACCACACTTGATAACTTCTTCAAATAGTGCTCCATGGGGGAATGTACGAAGTCCAGCTTGAGAGGCCACCAGTCGATTTTGGTTGGTTGACGGGTTTTATGGCGCTGTGCGTTCGTTGCCTAAACGTCTGTGGGCACTTTCAGCTTCATGAAGTTGGGTCGCATCTCAGGAGTATAGATATTCATTTATTCGTATTATGTTTGAGTAAATACTAACAAAGGCTAAGTATTTGAGACTACTCCCGCTGCTGTAGTACCCCCGAGTCCCATTAATCAATCGAGTGCTATATCAAGGTACCAAGAGTACGCATTCCATCTTATATACATAAATCGTAACTGGTATCGTATTTCAAGATTCCATTGGCGTCGCAACCAGTGCTACGCGATGGACAGTACATGGCCAGCGATCAGGACAGTTCAGAAGACCCAGACTGTTTGTTACCGCGTTGCTAATAGTAGTAATTATGGAGCTCGTTGATAGCCTCCGTAGGTGCCGGCCCCAGGTCCATCAGCCCAAGCCTGCGCCGTCACAGGTCCTTGATCGAGGGCTCCTCCCTCCGTGTCCGTTCCATTTCCGGCCATTTCGTACGAGTCGTTGCGCCAGTACGTCTGGGCGATCGTAGTAGTCGCCTGGATCTGATCCGGCCGGAGTCCGCCCTGCTCTTCATCCTGCGCCGCGTAGTCTGTGGGACGCGGTGGGGGCGCAAGGTCGCTTGTAGTGCTCGTGGTGGCAGAGGTCTTGGTCTGTTCCTTGGTACCGCGGTGAAACCAGGAATCCATGGTGCTCGCTCTCGTCGTTTCCGTCATTGTTCTCCTTCGCTTGCCCTTCACGCGGTCGGATATCCATCGGAAGAGTGCGGGCAGACTGGGCATACAAGAGCAGATTACCCCGAGGTCGACCTCTAGTTGGCAATATTTGTTCATGCTCACGAGATCATCTAAAATATTCGGTCAATACTTGCATTGAGAATAGGACAGATGAAGGTACATGAATTGTTTGTCCACTCTCTGCAGGCTCTTCTTCTGCTGCCGGGGGGAGGGGGGGCATCTCAACGTACACGTCGGATTCATAGTATGAGTTGCAGGGTACACCTTGGGAAGCTTGACGATCCCCACTGCAGTGACTCTATTTCGTGTAAGCACGAGTTCAAGGTCAAGGTGGCTGGGTCTCCGAGACTTACAAAATTCCTGTCGCGAACATGACCGACGCGAGCAACTTTTTCCTCATCGACAGCTGCAAGTTCGCAACCATGGACAATGGTAGCCACAGCACCCAAAAGTCTGCAGCGACCAGAAGGGACCAGCCAGTTATCATAAAGTGGTAAATGTCGACGCAGTAACCAGTGGGACTGTGATCAAGATCCCATTTGGTCCAGAGGAAGCTGATCGGCGTGCATTGGAAGATCGTGGTGAGGAAGAACGCGACCGAGACGATGCATTCGGCCCAAAGGGTGTAAACAATTTTACGACGAGACTCGCTGACGGTAAATATGCGCAGATAAAAGAGAAGTAGGGATATCCGTGTGAGACACCTGGCGCCTAGATACATTACGCATGCAACGTAATAACTCTGTTTTTGTCATCGTTGTTAGTGCTCATACATGGCAGGGGATTGAGGTGGGCATGGATTAAAATTTGGCAGAGCTTGGAGTTTTGTCGACTGTGATCTTACTTTCAAAAATTCCGTGATTTGGTCTGGCCGAACGGTCCAGATCTCCTTGCCGTACCCATTGGGTCTCACTGTGACAACACGTTGGTTAGCAGCGGCGACGAGGCCTGCCCCAGGTTTCGACGACCTTGGGCCAACTTACTTCCTCCGAAAGTCGCTGCGGTGAGACCGATGCAGAACCCCTTTTATGTTGTTAGAATTTCCAGTCGAACTCGCGATGCGCACAGGTGGTGTTGCTTACCGCAGCCATGAAATTTATCCAATCATCCCACCAGAAAGGCATTCTCGCTATGACCCGAGAAAGAACGCGCATTACGACGACGACGAGCATAAGGCAGAGGACAGCTATGTCCCGCACAAACCACGACATGTCGGTGGCGGACTCTACGCCGCATAGAGTATTTGTTACATTGGTTGCAGCTGTCCTCGACAGATAATTGCGGGTCAGTACAATCAAAACTATCAGGGACGGTGAGCAGGCAGTAAGATGCGGCGGGACTCACAAAGGACATCTGTTATCGTGCAGCTATCTTGGACACAAACAGTCCCCTGGCTTCTGATGGCGTCGCTGGCGCATATGCACGCCAGATCGGCCGATGCGCATGTGGAGTTTGCAATTGCTGTTGAAAGACATGATGCCTGTGGAGGATGTGCCACAAGGCTTTAGCACACGAGCACAGAAGATGACGATAATAAGGGAGAGGAACGAAACGCCGTGGCAATCATGCACTAAGAAAAAAACAAAGAAAATCAGACCTACAGCACACGATGGTAGCTCCCCCAGTGAGTCCATACTGGCAGTCAAGTCTGTCCCAAAGAAGCGGTAATGTGACTGTGCCACTTCATGCGGTTCGGGCAAAATCTCTTTTAGGGAGAAAGAGTGAAAAAGCTCATCAGGACTGGCGTAGGCTCCGTGTTTGGGGGTCGAACGGAATACTGTGGTAGCCGAGTGGAATTCTGGGTCCGAGAGCTCGTGGCACCTGGGGCCGATTTGCTCCCATCTGCGTCGTGAATTGGTCGAGAGAAGGGGGTGGGGGCGGTGTGTTGGTTGTGTTGGTTGCCCTGGTGGGTGGCATTTGTGGGTACCCGATCCTTCGGGGATGCGGGAGCATGGCACAGTCTCATGCAATGGCACAGCCGGCTGACTGACTGGCTCATGGGAGGAACGGCTACGAAAGTCATTTCAACCATTGGACCGTGGCGTTGAGCCTCAAACATTACGCCATCATCGAAAACAGTCTCATAAAAAGATCAGTAATGGAAAAAGGAAGGACATTTAGAAGATGTTCATGTATCCTTTATCTCGAACTCGAGAAACTGTAGACCAAGAAAACAGCCCCCTATGCTGTGCTCTCCTGCTTACGTACTATGATACAACCCGAATGTGCTGAAGTCGCCAAGAATAGGCCCTCTCGCTTGGGTCCCAAACCCGACTCGCGTGCAGAGGATCCTCCAAATCGGCGCGTAATAGCATGATTGGTCCACTACTTTATTATCAGGCTACCTGCCATTGCGACTCCACGTTGATCGACGGCGGATTCACCCAGCTGAACCGAGCACCGTATAGGCGGGTTTAAACAAGTCTGGACCAACACCAACTCTAAATATTGCATCCCTGATACCCGTCGAGATCAGCCGATGGCACATCCAACCACGTGTGAGCTGCAGATGCTGTGGCTGTGTGTGTGTTCAACGCTTTGCAGCCAAGCTGCAGTTGGCTGGCTGCAGCTGACGCTCGTTGGTCGAGGTTGGCTTGGCATACGGTACAATTTCACTCGACGAACCAACGAGTCTGGCCACGCGTGCCTGAAGGATCACAGCCGCAGTTTCGCGAAATTTTGTTCTCAACGCTTTTGCTTGGGTATTCCTAGAACCTCCGCCCTTCTCCCGGCGCTGGTGCAACCAAAACATGTGTGATCATCAGCATCACTAGTATACAGACATTGCGATATTCACCATGGCCACCATCCCTGGCCCTCCACCGCTGCCGCTCATAGGCAATCTCAGAGATATTGACCCGGCAAACAGTATACGCAGTTTTATGAGTATTGCTGAGAAATATGGTAATTAGCTTATCCGACTCATGTACGCGCCATCAAAGACCCGACACGGCTGACAATTCTCAGGCCCCATCTTCAAGATCCGACTTGGCAGCGCTGAGCCTGTCTTTGTCACCAACCATGAGCTGGCCAATGAGTTATGTACACGCAAGGACTTCGTCAAATTCCCTGCAGGTGCCGTGCGCAACCTCAAGGTTGTGGCGCCGGAGGGCCTCTTCACAGCCGACCATGGCGAAGAATTCTGGGAAATCGCCCATCGTGTCCTTGTCCCGGCTTTCGGACCCATGTCCGTGAGGGCAATGTTTCCAGGTGCGGCAATATGCCCCTCGCCCACTACCTGTCATGGTTGCTTGTGTTGGAGCGATACATGAGGCGACGTCGAACTAATCCGGAGTTCTTTCGCAGAGATGCATGACATTATCACACAGATGGCTCTTAGGTGGGCTCGCTTCGGTGATGACGAGCCCATAGACGTCACTGCAGACTTCACTCGCTTTACGCTGGATAGTATCGCCCTGTAGGTCAACCTGGCCAGATCTAAAGTCCTTGAGCGGGCTGGAAGATCAACTCGCTGACCGGAGTTTACCTGTAGATGTGCGATGGATTTGCGTTTCAACTCATTTTATAAGGACTCGCTGCACCCTTTCGTTGACTCCATGATGCGAGTCCTCACAGAGTCGGCAAACAGGACTGTTCGGCCAGCATGGCTGACGTGGATGTATTGGGGGGCCAACAAGAAGTTTGACGAGGACAACGCCTATCTCCATCAGGTTGCATCGGAGCTCCTCGAGAAGCGAAGAGCCAATCCAACGGACAAGAAGGATTTGCTTAACGCGATGCTCAAAGGAGTTGATCCCGCGACTGGCAAGATGCTTTCCGAACAAACTATTATTGACAACATGATTACTTTCTTGATTGCTGGTAAGAAAATCAGACTGCACGGCTGATCAGCCCAATCTTATATGATATTTGCATTTGCTAACCTCTTGCAGGGCACGAGACCACTTCTGGATTGTTGTCATTTACGTTCGCGCTACTGATGCAACACCCTGAAGCGTACCAGAAAGTGCAGCAAGAAGTCGACTCGGTTGTTGGCAACGCGCCCATGACCGCTGAGCACCTCAACCAGCTACCCTACATCAAAGCCTGTCTGAGAGAGTCCCTGCGGTTGAACCCTCCATCTGCAGGTTTCTCGGTATCCGTTCCGGGGGATGCGGGCTCTGATGAGCCCATACTCCTTGGTGGAAAGTGGCTTCTCAAGCGCAACCAGCCAGCATTCGTCCTTAACCCCGGCATACACCGTGACCGCACCGCCTATGGTGACGATGTGGAGAAGTTCAAACCTGAGAGGATGTTGGAGGAGAATTTCAAGAAGCTTCCTCCGGGATGTTTTAAGGTGAGTACGCTTGGCTTTTCACAGTTACGCTTCTGGACCACCTGACTGATCGTCTCTTGTTTAGCCATTTGGAAACGGTCTTCGCGGATGCATTGGTAAGGTTTCATCCTTTCTTGCAGCGCACCTAGTGATGAGCTAAATAGTACTAACCGCCAATGATGCAGGAAGCGAATTTGCCATCCAGGAGGCCATTCTAGCCGTGGCAGTCCTTTTCCAGAAGTTCGATTTCAGACTCCAGGATCCCAATTACAAGCTCACCTGGAAGCAGACTTTGACTCTGAAGCCGCTCGACCTCTTTATGTACGCCAAACTACGTCCGGGCATCGACCCTGTCTCTCTTCAGAAGGATTTGTTCCACGGCTCTGCTGGCCACTCATCGTTCCCTTCTGGCGCTGAAAAGGTGAATGGTCATTCGGATGAGAGCGAGCTTGTCCCCATGTCCATTTTCTACGGGTCCAATACCGGGACCTGTGAAAGTCTAGCATCGAGACTAGCAATGGCTGCGCTGCAGCAGGGATTTAAGGGCGATGTCCAGCCGCTAGATGTTGCCAAAGAGAACATACCGAACGATCGACCGGTAGTAATAATCACTTCCACAATGTACGAGGGCCAGGCTCCAGGTATGTACTTTTCCGTCACCCAAGGGCTTCTTATCTGACCAGCTCACTCTTCAGATAATGGTGAAAGGTTTGTTCAGTGGCTTGAAACTGAGAAGGATGTATCCCTGGAAGGCGTTAAGTATGCAGTATTCGGCTGTGGAAGCAGTAAGCAACTTCCAGATCAAAGAGCGAACCGGCCACAGTTGCTCTAACACCATCGTTTAGGTGACTGGAAAGACACATACCAGAAGATTGCAGTCCAGGTCGACGAGCGGATGAGTGGCCGCGGTGCCACAGCTCTCACACAACGGGGCGCGACAGACGTTACAGAAGGCAACGTCACTGGTGATTTCGACGCGTGGATGCAGGACAGTCTCTGGCCTGCAGTGTCTAAGGTTTTCTCCATGGCGAAGGTCAGCGCAACCACAGAGAGCCTCACTAGCATGTTGCATATCCCTGGTTCCGAAGAGCATGCCGATGCAGTGCAGGCTGAGGTACTGGACGTCAGGTCCGTGACTGAGGACGAGCCCCGACCGAAATACCACGTGGAGATCAAGCTCCCCGCTGGGACTACTTATGATGTGGGCGACCATTTAGAGGTCTATCCTCACAACACGAAGGAAGACCTGGACGGCCTGCTGCAGGTAATGCGAAGTCAGGGACATGATCTGTCTGACCCGTTGATATCGACGATGCACTCTCGTCTTGAGCTGCATCAGCCAGCAAGCTCGAAGGTAAGCAACAGTCCAGATGGTCGTCCTCAGGATTTCTGTGCTCCTCAAATCGATGCTTTCACAATTCTATGGTATTGCAGGTACTAACACCTATCCACAGCAAATTGAAAGCCTCACAGAGAAGTGCACCGACCCCGATGTCAGAGCAACTCTCCAGCAGCTCTCAGAAAACGCAACGTCCCCCGCCGACAGACGGCCTTCTCTCCTGCAGCTACTCAAGCACTATCCAAGCATCAAACTGCCCCTCGATAAGCTGGCCACGATGCTGCCCCCATTGCGGCCACGGCAGTACTCCATCTCATCATCGCCGCTGGCCAACTCCTCAAACCTTACCCTCACGTGGTCCTTAATCACCCACGCGGCTCCTTCGTCCCTTCCAAACGAGCCTCCGACTCGCGGCCTCGCCTCCCATCATCTCACCGGTCTCAAGGCTGGAGACAATCTCAAGTGCATGGTGCGACGGGGAAATCCTCGCTTCAAGCCAGTGGACAAGATCAATTCGGTACCGATGATCATGATCTGTGCAGGGTCAGGCATAGCCCCATTCCGTGCATTCATCGAGCACCGGGTCGAAATACTTCGCCAAAAGCCTGATGACAAACCCTCAGCGCCAGCGGTCCTCTACGCGGGATTCCGCAGTCCCGCACACAGTCCATATGCATCTGAGCTGGAGGCGTGGCAAGCGGCTGGCGTCGTCGATGTGCGGTACGCATACTCGCAGGGCGAGCCCCGGCAACATGTCCAGGACAAGATCTGGGCAGACCGCGAGGAGTTCTGGCGTCTGTGGGAGAATGGGGCGCGGGTGTATGTCTGTGGCGGCCGGGGCGTTAATCACGGGGTCAGGGAGGTCGTTAGGAATATTTACAAGGAGCAGACTGAGAAGAAAAACGGTACTGCGACGGAGGAGGATGTGGAGGCGTGGTGGGTTGAGGCGCTGCGGGAGAGGTATGTGGTGGAGGTCTTTTGATCCGGCAATACGAGCGCCTGGGGAGTTTTAAGTGAAGAGGACAGCGAGCATAAGTCGCTGGGACATAGAGAGGCGCATGAATCCTTAAATAACGATATTAGAGACTTTAGATTGGAAATTTTTAAGATACTAATCTCCTTCTCAAACCACGTCGCCGCACGTTGAGCAATGCACATGGAGTGGTATGTCTCGTGGACCGGATGGCAGATCCGGCCGGAAAGATGGCCTTGTCCCATTTTTTCGGTTCGGGACGTATACGGATTAAGAGCAAAGCCTCCCAATTTTTTCGGAGTCGGTACCTAGGTAGGAGCTGGTTCCTACGGGTGCATCAGGATTTAGTCGCCTATCTTGTCAATTGTTGCGTGATTAAATTGACGTGAAAAAGCTCTTATGGAATGTGTAATAGCAGTCAGTGGCCCGCCCTTTGATGTTCAAATTCTAGAAAGGAATCCTTCGATGCGCTTGTGAACGAACTTGCCAAGACCGGCCGCCCCGCCTCGTGGCGGCTCCTAGGCGAAAATGTCCTTCCTTTGTCGTTAGTGGTGGTGACACGCATTGGGTATTTAGCTGCTTATGGCTTCTCCTTAGTAAGTCCATCAGTAGTCGGAACGGCTATTTGGTTCCTGGCCCGCCGAGGACCTGCAGGTGGCGTCAGGACCCGCCGCTGGCGGTCGACGCCATTGCTGCGGCTCTTCCCATCCGGGCCGTTATGCCCCTGGATTCGAAGCTACTGTACGTCTCCTCGTATTTCCCCTCTCCAGGCAGCTGGATTCCGTTGAATACGAAATTAGTCGGGGGTAGTCTCCGTTGATGGGAGGCTGTATTGCCACCTTTGTCCACTGTAAGCATACATATTTGACTATA
Source organism: Diaporthe vexans (assembly GCA_021188095.1). Classification (NCBI taxonomy): domain Eukaryota; kingdom Fungi; phylum Ascomycota; class Sordariomycetes; order Diaporthales; family Diaporthaceae; genus Diaporthe; species Diaporthe vexans. The sequence continues at coordinate 6,309,767 of JAJLLZ010000001.1, read as the reverse complement.
AATCCGTTTCCCCCGACTAAAAATGTAGTAGTTGTCTGTCTATGCCAGTCCTCTATTGCGCGTCTTTTGAGAACTAGATAATCGCCCAACATGCCGTCTAAGTCGCTGGCCATCATCCTCCTTCCGATCCTATCACTCACCCAGGGTGCTGCTGTTCTCAACGCCAGACAAGGTGTCACGATACCTGCAGAATGCGATGTGATTCCAACATGGGAGGTGACGTCCTTTAACTGGTTCAACTCCAGCAACAACCTGGACTGCGTCACCCAATCGAACGCCCGTAAGTTGGCAAGGGCCAGTAACCCACGGGAATAAAAGAAATGAAAACAACTTACTCACACCATCGCTCATAGCTCCGGAAGGCGTCTGCTTCAACTCGACTGACACCCCAGGGGTCCTAATCCCCTGCGACGGCAACCTCGGGCCCTGTGACCGGTGTGGAATCGGTGCCTGCTACACAGGGCTGCCGTTGCAACCAGCCGGCTTCGGACCCCCAGACACGATCGCCATCGGCACGAACGTCCCCGGGTACGAGTCGTGCTACGAGTCCAACCCGCAGAGCATCCGGCGTTATGAGGTTGGCAATGGAGTTCTGTTCTGCGGCGGCGTCGCCTACCGCATCAGCTTTGTCGGCAACAGCAACACCGACGTAAGCACCGGTCACGTCGACCTAAGCCCTAACCAGTCGTGGAACTGCAATAATGGAAGCACTATCCGGGCGAGTGGTGGCGCGGACTTTGAGATCGAGTGCTCCCGGGACGCGGGTAACAATGCGACTTGCGTGATCCCCGATAACCAGAGGATCGTAATCCCGGTTTTGTCATACACCATCACTTGAGCAGGACTTGGGGGGTCGCATTCTAGCTGGCATATTCATCAGCGTGATGGTCTAGGCTCATTGATAATTGAAAATATGCCCTTGATAGTGTATCAAAGGAAGTATACCTCGTCAATGATCCACTGAAGCCTGCAAAGGTTCCTCACTCACACATACACAGACAAAAAGTGCTTTTCATCTGGTGTCACTGCTACCTTGCAACATTCGTGTGTTTGTCACATATTGCTGGTGTATAGACTCAGCGCCTTGCCACATTTTCTTTTTCTCTTGACTCTGCTTGCGAACATGTCGCCCCTCACTTTCTCAATTCTGTGGTGGCTTGGCGGTAAGCGATTCAATCTGGAATCCTCGGCGTATTCTTGCAATCCTTCGCGGTCCTTTGACTTAGCAACTGTTGGTGGAGGCTTGTGAGAGGAGCCAACAAGATGTCAGTTGGCTGCACGTGATTCAATGGAGAAGGCAGGCGTCAGGTTTGTGGATGTTGGTTTACGGTTTCGGCCAAGCCGCTGTTGGTTGAGGTTTCTGCGACAAGCCAATGACATGGACTATTGGCTCCCAGCTCGCTTACTAAAATCCACTCGGTCCCCTCAGAAATGTAAGCAGCAACAATCCACACAACCAACCTAAAGTCTGACACACTTGGCTCTTATCCATTTCCATCGCAGGCTAGACTCAACTGACAATGGCTTTTGACTACGTTATTGCGGGCGGAGGTACGGCAGGTCTCGTGGTAGCCAACAGGCTTACTGAGAACCCCAACATCACCGTCGCGGTTGTCGAGCCAGGCTCTGATATGCGAGATGCTGATGGCGTTCTGAACCTGGACATGGCAGGCATTGCCTACAGCCCAACCCTGGACTGGAAGTTCAAGTCGACTGCCCAGCCACAGCTCAACGACAGGGTCATTGCCCACCCTGCCGGCAAAGCACTCGGAGGCACCACAGTCATCAACGGTACGCACGAAGGCGGAGCTGAAGATGCTTTCGATAGTTGACATGTTTTACCCAGGGCTGTATTACATTCGAGGAAACAAGGCTGACTACGACGCTTGGGAACAACTCGGAAATCCGGGATGGAACTGGGACACGTTGCTCCCGTACTTCCTCCGCTCTGAAAAGTTCTCCATCCCAACCGATGTCCAGCAAGAGGCTGGGATGAGTTATGACCCACAATACCACGGAAAGGAAGGTCCTGTCAATATAGGATACGTCAACAGTGTCGACGATGGCTCCTTCTATGACGCGGCCCGAGAGACGTCCGAGAAACTGGGATTCAGCCTCAATCGGGATATGAATGGCGGCAACAACCGTGGGTTCGGCGCGTACCCGAAGACACTCGATCGAGAAGCCAACGTGCGAGAGAGCGCTGCTCGCGCCTACTACGAACCGATCGAGGGCAGACCAAATCTGAGACTCATACATGGAACCGTGAAGAGAATCGTGTTTGGGAATAGAGCCCATGGCGAGCTCGCCGCCACAGGACTGGAGTACACGGATGAAAAGGGTGACCTGCAAATTCTCACTACCAAGAGAGAGGTTATTCTCTCTACGGGAACATATGTATCACCACTGATCCTCGAGGCTTCGGGTGTTGGGAATCCTAGGTACGCAAGAATGAGCAACCCACTCTTCCAAACCTTGCTAACCTGCCCATGCAGCATTCTTGACCGTGCTGGCGTCCAGCCACGGTTGCCTCTCCCAGCGGTTGGTGAAGGCCTCCAAGACCAGCCTCTCTGGGTGCTCATGTTTCAGGCCAAGCGCAAGCTCACGGGACACATTCCTTTTGCAGCGTTCGCCACCGCTCATGATATCTTCGGGCCCGAAGCGGACTCCCTTGGTGCCTCTACGAAGGAAAAGCTTGCTTCTTGGTCTGAGCTCATTGCTGAGAGGCTCGAAGGCGGTGTCTCTCCCAGTGCACTGAAGAAGAGATTTCAAGTTCAGCACGACGTCATTTTCGAAAAGAAGGCAAGTATGGCGGAATATGAATTCTTCTCGGTGGCTGATATAACGGGCATCGTCTTCTCTACCACGATGCCATTTTCTTGGGGCAGTGTTCATCTGAATGCAGCTGGTGAAATTGAGAAGCCAGTTATAGATCCCAACTTTCTGTCCGTCGACTTCGATCTGCAGGCTGCGAAGGAAGTTGGCAAAATTGCGCGGAAGCTGTGGTCGACCAAGCCATTGAGCGACTTTGTCGGTGATCTTATTACCCCTGGAGATGGAGTGCTGCCAGAAAACGCAACAGAAGAACAATGGGCAGAGTTCCTAACCAGTGCATGTGAGTCCCATCAAGTAGATGGTCTACGAATGGGTGTTCCGGATGTCCAACATGCTAATCAAAAGAAGGTCTTCCCGCATCCCACTGCATTGGCACATGTGCCATGCTACCACGCGAGCTGGGCGGTGTAGTCGATCCAACCCTTAAGGTCTATGGAACTGCAAACGTGCGAGTGGTTGACGCTTCTGTCATACCGAATCTCATGAGTGGCCACACAAGCGCTCCAGTGTATGCCTTGGCGGAGAAAGCTGCCGATATAATTAAGGAGAGCCTAGGTACCGTGGAGAGTTCTTCCTCCCCATGATTATGTGGCCTTGACTGCCCTCAACCTACCTAGGTAGATGGTCGCGCCACGACTGGGGTGGAGATGAGAGATAGTGAACAGGGTCTTGACACAAGCTGACCAGGCCAGCCCTGGGGTCCTGAAACCTCACTCTGCGTTGTAGATTGGGATCGTCAGTCAAATAGAGTCCAAGGACTTCCTACAGGCTATGGGAGACATGTGTAGGACGGGCAACTTCGAGAAACAGCCATCTGGAATTTGACTCGTTTACTACTGAATGAAACAGCCGACTACGTCTCTCATCAATATTTTCCAGGAGTAAAGGCTTATTTACCACCTTGGCCGTCACAGATTTCCTTGATGAGCGATTCATCGAAATATCCACCTCCTTCGAACCCCCAAGCTTCGTTATTGGTCACACAATTCCAATAGTCAGGCCAATTATGGTAGGGACGTTCCTCCTCATTCTTTCTTGTTGCACCTCTCTGCCACATTCTGGCTTCTACTTCCCATGTTGCCAGTAGTTGCTCCTCGAAGACAGAAAGCGATTGCTCGTAGATTGGCAAATGCGTATTGTCCTTCAGAGTCCACTTGTAGCGACCATTCAATTCTCTGTCTACCTCGTGGAGTGGACCAGTGCTGAAATTGCGCTGTTTCTTAAGCAAGCGGACCGTTCGATGTACTTCCAAGTCGCATCCAGTATGTTTGTGGTGCTCAGCAAGGTCGTGAATGATAGATAGTCGCTTGCCGTTGAACAGCGTGCCAAATGTAAGTTGGTGTGGTAGGTACCACCAGCGCGATGGTGGATGAATCTTTCCTAGTTGCTTTCAATTGATTGCTGCGAGCAGAGTCTGCTAGTTCGTTTTGGACGATTATTACTTACCCTTCGTGTTCGCCAGATTTTGCACTCCATGAAATCCTTTCTTGAGGGGGCTCAATCGGGGGCGGGTGGCGGGTATTGGAGTGTTGAACTGGAATAAAGCGTACATCTGGAAATCTGCCTTGCATACACTTTGTATCTTCGATACCATCCAGAGAAGGCTTATGGTAGATAAACCGGGATCTGGGTGTCCTCCACCAACGTCCCCATGGTGACCCAAGAAAGCACATTGGCTCACGGTGGTCGTCGCCGACGTTTTATGTCTCCATATAGATGGCAAAAAACTCCACCTTTTCTCGTCCAAAGCCAGAGCAAGAAACGCATGTTCGACCTTGTTTGGGACAGTTTGTGCTTTCACCCGGTCCTGCAATCTACTTTTGTAGAGACAAGGAATACCCAAGGAGCCAACAGGGTCCCATTCAGCCAAAATCTTGATTTTTGGATCATCATAGAAGAGCCCGTTTGGGCCTTTGGTGCCATGCAATCTTCGCTCCAGTGCCTTGTCGTCGCCTCTCACCCAGTCTCTAAAGAAAACGGGGAGGAAGGGCAGAGCATGCCGACGTAGTAGGCCGACGCGACTTATGAATTCAGCCAGGCACCGGACTGTGAAAGCACCACGAGAGAATCCCACGAGGATGATTTCGTCCTTATTGGAAACGCCGTTGTAATTGTTACTGAGAAAGCAATAGGCATCTCGAATAGCATGTCTGATACCTAAGTTCAGTTAGCACCCATAATAAGTTGACGCAAGAAGAAAGCATGGTACCTTTCCCTGTAGCTGCTGCGATACTGCTGTCCATCCCCAAAGTGGATTGCGTTCCTATCCCGCTGGAGTAATAAACGAGCTGGGGAACACCGCCGATTGTTTCAATGCTGACTGGATCGGCCCCCTCACGATTGACGCTCCTGGCGAGCTTCGCAACATTGGAAAGAGGTGCGACAGTTCCTGAAGCATTGAGCCAAGTACCATCGCAGCATACGAACAAGCGCTTCTTCCCCTTCTTCTCGGCGACTTCTTTCACAGCCTCCAAAACTCGACCGGTTAGTAAGTCCTCAGGTCTTAGATCATTCAGAGTTCCATCATGAGAGGGTTCCAGCGAATCCCGGTATTTGGGAACCCATGGCACAGCGTCCTCAGAGCGCACCCAATCCTCGTAATTGGGAACCCATGGCACAGCATCCTGAGAGCGAAGCCACTCCTCGTAATTGGGAACACATGCCACAGCTTTCTGAGGGCCTAGGGGCATTTCGTCTTTTGCATCATCCTTTGCCGCCGGCTGTGAGTTTGATGAGCTCATGGTTTTTAGATGGATGCCCCAAGAACAACGTGAGGGCGTTTTGAGAGCGCTGACTAGCTTAAACAGAATCAAAGAATGAGGGAGAAAACTCTTCACGAGCAAATAGCAATAGGATGGACTTTGGAATGCACGAGACCCGACGAGGCTCGCGTGGGGGCATTGTCGTCATTTATCACTTTCGACCGCCCTTGTAGGCTGAGGCTGCATATCGAATATGATATTTGAAAACATGAGTCGGTAGTTGATCGATATGCAGGGTCCATTGCATTCACTCCACACAGGGGGAGGGGGGCACTAATGATTCTTTTTTTTTTCTAGGCTACCCTGCCAGCGCCCATGATTCAAATGTTACTGCCAGGAGTCAGCGGCCAAGCCAATGCTTCTCGGCTTGCAATATTTCAGCTTCTCGTGTCCATACGTAAATGTGGTCCTTGCACTTTTATCAGCGCGAGGTCGTTGAAATGGCTTAAAAGGGGTCATGCTTGCGAGGCGAAGTTGTCGCATTCGCCTAAATAAGGCTGAACGGATCGCTCGTAAACCTTAGCGCTGGCGGGAGCTGCCGCATGCCACCCGACCCTACTGGTCCCCGTCCTCGATGCTGACCCTGCTGCTCTCCATTGAACATCGCCTACTTTTAAGCAGCCGCGATTTAAGCAGCAGCAAGCAGATTGTGATTGTTGCTAAACTTCACGCGGCAAAGCCTGACTATTGCATTCGATTGCTTTCTTAACCAGTAGCGGTCAGTACGGCATCATAAAATAGTCCGGACCCAACTAGTAGAAGTGGATAACGTTACGATGCCTCTGCTCCATTATCCATTCAACATACTTAATTATTGGCGACATTCCGAGTGAAGCCGAAGTATTTGAACGGCGAGCTGAAGGCGAGTAGCACAAATTCTTCCGAATGATCCACTACATAGTACGTGGCTTCAGCTGCTGTGAGGTCACACTCCGCTTTGATGCAGCCCAGCTCAACTTCGATCCAATTCAGACGCGACGTGGGGACTAGAGTCCCCACGGCTATCACATTTTGGATCAACTATATCGGAAGCATCGCAGCCTACTCACGCGGCCATATTCCGCAAGCAGTGTAGCACAGCGTTCATTGTAGCCAGCCACGGCTTTCCGCCGGATCAAGCTGGCGCTGAGTCTCCACGAATCGGAACAGGCCGTTAACTCAATCGTGGACAGGTTCGTTCCGTGCCGCCGGATCAACAACATTGTATTTTCTAATCAGCACCAGCAACTCGCGGAGGGTGAAGCTTTACAGTGTGCTACATATCGGGCACAACCCCGACTGATCAGGGGAAATGGATTAATGAGAGGGCCAAGGCTTGGCTGAGGATGATCTCGCTTTCGAAAGCCTACAGCCAGCATTGCAGCCCTGGCCGCATGACCCAGCCAGTGCACTTGGCGGCCGTGGGGTTGCTTTGAAGATCCTTGGAGCTGAAGACATCGGGTGGTGTACCCGCCTCGTGAGACGGTGGCGTATCAAGGCTAGCTACACACATGGCGTTCTGGCTTGATGGCGGGGGCGGGGGGCTGCCGGTGTTATCCGTGAGCTTCATGGAACCGCATACTTGCTGCGCAAAATGTCAGAACACCACTCTAACAGTGGTGAGAGGATTTATTTAAGATCCTTACTAGAATTTCCACTCCACTAACTTGGCCATTGTTTTGTGGAAAGTCTGCCTACTTCTTGTAATGCGACGTGAATGAACCAAGGCGGTAGAAGTCCCAGTAGACCATTACGCTAGGGTGCCTTTGTTTGGACAGTGTCTCTTTGCGCTCTCATGTTATGTGTCTTTCTCACTGTCCCGATGCTGTGCTCGAACAAAAATTGTGTAAGTCATTTTCTTTTGCCCTTTGCGCAGATGCAACTCCAGCTGTCAGAAGATAACTGTCAATAGACCTAGATTCCGACATGAATTGTTGTGCTCGCTTTTCCCGAAGGAGCCGTCACCCAATATAAGACAGCCGACGAACATGGACCTTGTTTCCTTGGCCGATGAAGTGATCGATAGGGGAGAAAGACTTGAAAGAGCACGGCGAGACGAGCGGTTTATAATATTAGCCTTGTTGTCAGTGTCGTGGTAATGAACCACTCTATGAGTGGGGACATTTTGGGGAGCAAGGGCAGCGCATCTGCAATGTCACTATCGACTTCTGCTTTGGCCGGGATATCTTGGTACAGGTCCAAGATCTATGAACATCCGTCTGCATGGGACCTTTGGTAAAGTTTCTGATACTGTGTCCTGGTGTCACGAATTACCGTTTCAACCGGGTTGTGCAGCAGCGAAATGCGTGAACTTCGGTTTCGTATTAGATTCCGTCCATCGGCGTTAACACTCTGAATGAGTCATGTTGCGACACCCGCACCGAAGAGATTATAAATGACAGCCGGAGAGTCAGAAGAGCATTGGGATGACGTAAACATCGTTCCCGCTCACTCTCACGGAGCATAGGAAAACAATTGCATCCGCGAATGGGCTCAGATCACACTGCGGTGGGAGAAGGGGGACTGTGGTATTGGTATATAAACCCGGGCATGAAAGGCTCTAAGCCTAAATAAACGGAAGAAGGGGACATCTACATTCTTCCCATGTGCCAAAACCTTCCTCACCGTGCATAATAATCATGTCTTTATATATCTCAGCCGCCGTCTTTGCCATTTTGGCATACACGCTCTATCGTGTTGGTCAAATTGGTAGACGCCCTCCTGGTATGCCACCAGGGCCGCCGACCGTAGCTTTCTTCGGGAATAACCTGCAAGTACGTCTTCCAGCTCTGGAACCCGCCATGAAATCGATCAGGTGTCAACGCTGACCCAAACCTCAGATGCCACCATTCCACCACCATCTAAAATATGCCGAGTGGGCTCGTGAATACGGACCTCTGGTCACTGTGATGCGTGGCTCGCATCCAACAGTTCTAGTCAGCTCTGCCCAGGCGGCACGCGACATTTTCGACAAGATGGGTACCATCACAGCCAGCCGGCCGCCGAGTTACTTGATGAATGATGTGGCCGCCAATGGGTATTCGATGGGCTTTGCACCCAATCATGACTACTGGCGTTTAGCCCGCCGCTTATTCCACTCGATCCTCAACGTCGGCGCAACAAAGCAATACGTACCCTTCCAGGAGCTCGAGACAACCAAGCTGCTCGTTGACCTGCTAGCCGATCCCACCGACTTCCGGCGCCACATCTTCCGGTACAGCAATTCGATTGGCCTATTGCTCACTCGCGGACGCCGTGCGCCAACCCCAGATGATCTAGACCTGAAAGAGGTTCGAGAGAACTTCGATGAATATGCTTCTCTCCAGCTCAGAGGCAGCCTGCCTGACTACCTCCCGGTTCTCAGGATGCTGCCAGATTGGGTGTTCCCCTCCATTCGGAGGGCACGCGAGCACTGCGTGAAGGACGCAAAGATCGCACTCAAGCATTTTATCCCGTGCAAAGATTCGAGCAATGCCCTGCCGTCATTCAACAAATCGCTGGTCGAGAAGCAGGAGAAAGAAGGGTTTGACGACATTATGGGAGCAAGGATGGGTCTGGATCTTCTGACGGTATCGACATTTCCCACTTGTCCCGAATATTAGATCCTGCGAAATCCGGAATTCTGTGGTGCTGACACCGGTTAGGCTGCAACAGATACGACTTCGCATACATTAATCAACCTCATTGCCGCTTTGGCATGTTTCCCAGAGGTCCAGAGCAAAGCGCATGAAGGTACAGTGTCCTTGTTTCGCTCAACAGCGCTTCAGCTAATGCTTGACAGAGATGGATCGCGTGATTGGACCCGATCGAATCCCCAACGCTGCTGACATGTCCACACTGCCATACATCCGTCAAGTCGTGCAAGAGTAAGCGCCATTACCAATTCCATTCTGTTAGGTTCATTCTCATTTGCAAGCCTCTAGGCTCCACCGCTGGTCCAGCGTCGTACCTTTCTGTCTCCCACACGCTTCAACCAAGGAAATTACGTACGATGGCTACACTATCCCCGCAGGCTCCTCTCTCATTATCAACGCGTATTTCATGCACAACGACCCTTCTGTCTACGAGGACCCCCGCATATTCAAGCCTGAGCGGTGGGAGGGAAAGCTACAAGAGGCCAAGGAAGATTCCGTCGGTGCGCGCTCGGAGCTCTTTACATTTGGGGCCGGCCGCCGCATCTGCCCTGGCCAACATCTCGCGGAGCGCAACCTGTTTCTCACCGTTTCTAAGATCATTTGGGCCTGCGACGTATCGAAGAAGAAGACTGAAGACGGCAGAGAGATCCCGATTGATACAGAGACCTACTCTCCCGGTGGAGTCATATCAATAGCACCGTATGCTGTTGATATTAGGCCGCGGAGTAGGGCCCGTTTCGAAGTTGCTAAGCGCGAGTGGGATATCGGGCGAGAGGAGTTTCTGGACGAGACGGAGCAGTGGAAGAAGGTTATCCCCGGTGTAGAGGAGTTGATGAGAAAGGTGAAGTAGACTAAGTATTACAGAGGAGGTCAAAAATTCGAAGTCAAGGAATGCCTCTATGGGGATCTCATGGATGGAAATTCATCAAACGTCGTTCCTCGAAAGCCGTGGAGTACAATTTGGTTTTTTGTGTGGTATAGATGGATTACTTAGGAAGTGAGGGCATTGTCTGCGACCAAATTAGTGACGCCAAGATGAATATTGATATTCTTGTTGGGGTTGCAAAGAACATGCGTTTATGGAAAGTTGCGTCTAAGCCTTCTCAACGCCAATGTCTGTCATAATGTAATCCAACGAGAACGAAGGCGGCCGGTGATAGTCCATCGGATCGTCCATGCGAAGGGAATGCAATCGATCATATCGGTCACCTAGCCCACGCGTGTTCACATATTCAAACCCCACATATCTGCATGTACGTCCATCGACGGCGGGGAATTGACCTCGCTCATCGGGAGAAGCACGAAGGCCTCCTTGCACATACAGGGTCTCGTCAAAGTCGCCATCAATCAAAGCCGCAACCAGGGGGGAGGGCCTTTTCGAGACGCGTTTCTCCTCCAAATCCGACTTCTGGTATGCCTTAACTGTGTTGAGGCACTTCTGGTCGACATAGAGGCAGTATGTAAAGCGGGGTAGGCGTGGAGGTGGATCTGTCAGCAGGGGTATCATTTTGTCAATCCAGTTGACCTTTCGCTCGAAGCCGTGTTCGTTCCGCCACTTAACAAACATGTCGCGGACTGTGTCGATGGAGGCTCCGTTGAGGGTGTCGGGGTCCTCTTTCACTGTCCATTGGGCGTACTGCGGTAGCTTCGCACAGCCATGCTCTATTAGCTCAACCCACAGGAAGCCCTGGGAAGACTGTAGACAAAGCAATCACGTACAATTACGTCCCCACCATCACTCTCGAGACCGCGGAGGACATTTTCCTCAAGACACTCCACATACCGCTTCCATGCCTCATCGTCGCCGTAGGCGCAGCGGTAAATCACAAAACCCCATTCGTGGTGGCGCGTGTTGATCATGCCCCGGATCGTGGCGGCAAACGACTGGCTCGACCAGTTGAACTTCTTGCGTCGGGCAATGAACCATTCAAGCTTGTTAGACAACATTCTGACGTGGGACGCACGGGAGTCCGACTAGTGGCGTGACAACAGGGTGAATTTGCCTGGCCAATGGTGAAGGGCACGGTTAAGTGAGCCACCGATCACGACGTGAGGCTCTATTTAAACACAAATTGCTAACAGTCAGGCAGGCGGGTCGGATGGCTGGCCCATCCCTGTTAGGGTGCCCGTTGGTTGTGAATGTTTCGGTGTACTAGGCTTATCGTGGCTAAACAGGACCGGTTGGTAGCCTTCTGGCTTGGGACTGACATGAAGCCGAGCCTGCTAGTCTCAACTGATTATTGTGAAGGCTCTGCAACTTCTCATCTGAGCGCAAAAGCTAAATTGAGAACATGGTATTACCCGGCTGCGCTACTAAGCTTAAGAAATGTTCATCGGAACCAGCGCCTGCTTCGGGACTAAGTTGAGATCTGATCAGGTTCATCCAATATTGGAATCTGCCACAGAGACAATCAATGCATATAAGAGGCAGTAGCATCGTGATTGGGTTACCACTGCGGGACCAGTTGCGGTGATAATCCCCGCTAATCTCGATGCGCGCGAGCAACACACCGTCATGAGGCAGATGAGGCCCTCTCAAGAATACAATGGAATGCAGGCATTCGACGCGCTGGCAGTAAGGCTACTGATATTCTGTTCAACAGTATGGTGGTCCACGAAATAGTCATGATAAATGTGCTCACTGATGGGTAGTTGATCAATGATGCATGTGCCGAGGCTGTTTTGAGCGGCCACTTACCTAGGACTATTGGGCCCAGTGACTTCGATGAGACACAGCTTCAATAAGTTTCAGTTGCTTCGTCGGCTGCGTGAGACTAGTCTGGCGTTCACCGTAGGGCTTCGAGGACCGGTTCACGGAAAACGTATCTCGGTTATGCTGTACCTAGGTATACGAGAGGAAGCGCTTGCGAATGGCTACTTGGTTTCAAACTGCAGCGACGACAAGGTCATGCGGTGAAGCGTGTGTGACGTGACATATTTAATATATTCTATGTTCAGCTGGATCTGGGAAATGGCCTTGTAACGGAATTATGTATCTAAACCGATCCCCTCGAAATGCCCCATTCCTATACACTACCGAACAGACAGATGGTGCAAGCTTGCTTTTTTATCGGTTTCATCATCCCGCAGCTGCTTACCGGGGATGCAATTGGACCAAATCCCCCAGCGTGCCATCCCTAAGCTTTGGGTCAGCCACCGAAAAGGAACCAGGTGGCCGGCACTGATGTGCGCCAATCACAACTGCAGGGCATCGTCGCCGGTCACTTCACCCGGAACGCGCAACGCCTCCGCAAGATCAAACATGTACCCACTGAAGCCGTTCGAAGAAAATCTTCGCCAATCCTCGCCTCTCGAAGCGTAGCGACAGTCTCAGGGAATACCTAGGTAACACTCCTTTGGCTTCAGTGACGCTTCTCGGTGACAAAGCAGTACCGCGGTGTTGGGGAACACCTCAAGTGCCCATCAACCAAGATAATCAATGGAGCAGGACGAGCTGCTAACAGTAACCGAGGAGTCCGCCCTCCTTTCTGTCCCACCTCCTGAGGCAAATCGAGGTCGTTGGCCCCTCCACCGAGATCGCATATCTGCATTTCGAAAGCACGTTGAACAATGGCGGACATTTTATTCCTGCCTGTTACTGTTCTTCCTCGTCGACGCGCCGATGTTTATGGGCGAAGCTCCGAGGGTCCGGATGCTTGAGATAGGCCTCTGCCGAGAGTACTACCAATCCCGGGATCCCGGCGTCATCGGACCAGGCGGAATGGTGCCGGAGCGCTTGTGCAAACTGAGGGACATTCAGAGCCCCCTGTCCCGCCTCCGCGGTTTCCTCGGTCTCCTGGAAGGCCTGCCGGGTCTGATGTTCGCTGTGCCGTATGGCATACTGGCTGACGCCCGCGGTCGGCGTCTCGTCGTGGGCGCGTGTCTACTTGGATTCATAATGAAGGACACATGGACGTTCCTCGTGCTCTACTTCTACAAGGTGTTCCCTTTGCGGTCCGTATATGCTGCCCCGGCTTTTGTGCTGCTTGGAGGAGGGAATACGCTCTTCGGGCCGATGATCATGGCGATCGTGGCCGCCACCGTCCCCGAGGTGTTCAGGTCAGTAGTCTTTGGCTAGAAGACTAGCTGTTGAAAACTTTCAAGGCTGACTATGTAATATACAGGACCCAGGCCTTTTTCTATGTGCACGTTGTGATTCTAATATCTGAGATGGTCGCGCCCGCAATAGGAGTGCTCCTCCTTGATGCCATCGGACCATACTTCACCTTTCTTGCCGGCATCCCAGTCAAGGCACTTGGCTTCATTGCTCTCTTCCTGATTCAAGAGAAGACTGCGCAAGATCGATTCAGTACCCATGACTCGGAAACTGAGGATTCAGATCCAATAGGTCGGGGCAAGACACGGCGGCCTTGGGCGAATCTGATACACTACGTTCGTAACGACATAGGACATATTCTGATCAATCGAGCTGTATTGATCGGCCTCCTCGTCCTCCCAGTTCAGAAACTGAGTCGACCAATGTTGGAGCTTATTCTGCAATACATGTCTTTCAGGTTTGATTGGCCACTCAGCAAGGTAAGTCGATCTCGAATGAGTTTTAGGATCTGAAAAGTGTGATCTTTGGCGGTAACAGAATCGAAACTCAGACCAGCTACCTGATATCAATACAAGCCGCTTCCCAGATAGTGCTGTTCTTACTTGTCCTGCCCAGCGCAAACCGTTGGCTTCTGGCAAGGGGTCTGCAGGCCTCCGCGGCAAGTCTACAACTCTCCAGGATATCCGTGCTTTTCCTGGGATCCGGTTGTCTTGGCATGGCATTTGCGCCGAGCGCGCCATTATTTATCACATGTGAGTGGGCCCAACCTTCCGTACGAACTATATTCTATTGCATTCTCTGCGCAATGCAGACGCGCAGATCAAGTAAGCCAGAAGACCCAGGATTAATCCAAAATTTCACACCAGTCATTATTGTCAACATTTTCGGCGCCGGCTATGCCTCGGCAATGCGGTCATTCCTCACATCCCTTGTTCCTGGGAGGAATATCGCTCTGTTATACACAACCATGGCCCTCTTTGAGGGCACTGCGGTGCTGGCGGCTGCACCCCTGCTCGGATTGACTTTCTCTGCCGGCCTAGAGCTAGGCGGTCTGGCGGTGGGGCTTCCGTTCTTCGTTGCGGCCGCCGTGTACGGATTGGGAGCAATAGGTGTCTGGTGTGTCAACTTCAATCAGAACAACGAAGATTGACACCCATCATTAAGCTACCAGTATGTGTCGCGCATGCACAGAGAAGTCCGACAGGATTAGCAAGAGCAACAGGAAGCAACAACCTTGGAAGGCAGATATACACAACGATTTCTATTCGCTGTTTTGCGCAAATTAAACTCGATACTACTTTACTCTTTGTCAAATACGTCTGTTATCGTCTCTAAGAGGCCTCAAATTTCTCCATGCATACGCCAAACATGGTTCAATGGAAGGCAGGGCCCTGCTTCGCCGGCTTTCTAGTCAACGGCGCCGTTGGGAGCGATGCTCCTTAGCCTCGTCTGTGCGGCACAAGGCTGAGGCCGCGTGCTCATAGGCGTACTGTATCGACTGTATTATCTCTGCACTGTTACTGGCATTGTGGGTCAATTTCTTTCTTTCTTTTTTTTTTTCGGAACGCTAGGTCTTACTAAGGGCTTACTACTATATGAAGGCAACACATACGTTTTACATGTATGGAGGATTGGAAACCAAACCACCTCAACAGCTAGTCGTAGTAGACAAACGCTAGTGGACGCGGATCAGTCAGGTGTTCACAGTCATGTTTAAAAAGCATGCACAAATTGGAAATCTTTTTCTTCCTGTTCCTCTCCTATCTCCCTCTGTCATCAATCAAAATCTTCCTTCTCCAAAGTCGACCTCCCTATGCATCAACCTACTCAACCTGACCAAGGAACAAGTCGAAACCAATTTTCGCCGCAAAATGGAATCCACCTCAAGTCTAGTGCCGGTTGCCTCCATCCCTGCCTTCGACGTGCCATTTTCTCATTGCGAGTGTACCGTGGTATGGGCTCGATGGGGCTATGACTCCGATGGTACTCGGCATGACTTTCCGGATGTGACGACACAACAGGAATGTCGTAGCGCTGATGATCGTGATCCCGTGGATCACATCGCGATTGAACCATCAGGTCAATCAGAAAACTCCGAGACAGACCATTTGGAGATTTCGCAGGAACCCGAGGAAATCCCCACAGACAACGACGGTCAACTGAAAGACTCCCAGACGGAGCATTTCGAGTGTTCACAAAAACCCGAGGAAACCCTGACGGACGACGACCACGACTTTTATTGCTGCCCTGCGGTCCCCTGCGACGGTCACGCCGACACGCCAAACAACAAAATGCCAACGTATGTCACAGAACTATGGCACCGCGTACTTTCGACACCCAGGAAGTTTTCTCAGATGGACCTCGTGGCTTTTTGCCTCCCCTTCATGGCAAGACTCTCCCAGCCTGGGGCTCAGCAGACGAGGCTGTGATCTGCGAGATCACGTGTTGACGAGGACTGACCCGCCGGTCTCGAAAAGACATGGAAGTGCAGATGATTTTTAATCCATTTTGGTCGGCATTGCCTTCTCATCGTTCAGGACCTGGTCTGGGCATGACCTTACGAAGTAGAGTTCAACTAAATAGGTCTCGGCCAATGGGTAACTGATCAAAATTATTTGAATCATTTTGTGATATACATTTGCATGTGCAAAAGAAGGGGTCCATGAGAACCCTACTGTGGAACTGCCAAGTCCACCAAGCAGCCTTTTTAGACGCTCCCGTTCCTACACATGACTTCCCGTACCCTCCAGAAGCTCGCTTCTGCTGAGAGGAGAAGAGCAATGGTTCAAATTACTATGGCAGAAGGCCCTATCTTCATGAGTACAATGCAGGTTCTAAGTAGATTTGCGGCCCAGCCTCGAGCACGTCTCTCCGGTTTGCATTTAGTGCTGCAGTAACTTCCGATAGTTCGTGACCACAAAACTAACGGTGGAAAACATTTTGAAATGTTCTTGTCCTCGTGGCTCGTCTATTTTAAGGGCACTTTCAGTGGAGCTGTCTCTCATGTCTTTACATTGGATATTTTTAGCTTAAAGTTGTATAGGGAAGATTGATATAGACGTCGGTTGGCTTGGGTTTACGTACGTAAACAAGAGGAAAGAGTGGTGTGTATTGGTTGGATCTTGCTGCCTGCAAACACTCTACAGAAGAACCTATATGTAGGTTGCCTACAGATTACTTAGCCTATAGCCATCAGTAGAAGGATTATTTACCTTGGTTCAATTAAACAAGCGCATTTGTAATCGTGCCTGCATTGACCACTCTTTGCAAACATAAGTGTGGAAATAAGGGGTGTGCCTTACGAATAAGTCTCCTACTAGGTCACATCGTTCTATCAAAATATCGTTTTGTCAATCACCTCATGAAGGGCCACGGGCCTAGGCGCGCCTTTTTCTAGAAATTTCGCCAGAATCTTATCCATATTACCTATCCAATTCACTCACCACCGACCTTCTCTCTACTTACCTCACTACTTTTTAACTTGAGCAGGTCGTCCAGTAGGTTTGTATTCTGGAAACGCTTGTTTGTGCTTCAACTTTTCCGTAGTTGCTAGGGCACGGAACTGAGCTTGCACACTAGCAGTCTCCATGCTCCAACTTTGAGCGAGGATGGGGATAGTCAACCATGGCAGCTGGTCGACGCTTCTAAGCATCTTTTTGGCGGTATCAGCGTATGCCTTGCGGTACAAGATGTACGCGTTGGGAGGCTTCTTCATTTTTTGGTTAGCTGGAACCTCCGCTCGACGCTGCTCGACCGTTCTACCGACCCAAGCGCGAGTCTCAGCAATCGGGTCTGTACCATCTGTTACATGCTCGCTCAAGGGCTTCTGGAGGATTCGAGCGCACTCCCTGTCTCTTCGTTCGGCGAGATCATCGCTGCGGACAATGGGGGCCTCTACACGATTAGCCTCGGGGTCGGGGGTAGTGGCACGGTGTCCAACAGCTCGTGACCCCTGTTGCTCGGACGGCTGAGAACTGGGGCTAGGAAGCGCAGCGTGGTGAGGATAAGACTCAATGCGCTGGCGACACTGGGGCCCAGTCTTTACCTCCTCCTCCGAGTCTGACTCAACGGAAATGCCCGTTGCAGATTTGCGAACCGAGAGCTTGAAATTCGCGCACTCCAAACGAAGACAACAATACTCATCTACGGCGTCAGAAATGATGCGAAAGACGGGCGACTCGCAGCTGAGACAGTACAAAGAAGGCATGGTGATGAATGAATGAGCACTCACCAAGACAATGCTAAACAGCGTAAATGTTCTTATCTTCTCAGCCTGTCTCAGATGGTATGAGGTCGTGATGTTTGATGTTTTGAAGCCGGGTAATTGTTCGGTAGACAACTGGGGCGAAGGAGTTTATGTAAGGAAGTGTTACGAATCTGTCATCCATATGCGAACAATTGCCCCTTCATGGTCAATGCCTTTGTGATGGTGCACTGTTTTCAATCGAGCCGCTCCTACGCACCGCAGACCTTTGTGCATATCAATGACCTCTTGTGTTATGATTATTGATCACAATGGCCTTTGTTTTTAGCCATAGGAAGTAAACCAGAACTTCCCGGCATTCCCGAGAGGTGGAGGTCCGGGTCTTGTGCCGGCTTCAGCATCGACTGACTATTGAGCTTCAGATCCCCGACATGTGAGTATGGGAATCACTGGGGTAAAGTTCCACAATTGTCGGTACAGTTTCTCAACTTTCCATTGTGTTCCTTTATGTCAGCCTTCCTAGCACCACGGGTTGGAGTCATGCCAGTGGGTCGCTATTGCGCTGCTGCTTGTGTTTCTCCGTTCAAGAAAAAGAAAAAAGCACGTGAACGGGGAACTGTATTGAAGGGTAGTATCGGAAGACGTTTCGGATTTCAAAATCGACCGTGCGTTTGGACATGACGCGGATTGCGGTCTGGTTGTGGACCATCATCTGAGTGACTAGACCGGTGGATTACGTGGGACAAGATCCAATACGAGGCATGCGACTGTGCAGATAAAAGGAGTTCCAAGTAGCTGCATAAGGCATGTATTTTACCATATCATCTATATCCGACTTGTCCCCGATCTCTCACACGTCATTCCCTTTCTAAAGGTCTTCTCATTGAAAAGTAAAGACGAAACATAGCTTTGTCGGGGTACGAGGAATGACACTGTCGAGGGAGAACATCGAGCTGCAGAGGTTCGACGTTTTCCTTTGCTTTCGATGATGTCTTCTCTTGGAATCTCGCATCTCTCGTCGATATAGCAGAGATTGGCGACAGAAAAGATCGCAAAAGATGAGCAATAGTCTTGTCAAAGGGCTTGTTCTTGTAGATAATGACCTGCAGGCAGGAGTCATCTAGTTAGTTCCTTATCAAGAAGTCATCATCGCCGACTTTGTCTCCGTTATCAGCTTCTTGCGGTGAGGTCTGATACGCCTCTTCGAAATGAGTGGTTTTAATTTTTCTTCTTGAAGGCTCGATTTGGTCACTGACGCAATCCTCCCTCAGCTTTGTGATCCATCACAATCGCCACTGGCACCCGGACCTCGTTGCCGTCGAGACTCCCGCTCATCTTGCCACTCGCACACTGCTGATATACCCACATGGGTCTCCAACCTAGAACAGCCACATGGTGATAGTATCACGGTCACATTGACATTATTTTGACTGTCAGAGTACCTGCGAACCGCGGAAAAGGGCTCAACGTATCCTTGGACACCAAACGTCAGGGAAAGTCACGGTGGGCCATACTAGTAGCCAGAAACGAGTGCCGTGTCGTGTTCATTCTCCTGAGCGCCATGGATATTTGGCCGAAATGCCCTAGCCCAAGTATATCTTTAAGGTCTGTGGAAGATGTTGTACCGCAGAACACCTTGTTTGTATTCTGCTCGTTGGCACCGATCTCATTGCCGCCCTGGGGATGTTCCCCCGTGTCAGCTGGTCGTTGCCACCAATCTTGCCCCTCGCCGCAGCTTTCAGCCTCTCGCCCCAGCTCCCGGCTGCAGTAGAGCATACCCTAGGGTATCCGAGCCGCCGCCTGGCCAGGTCCAAGAATCATATTGCACAGTAATTAGGCCGCCAGTTACACATGGTCACATCGCAAGTAGCCACGTGTGATCTCAGCCATCGCTGCCTCTGCTAATCCAGGCCAAGGGACGGGCAGGGTCTCGAGCATGCTGACAATTAGCCCATGCAGGCGCCATTTTGCAAGCTGAAAAGCGAGATTCCGAGTCAGATACGCGTTCTCCCCGGACTCCGCCCCTTGGCAAGGCTGCCTTGCTGCACATCTCAAGCCCTGTTTACCCCACAAGTAGGGGGCACGACTAAGCCGCTGACGTTCTGGGCGGCGTTAATGTCTCGGGTATCTTCCTGTTCACGGGGCGTCACCCGCGTCGTTGTACGAGGGTGGGAAGGAGGCCTGGAGGAAGAGGAGCCGAGAACGGTTGCCCCAAGATCGTCGAGCCCATTGGCTTGTCTGTTCGTTGGCAGCCAAGAAGCCTATCACGGCCGCGCAAGTAGTATCGCAAGGGGCTGCATGCCGCTCCAAGGGGGTTGATATGAGGTTCCAAGAAGCTTGTCGGGGCCGAAAATCGGAATGTCATTCAGGAACGGAGGCTGAACAGACTAGATTGGAGTTTAATCGTTCCCCGCACAGCTCATGTGCTCCTACCCGCTCCATCGCGATCCCATGTCAACTTCCGTGTCAAGTCAACCGGATATGGACTCATCCAACGGAACAAATTCGGGATCTGAGGGGGAGCCACGAAGCTGGTGATCAATCAAGGTCTAGATTAAGATGTGGTTGGCCTGCCCTGCTTATCGTCAGGGGCGGCAGATATACACTAATTCCATCTGACCCGCCAGATCCGGCTGCATTATCACGGCGGGAGTGGCTACTCCCGTGCAGTGTTGTCCACGTGTCCGGGGTCGGATAACCATCTTTAATGGGGCTAGTGATAGCAAGGCGATTTCTCAGCTCTTTCCAACAGAGTACATCTCATCATGACTGTCAGAAAACGCCAAGAAGGGGTTCGGGTGAAGTAGTTTTATTAGATATATATGAAGAAAATGCTCACCTAATCTGCATAATCTGCCTTCTGGATCATCTGCATGATCTAGTGTGTAGTCCGCCTGTCTGTGCGCCCCGCACTTATATCGAACTGCTGTTCGCTGACTGTGCCCAGTTGTACGCCTTGTTGATAGAATCGATCCTAACCGCGCGCCGCTGCGGGAGCTAAGTACATCGGCCATTTACGTGCATAAGCTTTCCTGGGCGGTAGCGGTGGCTAGCCGCGACCGAGTCAAGGCAGCCTTGAAGTAAATCTGCCTAATCATGGATCTCGCTGCCGTCTTCGGTTCTCGGGTTGATACGTCGGATCTGCCCTTGTGTCATCTAGTACACAGGTACACAACCAACATGATGGGGAATCTTTACTGGTCATCGTAGATCGACAGGCTCGGAGTTGGGCAGAAAACATTGCTGGTCATGCGCCCTTCCTGCGGCAAGCTTAGCCCATATGCATTGTCGATCAGTTTTGCACAGTACCGTGCCGTGACAATATGCAGATGCGTGGTTTTCCCCAAACTCCAGAAAGTCAATTGTCCCCACTGGAAACACGGCAACGGTACGCTGAGCATCCATGCCTGATAATGCACGTCGGCCGAGGCAACCCGGCTGGAGGATTCACGGTCGTTTTATCGAGCCAGAATTACCAATGGCTTGGCAGAAAGTGCAAAATATTTCACTCTTGGCTTTTTATGTAAGAGGCGACGTCTTCGCGTGAGGATCATCTTAACAGTTTACAGTCTTGACTCCTAGAGAGTCTGCTAGTAAGCCGCCTCTCGACCGAGAGACAGTCGAGCCCACTCTTTGTCTGCAGGTCCGCGTCGAGCAATGATCGTCGTCATTCTGGTCAGGGACCGCCCCAGTTAAACCCGCATCCAACTCCACACAGACGTTGGTCGTCCATAGATACGGCTGTGGACCTGACTGGCCCTGAACCGGTGATGCAATAATCACGCCGTCTAATTGAGCGAGCGACTCATTACTAACAGTATTACTGCAAATTCTGCGCTAATGTGTTCTTCCACATGGCTGCGCACCGGCGCACCGGCTACCAATTCTGCCAATTCATACCACACTGCCACAGTATGAATTTGCATGCGTGAGGGCGGGCCAACTTTTCTTTCTTTGCCTCCTCCCACTCTTGAAGCCCACTCTACCCCCCACTTTTCCTGTTTTGTGGTGTTCGTACCCGTCTCAGCAAACCAGTACCGCCGTATAAGACTGCCCAGAGTGACGACCTTCGACGAGGCTCTTCCAAGTTTTTCCTGCATCCCTTCTTCTCAGTCCCACCGTTCGTGTGCAAAACTTCTCCAACGCTGTTCCACATGCAATCTGTGGTTCAGTGCCTTGTTCCGACCTTCGCCATCGCCGGGAGATTCTGAGTGAACCACCCCGTCTCTCGCACGGAGTGTTGCCCGGAAATTCTTCCCTCCCACCCTTCCACGATGTCATCCTCCCCAGAGCTGAAGGCCTCCAAGGAGGCTCCCGCGAGCCAGCGCCTCTCCACCAGCTCCAGCGATGGCTCCCCCGTGCGCCACAACTCGGACGGCCTGCACCGGCGCCTGGACAACCGACAAATTCAACTGATTGCCATTGGCGGTACTATCGGTACCGGTCTTTTCGTGACCATCGGCGAGGGTCTCGCCAAGGGCGGTCCGGGCAGTCTCCTCCTAGCCTACACGCTGTACGCCTGCGTCGTGGCACTGGTCAACAACTCTATCGCGGAAATGTGCACGTACATGCCCGTGTCAGGCGGCTTCATCCGCCTGGCGGGTGTGTGGTGCGACGAGGCTCTTGGTTTCATGGTCGGCTGGAACTACTTCCTCTATGAGGCGCTGCTGATCCCGTTCGAGGTGACCGCGCTTAACCTTGTGCTCTCGTTCTGGAGCGACAAGGTTACAGAGCCCGGTCCCACGGCGGGTATCTGTGCTGCCATCATCATATGCTATGGGTAAGGCATCACCGCGTGGCGCCCCGTGCGCTCCCACTCTGGGTCGACCTTAATGTGTTGCTCCGATTTTTTTCACCATCCTCCCAGGGCCGAAAGCCAACTAGACCGTCCGGATTCCTCTAGAGCTCTCCGCGCCCGCCCTCTTCTCTCTTCTCCCCGAGTGACCCCGTCTTTTGCCCCGTCTTTTTGTCCCCACGTGTGTCTGTGCGTGTCGTGTCTGTGAGTATGTGTGTATGCTAAACTATTCTCGTGTGAATTCTAGTCTCTTGAATGTGGTTGCTGTGAGCGTGTTTGGTGAAGCGGAATTCTGGCTGTCCGGCGGCAAGGTGATCCTCATCTTCATCTTGTTCCTGTTCACCTTCATCACGATGGTCGGCGGCAACCCGGCCCACGATGCCTATGGGTTCCGCTACTTTACCAATCCCGGATCCTTTGCGACGTATCTGACTGCCGGTGACACGGGCCGAATGGAAGGCTTCATGGGAGCTCTGGCCACTGCCACCTTCACCGTCGTCGGCCCGGACTACATCTCGATGATCGCTGCCGAGGCGAAGCACCCCAGCCGCTACATCAAGTCGGCCTTCAAGACTGTCTACATGCGTTTCGGGCTCTTCTTCTTCGGCGCTGCCTTGACATGTGGAATCGTGCTGCCCTACAACGACCCGACCTTGCGACAGATCTACCTCAGCGGCGGCAGCGGCGGCGGCACGGCCGCCGCGTCCCCCTGGGTTATGGCCATGGAGAACCTCAAGATCCAAGGACTCCCCCACCTGGTGAATGCCCTGCTCTTCACGACAATCTTCTCCGCCGGTAACACGTACACCTACTGCGCGACCCGGTCCCTCTACTCCCTGGCCGGCGACGGCCGCGCCCCGGCCTTCCTCCGGAAAACCGCCCCCAACGGCGTCCCCATCTACTGCTTCGCCATCACCATGATCTTCCCCATGCTGTCCTTCCTCCAGTGCGGCAGCGGCTCCGCCAAGGTCCTCAAGTGGCTGCTCGCCCTCATCACGGGCGGCGGCGTGATCAACTACATCGTGATGTCGATTACGTTCCTGAACTACCACGCCGCGTGCAAGGCCCAAGGTGTCGACCGTCGGACTCTGCCCTACTACGGATACCTCCAGCCCTACGGCGCATGGGTCGCTCTCGTCCTGCAGACCATCGTCGTCCTCACCTACGGCTGGTCCTCGTTCCGCCCGTCCTTTGACGTCGGGACATTCTTCTCCAACTACACCATGCAGATCGTGGCCCCTCTCCTGTTCATCTTCTGGAAGCTCTTCAAGCGCACAAAGTGGATCAAGCCCAAGGATGTCGACCTCGTCTGGGACCGCCCCCTTTTGGATAGGTACGAGGAGGACCTGCTCACCCGCGAGCCACCGAGCAGCTTCTGGAAGGAGATGGTGCAGATGGTTGGCATTGGGCGGAAGAAGGTCATTGACGGCGAGAAGGCTTGAATATCTGGGCCATGTAATGGAAAGTTACGAAGATACCCATTTTGCTCAAAGTTAGATATTATGGGATGAATACATCGCTTCGTCCGTAATTTTGCGAAACACTGATGCTCAAGCGACCCCATGTAGTTCATCCCCCTTCTTAATGTGATGAACATCCGTCAGAGCTAATTGCCCGAAGATGTAATTTTTGCACACGCAGCAGTTCCCAGCCCTACAGTCAGTTTCTCGTCATCTTGGTGAAGCCTGATGCCTGTCACCCGAAAACATGGCCGAGGTAGCGCACTCAAACTTTCCCAAAACATTTTGCTGCAGTGATTCTTTTGCCAGTTTCCAAGACTTGCAAACAGAACCTCGCTGTAGATCACACTATTGCGTCTCGTCCAAAAGCTCTGCCGGTGCGAATATTTGCCAATCTGGTTCCGGGGCCCACCCAACACACGAAGGTCATGCAGCAGTAACCCCCGTACTGCCACTGATGCCCCAATCAATCTCCAGGATGCCACATGAAGTCGATCTCAATCCAGACTCCACTTGGCGTATGACACTCTTTGTGCTGCCAATTTTCATAACCTGGAATCTCCCTTGCCCATTCGTCTGATTTAGCCCATGATTTCGAAAATTCTCCTCGCTCGGAGCACCTCAAACAATGGACTCATGTACTCTGTTGTACTCGTTTCCGCGATGGTCTTCCATTCAGGCGCATGTGCTCTGACCGGTAAAGGAGGGTGCAGTAGGGAGCGGGATCGTTGAACTTGAATAAACGTCGAGTCTCATCCCATATACTGTACAGCTGCCTGGTCAGTTCTTGCGCCCTTTCATTTTCGCTGGCGGGCAGCAACATGATAGCATCGAGCGCATCTTTCAAGGCGTTGTCTGTGGCTGGCAGGCATCCCTTGGGGTCACCACGATCGCGGAGGTTCTGGATGCCGTACTTCTCGATGGCGTTGTAACATTTATCGTAGCAGTCACCGACCTTCGATTTGGCGTCCAGCAGCGTCTGCTCTTCATTGCCGAAAACCTCTGGCACGGTTTCAAAAGCCCCATCGGAATGGGCCTTTTCTTTCTCAACATAGAAATCCGCAACCTCGTCGAAGTACCTGCGTAACCTTGAGATCTCTGCCGCAAGCTGCCACTCCGGATGTTGCTCGCTGACAGCCTGGGATTTCCTGAAAGAGTTGAGAGTACTCTCGTAGTCCTTCGTCGTTAGTTCGAGCAGACATGGAAGCATTGGGCCTTCCTCTCCAAATTCGAGGACTTCTTGCGCGTTCACGAATTCATCCACAGACTCGTGGAGATTAAGCAGGATCTCCATGATAGGGCAACTGCGACTTCCTGTCAGTCGATGGTCGCCGCCACATTCGCAGGCAACATGCGCAGCGTCTGTGGCTGCATCTGTAGCCTCGCTCATCTTCAAGCGCGCGGAGGAGTACCCCGGTTCACTTCAAATTCTCTGGATTTCTGTACGGCCCAAATTGTGTCGCGGGTAGAACTTGTGTCTTCAGGGTTTCGGTGTCCGTGTAGCCAGTAGGTTTTTGGCGGTGGCTGGAGAGAGA
The DNA here is from genome assembly GCA_021188095.1 of Diaporthe vexans. NCBI lineage: Eukaryota > Fungi > Ascomycota > Sordariomycetes > Diaporthales > Diaporthaceae > Diaporthe > Diaporthe vexans. The sequence goes on along the minus strand of JAJLLZ010000001.1, from coordinate 6,284,505 downwards.
GGTTAAGGACATGAAATCAGTGTGAATGAAGTGATGGTGATATGGCTCTTTAAATAGCACCTGTCGGTTGTTACTTGGGCTCATTGATTCCTGAGGCTCACCCTTTTTGGAAGCGTCAATGACTGCATTAAGGACCATTGAGACATTGCCACCAACATGGTTGCCTGATCACTGACTTCTCTTCTTGTTCCGGAAGCTCTGGAAAGCAGATGAATTTGCATGCTCTCCTTGTGGCCTAACCCATCTGGCACCTACAAAACTATTCAACCTCAGCTCACACTTGACACTCGTCTCATCAAAGGCTGTTTGAGAAGGTGTATTCTCTGAATGTTACTTGAAAGATATCACAAATTTTTAAACCCTGCTCAAAGAATTTCATACTATTTTTGACAGTTGACGACCTCGGAAAACAACAATGATATTGTATTCTTGCAGAGTCGTTTCTCAGGCCAAGCATGGCGTCCATACTGCCTATCTAGCCCGATACGAGTCATTCCAGTGACCATTTGATACTAACATCGCATCATTTGCTTGCTAATATCTTGAGCGTGTCGCTGTTCCTTTCTTGACATCAATAGAGATGGAACGTGCTTGCTGCCTAGGTAGAATCCGGGTTGCATGACATACTAGTAGTAGCGCCTCACGTTTGAGTTACCAGCCATCCTCTGCCAAAGACCGAGGTAGCACATGAGCCAATGATGTCACAGTATGAAGCATCGGGTCTCGAGGCAGTGAACATGAAGCTAAGTGATGGGCTGTGGCGGGCACGCGCCTTACAGAATTGCGGTTTTCGGCGTTCGCTTAAAGTCGCACAGTAAGCGTCTGCTCCCTGCCCAGAGTTCATATGCCGCCTTCATTAGGCCCTGGAATGCTGTTTTCTCGGTGTCCGACAACGGTAGAATTGCCTCGACTGCACCCTTAAATCCTTTGTCCACCTTTGACAAGTAGCCCTCGGGGTCCAAAGTGTAGCTGACTGGCACTGCGCCACTACGCGCGTATTGCAAGATAACGGTGTCGCAGTCCGTCCAAAAAACTAAGGTCTTGTACTTCGCGTTTCTTAAAGACCGGCTATCACCGTCGGCCGGGTCGATTGCATCGTGGAGAGACTTTTGTAGAGTAGAAGGTTCCTCGTCCCCCGAACAGCCCTTTGCGACATCGCCGAAGTACTTCCGCAACCGAGACAATTCCTCATCCAGGCACCACTCCGGATGCTTGCGGACAAGTTCCTCATATTTGATAAAAGCTCCTGTCGTTTCGGCGAGCTTGGATCTGATCAGGTGTCGTAAAGGCTTCTCCATTGGGCCGTCTTCCCCAAAGGTGAGTATTTGTTGAACTTCCAAGAATTCCTCGACTTCTTTGGCCAAAGAGTTGATAATCTCAAACATTGGACACCCCCGTGATCCCGCGGCGCGATGATCATCGCCGCATTCACAATAGATCCGGAGCGAGCTGGAGCTTGTATTGGTAGCTGTTGCCATGGTCGCGGCCGAGAAGATGATTTGGTGATATTTGGCGTTAAAGGTGCTTGTTAGTGTTGTCGCCGGGCTTTATTTCGTATGACCTTTGATCTCGTTGATAGACTGGTATCTCAGTGTGGATAGGGTCTCGACTTCCGCTCAGGCTACTCCCTCAGCTCACATTGCTGCTTATATGTCCGAACACCATAGGCTCTCTGACTCCTGATACCATCTGAGACTTAACCGTCTTTGAGGGATGGGAAACAATAGTATGGATTCCATTCATCGATGAATGTTTTCCGGCTTTGAGAAAGGTGAGACGTTACAGTATCAACAGTTGCTTCAAGGAGAAACATTGGTTCGTTTCATTTCTAAACATCCCGGCTCTGCTCACGAAGCATTTCGGGCAGTAAGCTTTGCAACGTTGTTCATCAGCGACATTCGTGTATTTTAGTCCTTACCTGTATGCTTTTGATCCGTCAGTAGCCCATTCAGTCGCTGCATGGGTGTTTTGCTGCAGGTATCATCACCCATGGCCAAAATTCCATTCCGAGACAAAGGACATCTCCTCCTTGCTGGCCCCATTTCGAACCGTCTTTGATCATATGATTTATGTGAAATTGAGCGTAGTCTCGGGCAGAGACGTTGTAGGATCGTTGAAACATCTGAGTTGTTCCCAGGGTGAGGGACTAAGTCGAACATTCTATGTGGAGTCGGCCATGGTCTCCTGCTTCGGAAGCGTTACCCTAACCCTACTGGAGAAGGACTCCAAATCCACGAAACCCCTTCTGGCCTGAGCCCCTCGCTTCTACCGAGTCTTGCTCGTCTACCCTCAGTCGCCAAGGTCCCTGAAAATCAATCGCGGATACTATCTCAATCAAGAACAACCATCTCCCTTTCGAAATGAAAAACTTGGCTAAGGCGCTGAGAGACTTACGCCGCAAGTCGGGGCCAACAGCCATATCGGCCACAGTCGGTACCGCAACCAGCAATGCATGCCCAAACGAGCTTACAGTGGCACCCGATTCAAGAGACGCAGAAGTTCAGAACTGCGATAGTGGCATAGAAAGATTGCCAGCCGAAATTCACCGCCATATGCTTTCCGCCATGGACCTTCATTGCCTGAGAGCTATCGTTCATACCGCCCCCGCTTTCCACCAACAGTATCTCCTCAATCGCAGATATCTACTTTGCACTGCGTTGCAGGTAACGCTGGGAAGCATCAGCCTTGATGCCTACATCACGCAGAAGGCCATGATTGTACAAGACCCAGAGGGCAAACACGAATATCTTACTAGGCTGTTAGACATGTGGCAAGAACAACTGCCAGACAGTTCATCGTTCCGGCTGATTGGTGTGATTACTGAAGCTGAAGCCGTGGACATGGTCTCTTTTTACTTCCAGACCACAGCCCCAGTTGCAAGACATTACATGGATAAAGCTCTGACAGACCTGGCCTGCCAAATCGGGAAAACCACTGGCACCTATAGATCGGCTTCACAGCCCAAGCCCCGCAACATCGAATGGCAGAGATGTCTACGGGCTATCTACCGATTTCAATTACTATGTTGTACGGCAAAACCTGAGCTGGGACTTGACCACGACATACCTACGAGTTACGCGACCCGTATATTTTACACACCAGAGCCATGGGAGAGCGAAGAGCTAGTCTGTTTCTATCAGTTCGCCATGGGTGTTTATGAAAATATCTTCGACGCTATTGCGGTGGAAGTACACCCAGATAGTCCAAGATTCGACGACCAAGACCGCCCACCTACTCCAGTTGGAGCATTTGAATTTAACAATTCATGTAAGCTACTTCCCTATTTACTTTGACCAATTCTAGAATCTGACACCTTACGCCAGTCAGACGCCGTAATTATCAAGAAGGAACAATATTGTGTGGAGGCCTTCATCTGCTAAATACTGTCATTACTAGTCTCAAGCCTGATGGACGAGAGACCCTAGTAAGTATAATGCAACGCAGTATTTTCTCATCATATATACCCCTCGACACCTTTGTAGGCGTCCTCAGCGATTATCAGCAGGAAAAGCGACGTCAGCAAGCACCATCGCATAGGGACAGGCTTACAAACGAACGCGCTCCACTCCTATTCCAAGGAGATTGTCTATACGGCCCACCAGTCGCATGGACGATCATCTGGGGTGGGACATATAGTAATCTGATTGGCACGTATCTGCCCGATGAGTTGCGGCAGTGGGGCTATATTTTCTGGGATGCGAATAGGATGAAGGCTGGCGGTATGGAAGTACTGAGAAGGCAGTGGGAGGCTTGCTGGGATGAGGATCCGAGGGAAGATCTTTACTGAGAGGTAAAGATGTATCATATTAGTAGTCACAGGTCAATGGTTTGTTTTTCATGATTCTATGACTTGCTCCGAGGGTCTGCGCAAGGAATTTATCAGACAGGTCGCAAACATGTATCCATGGCACGTTCAGCTAGCCCTTCGGAGCTATTAAGCAAGTAATCCCCAACAAAATCCTACGGGAAGGTCTATGACTTCAAGGTTCTCACCAATAGCACTTGTATGGGCATATATATGTACATACGTAGGAAGCTATTGTTGAATACGTACGTAGGCTTGTCTGCCACATACACGCCCACGCTGAAGGCAATAACCTTAAACACTGAATACTTGCGGCCTGCACGGAAAAGGATTACTTGACTTGCAGTGAGCCTACCCCCCAGCGTCGGTTCGGCATCCTAGAAGCTCTGCGGCCTAGCCACGAAAAAAGGCACCTCAAACGCCGTCAAACTCATGTTTTACGTCATTAAGCCTCATCCCTAAACAGTACGTCCACGGAAATGATATTACTTCCAATATTCAAGTGGCTTGTTGAGATAATATGTCCCCGTGCCTGATTAAAGAACTCTTTCCGGATCTTTCGTCAAGAGGATCTCATTCTGCGACGGCTTTATCCTCTTCATCATCTGGTTCCACTCTTCTTCAATATCGTGGAAGTAGATCCAATTCAATGGCCCTTCCGGTGTCGGCGACCATGCGGCATAATCAACTTTGCCATCGCGGGGCTTCGCATCAAGCACATCGTAGATCCTGTGGTAGTAGGGTGAGCGAACCCTATCGAACAGATCAAGACTCTCACAAATAGCTCGGCCCTTCTCGTTATTATGCTGGTCGACATAGAACTCTAGTATCTGCGCAAGAAGCCATCCATCCTCCATGGCAAAGCCTGCACCTGTGCCGAAAGCTCCTAGAATGATTTCAGTACTGGGTTTCTTTTCAAGCTTCTTTCAAAACAAGGTATTTTTCGGACGTTCATACCAAGTAGGGGATGTGATGCATCGCCAATGATGGCCGTGTTACCCTTAGCGACAACTCGTTGAAGTCGAGGGCCGGAGAATGCCGAAAACTCTTTCCAGGTACCTTCTGGAACATGGTCGATCGCCTCCCGGATTTCAGATGAGAACGCCTACTCACCGTCAGTTAGAAGCCTATACAACAAAAATTAAAAGCTTACCCTGAAGTGACTTGCCACCCTTTCATTCGTGGCTGGGATACCCCAACTGTATTTCTTCCCCTTCGAATGCGCTGGATCCTCATATGATCGGAGGGTCATTTCCCAAAGGCCCTTCCCCTTGTCAATTTCTTCTTGCGTAGATACAACCGAGCATTTGAACATTCTTTTCGGACCATGATGGAATGCGGTGTACTTGGTGATTGAGAGATGGTCAACGCAACGGAGGGGGATCAAACAGCGCCAGATAGTCGTCCCGTTGTAAGTGATCTCGTGGTCGGGGAAGGTAGCTCTTCGGACAGCCTTGGCAGCAATTAAGTATTGGCAGAACAGTTAAACTCAGATCCAACATGAAATTACTGACCGATCGAATGCCATCCGCACCTATAACCAAGTCGGCGTACGCATATGTACCGTCCTCGAAAAGCAGTGCCACGCCTCCTCCCGGTTGTTGAACAAGGTCAACCAACCGTTTCTTCAGCTGAATGACGTGCGCTGGAACGCGGCTTTTCAACGCGTCCTGCAGCACGGTTCGCCTTACTCGAGTATCATGGTACTTCCACTCACCCTCATAGAGAGGGTATGTATACAAAACCTGTCCAGTGACTCCATCACTGCTAGCTTTCAGCCGCATTTTCATATTGTTTAACCCGTAGGGACTATGGTCTTACCGATGTTGGTGGTGGACCTTGATGTGTCCCTTGACCTTGTCCGCCACACCTAGGAGTTCAAGTACTCTCCAGGAGTTGTAACCGACCCTCAGCCCTGCACCGACCTCTCGCAGCTCTGTGGCTTGCTCGTATATGGTGACCTCGAATCCTGGTTTTTCACGAAACGCTATGGCTGCTGCCAGTCCAGCCGGTCCTCCACCTGAGATAGCGACTCTGAGCCGAGGCGTTGCCGGACTATCTCGTGCGATCGCCATGCCGAATTCTTAATGGTAATTTTTAATGCATGAGAATGGTAAGAATCAGACTTTCGACCAAGTGCGAATCCAGAATGGGATCAGATTGGGGTCTTCTCATGAGACACTTGGGACATAGCAGGTCCTCTGGGACAGCGCGATACGGAAGCACTTCTGCATGACGCTAATTCGCTCAGGCTATTTCACAGGATGCCCATGATCGCGCAAGATCCGGCGCGCTTGTGCCATATTAGTGGTGAGGTCACTAGGTGTGTATCAGCACGTCAATACCCGAAGCAATGGCGACTTGGGTGGGAATGGTCTTGGCGCCTTTGCTCTGGTCAATCAGCTTCGCCATGACTGCTTACATACATCACAATCTAATATTATGACTCCAACTACAGGACTCATCTCTAGGTAGGAGTTTCTCAAGGAAATGCTGCAATATTTTCCTTCACAAAGTCTTTCCAGGTCGTTGGCGGCAAACCAGATTTGGCCAGAATGTCCAGGCTCTCCACCAGACTTTCACCCGCGTAATAGCCGACATCATCAAACCCGCCTTCGATTTCGTACATTATCGGTCCAACAGGCGGGGGCAGCCATTTCAGAAAGGTTTCCCGGTCAGCTTTCTGCACCAATCGTACAGACTTTCCGGTCACCTCCTGGAACTCGGAAATAATTCGAGTTGGTGTGTAGTAATCCACGGACGCAAGGACTCTCTTTCCAAAGATCTCTGGCGCGCTTTTCATCATTCCTACGACGTATTTGCCTTCCAAGAAAGTCAGATAGTTGTTCCTAGATGAAGGTAGATGGTGGTCTTGCTAAGACTTGTGATGATATACTTACCAACATCTTTTTCATTGTCAATCAGAGGAATCTTGGCCTCGTTACTCCCAGGAATGGTCCAAACGAGAGTTCCGTCATTCCCCTTCCTAAAGCTCCTCATGGGAGGAAGGATGAAGTTATGCATGAAGTACCCAGTAAGCACAAAACTGCTCGGGATGTTTTTGGCGCGGATATACCGCTCCACTTCGGCCTTGGCCTCTGTTGGGTGTACATTTGTGCGTTGGCCATTGGTCAGTTCGTTGATCGAGAGCAGAGACGAGAAGATGAGATGCTGGACTCCCAGCTCTTCAGCAACGTCTGCCACGTTTTTGCCTTGGATCTTTTCCAAGTCCCACTGGTCCACAACCGGCGCAGTCATCAAAAATACCGTGTGAGAACCTTGAAGAGCGTCTTTGACAGAAGTCTTTGAAAGCATGTCGGCCTGCGCCATTAGTACCCGTCGTAAATAGGATCAGGAGTAACAGGAACATACTTGGACCATCTCAACGCCTCTGGCGGTCAGGTTTTGTGCGGCGGGCTTGGATACATCACGGGCAATGCCTCGGACTCTGAACTCAACGGAAAGAGCAGAATTCGCCAGGACAGCATCCACAACAGAACGTCCCTGACCCCCAGTTGCTCCGAACACGCTCAGAATCTTCGACATGATGAGTGGATTGATTTGGACCGACCTTTATGACCCAAAAATTGTGCTCACTTTGCAAACGCGAGTTCGCATCTTTTATAGTTAGTTCCGTATGTCAGAGTTGTAGGGACACATCATGACTGAGTACTCTGTTCCAGTATTAATCGGCAAACTTTAACAATGAAATAACTCCGGTAAATCCGACAACGCCCGAAGGTAGAATGCAGAACTACCGACAGACAAGACTATTTCGGTTTGTAAGACCCTTTCTCCACCTCAGTTGACCTGATCATTCATGTTGAACTACATCGTTATGCTGCTTCCCTGGCATACGTAGCAGTTATTCTGCCAGGTGAAATGTGATGAATGCTGGAAAGCGATTTGCTATGGTGCAGTGAAATTCTCTGTGGACTCGGGTCCTGTGATGAATGTCAATACCCTGATCACTGTAGAACGATTGGCGACAAATATTCGACGTTCCAAATGTAACCCAGGCCTCTCTCGGTAACTCAATACAATTTGTTGGAGTCCCTACGGATCAAGAAAGTGCCTCCGGCTCCGTCGGTCTGGTTGTCCTGATTCAGGATCATCTCTCGTCTCCACCCTCGGGTAAGGACTGACCCGGACTCGGCTGCAAGACGCTCTGCTCTGACTGAGAACTTTCGGCGCCGACAAATTAGTACAATAAGATTGTGATGACAATATTACCTACCTAGGTATGGTGAATGTCCTAATAAGTGCCAACACAGACACCGCCTTTGATTCGTTTACTGGAAGCCGCACGCTATGCTTCTGTGCCTTAACTAATTTCACATGACCTTCGCTCAGATGTCCCGAGGTCCGCTAGGTAGCTACGGCTCCCCCCCCCCATATGATACAGTCACCTCCTGTAACGTCCGATAGGGCGTCTTCTGTGAGATTTCGTCCTATAGCTAGTCTAGTTGGGTCTTTATTCAGAAGGCCCTCCGCTGAGGCAGGATGATAAATTGGAGGCAGGCAAGTCACACAGGCTCCACAGTGACATTCTCAAATTTCTTTTAGGCATTGCCGTATAACCAACCCTGTACCTAGGTATTGGTCAAAAGCAAGATTCACTGTAACGAACCAGCCGTGACACTTGAACTTGTTCCCTTATTATCTGCCGATGAATCCAATTCCGCAATCTCGCCAGGTGGTCACCTGTTTCAATTCGCACAATGTATAGATCTGTTGCCTGTGGTCACATCCTCTTTAGCATTGGAAAGGTTGGCCAAGGACGTCGGTACCTACCTTATAGACTGTACGTCTTTGTTCGCCAGAAATTCGTTTTGGAAAGCCAGCTTGGTTGCGAAGCGTGAGAAAACAACGACGGTAGGGTCGCAGTCTTCCAAACGATACCCCAAGACCCAGAAGCTAGCCACGATGCTCTTGTCAAGGTCTTTGAGACTCGTAGCCTCAAGCTGCTTCAGCAGGCCAAGCAAGCTATTTCTTCCATCGACCCCACCTGCTGCTTTCAATCGCTCGATGACCACGTATCCTTCACTGTCGCATTGCCTTGAAGGACTATCTGGGCCCCGCTGCCGCATCAGGAACCCAATACCCAGTGGCTCTAGATACCGCAAATCGCTCCCACGGTCAAGCAAGGACTCGGCCGCACACGCCTGTCTAAATTGCTTGTACTGCTGGCTCGAGCGGTGGGTGACCGTGCTCGCTTCCAATTCAGCGTAGACCTCAAATCCTTGCACCCAGTGATGCGGAACAATGTCGTCGTCCTCGGCGCTCCGAAACCAGGCATAAGCTAGACATGATAGTTCATTTGCCGCTGTCGTCTCGGCCACATCTGACAGTAAACCTAGAAACTTGACTAAACATGAGTGTCGATTGCGCAGTATCAACAGCAGGAGCCTCTTACTCGGTCACGCTTCTCTGGGGAGCCAACATTGCTTGTAGGACAAATGACATACATTTTCAACGGTTTTGAAATTTGGTGCTTCATTAAAACTGGTAATGAGTGGCTCATGGTCCTCGAGTCTGTTGGACATGACAGTCCCTGGCAAATGCGGGCGCACGGGCACCCCCGGACACTGATGTCCGGGGTCGCTGTGCACCACACGCAACTCCTCATTAGCTTCCGAGATCCACACAATCAAGTCCCGGCGTGCACCGAGTCTCTATCCACCAGGATTCCTGTTTGGCAGCTCGCCAATACGTTGCAACTTATCGATTTACGATAATCTTGAGATATCCAAATCAAGTGCTGCAGTGGCACGGACGACACGATGGCGGAGACAGCCACGCTCGACGACAGTTTCTTCGAAAAGATTGACGCACTCTCAAGCACAGAGGACAAGATACGATGGTACTACTGCATTATTGTAAACCTGGCTGCCTTGAACTATCCCGAGGTGGTGCCCAATGTCTACAACCGATTCTCAAAACTCGTTATGTCCACGCTGGATCAAGATGCCCAGTTCAAAGCCGCCCAGAAACTCAGAGAAGCCCTCATCAAAAGTTGTGGAATAATGGGAGCCGCTAAGGTGTGTGTCCCTACTCTGGAATTCGGATTCAGAATAAGCTGGAAATGGCGCATCGCTGATATGGGTATCCTAGACCGGCACCGCCCTCCGGCTTCTCGGCAAGCAGATCCCAAAAGAGTTGAGGGACCCAGTCGCGCATCGGTAGGCAGATATACTGGCTGGTCTCTGGTCGATACATGTTGGTGGAAGTCAGCTAATATTTGTTACGCGGAATAGTGCCAAAGAAGATCAAGCCTCGGCATCTGAACGCGGCCACGCATTCCACAAGAGGATTTACGGTCGAAACCCAGAGTTTGACTACAACGCCAGTGGAGATGCCAGCCCAGACTATGCATTTGTTGTTCGAGGTAAGCTAGATCTAAATTTGGATCTGTGACAATATATATGCTGACAACCTGTGGGGTTATAGACCTACTTTATGGAAGAGTTTTCTCGTACGATGGCATATTGAATGATTTGGAGACAGAGTATGTGGTGATTTCTGCTCTCATTGGAATAGATTGCCAAAACCAGCTTCGTCATCACATGAAGGGTGCACTGTACAACGGGGCCACGAGGCAAAACCTTCAGGAGCTATATGACGTCTTATTGGGCTTGGCCCAAAGGCTGGGGGTAAAGTTTCGAAGCGAGAAACGTGAGATTCCAAGTATTGATTGATATGTGATTGCAGGCTGTTAAAAGCTCCGGTTATGTCCGCCAGCTAGTCTACTATAACACAGAAAAATTGAAATTTATTCAATTATCCATTTTCCTGTGCCACTTGGTTCAACGTGATCCTTAAGAGCCCAGGCAATAGCCTCAAAAAGCCGGGACATGAAACGATCCGCCGCCTTCAACCCATCCAGGCTGCGGAAAGTATGAGGCATTGCGCAGAACACGGAAACATTAGTTGGGACACTATTGACGCAATTAGCCACTGTTCCTGTCCATCAAGGGAAGGGGGAAGATTCGTTTACCCTGCATCCTCCAGACGCCGAGCATACAGCAGTCCTTGGTCCCTCAAAGGGTCTCCGCCTGCGACTATGAATGCTGCTTTTGGAATATCGTTCAAGCCAGAGGACGGCCTTAAACCCGGATTCAGTTTCTCAGAGGAGACGTCTTCGGCCCTTAGAAGACTAGCGTACCACTCGAGCTTCTTGGTGGACAGCCCGACAGCATCGGCGCACTGTACAGCAGACATGACAGACTCGTCGAGAAAAGCAGACCTGTCAAAAGCAAGGGGGTGAGCAAGCCACGGAATCGTGAGGACATGGCCTTTGATCCGTGATTGTCGGCCCTGCCGGCGCGCCTCATCTACTTCGCGTTGGACAAGTGACGCCACCAGCCCGCTCCCTGCGGATTGCCCGCCGACCACCGTATTTTCAGGGCCAATGCCAATCTCGGAGCAGTGGGTGTGGATCCACTGGAAAGCATCCCAGATGTCATCATGGGGTACTGGGAAGGAGACCTCATTCGTGTGGCGGTATTGCGGGTGCACGACGACCATGTCCAGCCTCACCGCAATGGCCGCGCAGATGTACCTCTCCGTGTCGAGTGACCCGTTGAGGAACCCGCCGCCGTGGATGTGGATGAAAGCTGGGCAAGCGGTACCCCTCACTGATTCATCACCTTCAGTTGGTGAATGTGGAAATCTTGCCTTGGGATAATAACACCGTAGTGGAATGGTATTGCCATCCCGAGTTGGTACCAGATGATCACGAGTATAACTGAGATGCCAAGAGTTAGCCGATACAATGATAGACGGAGTTCCCAAGGACGACGAAGAAAATTATGAATTTATTTACAATTTTCCCACGAGATCATGCTCATTGAGCTCTTCAGCCGACCCCTCGCAACGACCGTCATTGGAGTCATTGCGCATCTTCGTCAAAGACTCTCTGTCATTTGGTGATATGGATGGTGTGGTCACCATTGGCGGATGATGTGTTCGAACATATTCGAGCCATTCAGGAGTTGCGGTGGCAAATTGACTGAAATCCATAGCGGTGCTTAATAATTACAGCGATCTTTCCGTCACAAAACGCACGGTCTACCGGTGCAACAAACATTGCAGTCGGCCTCGGTAACCTTATATCCAGATCATAAGAAATAATATGGATGATAATTCTCTCACAACTATGGACCTTCTGAGGGCTGGGGAAGCCCCCCACATATAGACCTTTCCTCGGCCAAACTATTGTCTCCAAAATACAGCTATAGCTCCATAGTAACCGAAAGATATCCGACTTGACTCGCAAATATAGGCCGTGCAGAAGACCGTCAGAAGACCGTCAGAAATAGCGTATTTTTACGCAGATTAAGGAAATTAATGTCCGGAGAATTCATCCACGATTACACATTCCTTCACCTAGAAAGATACATGGCAGATCACCATTGTCGATTCTTTAACGTAGGTTTCATCGACGTATCAACAAAAAAAACAAGGAAAGCATTTTCTCAGTCTCGCAGCGCATGGTAGCAATGATCAAATTCGTAATTCAATCGCTTTGGATGTACATCAAGAATTGTTCACATGTGTCCCGGGCCCACATCCGATTGTCAGGGTCCTTTCCGAACTACAAGATGGCAATCGCATTGGGCGGAGAAGCTACAGCGCCCGTATAGTTCAATGGAGCACTGGTGAAAAAGAAAGACCAGCTCTTGCGCTGGGCACACAGCTCAGCCAACGTATCCAAATCAAAAAGTTCCCCTATTGGCGTCCCCCACCCAGCGAGCAGAATTGGATGCAAGTGCCACGCAGGATCGACAGGAGCTGTGTTGCAACCGGCCACCAGAATCAGCTTTGTGTAATTAAAGAATTAGGCGTAGAAGATAACTTACGCCGGCATTCGAATCCTGGGGAGTCAGAAGCCACCGCTGCGAACTGGTGGTCCCACAGCCACTCGGTTGTCTCACGGCCCTGGGCTAGACCAACCCACTCTTTCACCGCAGCAACATCGTTTCTCCTGTCTGGAGTCAGGTTCCTGTACGCTTCTACATACCCTGTTCTGAGAAACAGGACGTCGCCTTTCTGAAATTCTAGTTTTTGTGCCTGAGCGATAGCCTTGATATCGTCCAAGGGTATGCCGTACTTCGCAAACTTCTCGTAGGAGATGTTCTTCTCTTTGGCCCATGATGCATAGTCGACTAGAACGCCGCGTCCGGCAAGACCCTTGGCAGTCCAGGCTGTTTCAGGGGATCAGCACAATGGTGTGAACAAAAACGAAATCCAACGTAAAAGGGCGCAATACTCACGTTGAAGGCTGTTTGGATCGGTCGAGGGACCTTCATGAATTTCGTCCTGCGTGATACTGAGCGATGATAAATATCTTGTCCAGCATCCCGATTCGATTAGAGGGCCTCCACCTACCCATTGTAGAATTTCTTCTCCTGCTGATACGCGAAGTGCCGTGTGCTATCCCATTGTGAACTGCACTGTGTATTGAACGTGATCTGGGACGGGCGTGAGTATGTGAGTCTGTCCACCTTATCACGCCTGAGAACAAATAAGACCAACTTACCACATCGTCGTTCACGACCATTGGGTCTTTTCTTATTACATTCTGAGAAAGGCCAACCCTACCCAGCAGAGGAGGGTTGAAAAAGTCTAATGGTAGGCTTTGAGAAATCAGCCACTACCAACTTCACGCAATTGCTCGAGTAATTCCCCTTCGGCCGGACTTACTCGAGCCCAACCCTCTGACCGGTCTTGACCTCAGTCTTCACGGCGTTGAGGACGGCTTCATCTGTGAGATAGTTCAAGGACCCGAGCTTGTCACCCTTACCCCAGAGACCCCATGCTGAGTTCGGGGGATGGCCTTGCTCCAGCGGGAGGCCACTGAGCTTTGGTAAGGATTTCGGTGCTGGCATGGCTGGAATGTATGTGACGTTGGAGTTCCTCTGTGAGAGCAAAGTCCATATGTGAACGAATCAGTGGGTTGTTATCTTTGCGGGGCCTACCTGCAACAAATCCGCAAATTCTAGTCAGCACACCATGCACATGTGATAACGTTTTCTTTTCACTGGTACCTTCACATCAAGTAGTCGTTTAGCCGATAACCGCATTGCTCCCTCGGTGATAATCTTCTCGGCCGCAAAAAGAGTCCGTGTCCCACCCTAGAGTGTCATTGGCAACTTCCGCGGGGCTGGGTGGGGCCAGGTAGTGCCGGACATTGGTGTCCGGGTACTGTCCCGGTGGAGTGGAAGAACGCATTTCCAGGAATGCGGGGACGTCGTCTGGGGCAGCCTCGGGTGGGTCTGGGGAAGGCATCGTGGAGAAGGGGGAGTGCCAAGTCCTGTAGCTGTCAACTGTGTGCGACATCAGGTGTCGGTGATCACGAAACATACGATGGTCGTAAGGTCATCATGATAGAGGAGTGATGATGGAAGAAGTTGCGGTACCTTCTGCATCTTCAAATCCCCTGAAACGGACACGACAGCCAGGCAGTAGTAGGGCCCGGCCGGGGAACAAGCGCGCCAGAGATGATTCTTCACAGACCAGCGAGCCGACATGCAAGACATGCACCCACTGTCGCATCAAGAAAACGAAGTGCACTGGTGGGCAAACCTGTTCCTCATGCCTGTCAAGTGGTATCGAGTGCGTCTATCCGCAGGACACGCGACGTTTGACCCGGCCATCTCACGACCGCCTTGCCGAGCTTGAGCAGCGTATCGACGGCATCTGGCAGCACATACAAGCCACGACCAATAATCATGCCTCCTTGTCTCCCCGAAGAGCGTCACATCCTGACAGTGTCCCCTTGCCTGAGGCCCCGGTCGGTCCTTGTCTTAACGATGATACTGCTCAGCCTCTTTCACCACAATCTTTCGATGCTTCAGCCGTCCGTCACTCGCAATTTCCACTTCAGCCGGGTACATATAACTCAAGTAACGAAGCTATCGGTGGCTTCCCGGACCTCACTCAAAGAGTCCCAGCCGGCGCCGGGGCTAGTAATATGGGTGATATCGGGGCGAATGCTACATCAGGACCCATAAACAACGAGCCGAATAACGACCTTGAAGAGGGCCCGGCGACACCAGCTCGCTCAGCCCTTTCTCCCTGGGAGGCAAGGATCGCGGGACTTGCTGTCGCACAGGATGGCGGTGTGTCTGTTCACGGGGCTAGCAGCCTTCTTCATCACGGCAACAAGGTAGCTGAAAGGTCACCAGCTGCCCAAAAGCCGGATCAACAACTGCGAAATGCGGAGGCCAAGGCCCGCCTCATGAGCTATGCCGCCATTCAGAGACAGAGAGAGGGCCTGCACTATCGCAGTCCTCCAGCTAGGATGGATCTGGACGGCGTTGACGTCGAGCTTGCTAGGCACCTGCTGGATCTACATTGGAATCGACAACACTACGCGTACCTCTTGACATATCGCCCTGCTGTCATGGACTCTTTGGCGAGCGGCGGGAGATGGTGCAATAAGCTGCTCCTGAACGCCATGTACTACACAAGCTGTCTCTATAGCGACAGGGAGTGCCTGAGGACAACACCCACGGATACCCAGAGCGCCGGCGACAGATTTTACCATAGATTTCGGACGTTACTGGTGGACGAGATCGTGAACCCAAGCATTCCCTCTGCGGCTGCGCTGCTCCTGGTCGGCGCCGCATTGGTATCTCAAGGCCGCCAGTCCGCTGGTTGGACACTTTGCGGTACTGCATACAGGATGATCATCGACCTGGGATGCCATCTCACCATGGACACTCAGATACAGCACCGTGGCCATGATCTGGAGATTGACATCGAACGCGAGTGGCGGAGGCGAATTTACTGGGGAGCATTGATCACCGATGCAACGCAGTGCTTATATCTTGGCCGCCAAATGACGATGCGTCCGAACGAGGGCAGAGTACCCCTGGTCTTCCTGGACAAATACGAGGAGTTGGAAGAGTGGACACCACTGATCGACCGGTCCCAATCATCCGAGGCGAATATGCTTCTGCTGAGTTATAGGCCGCATCCAGCATATGCCCTGTCGTCTTTCACTGCCCTTGTCAAACTTGCGCTCATAGCATCACGAATCACCCAGACTTTTTACAGCATCGATTGTGTGAGACAGAGCAACGGAAATCTTTGGGCTATCAAGAGTGAAGTTGAGGACGACTTGAAAAACTGGCAAGCGAATCTGCCATCGCACTTGAGGTTTGACCCGGTAAAGGGTGACGATGTCCCGCCACCGCATCAAATCACACCGCAGTAAGTTCAAGTTGATAGCAGATCGTAAGCATAAGGCAGGTCGGCTGAACCATTTTACAGCACTACTTATCATGTACTCAACATCCTGCTGCAGCGACCTTTCCTAAACGGGGGCTACCTTCAGGAGGGCATCAGCGAGTTCAACAAAAAGCGCAACGAAGAGAGTTGTGCCGATAGTGCTCTGGCCATCTGGAAACTGGTGGGTGCCTACCGGGACACCTTCACACTACGACGAGCTCCGTTCCTGCTGTCATACGCCGTGTATTCATCGGTCGTGGTCATGCTACGTCGTAGCAAAACCGAGCCCGAGAGGTTCAAGGGCCCCATTGCCTTCTTCCTTACGGCGCTGTCCGAGTTACAACGAGGTTGCAATTTTGGCCTGAGGAAGCCTGTTTCCATCATTCGCGACATGCTGAACGAGCTCGGCGAGGTGGACCTGGCTCACTCGCAGCAACACCCTGAAAACGAGCGTGCTCTCGCATCAATGATGCAGATGTTTGCAACCGATCCTACCGCACAAGAGCCGCTGGGTGGCCAGACGCCTTCTGGTGTTGGCTATCCCTTCACAGGGTTTGAGCCTTCGCCACAAGGATTTCTTGATTTACTGGACGACCAGGAACAAACGATCACGAATGATATGCTCTACGGACTATTCTCACAGCCACTTGCAGAGTTCACGGGGGTTTGATCTACCACAAACTCCAACACAAGCCTTATGAACCAATATTCAAGCATCATCAATTCCCACGAGCTTCCAGGTTCGCCTGACGTTTGGCTTTGCAGCCTGCTGTCGGATCCTCAGGGTCCAATCGGTAGCACTAGCCTTCCACTCCGGCCCTCCCAAACCATTCTTCTCGTCATAGAAGTTGACGCCATAGAAGCTCGCCGTCTCGACCTCGCCGTAGACCTTCTCAAGCTTGTAGCGGCGCATCAGCTGCCAGCCGGGCACAGCTCCCAGCTTCCCAACATGTTCCTGGTCGTACCAGTTGTGGTAGTCCGCTTCGTACTCAGGCTTGGGGGAGGAGCCGTTGATCACTATCTCTGTTCCTAGCGGAGGAGGACTTGGAGGGACGCTTGAATGCGTGAATGGGTGGCCATTGATGTATGATACGAGCACCCAGGCGATGGATTCCAGGCTGGTCTTAGAACTCTCCCGGTCTTTCTCGTAGAAGGACTCATCTTCGACCAGTGGCGAGATGTCGCTCAGGAAATAAGTAGTGTTGTATTCGGGCGACTTGTCATCGCTTCCAGTCAAACGATAAATAGCATCGATATTTGGGCTCACGTTGGAAGGTGACAATGCTTCATTGCTTGGTGTCTGGCCTTGCAGCGGCTGAACCAGACGCATGAGAAGCCCCGGTGTCGGCATTGTTATTGGTTTGAAGAGACAAGCTTGACCGCGATTCGATGAGGGCAGTGGGGTGTAGTCCGGGCACGTGTAGTACGGGCGTTACCGCCGTGAGATATGGCGCGTCAAGATATATCCAACAAGAGGACACCACTCGACATTCATGCAATTATGCAATGTCCGTGCTCGTGACTGATGGGAGACAAGCCATACCGCGGCCCCATTGAGTTTCGGGGGCGGATCCGGCAGCATGATTGTAGACAGGGGTGTGGCGAAAGCATCGGACATTGATGTCCGCACCATATTTCACACCGTGACATGGGTGCATGGCAACATGTTGGAGAAGGCGACTATCGGAAAGACCAAGAGTGTTTAATAACCAGCTATGAGAAGCCTTCAGCGACTCCGTATCAGTTCTGCCAAGTACGAAACCTGACAACTTGATCCAGCTTTACCTATCAGTGTTTCACTTGCTCGATTACCCATTCTATGACCTGGTTATTCATTGAGACTTCACAATGGCACCGTCTGCGATACCCATCGAGCCCGTGGTTGAGGCCTTCGAGCCGGCTAAGGTGAAGGTGAAGGCAGCCCACCAGACAGTACCCACAGTCAACCCAGACTACAAGATCGTGGAAGAGCCGATTGGCACACGTCGGTCCCTGCGGGTCGTATGTATGGGGGCCGGTTACAGTGGCCTGATGATGGCCATAATCTTCAACGAGCGCATGCGAGACTCAAATGCCACCCTTCAGATCTATGAGAGAAACGAGGATATTGGAGGCACATGGCTCGAAAATAGGTATCCAGGCTGTCGATGTGATATTCCCGCGTAAGTCGTCTGGCTCATCTGACACAAAGCATACTACGAATGCGACTCACACAGAAATCACAGGCACAATTATGCCTACAGCTTTTGCCCTAATCCAGAGTGGCCGGGCTACTACGCCACATCTCGGCAGATCTTCGATTATATGAAGGATGTCGAGAAGAAGTATGAGTGTTCCAAGTACATCAAATTGAAGCATTCAATTCAATCCGCAATTTGGGATGAGGCCAAAGGAAAGTGGCAGCTCAAAGTGAGAGGCAGCGACGGAGTGGAGTTCTCAGACGAGGCCGATGTGTTCATCAACGCTGGTGGCGTCTTGAAGTAAGCAAATCTCCCTCAAAAGCACATGTGCAGGAGCTGACCGTGGATAGCAACTGGAAATGGCCAGCAATCGAGGGCCTCCACAGCTTTCAGGGGAAGCTGTGCCACTCAGCCAAGTGGGACGACTCCTACGATTTCACAGGCAAACGCGTCGCAGTGATCGGTATTGGCTCATCTGGCATCCAAATTGTGCCTCAACTCGCAAAGTGTGAGTCCTCTCCTGATTCTGCTATACACCGGAGTTGAGGGTCGCTAATGAGGAGCCAAAGTGTGCAAGAGTATGGATGTCCACGTCCGTACACAAACATGGATCAGCCCTGCTCCCGGCATCAACGAGCCGACGGCCAATGATCCAGAAATGGACGAGGACTACAATTTCACAGAAAAGACAATGAAGGAATTCCAAGACCCAGAGGCATTGCGCCAGTACCGCATTGCCATCATGGACCGCCGGATACAGAACTTCCAACGGGCCATGGCCGACTCAGACACCCAGCTCAAGGCACAGGAGGTGTTCCGGAAGTCGATGACAGAGCGGCTGGGCGACAGCGCCAAGGGCAAGAGGGCTGCTGAGATGTTGCTTCCCACGTTCCCTGTCGGCTGTCGCCGGCAGACGCCCGGCCCAGGTTTCCTCGAGGCCCTTCTGCAGGACAACGTCGAGATGGTCTGGGACAGCATCCAAACCGTGACACCAAAGGGCATCAAGTTCAAGACTGGCGAGGAGGCCGAGTACGATGTCATTGTTTGCGCAACGGGCTTTGACACGACATTCAAGCCTGCGTTTCCAGTCATCGGCAGGAATGGGGTCAACCTCGCTGAGAAGTGGACGTTGGATCGTCCAAAGGCGTACTTCGGAATTTGTGTTCCTGACATGCCGAACTACTTCAGTGAGTCCGATTCATCTGAGCGCTTCATTTTCAAATATCTCTAGACTCAGCTGACATCGGCCACAGCCTTCATCGGCCCCAACTCACCCATCTCCAACGGGTCCCTGGTGCTTGGCATCCAGGCTGTGGGCATCTACGTGTATAAATGGCTCACCAAGCTGCAGACGGAGGGCTACCATTCCTTCGAGGTCCAGTCGGATGTGAACGAGGAGTACAACCAGCACATGCAGCAGTACCTGGAGCGCACAGTGTGGACACGGGGCTGCCGCAGCTGGTACAAGCGCGGCACTGTCGACGGGCCGGTCGTCGCCATCTACGGCGGGACCAGCTTCCACTTCATGGAGGCCATCAAGAACCCGCGATGGGAGGACTTCAACCTGAAGAGGCTGCCAGGCGCGCCATCCCAGAACCGCTTTGCATACCTGGGTAATGGATTCAGTCTTGCGGAGACGAAGAACAAGTCGGTGGGGGCAACTCAGACGCTGGATTTCGACGAGTACTGGAACTTGTTCAATCTTCCTGAGATACATAGTTAACTTCGTTATGTTGGGACTGGGTGCTTCTGATTATCGCTTTTTTTCACCGCTGCATAGCAGACGTCAGTGGGGCATGAGACACGACTTGGATATTATCTGTGACGGGTAGAGGCTTTTGGACGGTAACGCTGCATGTAGATATTATGAGATGTATTTGACGTTCATTTGCACCATTCAAAAACATGATGAAAATCAGAAATCATATCTGTGATATGAGACAGTACAGGTACCTGGGTACATCGTGGACAGGTCGCCCCATGTTACTGCAGCATTACGATTCTCCATTCTCATCTCCTTGCTCCATCGACCACAAGTTGAATGTCGTTTCTCACCCTGGTTCCAAGAAGTATGTTGCGGCCGCCGTAGTGATCCTCATTCATGTTCTCCGCGCTGCTGAGTGGCTGCACATTGAGGCAGTACATTAGGAGCACCTAGTCAGGAGGACTGTGAAAGCAGTCTGCGCGTCAAATGCGATTATGTGATCCGGTCAGTCACTACCCCACAGCTAAACGGACTTCCATATCCGACCAAAGTCTGTTTGTCCGGCGGTCTGGGGTAAACCTGGGGATGCATGGATAAACCCCGCGTTTTCCCCAGACATGGGCACCTTACCCTGGCCCACGCTACCCTTGTACCGTCGCGGGTAGCGACTGAGGACATTGAAATCCGGTACGCACTGGCGGAAGAGTGCTTCTACGGCTGGACAGGGTTGGATTGCGGGTCTTACTGCAGTCCCAAGCTTATATACGCGTGTAGCCTCCTTTGATCCATGCTTGCTCTGACTGGGTGTATTTCGAGGAGTGACTACACAGTCCTCCATTTCTCTTTTTGTTTCACTTTCGCAAAGTCTTTTTTTTTTGTTTTCACGTTCCACTGTCGACCGCACCCTCACATTTGCTATCGAAATCGCTGGTCATGTCGCAACGCGACAAAGCGGAAATTGAGGACGTGGCTTCACTGAAGCAGGACACGGCTTCAGTGCACGAACTCGAGACCACCTTGAGAGACGACGCCCACAACGAAGATGAAATCTTCCTGGATGGATTCTCAACCAAGGAGCAGAATCGTATCTTCCGCAAGGTAGATTTCCACATTGTGCCCATGCTCATGCTGCTGTATCTGTTCGCCAATCTTGACAGGTTCGTAATGCCTTCTATTTTACCTTGCCGTTTCCCGTTCTTCCTGTTCTTTTTGTTTCTGTGAATAAGGGTTGAGGGGCAAAGTGCGGTGTCTTACCGAAAGAAAGATGTCAAGTTAACGAGACTGACTGATATCATACCAACATGCAGGGCAAATATCGGCAACGCCAAGATTGAAGGCCTCGAGACGAGTCTTGACATGACTGGCAGCGACTACAACGTTGCTTCTATGGTTTTCTTCATCTCGTACATCATCTGCGAGGTGCCCAGTAACCTCGTCCTAGTCAAGTATTTCAATGCCAGACCATCGATGTGGTTGGCCATCATCGTAACTGCGTGGGTATGGAAAGATGACTCCTGCTTCCCGAATAATCATTTCTTCCGCAGTTTCTAATAGAAGCTGTGTGGCAGGGGCTCATAATGACGTTCTCTGGATTCTCGCAATCCTTCGGCGGCTTTGTGGCTGCAAGGTTCCTTTTGGGTATCCCCGAGTATGTCTCCACAAATGCCTTCCCATCCGTTCTTACATACAACTATTCATTCAAGCTTGGAGACCCAACTAATTATTGCTCGATCTTTCCAGAGCGGGCTTCTTTCCAGGGGCAATGTATATCCTTAGCCAGTGGTATCCTCCACACAAAACGCAGTTCAGAGTTGCCCTGATGTACGGTGCGGCTGCTATGTCAGGTGCATTCTCAGGTCTACTGGCAGCGGCTATTGCAGAGATGCGAGGCTTAGGCGGCCTTTTGGGCTGGCAGTGGATTTTCATACTTGTTCGTGGACGCCTTTAACCTACCCTCGAGCCCATCCCGCATTCCTACCCTCTCGTAGAGGTGTTTCGAGTCATCAAGCCAACATACTAACATGGTGCTGTTGTCCTTTTTGTAGGAAGGTATAATGACCGTCCTTGGAGGACTGATTTGCTACTTCGTCCTCCCCGACTCTCCCGATCTCTCTGGCTGGCTGTCAGATCGCGAGCGACGATTTTTGAACTTGACATACGCAAGGTATCGCGGAAAGAGAAAGAGCAAGGAGCCAAGCGCACAAGTGGGAGTGACCAAAGAGAAGACCAAGGGCCACTTTGGGTATGTGTGGAGACGAATTTCTTTTTCTTTTCTTTTTGAAAACTCCTATTGCGCTTTTCCTGTGAAAGACTCGGATGCGGTCCATTCTGCTCATCATGGCCAAGGCCACAATTCTCTCTACGAATTCCAACAGGCTGACAACTAGGCATGGCCACCACAGCACTTTCCTAAGCGTCGTCAAGGAATGGCAGCTTTATCCCCAAGCCTTGATATTCATGTCGAGCTCCGTTCCGACCTACGCCCTCAAATTCACCTTACCCCAGATCATCCGCAATATGGGCTTCAGCAACAACCAGGCACAACTCCTCACCGTGCCTCCTTATTTCCTCGGGGCCTTCTCAGCAGTTTTCTCGTCCATGCTGGCCGATAAGCTCCGCTGGCGCTACCCGTTCATCTGCGGGCCTCAGATGCTGCTATGTATATCCTACGCAGTTCTTTTCGTCTACGCCGCCGACATCCGATCCAACGTGGCGCTCTGCTACACCTTCGTCAACATCTCGACCATTGCCAGCTATCCGATTGTCCCAGGTGGCAACACGTGGACCTTGAACAACCTCGCTGGTCAGGAGAAACGTGCCATGGGGATCGCTTTCATGATTACTATGGGCAATCTGGGCGGTATCGTGGGGAGCTTTATCTTCCGCGATGATGAGAAGCCCCGGTACCCGACGGGCTGGGGCGCGTGTCTAGGGTTCGTAGTGGCTGGTGTGGTCTCTGCCACGCTGCTGGAACTGGGCTATTTTACCATTAACAAGAGGCGCGCCCGCAAATCTGAAGACGAAGTTCGGGCTGAGTACACAGACGAGAAGCTAGAAAGCATGGGTAACAATAGCCCGCTGTTTCGATATAGCTTATAAAAGCATAGCACCAAAATACACGTATTGCTCTGTGCTACTCCTCAGTCATTTTGCTGTCCGACTCCCATTTCTTGATGATGATCTCAGCAGCCTAGGCTAATCATCAGCAACTCTGTCCTCAGAACATGCATGTCACGCATGATTAGGAAGACTCGCCTTTTCACCGATTGCATATGCCGTCGTCGTTGTATGAGCAGCCGGCAACATTGGGATGATAGAGCAATCAGCGATACGAAGACCAGAGATACCATACACGGACAAACTAGAGTCAACCACACCACCCTTCTCTCGCGGGAGCATAGCAGCTGTGCAACAAGGATGCATGTGAGACTGAATAACGTTATCCTTGACAAAGTCAATCAGATCATCGCGCTCAGTGATATTCTCACCCGGGGCCACCTCAACGGCACTGTGCTCTTTCCATGCGTCAGTGGAGTAGACACGGCGGAAATGGTCAACGTAGGTAGCCATGATGTCGAGATCGACGGGGTTAGCGCCCGTGGCGTAGTTGAGGATCGGAGTGGCATCGTGGTCGGAAGAGTTCAGGACAACGGAACCGCGGCTCAGAGGCTTCAGGTGGATTGCAGTTTCAGGACCGGTGGTGAAAGGCACTTCGAGTATCGGGTGCTCGGGGTGCTCCAGAGCTTGAGCATGGATCTCGAGCTGGGCGAGGTAGCCATGCTGCACGGTTTCTGCGGCGGTTGATGGAAGATACTGAAGGGCAGAGCCGTCTGCAATCTGTGCTCGGATGCCGGCGACGATGCTCTCCCATTCATGGGTCACGTCCTGGAAGGCATGGTAGGCGATGCTGTTACTCATGCCGAGGGTATAAGGACCCCTCGCGGGACGCTCGCGGAATTGGGCAACGGCTTCAGCGGCAAAGGTCGCGTTTGTTGTCATGTCAGACTCTCTGGGCGAAGGAGCGTCATAATTGAAAACCATGGGCACGCCACAATGATCCTGAAAGTTATGGCCCACTCCCGGAAGATCCTCGACAACCTCAATCCCCTCAGATTCGAGGTACTCCGCAGAAGCAATGCCACTTCGCTGGAGAATTTGAGGCGTGTGGATTGCGCCAGCAGAGAGTATTATCTCGTGCTTCGGACGGATGGTCTTCAGGTCGCCGCCGGACACAGGACGGATTTCAACGGCGGGCACTTGATGATCTTTGTCAATTGCTAGACGGGTGGCCTTGTGCTCAACGAGGAGGTCAAGGTTGGGCAGCGAATCAGCAAAGCGGGTGTAGTGCCCAACACCAGCATGAGAGCGTTGGACGGTTTCGGAATTCTGGGCTGTGGGAACCCAGCAGAGACCAAGCTTGTCGCCATCGTCGCATGTCTTGCGGTGGGACACACCAAGCTCTTCGTACGCGTCCCGTCCGATGCCTGAGCGACCAGTCAGTGTCTTTTGTAAAGCGGACGGGATGCCAACGGGTTCTTGTCTAAGGTGGGCTTCACTCACGCTGTACGGGCCATTGAAAGGGTGGGAATGAGGCCTCGATCGAATCACCGTTGTAAAAAGACGAGTTCCAGGTATAGTCGTACTTATCAACAAGATCGTCGCTGGGCTCGGTGAGGAAGAGAGACTGATATGCCATCAGCCAAGTCCCGTGCAAACCTTCACAACTTTATCCGGCAGACTCACCTTCTCGAAACTAGGGCCAAAGTGTTCCCAGTCCCAGCTATCAGCGTTGTCGTCGAATTGGGGGCTTCCAAGCCTCGCCCACTCGTCATAGTCGTACTTTGAACCACGATCCAGGACTTGGCCGTTGACAGCCGATCCTCCTCCAACAGTCATGCCGAGGATAACAGTGGCCGTACGGTTGTTGACGCTGGCGACAGGAGGTGAGTTGATAACAAGCCGGGTCGCACCGCGGCCATCCTCTGGCGGGTCGAAGTAGCCAACGGTGCCTTCAATCTTACCATACTCGATGACCAGGACAGTCTCTTTTCGACTCATATCAGCAAACGCCTCCGATGCGAACAACTTGAATATGGGAACCAAACTCGGAAACTGGCTAACTACTCACTGCTAGGCAAAGCAGCCGAGACTCGATGGGCAACAGTCAAACCTGCAGTTCCGCCCCCAATTATGACAAAATCATATTCGTCTCGAAGCTCGGTTATCTGTCTTCTCGCAAATGACTGTGTTCGACTAGGGAGAGCCTCCACAAAGCTGGAGAGATTGATCGCAGCAATAGCGAACGCTTCCACAAGACGCATATTGTCTCAAGAAATAGTAGGAGAGATATCGGGCCTAGAAAGTAGAAAGCCTTGTTAGAATACGGTCACTTTTGCAGAGGAGACGGCATTGAGGCCTGGGTAGATCCAAAGCATCAAAGTGTGTTGTGTCCTCGAGCTGTTCATCCGCTTGTCGTGTCGTATGGGCTCCAGGCCGGTCCTTAAATCGAAGGTTTTTTTTCCTGAATTTGCAGCGCACCCTAATAAGCAGATGGACACATGGTTCTATTATTTTTACGACCGCACGTCTGGATGTGTTTTCGGAAGTCTCCGTTGCATTAGGTCTTACTCTTGGCAAAGATCCGATAATCCTGCATCGCACAACACATGCAAGACTGGCTGTACGACTGAGCCAAGGCTTGCACCAAGCCTTGGAGCTCCATTACACAACAGGTTCATTAGTGGAAATCATTTAAAAAAAGTGGTTTGATTAGCTGCGTCACCCGATAGTACCAGTTCAAAGCAATCTGACCGTGAGTAAGCAATACCCACCTTACTAG
This sequence comes from Diaporthe vexans, assembly GCA_021188095.1. Taxonomy (NCBI): domain Eukaryota; kingdom Fungi; phylum Ascomycota; class Sordariomycetes; order Diaporthales; family Diaporthaceae; genus Diaporthe; species Diaporthe vexans. Next base: position 6,258,739 of record JAJLLZ010000001.1, on the reverse strand, counting down.
CAAATTGGTGCTGCGAACAAATCGAAAAGCCGAAGACATAAACAGAGGCTGACACCGTACTTCAATTATCACGACGAGAAAGCACATTACGTAATGTCGTGTGAATGACAGGGAAATTGGAGAGCTCGGAGGCGGAGCAAGCTAATCTTCAATCAAGTCGACCTTAATTGAACGAATATGATAGAATCCCTGTCTACCGTCACAGTGGGTGGACCACTACGGAACCAACTGCCAACAGCCAACAACCAACAACCAACACCCAACAGCCGACATGCTCCCCTTACTCGCACCCAGGGGTTCTTTTCCTGCCCACATCCTCTTCGCCTCATGTGATTTCCCACGTTCCTGTTGCGCCCAGAGATCCCTCACTTCTTGCAATAGCTTTTCATGACGCCGTTGCGATTAATTTCTGATAACCATTCTGTATCTCTCCCGTGGTCGTGACGTCGGCCTTTTCATCTAGTTGGCTAATTATGGCTGACATGGACCACACCGAGCGCGTCGTCTTGGCGGCCGGAGGCTCCCTCGACCACAGCCTTCAGGAACTGCGTCAGATGAAGACACCTCAGGCTGCGTTCGAAGAGAAAAGATCAGCACTCAATGCCATCATCGATCAAGGGTTCCGAGACCTTTTATCCCCACAAAGCGGCGCAGAGGTAGAAAGATTGCGAAACGATATTCTAAGACACGGCGTTGAGTTGAATCAGCTCGAACTAAATCACCAAGCAACCCTGGACGCGGAAAACAAAAAGTTTGAACACCAGCGTCTCCTAGTACTCGAGAATCTTTGCCGCCATCTCGTCCAAGACATTGGCCGGGATTTGTTTCAGAAGGTTCTCCAAGATTCGACAAGCAATCCTGCAGATACGGTCAACCGCAACGTGACCCCTGCACCAGGCAACCAAACTACACCACCTGCTACCGAGGCCGGGTCTGAGGTTGTGTCTCCTGTTGAACACGCTCTCAGATCGCCTCCCGCAAACTCTCAGACATCTGTACGTACGGACGCTAGTCCCCCATCGGCTGTGAGAATGCGCGTTGTTGCAAGACTTTTCAGAACACTGTTGACAACATCTAGCTGAAACGCAGAACCGATGCGGAACCCGAATCGCGTCGACCGCGTAAACGGAATCTTCCAAGCAATAAATGGGTGCCGTCCTTGACTTTTGACAAGGTTTTCATGAAAGGCCAAGCCAAGACAAAACATATCATCGTCGAATTCCCCAAGGGCGCTGGAGAATGGTACATAATTCAATGTCTGGACTGCCCTCTCGATTTCAAGGACAAGCCCTTGGTTGGTGGTGCCGCTCATATTGGCGGTGGGGTGCATGGTAATCAGCCCAGAGACAGCGCGAATGTTGTTGCAAAGCTGGGGATTCCTGTTCTTGACTGCACCGAGGCACTTGCGAAACAGAACAATGCTGTCGCTAAGGAGGCATTCCGGAAACAGAAAAAAGGGCCCCGCCCCCCACGAGACACAGCAGACAACGACAGCAAGCATAGCCTCCGAGGAGCAGCAGGCATTGTGAGTCCAACACCGGGTCAAGTTTATCTCGGCCACTGGGGTCCGGCCAGGAAACCATGGCCTGTCCTCATATTACCGACCGCGAACCTTGAGGTCGCCGGCGTGCCGGAGACTGTAGAGGGATTGCCAGTGGCGCTGCAGCGCGACCTACCCCCGTGTTATCGCCATAACACAACGAAAAATTCGCTTGAGTGGGAAGAGGGCTTCGAAGATGGGGGAGAAAAAGTAGCACAGCGTCACTTCCCTGTCATGTGGTTTGACGACCGTCGGGATGAGGACAGTGAAGTCAGCTGGCTGCCAGCACGCGACTTGCAGGTTTTCGAAATGGAGTCGGCGAAGAAGGGTGGTGTTCCCCATCTTCGATCTGTCCGGGAATACCAGAACGCACGAGCTCAAACTCAGTCAAGAGAGGACCAACCTAGTGAAATGGACCTGCATGAAGGTACAGCTTGTTCTTGCTTGATTTCTTGCGGTTTCCATTGTATTCACTAATTAAGCTTTTCAGATGCTGTGACACAGCCAGATAACGAGACACACCACACGCCAGAGTTGGACGAGAGCCAAGCACCTGAAGCCACCACTGTTCAACCGCGCAGTGAAGAGGCGAAATCTGAACCCGTGCCAGTCGTCAACGATGGTGAAACATCGATCGAGACAGACGGAAACGGCAACGAGAACCCACAGAGGAAATCTATCGATATCATTTCTATCAGCAGCACGCCGGTATCTGAATGGCGCGAAATGGGTCCCGACTGGCCAGCTCCGAGTCTCCCTTCGTTCACTGAGCTGAACAGAAGAGCCTCAGCACATGACGCAGATTTAGAGACCACCACGTCCAACACGGTCGTCAACAACCCAGATCAGCCGACTCAAGTTAATACGGTTTCTGAGGCTACGATGACGCCCGCTGCCTTGGGTGATGAGTTGGCGGAATTGGCGGGACTTCAAAATGCATGTGAGCGTTTGGCAGCCATTGCCCAGAATGGTCTCAAACACAATCTCGGCCAGTCCGACTTTGTACCACCTGGGACTTCGCAACAAAATGCACCACGAGAGGCCAATGCTGCCATGATCAGTCCCCCGATTTCAAATTCCAGCCCCACATTTTCATTCGACAAACCTGCCAGTCACGCTACAACGATTCCACCGCGAGCTGAGGATTTCCGAAACCCTTTCAACAATCGGAATCAGGTCCATCAATATCATGGACCGCCTCAGGTCGACAATAGGCTCCACGCCTCAGCCATAGCTTCAGGCTATCCGCAACCACAGCCTCAGATCACCAATGAATTTGTTCCAATTCAACCTAACCCTGGGAACCTGACACCGGAAATGGTCCGGGAGCAGCCCAGAGCCCGGGAGCAGCCCAGCGTCCGGAAGCAGCTCAGCGTCCGGGAGCAGGAACAGCGCGAGATCGAGAACCAGGCCAGACGCAAGGCGTATTACGAAAAATGGGCGCAGGACCAAAAAGAGCAGGAGGCCAGGGCCCAGAAGGAGAAGGAAGCCAGAGCCCGGCGGGATGCTAGAATCCAGGAGCAGGTCAACAAGAAATTTGTTCCGATTCAACCTCACCCACCACCGGATACGGTCCAGGAGCATGACCGCGGCCAGGAGCAGCCCACAGTCCAGGAACAGCCCACAGTCCAGGAGCAGCCCACAACCCAGGAGCAGCCCACAGTCCAAGAACAGCCCACAGTCCAAGAACAGTCCACAGTCCAGGAGCAGCCCACAGTCCAGGAACAGTCCACAGTCCAGGAGCAGCCCACAGTCCAAGTCTCGGGTCCAAGGCACGCAAGTCAACACGTGTCGTGGTCGAGACAGGGTGATGAGGGTACAGCTGCCCAAGCAAGTCACCATGGTGTGTCTAAACACGGCAGAATCTGGGAGCGTAGTAGTAATGAGACCCCTCGTCCCCCGACGACCTACCAGGGGTTCATGGAGCAGCAGTTGTCTCAAAAGCATTGGAGTTCGATCAACGGCGCACGTTGAGGACCTCCATAGACAAGGTCGCGCGACGAGTTATCCAGCACCGCATCATCTTATCTTTACCCCGGGCGTCCACTCTACAGTCTGTCTCGCATCTATCGAACGAACAATTTTGGGATAAGGGTCAGAACTGAAAGATCAAAGGCTGAAACGAAATGGGGATATGATTGAAGCGCAGACGGAAACAAAACTATGCGAACCACGTACAGCGCTTGTCATCCATTTCTTGACATTAGGTGGATTTTGGTGAGACTGCCAGTGTTTAGTAATGGGTGCACTACTTGAGTTTTAAGAGCTCCAAGCTCGCTGAATGTCTCATCGATAGGGTCATGTTGAAAGTCGTTCATTTCTTAATCCTCTGTGTTCCTCAGCATGTAATTGATGTTTATATGGGGCGATCACAATCCTGATATAGGTTCAACAAGGCGGAATCGGGTGCTATACTGCCTTCTTCATGTAATGATATAGTTCTGAATCGAAATCAAAGTCTTTGTGTGTCGGATCCTACTCCCCTGTTGAAAAGCATCCTGCCCTAGGATTTGTGAGCGTCAAGTCAAGCCTCCTTGGTTGGGCCAGGGCTTCATTCGGAAATCTGCTCTTTTCGGGAGCCGCGGTTGTGACCACCAGACACCTTTCTAGCAGTCGTAGTTTCAGGAGTGGCAAGGTAGTGTGTGGTACTGGGCTAGGTAGGTAAGGCGTTCATGGCGACACCCGTTGACGTTTATATTCTTTTCAGCAGTGACAAAGCATATAGCTATAGCTATAATCCAAGACTACTACCATGCCCACTGCTGGGCCTCAACACACACGGAATGGACAAGACCCCTGCGATCTCGAGATTGGACATGGAAACGCTTTACCCTCAGCCCCTGGATACCCTAGCTTGTCTCTAAGCTCTTGCCTTTAGCTCGCCACACCCGTTGCCGCTATTTGGGTTCGTACGTTTTACTTCTTACAGCCTAGCTAGGTCATCACCATGCCACGGAGACAGGGATCTGGCCGACGAGTTCGACACTTAGTAATAACCTTTTATTGGTTGATTCCAGATTGGCCAAAGTTGATTCCAAATTGCCGAGGCCGAGCAACTGAACAATCAGTCCTTACACCTTGAAGTCTCCGCTCCTTTAAGGTGACGGCTGCAAATACTCTACTGGTTATTCTGATACTGTACTCCTTAGGAGTTCCCGGCCACCATGGAAGCTGCCACGCGCCAACAAAGGCACAGTACAGTTCGTGCATATCCCAACATCGCGCCGTTTGCCGGCCGACTCGGTGGAAATCAAACAGCATGCCTTGACGGACAAGATGCGATCGAGCCCGAGTCAGATAGAATCATCCCGGACGCTTCGCCCTGGATATCTGTATCTCAGCAATTTGATCTACGACCATTTGCCTCACCAGGCCTCTGGAAAGCAGCCTTGGTGGAAGGCTGGGGAATGTTGATGCTTGTCTATATCACGATCTGGGCAAGTATGTCTCCCAACGTCCAGCCTCAACCACCGGATGCCCAACTGGGAAACTTCAACAATGCCGCCTTCATAGGCCCTGCTGTTGGCGGATTCATCAATTTTGTGCTCATAACACTGTTCATCATCTGTTTCGGCGCAGTCACGGGAGCTCACTTCAACCCGACCATTACCATGGCCACGTTCGTTGCGCGCCTCTGCTCTTTGCCTCGCGCTGTACTCTACATGGCTGCCCAGACTGCTGGTGGCGCCTTGGCTGGCCTCCTTGCGCGCGCGAGCTTTGGCACCTCGGATTTCAAGGTCGGGGGCTGTTGGCTATTCCCTGAACTCGTACCACCCGCCGAAACCTTTGTCGTCGAGTTCATGGCCACGTCTCTGCTGTTATTCTTTGCTTTCGGTACGGGTATTGACCCAAGACAACGCGAGACAGTCGGCCCTGCATTGTCCCCGTTCCTTGTGGGACTCGCGCTGGGGGTTCTCAGCTTCGGCACCGGTTTCACAAGGTTCGGTTATGGTGGAGCCAGTATGAACCCAGCTCGTTGCTTTGGTGCCTTTGTGGGCAGCCAATTCCCAAGTTGGCATTGGATTCATTGGTCAGTACATATGTTATGAAACATTTGAGTTATCCACAGGCGGAATCACTGACTAATACTCACTGACAGGGTTGCACCTTTGGCTGCTTGCGTAACGCATGGGTTATTCTACAATCTGATTCCACCATGGCAGCGGCATGTCGAAGGGACTATCGTGACTGTCAACAAGTGAAATTCAACGGGTCTCAAGCTTACAACGCATCTCGTGGTTTTCAATGTGATGAGGGATGGTAGTATGTACAAGCCGTGTAAAGTATAGACTGTTTAGGGATTACAAATTCTTTTATGAAGCCGTAGCCACGATCAATGCCATATTAGGACAGAAAATAATGCTTCTTCTCCCTAGTCGAACATGGTAAGTTATACTATGTAAAGCCTTTCAAAATAGCTTTTTGATCTATTGCTAGAACCTAGTGTTCTCTCAGAGGCACTATTTTGCACTGTTGTGTGAAATGCACTCGCCAGGCGACTGGCGACTTTGGATCTTATTGAGACCGAGCACTCTTGAGCTTCGACCACGTTTCCACTGCAGCAACAGTATCTAGGAGACTTACTATCCAGCCCCTGGAATGATAGCATTCTAGGTATGTAACAGTCTGCTCTTTAGATATGTTCTATTCTACGGATACGATGATCTGAAATTGAATGGGTATAGTGGTCTGCTTCCGCGTGAATTACCGATCTAAGGGCTCAACAGTAAGACGTAAGGGAATATGGCAGAATCTTGGAACACATTTGAATTTGAAGACCAATCGAGGCCCGCATCTACGGTCCGGGCCTATACCTACAATCAAAGAGTCATTTGAACTATTGTGGAGGTGGGAATAGATACTCTCTACACTACCTAGGTATGATATACAATTAGGAGATGCTGTGGGTCGCAAGAAACTGTGACTTGTCTAGGGCGGCTACATGGATTCTCGAAGATAGACCATTCTATCGCATTTCTCTGAGAATAGAGAGTGTCATAGAGATTTGGTACTCTCACCTGAGGTCAATTTTGTGTAGCGGTTTGTACGTCCGCGATTGGAGCAATATGACGAGCTACATTGCAAACCAGTGACGAAAGCTTAAATTTTACTGTCGAGTGCGACGCTGCACATGTGAATGGCCCGCCGTGTACGCGCCCTTCCAAATAGCGTCGAGTCCCTTTGGGTTGTGAAGTTCTCCAAATTGGAGCATCGACACACCTTCCAAGGTTCTGTGGTCACCACCAAAAAGGCTAAATGATGTACTATGATCTAGGGCTTACGAGGAAAATGATTTAGATGGAAGTCGGCTGGGGTATCGGTAGATTCGTGAACTATACATATGCGCGCGGTCAGCCCTAAAGGGGTATTCCTGTTTTTCACGGAGAAATTATCTCTACCACTAGTTCAAAAACGTTCTCTCTAATATACGCACGATAATGAGCTTCATACACCTCTTCGATTCTCAAGGTCGCGTACTGGAGTACGCGAGCTTTCTAAAGGGTGCAATCTTTGTTTTTGTCGCTGTTGTGTTGATCGTCATAGGCGACAAGGCCAACAAAACCGATATTGCTAAAATCGAGAATCTTCCTGAGCTTTCCGGGGTGCCATTTTTCGGAAGCCTGTTCCTACTAGGCCGTCACCACGCTCGTAATTGCGCGCGCTTGGCCAAGGACTATGGCGATGTCTTCCAGGCACGACTCGGCAACCGTGTAAGTGCACCGCGGGAGCTCAAGAAATACCTGCTCACCGTCAGTTAGCGCTTCGTTTATGCGAACTCATTTGAGTCTGTTCGAGAGCTTTGGATCAAGAACCAGTCTGCCCTAATTTCGCGCCCAAAGTTCTGGACCTTTCATAATGTCATCTCCGCCCAGGGCATTTTCACACTAGGCACCTCGCCATGGAACGATTCAGTAAAGCGTGCACGCAAGGCGGCTGCCACTGCTCTGAACCGTCAGGCTACGCAGACATACCTGCCTTTCATCGATCTTGAGTCCACCACGAGCATAAACGAGCTATTTCGCAATTTAAAGCGTGATAAAAACATCGACCCAAACGGCTACTTTCAACGATTTTCCCTTAATATCTCTCTGACGCTGAATTACGGCATTCGTCTGGACGGGACTATACATGATCATACCCTCAACGAGGTCGTCGCCGTCGAGCGAGAACTGGGCAACATGCGTGGCCTTGCGCACAACTGGCAAGACTATGTGCCCCTTCTGCGCCTCTGGCCCGGGTTCAAGAAGCGGGCTATCAAGTTCCGCCGCCGTCGTGATGACTACATTCTCTCCTTCTATCAGCAACTCAAGGAGCGCATCGCCAATGGCACCGATAACCCTTGCATTGCAGGGAATATCCTTAGGGACCCTGAAGCCAAGCTAACCGAGAATGAACTCAAGTCCATCTGCCTTACCATGGTTGCTGCCGGTCTCGACACCCTGCCTGGCAACATCAGCATGACTCTTGCGTACCTTTCGTCTGAGCACGGTCAGGAAATTCAAAGGAAGCTGCACGAGGAGCTCATCAAGGCCCATGCTGGAGAGGATCCTTGGCATTCTTGTCTAATCGAAGAGAAATCGGAGTACATGCGCTCCTTCGTAAAGGAGGTTCTGCGTTTCTGGTCAACTCTCAATCTATCCTTCAACCGAGAGAGCGTCAAACCAATTGAGTACAAGGGTGCTACAATCCCGACTGGGACTCCATTTGTGATGGCAAGCACTTCCGTGCTCATTGTTCCCAAAAGTAAGCTAACTCTGTCAAAAGAATATGTGGGCAGCCAACCACGATCCCGAGCACTTCAGCCGTCCCATGGACTTCTATCCCGAGCGTTTCATGGGTGTTGATGAGGCTGGCGCTGGCACACAGCACTACGGTTATGGTGCTGGCACGAGGATGTGTGCAGGTGCGCACCTGGCTAACCGCGAGCTATACGCCATATTCAGCCGCCTCGTGCTTGCGTTTCACATTCTCCCCACCGACGATCTCAAGTCACGTCCTATCCTGGACACTATTGAGTGCAATTCTGTGCCGACAAGCATGGTTACGCAACCCAAGCCCTTCAAGGTCAAGTTTATACCGCGCAATGAGAAAGAACTGGAGACGAGGATTGCCGAAAGTTTGAAGGCGACAGAACATTTATAAAAGCTGCATCAATTTAGCAGCATCAAAGCGGACATTAAAAGACACTTTGACGCTCTACGGGAGAGATCAATGATTACAATTACTCAAAATGTCCTGTTGGATGTGCCAAGAATGATAATTTCCACTTCGAAAACGACAAGTTACAGTCTTTAATGCACAGATTGCATACGTTGACCCAAGCATACCGTGAACCTCTTGATGGCGATCCCCATGAACTTAGCCGATCAGGTCTGACTGGTAATCTGCGCGGTACGACTTCGCACTTCGAGTAAATGAGCAAATGCTAATAGCGAGCGCGCCATAAGATCTACCATTTCCCACACGCTCTCCGCCTTATACAGCGACGCCCATAGTCGCACAACTGTCGACGCCAAGGAATCTTTCTCCCGGAGGACCTTATCTGTCTGACCTTTGTGGTTGGCCTCGGCGACAAGCTGCACGACGAAGTGCAACGTGCGACTCTCAGCCGCGTTGAGGGGCGGGTCTGGCTCGGGCCCGGTGACCGCCTCTAGCCACTTTGCCAGCAGGACAGCACACTCGAGCGAGCACAGCGCATGCTGGTTTGACCAGTAGACGACTTGCGTCTGGGCGACGTAGTTGATGCCGAGTTTGATGGGGATGCTGAGCGCGTGTGCGCAGTGCAGAGCAGCCCGAGTCAGTCGGTGGCTGCGCTGCGCTGGTGGGCTGCTATCAATCGATCGCGCGATGGTGTTCGCGTCCCATGAAGCTAGTGATCGTATAGGTCCCATGTCCATGTTGATACGTATATAAGCAATCCGTAGGAGTGCTGTGGAGGTAAAGGACAATGGGCCATGCGGGCTGAGGGGATCCATGGAGGATTCATGTCCTGACTCCCAACAGGAGGACCAACATTTAAGCGCCCGCTCGAATGTGTTCATCATCTCAGGTGATAATTGCTGGTTACTCAGCCCCTTATGGAAGCCTGAGTTTCGGACAAGCCAAATGCGTTGTATGATGGCATGAATCAAGACACAGCCTCCCAGCGAGGAGAATCTGGCCTTGGCGGAGGGGCCGTCGTATAGACCAGGATCAGACGGCTCGAAAAGTCTCTCTAATACCACATTGAAATCTTCCTGTGTTGTGCAGTCGTCGTGGCTGGCTAGCCATTCTTGCTCAGTCGTTGCCCTCCATTCATTCTCAGTACACGGCAAGTCATGGCGCAATTGATCGGCCAACATCATGGGTGGCGCGTCGGAAACGATGGTGTGGATGTTGAAAAAGCAGAAAATGACAAGCCTGGTTCGCTTGAGCGTTTCATACTGTATCCACTCCGCCCATGTAGAGGGTCTAGTATCTCGCTCGTAGTGGAGGATGTCTTCCCTGATCAATGTATCGAGCATGCTCCGGACGTGAACCGACTCGTAAACGTCCGGTTGCCGTCTGAACCACATGGAAATGGCCATGAGCAGTACAAGAGCTTGAATCGTTTCAAGCTTGGCAAACGGAGAGTCGCCCAAGGCATCAGTCATCTGTCCATGTGAACTCGTAGTACCACTCTTGCCATTTGTCACAGTTGAAGGATCGTGACGCCTCCTGAGACGCTCTTGCCCCACGGTCTTGGCAAACTCAAATAATTCAGTGCTGGCATCGGGCTCCCGTGAGTATCTGGCCCCCATTGCTGCAATGGCCAAGAATAGCTCGACGCGCATATTCCCCATCTCTAAGGTTGGTATGTGAAGAAATGGGTAATGTTCGTTGAAGACCGTCACGTAAGCTGAGGCGTATCGCGACAAGGCATGTTTCGAGGGCAGTACAACATCGGAAGGCAGACATGAGGAGAACGATGCTAACTCTTCCATGACTCTCTTTGTGTTCTGTAAGGATACTGTAAGATAGGCATGAAACTTGCCGCTGGGGTCCCGCGGGCTTTCTCCGTGCTGCAATTTGCATGATTTCATCTGAGAAGGAGGGCCATGTCTGTCCTCTGGTTGCAGTGAAGGTAACCGAGATCCGTATGCAGAAAGGGCTGAGGTGCCAGTAGATTCAGGGTTCCTCTGTAGCCGTGTAGGAAATGACCAATCAATGTCGCTGAAATCATCATCATAAGATCCGAATGGAAGTGATTCTGAGCTGGTTGGAAGAAAGGGAGGAATGGGCTGATAGGATGGCGAGAAGACGGAGTTCGGGATTGGCACGTTATCCAGGAAAGATGTGAAATCGTCAAGATAACCACCGAGTACAAGTTGAGGTTCGTTCAGACCGTAATCCGTTGTGGGTGCGCTTGTCCCGATAACGTCAGGTGCCTTCGGACACATTGCCGGTCTCGTGGGCATCAAACTGTCAACAGAAACTTCGAAGGCATCCTGCTGGATCTGCGGTCGAGTCTGTGGCTGTGTTAGGCTTGAATCTTCACGGAGTGCGTCTCCTGTCTCTGGATGGGCTAGGCGATGATGCCGTCGAAGAAGGTCCCTATTCCCTGTTAGTGATTGTCGGGAGACAGTCACACGGGAGGACGAGTCATACTGTCTCGTGAACCCCTTGACGCACAGCTTGCACCGAAACGGCTTCTCCTTGGTGTGGGATCGTTCATGTCTCTGAAGATGCTCCGAGCGAGCAAAGTCGCGCCGACATTGCTGACATCGGTAAGTCTTGGAAGCTTTGGTCATAGTGTCTCTCTTGGAGCGAAGGTCGAAGCCTGTCGTGAAGAGTTTCAATCCGGAGATGTTGATGAATTTCCTGCGATTGCAGGGACCCGCTGGTGACGACACTGCGTCGCGGTCCGATTGCTACGCAGTACATTTGAGTGGTCCGGCTGTTCACAAATCAATGTTCTCCGCATGGCATATGCAGGTCGTCTAGAACAGTCCCTGAACAGAACTTTGGCCACGACGTAGCAGACGCGTTTTTAAAACTTGACGAATAATTGGTTGGAAACTCAGAGTCAATTGATCTAGTAGTGTCATCTTAGCGCTGAGTAAGATGGAGGATGAGCGTTAGAAGAGGTAGTTTGGTTCAAAGGTGCTTTCTGCTTTGCAGATGCTCTCATCTGATGGTGGTCTGGGAGGAGAGGTCGTCAGCGGAAGTGTGGGAGCTGGCGTAGGACGAGATGTGGGTTTGCCGGTGCCTCCGGCGCACCAATTGAGTTTGAGGTTGTCTGAGACGAACAATTCACGGGATCACCAAGGAGGCTTCCACTTGGGATGCATGAACAGATTAGGACAGCATCTTGCCGGGAAGTAACTACAGTCGCGTGGGTTAAGTTGATGAGATCAGTTAGAAAGGAAACGCTCTCTGCATTGCCTTCAGCGAGTCAATGCTGTGTGGTGAGTGAGGAGGCTTCTGTTACTCTGGACAGCCGAGGCACGGATTCCTGCGACTCGACCACGAGGAGTGTCTCTCGCTCACACATTGCCGTGTACCCGGATGCTTTGAGACTCGGAGCTGTTGTATTGGCCAACTAATCTCGCCTGCCACGCAATGATGTAGGAATTGTGTGAGGCACCAAACTTGAGCTGCAACCCTGAAGGTTTACCCCAATTTGGGGTAAAGGTATCGAAATCGCCGCGAACAAACACGGTAAGACCCGCCACAGGTGTACCCAAGCCAGAAAATTGACCAGATTTCTGTCTGGTAGTTTGTTTTCGCTTGTTGTTCTTGGGTAGTTCCTCATTCTGCATCGATAAGTTAGTATATACTTTCGTTCCCTAGGCAAAGAGTGTGAGCCGGTAGGTACCCACCGCTCCGGTGGACCACAGGAAAGGAAATACCGCTCACTTCCTTATTTCCATGCCTTGCTCGCTTGTACAGGTGACAAATCGATCATTGCAATCTGCAACCTGCTAACGAGTGTCATGAATTGGAGAGAACTTCTATTTACATATAAGAACGCGATCCATCATCTTCACAGCTTTTTAGCGAAGATACGGTGGCCGGTATATTGACCTCGTGAATTTTCTGCGTGCTACTGCAAGCATACAATGCGTGCTCAAGTTCTTGAAGCCTTCAACACCCCTTACGTCCTGAAGGACATCTCGAAGCCAGCAAGCCCTACCGGCCAAGACATCTTGGTACAAGTTCAGGCCGCCTCGTACTGCCACACGGATGCAGTCTTCGCCTCGGGCGCGATGTGGCAGGATCTACCACGAGTTGGATCTCACGAGTTTGCTGGCATCGTCATTGCACAAGGTCCCGACGTCTCAAAGGACCTTGGACTCAAGGTCGGTCTTGCTGTCGGTGTGCCAGGTCGGGCATTTCATCCCTGTGGTGAATGCTACGAATGTCGAAACAACGACCGCGACCCGCACAAGTATGGAGTCTACTGCACCAAGGCCGGCAACCTTGGCCTCTCGAGAGACGGCGGGTTCCAAGAATTTTGCATCGTCGACTCGCGCCAAGTCGCGCCCATACCCGAGGGGATGACGGCTGTTGAGACTGCTCCCCTGATGTGTGCTGGCTTGACTATTTGGAATGCTCTTGAAGCGGGCCGTGTGGAGATGAGGAATGGTGGGGGCAATGGTCGGATTATCGCCATCTCTGGCGCCGGTGGCGGTCTGGGCCATCTCGGAGTGCAATTTGCTGTCAAGCTGGGCTGCGATGTTGTTGCAATCGATGCCAGCGATTCGGCTCTGGCTTTCCTGAAGCAAGTTGTCAGCTCACTCGGCTCGCTCTCGTCCAAAGTCACCATTGTCGACGCCCGCACACAGGCAGCGGAGGATGTCCGCGTTCGAGTTTGTGGGCAGTCTGAGAACAATATACCCGGAGAAAAGGGCGTTGACGCTCTTATCGTCCTGCCCGAGGCTCAGCAGGCGCTCACTTATGGCATGAAGCTCATCAAGGACCACGGGATATGTGTCACCGTCTCTTTTCCAAAAGAGGGCTTCCTAATTCAGCCTCGCGATCTTGTCTTCCGCCATATCGACATGAGAGGAGTTCTCGTAGGTCGGAACCACCAGCTAAGAGCTATGCTGGATTTCGCTGGACAGGAAAATGTGCGTGCCGTCACAACCACTTATAGATTGGAAGATCTCAACCAGCTTGTGGATGACACACATCACGGAGCGACAGGCAAGCTTGTGATTGACATGTCAAAGTAATTTTGGTTCTTTTCAGGGAGAGAGTATAGGCTGGCAGAGATCACAGACGTAAAGATTTCCCTTTCTGATTTAGGATATCAAGCTGAAGAGTGATTCATATCTGGTCCCTTGACACAGTCGTCGGTATTCGTAGAGCCAGATATAACAGTGCAGACATTTCATTTCTTTATGCTTCTTCATAACGCTTGAACAATAAAATAAGTCTCAGACGCATGGGATATAGTAGATCTCAAATGATGACAAGACAGTCTAGTTACACATGCTTCAATCCACCAGACTAAACCAGTGGCGACATCTACGACTAGACGAGGCTGAGGAGTGGATGCGGTAAGACAACGGGTACAGGAAGCGCAACCTTGCCAACACATCCAGAGCGTTCGTGAGGGGCATCTACTCAGTCGTTATGGGCATGAACAGCCGTACCTAGGTAGTCCATCTGGTGCAACTCAATATCCTTCTTCCAGCCGTGCCAGCGCAGTTTCTACCAGGCGAGGTACATCTCCTCATAGGGCCCATCAGCGGACATTCCCGAGTCCTCCTGCAGCTGTCTGATCCTAGCCCAATCACCCGCCCTGACCAAGCCCCGTAGGTATCCCGACACCTTCTGCAGCTCGTCCAAGCCCATGTACTCCCCCATTACGCACTCGAGGATCTCCTCTCCACCCTCGGGCACCGCACAGGGCCCCTTGCCCCTGCAAGCTCGGAAGTTCCAACACCGCATCTCGTCACCATCCTCCCCGATGACGTCCCGGCGTTCCTCGTCCCGCGCGTCGAGACCCTCCCGCAGCGTGAGCCCAGCCTCCCGGTGCCTGTCCCAGTACCCCTCGTCAGCAGGCTTGTTTTCGTCAAAGTACAGCTCGACTTCCCAGCCGGGCCGCGGACAGAACCGTGTCCGTATGAGCTCGGCCCACATATCAAGTGTCTCCGGTGCCTCCTCGCGGAAGCTCTCCTGGCCGTGCTCCTCGAAGGAGCCCGGGAATACGCAGGTGAGGCCGAGGAAGGTCACGCGGACCTCGCGGTAGCCACCGGGCGCCCGCAGCAGCGACGAGATGAGGTCGGCGGGGTGGTGGGTCTCGTAGCCGCCGACGCCATCATGCATGGCGCCGTCCGTCAGCTCGAGCAGGTCCAGCTCGAGCCCCGGGAACAGGCCGAGCAGGGCGCCGACGGGGAATCCGTATTGCGCCGTTAGATCCTCGTCCTCTTGCTCCTCCTCCTCCGGGGCCCTGGGCGGAATGTCAAGGCGGAGCATGTCGTAGTCGACTCGCAGGTACTTCAACTGCCGGATCTGGGCCGGCGACATGGCCATGAGGGCGCGCAGCATGTCGAGGGCGCTGCTGCAGTAGATGCGGACGTTGGGAAGGACCAGAGGGCTGGCCTCCGCATAGACCTGTCGGCAGACGCGCAGGATGGCCAGGCGCTGGTCGGGCCCGCTGTCGTCGCCGACGCGCTGAGCGTCATTGGCATCGAATACCAAGGAACGGAATAAAGCAGTGTAAATGAGGTCGCGCACCTCCCGGGGCATGCCCAGGAGGGAGCAGGGAGGGGGTGAAGCCATGGCTGGCGATTGTGTTGCCTGGGAGTTTGAGTGTGAGTGTGACTGTTATTTTCAGAGAGGGAGAGAGAGCGAAACTGAGTACTTCCACGACGTGTTTGGTATCGCCGTAGGATTTGACCCCTGCACTCATATTGATGAATTTGCCAAGCCACAGGCAGCAATCCCATGGTAATTCGGCCGGTGCACATGTTGAAATGAATGCCCGGTTGGCAGCTAGTGCGCCCGTGTAAGTTACTAAAAGCTTCAATGTGAGGGCAGATACTTCCCTACTTGTATGTTTGAGGGCTCTGCTTGATGGACATGCGAATTGAAACTCCCTGATGTCAACGTAACACAGAAACATGTGTATTTCTTGAGTTCCTCAATTGAGCCGGAACATCACTTAGTGGCCGGGAAGGGCAGGGCAATGAATCCATGGTTGTATATTTCAAGATAAACATGGTTACTATTCTGTATCTATGAAGGTCAATACATCCCAGGGTTTTAAGAGAACGACGTAGGATTAAGGAAGTCGACACAGGATTATACGCTGGTCGGGAATAACATGTGTTGGCCCGGAGCTAACAACGAGAAGAGGAACGGGAAGAAGACCTCACCAGCCGAGTTCACGCGTCAAGGAAACGCGTGAATGCCCTCATTCGTGGTTATTAAGCGACGTGTTAGCTTATTGTATCCCTGCCCATTGTAACAAAGCGAGACGCTATCCTATTTTTGAAGATGCCGGTCGATTCGTCTTTGTTTCTGCCGACAAGGAGAGATCTGCCTGCTGGGCCAGTCGATTGGCCGGCCAGACGCGCCCGCGCATGAATGTTGTAACAGTCAGGAACCCGGCACAGCCAACCAGGACCAGACAAGGCCTCGCCGCCCGCGCTTATCACTGCCACATTCAATGCTCACCCCTAGCCTATTTAGGCCTGCCCAGAGGCCACCCGCCCCTTGTGTCAGGTAGAAAGAGGCCATATGCCACAGGCAGAACTGCGTCATCTCATTTCCAGCTCGCCCCCATTCCATTCCTTTCCTGCCCAACCTTGGGACCCTGAAATCCACCAACTTCGATCTTTCCTTACTGCTTGTTGTCACTGCGATGCGGCCGCGCCGCTGCTCATGAAATCTGGTTTTCGAATTCGTCTCATAACCGTCACTCTTTCGGCAGTCAACTCATCAAAATGAGTTCTCCAAACTGCACAAATCCCCCGGCGGAAACGCCGTCCAACGCGGGGATAGCAGGCATTGGTGTAAGTAAACCCCCTGATTCTCTGCTTTCACGCCATCACGTTTCCATCGACCTCCATATTCCAGCCCTATGGGTGGGAGCGAACTTGCAATATGGCCGCTAAGGCCAATGAGGCCATCAACTTGAGCCCCAGAATATTATGGGCCTTACACATGAACCCTCCCGAAGATCATCCCCCGCCACCGGTGCCATACCTCAACACACGGCTGCATCCGAAGTGCTCCAGGGTCAATAAACTAACAATGCCAAGGTCATCCTCGGATTCATCATCCCCGCCGTCCTCGCCGTCGCACTCTCCCTCTCCCTGATCCTCCAGGAGTCCTTCTTCAACAGTCACAGGCCGGCCATGGGCGTGATACGGCGGAAGCTGCTATACGGCTTCAGTGACCAGCAGATTCTCTACGGCATCGGCATCCAAGCAGTGGGTCTCGCCCAGATCAACACGCTGGTGCCCTACCACTTCTTCATAATCTGGATGCTGGCCCTCCTCTCTATGGGCGTCCACAACCTGACCCTCCTCGTCCTCGTCGCCTCCTTCCGCTCCGACACGGTCCTCCGGTGGCTGCGCCAGGTTCTGATGCTCGTCAACCTCGTGCTGAGCTGCGTGTACGGCATCTTCATGCTGCAGGTGGTGCAGAAGGACCTCGAGGCCACCACGCTGCCCACGACGTGCGCGTGGCAGGTCGAGGGCGGCAAGGCGAGCAACATCGGGCCATCGTATGTGGGCACCATCGCCGTCATCGCTGGAAACTGCATCGTCTTCCTCGCCGCCACGTGGTATCTGCATGACAGGCGGCAGCGTGCTTTCAAGTGGGTGCAGCTAGTCGGCTGGGTCATCATGACCGCCATCGCCGTGGGCGCCGTGGTCCGCGTCATCTACACATCGCAGGCGTTCGGCACTCCTACCACGCCGCTGTCGGACACGGGGGAGAGGCAGTGGAGCTTTGCGACCATGGTCAGTTTGCTGATGCTGGCGCTGCCGTTGATGACGGTGCTGGAGATTTACAGGGGTGAGGTTCATGTGAACAGGGACGGTCTAGAAAAGGCATAGTGTTGTCGAAGATGGAGGCGTGCTTGTCGAAGGAGTGGGCATCACATTATACGAAGGCATATATACCACGGAACTTGGCGTTTGGGAACCATCATACTGAGCCGATCCTTACATCCAGCTTCTTACAGACTAAGCTTCATGTTGCGGACTTTTGAAGGATCGATAATAATGAGAAATGTTCAATTTGATCAAGACACCTTTTGCCTTGAAAATTAAATCGAGTGCAGCTTCATGAAGATCACTCATCGATGGACTTGAATTACGAAGATATCTAAGTTAGGTTTGACGGCTCAGAACGCAACTCAGGTTAATGCTCGCATTCCGATTCCTGCAGTGCGCATGATGAGAGCGAGGTAGATTTTCCATGCCAAGCCGGGCTTTGACTCCTTCAAAGTATGTATGAACGAACACATCACGTACAACATCATAAGACGCGACCCTTGGAAGTGAATAATCAGAGTCTGGAGCCGTCACAGCCACAGAGCTCTCTCGTTCCTCGCCGTTTCAGGCGACTGGTCATGCCCCAAGAGGCTTCGGAATACGATGCATCTCTCCACAGCTAGGACGGATCACTTGGGCTGTTGGTTCCAATTTTGGAATAGCGCGCTTTCTCTGGCAAGGATATCCAAAATCTCTCATCCCAGATTCCCAATGTCCCTCTTGAATGACCACTCGCCAGTGCAATCAGGCGCGGTCACCTAAGCAGCTATTCCTATTGTGAGACCCGCTATCTCGCCACATCCTTGCAACCAGTCATACTAAAGCAGCACTCAGTGTTTTTAGACACTGCAGGGCGAAATGGCCGGCCCACAAAGCTGCCCAGTATGCTCGAAGATCATGGGCATCTTCCGAGGAGCAAAGGAGACCCCCAGCTCCAGTGCCTCGGCCGAGCTGGGAGAGCTTTCGCTCATTATCGATATGCCTTGCCCCCATGCCGGCTCGATACGCCGTATATGGGAGACGTTGATCGGCGATGACTCGCCGCAGCATTGGTCAGTCGGATTGAGATACGAGCATATGTACGAGTCTGTGGAATTTGTACTCAGCTACGACGGCCAAGAAGAGACCTGGGTGCCCGTTGGGCTAGTGAACAGGTCGGACGAGCCGGACCATGCTGGGAAATCACGGGCTCTGGATCCGGAATGGGCCGACATATCAGTCCTGCGGGCCTGGCACGACGCGTGTTCAAAGCACGGCGAGCTCTGCAAGGAGCCAGCCCTGGCGAGGGCGGTCCCCGGCGGAGAACTGGCAACTCCGACATGGCTCATGGACGTTGTCGACGAGTGTATAGTGCCGTTCAGCCCCGCCACAGCACGGTACCTCACCCTCTCATACACCTGGGGCCGAGTGGACTGCCTCAGGCATCTCAACAGCAACATTGAGCAGCTGCGGAAGGCCGGCGCACTGCATCTCGACAAGGCGCCGTTGATTCCTCGCACCGTCCGGGACGCCATGGGGATCACCAAACTCCTCGGCGAGAGGTACCTCTGGGTTGACAGCCTGTGCATAAACCAGGACTCGGCTGCCACGTCTAAGGACTTACACGTCATGCACCACATCTATGCGAATTCAGTCATCTGTCTCATGGCCATGGCCGGAACAGATGCTGCCCATGGGCTCAGGGGCATCAAGGGAGTGTCGTCCGCGCCAAGGGATCCGAACCAGGTCATTCTGGATATCGCCGGCGGAGAGAAGCTCGCCTGGACACAGTGGCCTCCGGACAGCTATCCAGTGCGCCAGGATGACGCCCGTCAGGGCTCAGCATATAGCGAGCGCGGCTGGACATTCCAGGAGTACATCTTTGCTCAGCGGCGCCTTATATTTACAGACGGGCCACTACGCTGGATTTGCAACTCGAGCGAATTTGCCGAAGAGTCATTCGAGCGTTTGACGCACACAGATTTCCATGGTATGGATGTCCCCAGGACCGCCTGGCTGGACCAAGAAGATCCATCTCTGGGCGCCATAGATATCGTAGCCAGGAGATTTAATGGTCGCTACTTCACGTTCGAGGCAGATGCCCTCAACGGTTTTCTTGGTATACAAAATCACCTCAATGGAATCCAGCGGGGCCTTGGCCGTCTAAACTATGGCCACCCAGAGATGTTCTTCGATATATCTCTAGCCTGGACACCATCAGCCGGGATGGTGAGGCGGCTTGACCCGCCCGAAATCAAATCATACAGGCCCAGCCCACCAACATGGTCATGGATGGGCTGGCGAGGCCCATTCGATTTCCCCCTAGACGGGGAATTCAAGGGCCCTGCTGAATTTGTTTCCAACGGATTCACTGAGCCCGTGGCCCAGTGGTTTGCCATGCAGTCCCCACAGACACCCGCAGCAGAGAGGGGGCCAATCCACTGTGCATGGCACGAGTTCAGGAAGCTTGCGAAGAGCAAGGCCTTAAAACCTCCCGAGGGGTGGAAAAAGGGCACCGAAGCCGATGGGTCCGAGTACTATTACAGGGCAGAAGCCTGCGCTGGGGGTAACACGCGGCCCCCACGCCACGGCTACCCCGTCCCGCTGCCCCCCAAGACGCCAGAAATCGAGCCGATCGAGCAGCTCCCCTTCCTGTTTGCAAAGACAACGCGCTGTCACTTCGATGTCAAAAGGTACCAGGCATCGCAGTCAGTGCGAAGGGAGGTACGTGGCTGTCCCGTCGAGCTGTCATGCCGTGATGGACAGACCGCAGGGTTCCTGCTTCTCCACAACAGTTCTGATCTCAGCAACATATTGGCCTCCGAGGTGGTTGAGCTCGTGGCAGTGGCGAAAGGGTGGACGACAGTGTTGGGGGACTTTTTCGAGACCTTCCGGAGCAAGGAAGGCAGCGCGAGGGCGGGTGCGAAGGAGGTGTCCTGGGGCGGGAAAAGTATCCCCGTTGAGCATCACATAAGGCAGGACTGTTATTTTGTCCTCTGTGTGGGCTGGGAAAATGGCGTTGCGAAACGACGGGCCAGTGGGGAGGTTGCGGCCGATATTTGGGAGCAGCACAGAGAGCCAGTGAACCTCATCATTGGGTGAATGTCGAACCGTGAAAGTCTAGATGCCCAATAATAAAATTTGAAGTCCCCTTCACATACAAGGACGAATGCCTGCACATACCAAAACAAGTCGCGCTTCGATTTTAATCAGTGCACATTTCAGCAGAAACCCAAGAATTTCCCGGCAGTCAACTTCCAGAAACCCTGGCAAAAGTAATCCATTCCATAAGATATCATGAACAGGGTATGATCTTGACATATCAGATGATCATAACTGTTTCAACAGAACTGAACTTGATGAAATCATCGAGTCGCATCGGCCGGCCCTCCGGTCTTGCATGTATAAAAGGAGTAAAAATACCCACACGGCACCATGTTGAATCATTCGCACTGGATAAGAGCAGACCAAATGGCCCTTGTTTAGAATCTCCGAGAAGTACCCATTTCCATAGATAAAAACGGCCGTAAGGGTCTTTACTTGCATCATAGTCTAGCCATACGCAGCAGGAGAAGCTGTGCTTCGACACATTCTTGTCTGATTGCACGAGGCTGATGACCCAACAACCCGACGGGGAGTGGACTGGTTCCCCAGCGACTCGTCGTAATGGGGCGTACTTAATGTTTGCCGTCTTCCGAGGAAACATGGTGTGGGTGCGCACTTCGAGCTGAGCATATCGTATCGCTCCAAAAGGATTTTGACCAGCGTGACTGATATGTGCATCCAGCTTCAGTGTCTCCTGTTTCAAGCCCGACAGATGCTGGTCCCAAGCATGAGAATCGCCTTTCCCCAGTCGACTCCAGGATGGAATGATGTATGGGCTTGGCGAGCACACACGACTAACATGATGGGCATATCGGTCTTGTGAGGCTTTGGCAATGCCCCATAGAAGACTTCGATAGAGGTCCTTGTGCCAATGTCCTGCGCAGTAGCGGTCTTTGAATAGGCTGCCAAAGTAAGCCGCTAGACCTGATAGAGCAGGCAGGAGGTCCGTCGCTTGCGTGAAGGACCCCCCTGTGACCCCTCGATATTCATCCAAAAGTTTTGTCCAATAAACGTGTGAGGAATCATTTCCTCCTTTTCCTCTGAGTCTGCTAATCAAATAGCTTCGGTCTCTGTCGTCTTCTCCAGATTCATACGGGCACACAAATTGCACTTGGGATAGCCCAAATATGATCATGCGCGTGGACAAGATACGCTCCTGGACAGCCCAGCCCCTGGTTGCTAAACGGCTTTCCCTCATAACATTGAAGTATCCAGATGAAGTCTCATCAGTGCATCCGGAGAATGTTACTTGCAGTAGACCGCCGATGTGAGATCGTCGCTTTGAAGAAAACGGAAGCAGGGTAGTTCGCGATTCGGGGTACAGAAAACTGTCCCGACAAGAATTTGAGGATGAAGCAACAAGTGTAACTTCGGCATGCCCGTAAATGCTGTCCATCTGAGCACACTGAATCTCCCAGTCCGAGTTGTCACCCTGCGATATACAGAGGGCGTCGACCCAGAGAAAAGGTATGTCAAGGCTCTTGGTAACATATACTGCGTCTCTTAATACTGGCGGCATCTCAAAATCCCATATTCCTCTCTGTCGTTCTGGCATAGTTTCGCGCGTCGTCGTCAACTGGTCCGTTGCCTCCTCTGACGTCCCCCAACAATAACTAAGAGCGGCATAGCGGGGCTTCTGGCCTTGTAGCTCTGAAAGTGCTTCAGAGCCTGAAATGAGCCTCGGGTAGTCCCCTCGAATATCTAATAGACGCTCGGGGGCGTAGTCAAGACTCGGGAGCGGGTGGTTGTGCATTTTGCATTGATGAATTCTAGACTTCATCTCCTCGATGTTATATGGATAAGATGGTGATACGATGGGTGAAGTCCGAATTGGCAACCATTTTGTGAGCTCCTCACTTCCTGGAATTAAACTCAGTAAATCAAATGAAAGTTTCAAGTCCTGAGAGCATTCTCATACCTGCAGCAGCGGTCACAGTCGACCAGAGTGTGATGCAGCTGCTTCTCTCCTTGAAATGGATGGATGCGCATAAATAGTTAGGGCCACTGAGAGGAATATGTAGGATCCAACTCAAGCGGATAGTGACCTCCATTTTTGGGATTCCCGAGTCTGTCGTGTTGATGCCGTATTGCCTTTCAGTGAACTCCACGGTATGTTTAGACAATATCATCTCTCGTAGATAACCACAAAATGTACAACCCTGCCGTGACGAGACTTTAAGCTTAGGAAGCGCAGGGAATTCGTCGGATAGGCTGTATTCTGTAGCCATCTTTGTGTGGCCCTCTCCTACACACCCAAGGCCGATGGGATCGCTGTGCTTAGACGCAACATTGATTTCCTGCGATCTGTCATTCAGCTGTACTTTAAGGCAGTTTTGGCAAAGCTGTCGTCGAAGCTTTCGGACCTCTTCAAGACATGCCGCAGATGATGTCGCCATGTTCACGTAATGTTCGCTAGAGGGTCCGTACCCGCAAAATGCGATATAAGGCTTTGTTACCAGGATGGGGTTTCTCGTTCCCCGCAAATGAGGTGGAGACCGGAGGAACCAACGTGACGGCTGCATGATGACAACTGTCTCGGCCCAACTCCAATTTATTGAGGTGGCAGGCAGCTTCAAGTCGTGCTGATTGGGGGCTGTGCACGTGCTACGCCTCACAATATCTTTCGGGAATATGGATGTTATGCCCGATGGCTTGGCAATAAGTATACATGTGAAAGAATACTTATATACCTTATAGAATTAGTTTTGTAAATCTAAAATAGTCTTAAAAGATATAATAGATAGTAGTATATATTATATTTATCTATAATAGTTAAGCCTTAAATAATATTATATATTTTATAGGTATATTTTATAAGCTTTTTAAGAGTTAGAAGTTAAAAAACTAAAATTTAATTATACTTTAAAAACTTAAAAGCTAGAAGTTTAAATTAAAGCTAATTAAATAATTTATAGAAAGAAGATCTAATTTAACTTAAATAAGCTTTTTATAAATATTAGGCTATTTCTTTAGCTTAGACTAAGGCTAGAAGGGTATTAGAAGAAGAAATTATAGTAGAAGTATTAAAAATACTATAAAGAGTTAATAAATAGAATTATAATAAGGGTAGTGTGAAGGTAAAGGGGTAGGTAGTAGGTGGTGGTTGCGCTAAAGGGGGGGGGGGTGGATACGTTAGATACGTTAGATACGCTTGTATGCTCTGCCCTACATGCGTGATTCTCGGATGCGCTGCTCTGATCAAACCACGTGAAGTGAGAGCGGATCATGACACATGCTCATAAGTGCTCGCGGCCGTGTCTCATAGGGATGTATCTTATCCTAGTATCTACCATGTAGAAGGTAGGTGTTACATGCTTCGTCTAAGTGAAGCTCATTGTACAATGCCCGACCCCGAAAGAAGATCATTAAATACAAGACCAAAAGGGTATCGGCGAGCGTACTCCAACCAAACCAGCCTCCACCAGACCAAAATTCCGTCTACAGTCATTATTTCCACGAAAGAAAGGAAAATAAACACGGGATATCCCCGCCCATCACATTGAGCCAATATCCAAGGCCTCAAATGACACAAGCCAGCCCAACATTATCATAAGATCAGCACAGACATGATAGGTAGTCGCTTGCTCTCTTCAAGCAGTAACCTTGGCGTATTTCTGCCCCTGCCACCTCCGCAGCGCAGTCCGGCCAATGACCAGACCCGCCGCGACGATCGACCCAACAGCAGCAACACCACCGCCAGCAGCCACAGCAACCGTCTTCGGAGACGAATCCTCCTCAGTGTCCTGCTGTGCCTCACTGTCCGCAGCAGGACTGACCTGCTGCGCCTGCTGCAACTTCCCAGCCGCATCCGCATCCGTTGAAGTAGTGGCAGCCTTGCGCGCCCCCTTGATAATATCCGCGCCAATCTCCGCAATGCCGTACGTAGCCGTCATCAAGTGCGCACTCACGCTCGTCGGCGCAATACTAGCATCCACAACCCGCAGGTTCGAGGTCCCATACACCAGCAGGTTCTTATCCACGACGCCGCCCTTCTCACGAGGCAACATGCTGCACGACGAGGACGGGTGGTACTCCGTCCCCGCGTTCTGGCGGATGAACCCGTCCCACGCGGCGTCGTCCGCATCAGCGACCGCCGCGGTTCCCGGTTGTGACTCGGCGCCCAGGACGTCCGTCATGGAGCCCGCGATGCGGCGCGCGAGCTTGTGGCCCTCGCGCAGGAGGTGCAGGTCCACGTCGAGGGTGAGGTAGCGCGGGTCGATGGCGGGCGGGGCGAAGGGGTCCGGGGTGGTGACGAGGATGGAGCCCCGGCTGAGGGGCTGCTGGAGGGCGATCTGCATGTTGACCGTCCCGAAGATGTCGGCGAGGAGGATCTCGACCAGCCCCACGGGGGAGTCGTAGATGTTGTCCACCTGGCTGGTGTAGGTGACGCGCCAGGCCTCCTTTACTGCGTCGGACACCGCCGCGCTGTTGATGGCGCTGGTCACGTTTGACCGCAGCGTGTCGAGGAGGGCCCCGGCTTGGTCACCGCCTACGAGGGTGGTCAGGTTGATGTAGGCGATGGCGGACTGCACGAACGAGTCGGTCACGGCGTCGCCTGTGATGGCGGCCGGGGGTTGTTGGTTTGGGTCGGTGGGCGGGTAGAGCAGGGCGGCCGAGATGTGGTCCTGGACGTTGTGGCCGACGCCGGGGAGGTCGACCTTGGACTCGATGCCGAGGGCGGACAGCTGCGCTGCGTCGCCGATGCCGCTGTGCTGCAGGATCTGGGGCGAGTTGATGGTCCCGCCCGAGATGATGACCTCCCTCGCCGCGTTGACGGTCTTGACGGCGTCCTGGGCGCTGGCAGCGTACTGCACGCCCGTGGCCTTGGCGTTGTCCGGGTCCGCGGTGTCGAGCAGCACCTTGGTGGCCTGGTGGCCGACCAGGACGTGGATGTTGGCCCGCTCCGTGTCGATGCCGTCCAGATATCCCGTCCGCGAGCTGGACCGGTGCCAGTTCTGCGCGTTGATGGCCGACGTGGCCAGGTAGGCGCCCCACGTCTCACCGGCGTCCGGGTCGTTGTTGACCGGCGTGCCGGAGCCGGCGACGGCGGTGAGGAAGGACTGGACGAAAGGGTAGCTCTTCCCGGGCCACCCCGTCTTGATGTTGCCCCCCGTGCCGTGGCTGGCCGGGTTCCACTTCAGGCTGGGCACGACGTCGCGCACCGCCTGCACCGGCTCCTGGAAGTCCTCCGACTTCTTCATGGCCGCGAACATGCTGTCCCACCCCCACAGCTCGGGCGCGCCGATCAGCGAGCCCCACGAGTTGAACTCGCGCGCCGACGCCCGCACCATGTACATGCTGTTGACCGACGAGCTGCCGCCGAGCACCTTGCCCCGGGCCCACGGGGTCGTCCGCTGGTTGAGCCCGGCCTGTGCTGTCGTGACATACTTCCAGTCGTACTCGGTGTTGAGGAACGAGTCGTACAGCACGGCCGACGGCGTCAGGAATCTCGACTCGTGTGCCCCATAAATATCTTGGCCGGCCTCGATCACAGCGACCGTTACGTCAGGGTCCTCTGAGAGCCGGGCGGCCACTGTGAGGCCGGCCAGGCCACCACCCACGACGATGTAGTCGTAGGTCTTGCCGTTCAGGTCTTCTCCATTGCCCGTCACGTCCCGGCTGGCCAGCGGGGGGAGGATCGGGTCGTCAGAGACGGGGAAGGCGGCGGCAGTGTGGAGAGCCCCGAGCCCGGCGACGGCACCAGCCACCGCAATTCCCCTGACGGAGCGGGAGGAGACCGCCTTCATAATTAGGAATTTAGAATACCGCCGGGGTCCGGAAGCGACAGGACTGTCTACGAACTAGTAGACAGACAGAGACACAAAAAAGGAGAGTGAGTGTGAGTGAGGGACTAGCTCGCCGGATCTGGGAAGCAAAGCAAAGCAAGACAAAACGAAGGGTAGGTAGCAGCAGATCTGCTCTGTTTTATTTGACTCCCCCGGTTATCTCGGCCATCCCCAATGGGTCTCAACGGGATTTTATTAATTAAGGGCCGAAACAATGGGGGAGGTTGGCGGTGCAGTCATAGTATGCAACTAGGTTGCTAGGGAACCGACCGACTGCAAGTGGTTGCTCCACCACACACGCGCCCTGCCAGGGCTGCGGGCGATTCGAGCTGTTGCTTTCTGCAGCATGTGGGCAGGGGTCATGGGCGGTGGGAGGAGCAGGGCCAGGGTGACGGGATGACAGGGTTGGCAGTTGGTTGGCTGGTTGCCAAGCTGAGCCCGAGGAGGAGGATGCGAAATGTACCGACAGCCGCAGCAGCGGGAGTGCGGGTGTGCAGCGAGTGAGCAGTGATCAGTGAGTGTGTGTGGGAACTGGAAGCCTGGCAGGCTGATGCTAAGGAAAAAGTGCACGACTCGCCAGCCACCCCCTCGTCGGTCTGCGTCCAAGGTAGACTGCGCCAGGTCCAAGGTTTGGGATCCCAACGATCTGCATGCATGCAGCCACAACAGGTCCACCCCTGAGGTGGTGTCATGGCACTTGGCGGCACTTCATTCGAGAATGCGACATGGCGACCGCGTCCCGGCTACAGGGTTACACGCTGCGTGTAATCAGGGGAAGCCGGGCTTGACTGGCCAAAATAGCAAAGCTTGGCGTGTGGTGTTGATTGTGATTTGCCTGTGGCTTTTCTCGGAGACTTCAGACGAGGAGGCCCCCCCGAGCCATCGGGTAACGATTGTAGTGTGAAATTGCGGGCCATGATGTATTTTGGGCGTTTAGTCTAGTGTATAGTGTAAGGTAAAACGTAAAACGGACGACTAGCAGGCGGTTGGCTCGCGGTCCGGCTTGCGTCATACAGCCAGGCGTCCTAGCTCGCTGCAGTGCCGGCTTACTCTAATCTCCTTTTCGTATCAAAAGCTGCGTCCATTATCGTGCGTGTCGTGCTGGTGTCAAGTCCGGCAGACCGTGAGCGGTGATCTATCATACTCGTTTCTGACTGTGCTCCCAGCGTTCGCGTAAGCCCGAACAGCTGACTGGTGTTGATCTATTACCATTCTCGTTGGGGGAAATCCTGGCTTTCTCAACGTGAACCTTGGTACCTGATATCCTCATCGGTCCACCCCGAATGGGATCGACGGGATCAGCTGGGTATGGAAGATGTGAGAACCACGATTTCTGTCGGTGTGAAGCATATCCCCTCTAAAGTCAAAAGTCGGTCTATATTGTCCATGGGAAACAAGGTGCACCGGGTATCTGAAAAGTCAATGGGCATGGTGCCATATCCGTAGATCCGACGGGAATCAACAAGGTCAAATCTCAATATCACCCAAGAACATGGACTTCTTGACTGGTCCAGCGACCATCATTCTCCACTCGTTCAGCATTACTCCGAGCTCGACGCGCACGTCCTCGACAATGACATCCTAGCACAGGAAATGATTAGCACTCTATGAAAAATGGTACGTACACGCCTTAGCATGCACATTCGGGGCCTCATAGCCTCAGAACATGCATGGCACCAGGCTAACCAGGCTGGCCGCCGGTGATTAGGGCAAGGAATGAGATGAAGGTCGGCCCCAGGAGGGCTGCATACCATCTTGATGTCATTACGATCATACCCAAAGGGGTCCTCGAGCTGGCAGGCAATGGCCTCAATGCCGTACAAGGTAAACATGATCAGCGCAACAATCAGCACCGACCACCAGTGGCTCTCATCGACCACGGCAAACGGCAGCACGCACCCAAACAGGGCCAGGACCTGCCGCTGGTGGATCAGGATGGCGACGGGGAACTGGGTGAGGCGGATGGTCTCCATGCGGCCAAAGGCATCAATCAGGGTGTTGAGCTGCACGGTCAGCTGCGAGGCCTGGGGCGCGTGGAACCAGCCCCTCGCGTGGCCCCTGGCGATAAAGGCCTCGACGAGGAAGGTCAGCTGCACGGGCATGGTCAGCCCCTCGTCCTCGTGGCCCTTCATGCCCCGCGGGAGCAGGCCCTGGCCGTACTGGTCGGCGGCCGTGTTGAGGGTGCCCCACTCGGCGCGGAGGGTGTTCTTGATGCTGTCGGGGACGGCCATGAGGATGCGGGCGGTGCGCTCGACGTCGGCCCGCTCGGCGAGGGACATCTGCTGCGGCGTGCCCGTGCCATTAACGCCCGGCCCGCCTGAGCAGGCGAGGAATGAGCGCATCAGGTTTCGCACTGATGTGATGACCGTGGCGAAGTTGTTGCGGCCGTCCCAGAAGCGCTGGTAGGCGGTCTGGTTGCGGAAGACGAGCATCAGGCCGACCACGATGGACAGCGACGAGACCACGCTCGAGGGCAGGCCGAAGTTGTGCTGCAGGCGCACGTGCAGGGTCACGATGACGGTGGTGTAGACCGCGTGCAGGAAGACTGCGAGGGCAATGTCCCTGTGGATTGCGCCCTTGACGAAGCGGAGCACGAGTGGCCATCTACGGGGAGGTTGTTCACCGTCAGTCTGGGTTGATCTTCTCATTGGTAAGGGGCCATCAAGGTCAACTCACCTCCTGGGTTTCCTGTGCAGGAGTTGGCTGTGGGGACAAGTCACCTTGCGCCCTGGTGTTGGCGGCAGGAAGTGTTGTGATTGAGACAACAGCGTCGTTGGAGTGTCTTGAAAGGGCGGTGACGGCGACCTGCTCCTGTTGTTGTCTGTGTCGTCATTGTATCGCGATGCCATCTTGTTGGCGGTTTCGTGCGGTGCATCTAAAGAGCACACACACCCAAAATCAATTGTGCTTACTGGTCGAGCCAGAGATTAAACAAAGTTCAAAAAAGCAGGACTCATTTGAGCAGTTGAAGGCAGGCAGGCAGGTGGCAACGCTGGTGAAAAATGAGGTCCGATGAGGTCGACGAGGTCGGTGAGGGGGTTGCATGTGAGACACCAGTTGACCCCAATCCCGCCCGCGTTTGGCGCGACCCTGCCGCCTGAAGCGACCGCCACGTCCGACCCGCGGACCGACCCACTTTCATCTACAGCGCAATGCACAGACATCCCGCGCGCTACCAAGGCAGGCTGTAGGTGTGTGTGTGCTATAAGGATCTAGATACAGGACCCCTTATCTCGATCCAATCCCCTACGACTCCAGCCATCTGCCGCCATGAGATCCTCCAGTCTCACATTGCACGGTCTTCTGGATGGACACGTGCGGGACAGGCGGAACATGCGGTCAACCCAACACATTCCAGGCGGCCAATATGCAAGCCTCAAAGCCAACACCGAATCCTGCGCAGACGATTCGCCAGCCCAGGTCGAAATTCAGAGGCTGGGACAGCGAATCATCCACCCATAACCACGCTAAATGATAAACACGAACAACACCGATACAGGCCAGCACGCAAAATTTGTTTGATAAAACTATCAATGTCAGCCCTAATTTTCGAACCACACTCTCATCAACTCGGTTCGGGGCCCCTGGGGTTGGGCATTGCTCACCAACCATGTGCAGTGACCATTCCGGTTCTTGGTTAACTGGATCAGACATGTGATCCAGCCACATCTATATGGCCTATTCATTACTAGAGCATCATCGCGAGATTGGCACAGTTGAGAGAATAACACCAAGTAAGTATACTTCTCAGAAGTGGATAAAATGACAGTGAAAGTGGCTCTTGACAGAGGTGTCATGGCAATGAAGGCTAAGAGGTAACCGCCTACTGCTACGACCTGCGCGACTCGAGATTGGGTCCTTAAGGCTCGGGTACGAACTAGGGCATCCCATCCACAAGTTAGAAGTCCTCATATAAGCAGAGAGCGGGGCATTTGCCATCGCTCGGATAACGAGTACCGTCTCTTCAGGGCTACCATTGATCACGAGAAAAATGTGAGAACAGTCGGCATGACCTCGCGCAGAACGGTTACGCTGGTCATGGCCCATGTGACTTTCTGGCACTTTCATGCCCGCAGAATTGATAACTCCGCGAGGCAACATTTTGTATTATTTGTTGCAAAGATATCTGGTCTGGCTTCCGTCGCTGTTGTAAGAAATGGGTCATAAAAGAAATGCCGAGTTTAAACGCCGAAATTCAAGCCTTGGGTGGATGTCAGTACTATTATCGATGAATCTGCCTTTGCCGACATCTGGAACCAGTCCCAGGGTCATAACGCTCACCAATCATGTACTGATGTCAAGAGAATCCCAGAGAAACTGTCATCCTACTCTTCGCGATCATTTTCATCACTCATTGAGCTTATCCCTGCTTCGCTAACAGAAGGCTGCAGCGAAGACCTTGTCTGCTGCTCAACTGACTCTCGCGGGGCTGGCTGTGAACAGCTTCTCTCCAATGAAGAACTGGTCTCCCCCGACATCATCTGTCTCATCTCTTCATCTCGATGCACAGTCTTGCCTAGCCTGCCAAAGGTCGATCTCCTAGACCTTGAGTCTCCCACAGCCGATCTCCAAGCGCCGGTGACAATCTCGCTGAATTTCCGGACGCCCATCCGAATCTCGTCGCCGAACGGGCCGGTCTGGGACGCCATCCCAAAGGCTGGGAAGGATAGGGGCGTGAAGGTGGTCATTGAATCGGTGTCGATGCCTTCGGCGTCAAGAAAATACTCCAAGTAATACATCGCGTGTGAACTGGGAATGGCATGCAACAAGGAGCATGTAGCCGAGAAGCAGTGCGCTTATATAAATCGAGACGGGAGGCCCAGACCCATTGGTTGCCACCTCGCTGGCCTGAACGCCTTGGTCCGAGCACCAAATACTCCGAACGGTTGAGAATGTATGTAGGTCACGACGTCATCTCCTGTCGCCTTGGCGGCTATTTCACTCGCCAGTTCCTAAATAGGATCAGTCATCGCAGTCATTGTCCTTGGGCCACAGAAATTGTGACCAAGGTGGGCGAACAAATCCGTCTAGTCTAAGTATTTGGCAGGGTCTTGGTGGTATACTGAAGGTCATGGCAGCGCAGATATACTTCCAGATCCAGGATGCTTGTTTGTAAGCTTTTGGGGTCTTACGGCCATTCTCGGCTTTTGACAATTCGCCCTGAGTTCTGCAACTGAACTTATTTGTCAAGGACAAACAATCCCGGCCCGACTGATCACTGATGGACTTAATCCACGGGTTTGGCTTGGCTGATACACAAAGCACTAACACGGTGATCCTGCTCGGTTGCTTCTAGTGGATGCACGTCTCTGTCGGGAACACCCTGGGACCCCGGGTGAACGGGAGAAAGAAGACCAGTATCAGGACTGCTTGTCCGTCGTTGGCGCCAAGTTGGCCCTCTTGACCCGCTCCTCGGCCGTCCTCTCCGGCGGCTTGTCTGTCTCTAGCCCCTGGTTGCCCTGCCTTCTCTGCTGCTGTTTTCCCGATACCCCCTTGGCGTAGTATCTGGGAGGCCTGGTACTAAGGCTTAAGGGTCTTGTAGAGCACGCAGAGTCATCCGGGGTGGTTCGGCTTGTATGGATGATGGGTTCGGGGGGTTTGAAGTGGTCGTTGCTCCCTCCCGGTCTATCTATTTCTGGCTCCGCGGGCGCTAGGGACAGACACGGCACACTCCGTGCGCACATGCTGAATTTATGTTCAGTGCCCACATCCACCAAGACGATCGGTGTCGCATCGCGAATGGGTCTCGTGAAGCCTTCCTAGTATGCTCACTGTTCAAATAGCAAAGGTTGGGTCTGACGGGAGGCGAAATGGCAAAGACGTTGCCAAATAGTTGCCAACAAGTGCAGGTGGCAATGTGGACCGGGAGCCCGACAGTTACTCCGGTGCCGCGCAATTTGATGCGGATACCCCGATTGGTGGCAACATGCTCCAAGTCACTGTGAGAGCATCATATTTCGCTCTCAATAACTTATAGGTCGCTTCAATGGATTGATTCTGTACATCAGAGTGCATCAAGGCTGGCCCAAAGCCAGATAGAGCACATTCACGGACTGAAACGGTAAGCCGGGCAACCACAAACAAGAAAGTAGAATAAATACTAGGACTCTTTCTTGACCCTGACAAGCAAGAGAAGATATAAGCAAGCGACATTATTCTGACTGAAAACCTCTTCAACATAGAACAGTAGGTAGTATTTTCTGAATATGATAAATAGAAGCTGGGGTTTCTTTGCATTTGAGCGTGCACTTATCCTTGCGGAAACACAGACTCTCTGAATTTTCTTTTTGACTGTCAATAAAGTAGTAATGGACATTTAACAATAGTTTCTACTGTATGGAAATGCTCTAGCGGACTTCTTAATCAACTCCCATCATTACAATCCTACCTATTTGTATCCAGAACTATGTCTGGCGTTCATATTGAACAGACAGAACAACTAACTGCATTGAATACTTTTTCGTTGTACTGTTGCAGTTCAAGTCTTACCAATTCACTGCCATGCAAATAGAGTCGATATCACAACCAAAGCTCTACTAACTTAAGATCAAGTTGCAGAGTTCAATTGATTTGTGAGGATGAGCCATTGTCCTCAGTGAACCCCCTAGAATCAATGTTGTCCCGATTGGAGGCATTACATGGTAATTCCGTGCTTCCATTATCGATATGTAACGGGTCGTTTGTGTTTCCAACCCCCCATACATATAGAATGTATGTGGTGCCTTCATATAGTGGTGAACGCTAAAGACCTAGCGCTCAAAAAAAAAAAAGATACAGTGCCAATCACAATGCAAAGGTAATACAGTCCGCCTACGGGCACATGGCCTCAGCTTTGTGCTGTATAAATGAGTATGGATCTGTAAACATCCAGAAGGCGTATACAGTCCCAAAGCATAGTGTCAAACGCTCAAAGACTCAAAACGTTCAGGATTCCTGAAATACAGAAGGTTGTTGTTGTCATGAAACAGTCTGGGTATCCCAAGGCCGATGCTTCAGTGTCAAGGTGGTCTTAATCGCTCTAAAGACTGCATGCACTTCGCAACAGCACTATCTCCTCTCCTTTTGGAATTCCTGTGGGTTAATGTAGCATTGGTTTGAAGTTGGGGAGTACCACACTATGGTGATGATGAGATTCTGTCTGGAGTAGCAGTAGTAGAACAGAAGACATGGAGTCACCACAAGTCAGCTTTTCCTCTGATGCACATGGCAGGAATCCCCAGCCTTTAATCATTCCAAACTCCTGGTTCTTGACATTGGACGGAGGAATGATGTTGTAATTCTAGCCAGTGCTGGATAATACTCAAGGGTGCTGAAACGAAGCACAATTATGGCTGCTGATGTTGCAGAACAGCTGGAAGCTGGCCCAACACAGCTTCATGAGGCCTCCGCCCAACTTGAGTGGTTTTGACGCTTGGACTCCAGTCAATTCACTTTTGTGCTCCATTCTCTTGTTACAAAGGCACTGGCACGTGGTCAAATAAGTAACATTTCTGGGAGGTTGTGGGTTTTCGTCCGTTCTCGGTAGAAATTGTGCAATCTACAGTCAGCAGTCAGCAGCACCTCTTTACTTATCGCTTCTACATGGTGACCTTTGCCTGCCTTGGGACTGTGTATGGTCATGACAGGTCCCATATCGCACGCTAAGGTCAAGAGCTCTGTTTGCTCTCTCAAGTGCCTGAAAACTGAGCCCAAAAACCTTCCTGTGGCTCACAAGTCTTCCTCATTTCCTTCTAATATCTTCCGATATCGCAACAACACCAACACAGGCACATCCCAACAGAGTCAACCAAGATGCAAGCCTCCACCAACCTCCTCCTGGGCCTCCCCAGAGAGATTAGAGAGTCCATCTATGCTTTCTCCTTTGGTGATTTCCCGTTGCCCCGGAAAGTAGTTTGCTGGCCCTACCCGGATTATCTTCAGGCCGAGCCGAATATCCCAACGCCTCCCGTCTACGAGACCACGAACAAGATACCCAACACCGCCATCCTAGGAACCTGCCGCCAGGTTCGTTCCGAGGCCTTTGCCATGATGCTCAAGAAACACCAGCTCGTCCGTATCGTCGTAGCCAACGCCCTTCTCAGCCCACACCTCATCGGGGCCCTGCTCTATATCGTACCATTGAGCGAGGAGGCGCTTGCCGCCTACCCGGGCTTCATCATGACACACCACATCGAGGCAGAGCAAGATGAAGATTCAGACAGCCCTTCCCGGCCTTGGTGCTTCGCTCTGCCCTGGAGAGATCTGAGCATGTTCTGCCGGTTTGTGGCTGGCGGACACGTCTTTGCCCTGGACGCCAAGGCCCAGATCCGCCACCAGATCACCATGCATGACCCCTTTGCCACGACCTGTAGCCCGGACTATATGGGCCCCAAGAACCAGGCCAAGTATCTCCAACCATACATCGACTGGCTGGGCGGCGTGGCACACTTCAGCATCATAGGCAATGTGGAAGCCAGCCTGGCGGCTTCACTGCAAGCCGAGATCCAGAAACTACCCCAAGCCGTCGACATCACCAAGGCGCTGAACAAATACACCCGCATCGACGCAGACGGCCAGCGCCACCTCCTAGGCCGCAACCTCGCCAAGTTCTCCCGGGTCTGCCTCAAGGCCCTCACCGAGGTCAGCCGCCTCGCAGACACCGACGCCTGGCTCGAGCCCGGCCCCGGCGGCCGCCCCAACAGCCTCGTCCGCGGCGTCCGGGACATCTTCAACACCCTGAGCCGCGAGCACGGCGACCCGGCGTGGGAGGACACCGCCCAGGAGGACCACACGTGGCACATGAGCCGCGCGATCCAGGCCGCCGCGTCGCTGCTCGCCGAGAGGCCGCCCTCCCCCGCGCAGAAGTCCAGCGTCTACTACCGCAACGCCAGGGCCCACAGGACCTACGGGGGCTCTCCTGCCGCCGCGGAGGCGATGCTGGGCCTGGCGCTGGATATGGTTGCTGGCGAGGGGTTTGAGAACTGGAAGGAGCAGTGTCTTGAGGAGGCGCATGAGATTGCGCGGTGGAAGGGGATTCGGAATGGCAGGTGAATGCAAAAGTTTCACTGTGGACAGGGATTCTAACAATATTTTGTAGGAACAGGCTAGGCGCGGTAGTATCGGACCGTGGTGCTGTGTATTGCCAGGGACAACGGGTCGAATTCACTTGGGAGCTGAGCCGGGCTCAAGGGGCTGTCCCTACTTGCAGGGACTGAAAAGTACGACGTGAGGGGTGTTCTTCAAGATCAATGCGAATAATATTATTATATGAGAAGGGCCAGGTCGGTCGACACGGAGTGGTTTCGAAGTCAGGAATAGGGCCTCAACACTGGACATATCGAGGGAGGGCATCCAGCATCGGCGTATAGTTGAAGCGTCTGTTATAGTCTTCGAGTCCACGGGCATGGTTGCTCGGAATTAATGAGTATAGAATCTGCAGCTGTGCGGCTGTACCCTCAAGACAACTATGGAAATCTGTGAGTAGGGCATCCATCTTATGGTTTCATATGATCATCCAGCTTCTGTCAATTCAGTGGCTTAGCATTGGATGTAGTGCTGCAGAAATGAGGGTGGCCACTTACTCAGGGAGCAGCAGGGGGCCTAGAAGCAGTGCCATAAGCCCTGGGCAGCCCTGATCTCTAGGTCCATGCCGATGTGAGGGTCCACCACCACTAACAGGTGAGAAATGTCCCGTAAGCCAGGGCCTGAACGGTCAAGTGGTCTTGCGCCTTCACTTTGGATGCTTTGTGTATGTGTGCCAAGGATGTGGACCTTGAGGGACGTGGTCGTCTTCACGTGACTGGCAGAACTACCTACAGATTTGCTGCGGTGAAGTTCTGTGGTTGGAAAATCGGCTTCCATTTTTTTCATTCATGTTTGTTTTCGATCCGATGATGTACACTGACCAACATCAGATCGAAAGAGTTGCCCCAGACTCAGAGCGTTTGTGTAGAATGTAGACGTTGTTCTGCTGACTAAGGTCCCCGCGACCAATGTGTCGGGTTGCCCCTGAACTCAGGAACGTCTAGGGTTCGGGTTTCCAATCTATCGAACGATCAAGGGAGTGAGTGACAGCGGGTCGGGTCCACACAAGCCTGAACAGCCACAGTGTGGATTTCCTTGCGAGTTGGTCAGCGTCAGCCTGTTCCTGATGCCAGCTGTGTGCACTGTCGCCCTTCACACACCCTCTGCGAAGCCTAATCACCCAATCAAATGCACGCAGATCCGACACTCGTTCATGGGCAAGACTCAGGAGGTCCAGCTTGCAGTGGAGGGACCAAGTCAATCGCCATACGCAGTGCCAAGGACACCACGACAGATACGACAACAGAGATCGCAAACACAGGAGCCCAGCCCGCCGGGACCTCTGTAATGACCCAGAACCTCTGGATATTCATCTTCAGAGGGCTGCCGTACGACACATACAACAGGCGACACACCATCTTCTACCTCGACTCACCGGACGTCGAGGACTTCCACGTCACGGCGCACGCCCAGCGTCCCACGGAACAGGAGCCCTACGAGTACATCGAAGTCGACGGGGAAGAGGTATACCCCATGAGTGTCGACCTCATCCACGGCCGTCTCGTGGGGAGGGTCCAGGTGGATAGGTCTGACCCGCGGAAGCTCCTGGACACCATCGCCTTGACGCCCGTCAACGGTGAGCCGGATTGGAACTGCTCGCACTTCGTCTACCATGCCCTGGAGAGGCTGACTGAGGCTGGTGTCATATCTGAGGAGCAGGTGAACGACACCAAGGAGTGGATGATGGATTCCTTGCTGGACGGAGCTATTGCATAATGAGGAGGCGGGCCTGTTTTCGTTCCAGGAGGGACTGTTGGTAGCTGGCTACCTGGGCATTCATGAGGCCCTTGAAACTTTCCAGTCGAAATTTACATGCCCATCTGAGTTCTCGAAACCGTGAAATATCAAGTCGCTGTCACAACGCCGTGCCTGACCTCCAGCCCTGAAGATCTCAGTGTTGTCTCCACATTTCCATCAGAGCTTGAGCGGCACCCACAATTAAGTGAACACGCTGGAGATGGACAGCACAAAGGATGTTGCGTCGCCATTCCCTGCCCTGGGCCACCGAAGTGACCACGTTCCCAGGACGAAGGGCCAACCATGAATTTGCGCCCCTGAACGGCTGGCGCGATAGTCAGACTGTCCCCTGAGCAGTGTCAGGGTCCAGGAATTTTAGTGGGAGCCGTCGCCACCGCTGCCCTGTCAAGTAAGTGCGACTGCCTATTTCCAAGGGGGTCAGCAAGGTCGTGTGCAAAGCTGTTGCGGCCCCGGAATTGGCACTCAGCACAGGTGGAGGGCCTCTTGCCCGCAAGTAAATGCAACACATGATGTAAAAGATCAAGGTCATGCTATGACCTAGTTTTGGCTCAACCGAGCAAGCAATATGCCATCGCCGTCGCAGATAGTTCTGCCGAGATACGCCACTGTCTACTAAGATCAACTTGAGAACAGGAACGTACCATCTGAGGCAAAAGGTGTCTGTTGGTGGTTCTTTCGACCAGCGATAGCTACCTCACCTAGCTCTTCGGGGCAATCTCTGGATAGCGTCCAGCGTGTTTCCCTGCCCTTGCCCGTACCTCCGGGCATATCTGACCTCTAGCAATAGAACCCAGACGTTGTTCTGTCGGACACAATTAGGTCCAAAAAAGGCGACACCTCCACTAAGGCTCTGTAAAGCTCCCAGGCTGTTTCCTAGCAGTTATGCAACCTCGGGTAGGTGCTGACATTCCCGCCCCCCTCGATACCGACCTCCCCAAAATCGAATCGAATGCTGCCCCCTTTCTCGCAAAGCAGCCTCACCTGTCACCGTCAACAAAGATTAGCCCTGGTTCTTCTCAGCCATCGAATCATCGGGGTACCCACGTCATTCAGGAGGCCCTCACAGCCCCTGATACTGTCATTGCGAGGAACCTCGTCTCCAGGCTGGGTCGTCACATGGAACTCGACATTGGTGGCGATGTGGTTCACTCCAACGTCCACACATCCAGTGCCATAGGCCTGTGTCATGACAAGTCAACAAGCTGGACATCGGGGCTGCTGGCTTGGTGGGGTTGAGGTCCATAGCACGTACTGTAAAGGTACCGTTGTTGTCGGTATTCAGCTTGGAACAGGCCTGTGAGAAGGCGGCTTTGATTGTGGAGTTGTCTGCAATGTCAGTCCACAGCATGTCTTGGCCGTCGCACAGCTCCTCAACCGGGCTCGCTCCGGCGAGGAGGGCCAGCAAGGCATAGGTTCCGATAAGCCTGAAGACCATGTTGGTTTTGTTGATTTTGTGTAGTATGGTGAAGTGAGATCTTGGTTTCGTGGCGGAACGATGCTCTGCCAGTGCTTGGGGCTGGTCAAGAGCAGCTTGGTTTACCGAGGTGGTGTTTATATTTGGGGATTAGCCGCGGCCGAGCGTCACCACCTGCGCAGTCACTGCTTCCTAGTTCTGTTAAGTCACCGAGCACTGACTCACTGGCAGAAATACCTTCAAGCGACCACGCCATTCACTTCCAGTCGCTAGATAATGCAACGCTGGTGATTGGTGCTAGGCTTAGCCAGGCACCTGGGCAGCTGGTATGCCTTCCGACGTCAAGCACCGCCTCCTAGTTCCTATTCCAAGGTTGCCCCATGTGCTCCTCCTCACCAAGCAGAAACTATGACCTTGATCTTTGCAGATGCGGCGACACCCAATCAGAGACTTCCATCATTGTCAAGACCGACGAGTC
Organism: Diaporthe vexans; assembly: GCA_021188095.1. Lineage (NCBI taxonomy): Eukaryota > Fungi > Ascomycota > Sordariomycetes > Diaporthales > Diaporthaceae > Diaporthe > Diaporthe vexans. Next base: position 6,219,639 of record JAJLLZ010000001.1, on the reverse strand, counting down.
CGTCAGTCGCCTCTGTACAAGCACCTGTTCGGATAGGGGTAGGTGGTGAAGTTTCCATGAAATCTGGTCCCGTTAAGTACGGCGTCGTCGCGGACCATGAAGTCGATTCTGCCGCCCCTGTTACAAGCCGCCTTGGTCTAGCATGGGCAGAACGTTAGCCCGAAATTCTCACGCCAAGGTGGGCCGGATATGTCTATCGAGGACGTACTGCGTTGAAATGCTCCAGACATGGCATCGTGATGTTGTGGACCTTCTGGTCGAACTGGTAGTGCATGTGAATCGAGTACTTGTCGTTGATATCAGTGCAGCCGAATTTCTCCTGTGTCAAGAAGGTATCAGTGAGGCATACACCACGGATCAGGTGTCCATTTCATCTGTGGGGCAGGTCCACGCACAAAGCAGCCGTGATCGCACCCGTCGGGGGAAATCAACGTTCCACAGAGCTTGGTCGCGCCCGCTGTGATGGTGTCGTTGTTTCCAATCTGCGACCAAGACTTGCCTAAGCCGTCGCACTCAGGCGGGGCCCCGGTCGCAGTCGCAGTTGTTCCAACAAAGAGCATCAACAGCAGCGCCGAGACGGCGAAGAGCTGGAAAAGCAAGTTAGAGTTGGACGGCATGTTGATGTTGTTGATGTGGACTTCGCAATCGTGGGGTTCGAGCATGCTGTTGAAGAACGGGGCTGGTTTGGTGGCCGAAAGAAGTCAGGAAGAACTCAAGTGCTTTGCAACTTCGCTCCCGCGGATGCTTTTCAAATTTGGAGTTGGACAGGGACTAACTCACTCCTGCCGCTGGGGCCTGCTACGGCTTTTTGCAATGACCCATCACCCGTAACGGAGGCCTGCCAAAACGGAAGAACGATCACCGGGTTATCCGTGCTTGAGTGTTGATTCCTAAGCTCGAGGTGCTAAGTGTTGTTCCGACTGAGCGAGAGACTGGAAACTGCAAGACGCCCTGTCTACGGAAGGGGTTTGCTGCGGAAGGGGTTTTGGCTGTGACAGAAACGAAGAAAGCAAGACATCAAGTTGCGTGCTTGGAAGTCGATCATGCGTATTGCAACAATGCCCTAGCAATGCCATCAAGACTCCTAAAAGACCGAGGTGCTATGGGACCCCTTCACTCAATACGCGGTGAAGCGAAATCTGCTGAAGATCCTGCAAACGACGGCGTTGGCCACAAGGCCTGGGGCAAGACAGCTGTGACATTGTCTCCGTTCAGCTGTTCCGAACATTGTCCCTGTTGCCTGGAGTAGTACTTGGGGAATGCACAGGTTAGGTAATCGTATCTTGACCAATGCTTCAAACAGTGGCTTCTGCTAGGTTGTAGTCGAAGCCGCACCAGATCCGGCACACTGACCCCCAGTTTGTGCAGGAATCAGAATGTGAGGCGACCCCATTTCTTTGATCTCCGAGCGGCATGGTTCCATTGCTGCCTCCACTGGATTTATGTAAGTGTCTACCAAAGTCCGGCTCCCAGACGCTGTTGGTGCAGATAGGCTGTTTGATTTGTTATCAGCAATGACCAGATAGTCGAAACCAGGAGCCCATGGAGCATTCGCTGCCGCATTCAAACTTTCTTTGGCTTCCAACTTGCCACTTAAGTGTGGAAGTCCTTCGTGAACCAATGCAAACAGTGGCAAAGAAATGGTCACAGAGTCAAGACAGACTTTGCCTTAGGCAGCAACCGAACATAGATAAAAAGCTCACTGCTACACCTTTAAACTCTTAGCATGAGACATTCTCACTACAGACAATTATCTGTCAGAATCAATCAGCCAGGGTTGTAAAATTAGTCTTTAGTATCTTAGTCAGACTAAAGACTAATTTAGTCTTTTAGTTTTTAGTTAGTCTTTAGTCTTTAAAAATTAGTCTTTAGTCTTTTAGTCACTAATAGTGACTAAAACTAAAAGACTAAGACTAAACTAAAAAAAGACTAAAAAACTAAAGAATAAGTAGGGCTTTATTTACTAATAATAGCTACTTTTTTATACTTATTTAGTAGGTTACAGCAGGAATCGAACAGGGGTTTTAAGGGGTATTATAGATTAAATAGTCACGTGATTTAATTTACGAGAATTATTATTAAGAGTTAACTACCTATACTATCTACACTATCTATTTAAATAATATATAGTGTTTCGACCCCCTTATAAGAGAGAGATAGACCTAAAAACAGCTAATACTGTCTAAAACTTAATATAAGTCACCCCCCCCCCTTCCCCCCTACCCTTAGCCTCACCACCTATCTTTAACTATATAGAACTTAGTAAATAACTAAGATATAAATATAATAAAAATATATTTAAATACCTTATACTATCTATTTTCTATATAAAATACTTTAAAAATATACTTCTTATCTAGAAAAACAAATAATTAAATATATATAGACTTCCCCTTATAGAAAAGGTATATTTTTAAAAATATAAAAATAGTATAAAATACTTATATATTTTTTAATTATAAGTATAAAGTTTATTTTTAATAATATTTAATATTTTTATATAACCTCTTATTTAACTTTTTATATAACCTCTTATATAACCTCTTATATAACCTCTTATATAACCTCTTATATAACCTCTTATATAACCTCTTATATAACCTCTTATATAACCTCTTATATAACCTCTTATATAACCTCTTATTTAACCTTTTATATAACCTCTTATATAACCTCTTATATAACCTCTTATATAACCTCTTATTTAACCTTTTATTTAACCTCTTATTTAACCTCTTATTTAACCTCTTATATAACCTCTTATATAACCTCTTATTTAACCTCTTATATAACCTTTTATTTAACTACCTATTTAACAACCTATATAACCTAGTATTTAACTTTTTATTTAACTTCTTATTTAACTACTTACTAATAAATAAAAATAAATAAAAAAGGATAATAGTTAATATAAAGAGCCTATTAATATAATTAAGTTATTATATATATTTATAAATATTTAAAAAACTATAAAAGAATTTTAAGTAAAATTAAACTTATAACCTTTAAATAAAAACTCGAGTAAAGTATAGAATTATTCCTTTAAAGATAGCTATAACTACTAAAAACTCTCTTTTTTAACCTATATATCCTATAATTAGTATACCTTTTAAAAGTTTAAAATAAAATCGGGTTTTTAAACTATCCGAACCGGAGACTTTTAATATACCGAAGGAATAAACAGAGGAATAAATTACCTATATATTTACCCCGAAGGAATAAACGGAAGAATAAACTATCCGAATAATTTTTTTTCTTTTTTTATATATACAGCACTTCCCTCCTTCTTAATTCTTTCTTTTTTCTCTTTACTATTATCTATCCTCACTCTTCATCTTTACTCTCTATCCTCAATACTACACTTATTACTCTAAATAGAAAAGAAATATTTATTTATTTATTTTATTTATTTAGAATAAATAAGTAAAAATGTCTTCTTTATTTACTCCTTCTTCCCCTATTAAATCGTCGAATATATCTTTTTCAGAAGATAACTCTCAATAATCTCTATAATTTAATAAAAGAGATAAATATAACTCTCTTAATTATATATTACCCCCTCCCGAGAAAACAAAAGTTTATATTTTTTAAAATAATTTATTTACTCGAACTCTCCTCCCTATCGATCTATAAACAGACCGAAAGATATTAGTATCTTATACTCAGTAAGTTATACTATTTATTATACTTTATAATCTTATATAAATACTACTCTATAAGTTTTATTTATATATAATTATATTTATATTAGACTATAGTTAGTTAAGGATAGCAGAAAGCTATTTCTTAGCTTAGTATCTATAATAAGAGTATATTCAATAATATTCTTTAAGAACACCCTAACTATATAATTAATATATAAAATAATTTCTTTAATTCTTCTATATTAAATAAATAACTTACTTAGTTTCTTAACTAATAAATAACTATAGGTGTTCTTATAAACAATAAACTACTATTAGAGGTTTTCAAGCCTCTAATTATACTCGTTATTATAAGTAATTACACAAAGATATCCCTTATAATAGGGATAGTGAGAAAACAAGACTAAAAAGTAAGTAAATAATATTATATTATTTATTAAAAAGACTTTTATTAATTTAATATAGAAGCTATACCTCACGATTTCTTTACTATACCAGCTAAGAAAGTAAAAGCCGATTTTACTGATATTAATACTTATAAAAAGATTTTAAATTTTATTGTTGAAAACAACTTACCTTTTAATATATTAAATTCAAAGTCTTTTCAGGATTTATTATTATATTTAAATCCGTAAGTATTCTACTTATATTCTTTTATTTAATAATACTAATATAAAAATAGGGCTACACCTACAATTAATCGATCGAAAATTAAAAGTATTTTAAATAATACTTTTAAAAAAGACCTTATTAAGATAAATTCAAATTTAAAAGAGAATATTACTAGCCATAGTAAATTCTCTTTTATATTTAATATTTAGACTTCTAAGGCAAATACAGCTTATATAGGAATAATAATCTCATATATTAATTCAGAATTCCAGTTAATATATAAATTAATTAGATTTTCTGAATTAAAAGAGCAGCACACTGGCTTAATTCTTTTTAAAGAATTTCAAAAGTCTATTAGAAATTATCCAAGTATAACTTCTAATAGTATTTTCAGGTATTTAATATCTTATATTTTATTTATTAAATAAAAACTAATTTATTATTATAGCTTCACTCGAGATAACGTAACGAATAACGATATATTTTTATCAGAATTTAAAGAGGAATATAATTCCGAATTAAATTCTAGCTTTGAAAACAATATTCGTTATATAGCGTATATTATTAATTTAATAGTATAAGATATTCTAAAAGAATATTTATCTAATAAAGACATCGATAAATATATTTTAGAATATTCTACAAATTCTTAAACTTCAGCACTAGAGTCTATTAAAAATAGTAAGTTAAATATATAAATATATATTAATATTTACTAATATTTATAGATATTATTACCTGTGTTTAATGAGTAATAATATTAACTTAATATAATATTAAGATTAATAAACTCTTAGTTAAAGGTATCGAAAAGTGTATATAAGATAGGTCTTTAGAAAAAGACTATAAGAAAACTTGTATATTTTTAGGTATATAATAACCTTTATACTTATTATTAATATTATACTAACTTATTATTAGATACACCCACTAGATAGAATTCTACATATTTTATATTAAAGACTTTTTTAGAATTAAAAGAGCCTTTAACATATATATATAGAAATTCTACTAGTGATAAGTATAGGAATATATTTCTAAAATAAGAAATATATATTCTAACTCAAATAACAAAAATATTCAAGGTTTTCTTAGAGCCTTCTATTAAACTTCAAAAGTAGTTATATATAACTATCCCTAAAAGTCTATTATATATTTATTTAATATATAATAACCTTAAAAGTCTAATAGAGGAGTTTAAAAGAAAGTTAGAAAGGGACCCAAATATAGTAAGTTTTTCTTTAATATTTTATATTTTATATTACTATATACTAATTTTATTAGGAATAATACCTCTCTAAACTTATTAAAGCTATTTATATAGGTTTAAATAAGTTAGAGAAGTATTTTCCTTGTCGACTAACTAAGGCTAATATAAAAGACTATAAATCTTTTATATTAGCCCTAGTTTTAAACCCAAAGTATAAAATATCTTATTTTTAGAATAATAAGATATTAAACTTCTATCCTTCTATAGAAGTTGATATATAGTCTATTTTAAAGGCTGAATTTAATAAGTAAGTTATATTAACTCTATATATTTTATATATTTACTTATACTTTTTAGGGTTAAATCAGAATTATATTCCTCTAATAAAGATATATATAATATATCACCTATTAATTCACCTCAAAGAGACCTAGATTCTAATAATGAATTTTATATTAAATCTTCTTTTAATAAAGAAGATGAATATACTATTTATCTTCAAGAAACACACTCTAACTCTAAGGTATATATACTCTTTATAGAAAAACTTTATATTTACTAATATTTAATAGTTAAATCCACTAGAATATTAGAAAAATAATAAGTTCCAATATCCTATATTAAGTATCTTAGCCCAAAGATATCTTACTATTCCAGCTACTTCTACTACTATAGAAAGAATATTTTCTATTACTAGTTATATTATAACTAAGTTAAGGGTTAATCTTAATATAGATATAGTAAGAGAATTAATACTATTAAAAAATTAGAGATTTAATAGTATTAAAGAGTTAGAGGAGGAAATTCAAGATTAAGAGGAAATAGTAGAAGAAAACTAATAGAATAAAGTTATATAATCTATTTTATTAGATTTCTTTTAATTTAAACTATTATTATATAGTTTATTTTAAAGAAAGTAATAATTTATTTTATATACTTTATTCTTTTAAATAGAAAATTAAAATAAGATAAAATAAGTTATTAATATTCTTTTAATTTAAACTATTTCTTTATAGTTTATTTTTAAAAGAATAATAATAACTTATTTTATCTTATTTTAATTTCTAAGTTAATAATAAACATTTAATTCTCTAATATTATCTTTATTTCTTATTTAATAAAAAATAATAATAAAAGTACAAAGTACTAAACAACAACTTTAAAACCTTACAAACTCTAATTAAATTAACTAATAAATACTTATAAGAAAAGTAAGTATTAATTAATCTATTAGAGTTTCAGTCAGAGTATTACACTATTAAGTAGACAACCCTACTCCCTACACTTAAAGTAAATTAAAATCCCGAATTATAAAGATTTTAAAATACTATATAGGGCCCTCAATAACTAAATAAGTAGAGTATAAATCCTCTAAATAAATAGTATCAGTCATAACCATATAGATAAATTAATTCTTATTCCCTCAGTAACCTAGGTAGTCACAATAATCACACGCTTTACCGCTAGACTATTATAACTACCTGAAAAAAAAACGAAATTTTAATAATATAAGCTTAAGACGTTATCTTAGTTTATATTAAAATTATTTATTTAGAATATTTAAGATTTTCTTTATATTTAAGTTTTTATAGTAAAAGAAAGCTAGAGTTTTAATAGATTTAACCTAATTTTAAAGTATAAATTTAGTTTATTATATAAAGGAATGCATATATTTAAAGTTCTAAATATATTAAGGAAATACAAGTCATTTAGACCTACTTATAAACTCTTATCTTTTCAACATTCATAGTTCAAATCATAATAACAGTAATTATAAAATATATATATTTATAGTATAAAAAGGTTTATATTATCTAGTATAGTTTTTTTAATATTTATTTAAATTAGTACTTAATTATTTAGTAATTTAAGTATTTATTAAAGTATTTATTTAAGTATTTATTTAGGTATTTATTTAGGTATTTATTTAGGTATTTATATAGGTATTTATATAGGTATTTATATAGATATTTATATAGGTATTTATATAGGTATTTATATAGGTATTTACTTAGGTATTTACTTAGGTATTTACTTAGATATTTACCTAGTTAAAATAGGTATATAACCCCCCCTCCCCCCATACTTTCAACAGCTTAGGATTCCCCATCAGTCGAAGTACTATAGTTCAGTAGCTAGAATCTTCCTAGTAATAGGAAGGACCTAGGTTCGAATCCCAGTGGTTCTAATAGATAGGCGATCCTAAGTTGTTTTTTATATTTTTTTTTTAGTTTTTTAACCTATTTAAATAGGTAGTTAAATAGGTAGTTAAATAGGTAGTTAAATAAGTAGTTAAATAAATAGTTAAATAAATAGTTAAATAAATAGCCCCACTTTTATTTTAGTCTAACTAAAGACTAAAGACTAATTTATATAATTAGTTAGTCTTTTAGTCAGACTAAGTAACTAAAAAAATAATTAGTCACTAAGTTACTGACTAATAATCTTTAGTCTTAGTCAAGGCTTGTGACTAAACTAATTCTGACTAATTTCAACCCTGCAATCAGCACATCAGCATCCAAGTTCAAGATAGCCAACCAAAACACTTTCAACCGGATATAGTGGGTCCTTGCAAGGTTACCTAGGTATGATGGTACTGCCACCTAGATTCAAGAAAGGGGATGTAGTCATCCATGAAAGTCACCTCTGCAAGGGACCTGTTGTAGCAGTGTGGTGGGAGCCAGGTAAACGAACCTATGAGTATAGATACAAATGCAAGTGGACAACGGACCAATTCAAGGGGTATGTCATCACCAAGGGCCGACGAAAAATGCACCTACCATTTGGCTCACACCATTTAGATCCCAGACGGACTGGAGATGGACCGGATCGAACGAAGAGCGGGGGGGCCTTGAGAATGAGTTTAAGCAAGGCAGGCTACCAACTGACCCTGCAGGAACTGTGAACCCATAGGGTGGGGAGAGAGCTGGCGAGTGAAGCAGGGTCAGCATCTGTTTCTCTTATGCGGCCGTCCGGGCAATGGCTTAAGCCATGACCTCAGCCATTAGAGGATTGAACAGACCAGGTAGCTGTAGCAGTGAAGGCGTTTGTCTCTTTCTCTCATTTTGTGGAGGTTCATCTAAACAGCTCTCGATTTGGTACCTGGGAATGCAGTTGCTTCTGCTCACGTTTGCCATTTGCCGGGTGCCAAAGACCAGAACGGCCCAAAACGGCGGGCTCGACACCAGGCAGACAGAGATGAAAGATGAGGACTTACAGTCCATCCGAGCTGTTCCAAGTCTCCCACGAGAATCAATAAAACAAAGGTGAACATTCGTCTTTGATCAATGGATCGCTCGGATGTGTGTGAAGAATAACTAGATTGACTCCAAGATCCCTACTAGAACTGCCATGCATCACTGACATGTCAGGTAGCGTAGATTTGACTCAGAACAATGAGCAAGGGAGATGTAGCATCCGCTCAAGTGCTGCTTTATTTCAAGCTCCCCTTACTGCCGACAGGTCAGTAAGCACGGCAAGTCAAAGACCTGAATTCTAACAACATAAGCCATGACACATGGTTCATGCCAAGGAGGGATGAGACCTTGTGAGAGTTCGGTGCCACCCTCAAGAAGTTCAAAATCCCTCTCCGGCTCCCTATTAAACTGTGCTACAAGCCCGTCCATCACCAAGTCCCTCCTGCTCCTCACCGACTTCGACCCTATCAGAATTTGTCCCAGTTCTCATCAAACAACACAATTGTCTCCCGTCCAACCCATGCCACGATATCATTCCCCACGTCACTAGCAAATTAAAAGTGAATGCCCCCGAACACACGGCTGTCGCCCTTCTCGAGCGCTGCCGCCGTCAGGTTCGTGATGCGCCGTGTGATGACCCCGACACCGTCGACCGTCACGTTACTGCTCAGTGCCACGTCAACCTCGTCAAGGCTTCCGTTCCACGCCTCATTGATCACGGCTGCCGCCACGCCACCGAATATGGCGTGGGTCGGGAGGTAGTCCTAGTGGTTCGGCGTCGGTGTCAGCAACGGAGTCCAGCCTGAATCAGAGACGTTGCGCCCGCTTGCGAGGTAGATGCCTGGATAGCGGATGGTGGTCACGGGACGCCAGCTGCTGTGGAAATACCTGGGCTGATGTCAGTAATCGGAACAAAAGCTTCCTGTCCGGAGGTCGGGTACGAGTTGGACAAGGGGTAGGCTGATTTGGAGTCCCAGCTCGCTATGGCGGCATTTGCGAGCGCGTAGTTCAGCTGGGCGTAGAATTTGGCTGGCGCAAGGACATCAGTCGCGAGGCTGTTGCCGACGGTTAGGTTTGCGAGACGATTCAATTGACTACATACCTACAGTGAGCATATCCCGTCAATGCTTGAAGTCCTGCTGAACCTGTTCCGAACTTACATGGGGCTACTCTCCCGCCAGAAATAAGCAGTCTCCATGTCATAAGGTTCCCTGACCGTAGAATTCCTAGCCCCCTGTTCCTTCACGAAATTCAAGAACCGCTCATACTCGGGCGAGGCCACTTTCGGCGGCGGCAGAGCTCGGAACCGCGTCACATCTCCCAACCCACCGAACAGCCGGATGAATTGCGTCTGCGGCGTGTCCGGGACGGTTTGTCCGCCCGGCATTGTCTGATATACGCCTGGAAGAGCTGGCCTCTGCTCGTAGTCGACGAAGTAGTTGATGCCGCCATCGGCGCGAGCCACAACCACAGTGCGTGCCGCCTCTCTCCCGATTTCAGCTGCATCTACGGCATCAAGGCTGTCTGGCGCTAGACCGATCGGGGCAAGTACCGCCTTGAGTTTGGAGTTCACGGTGCCGTAGAGCCTCCAGAGGAGGGTGTCATGGGCGGCATGGGAGACGGCGAGCTGCTGGAAGGCGAGTGACTTTCCATCGGAACGGGTCGCGGCGAGGTAGACAGCAACCTGAACGATGGCCTCAAACCAGCCAACCAGAAGGGGGCGATGGAAGTCCATTTATGACCGTTCCGTTCACCAGTATCGCAGACTGGTCAATCCTTCAGTGGAAATTAGAAACGAATTTACGACATTCAACGCCAGCTGAAATAAACTGTCGCGGCTCACTCACCAGTACTGGACAATGTCGGCGCTGTATGCCGCTTTACAGCAGCAATCGCGAAGCACGACAAGGGCTGAAGAAGCTTCATCTTAGCAGGCTAGCAGTTTCAGATTTAACCAGACTTCATGACCTCCAATACAGGGCTGCCCACCGACGACTTATATACTTCAATATGTAGTGCAATACTGCACGCCCATCACGACCACCACGCCAGCGATATGTTGATGGTGATTTCATCGGTGGAGTGGACCTCACTTGCAGGACCAAGACCTTTAATTCAACGTTTCTGAAGTAAACGTGCTCGCCAAGTATGCTAACACACCGGTGCATCCAAATACCGCACTCAATGTCATGAGCACACCGCGGTGTGCGTGATTGCTAGTATTAGGCCCTGGTACATGTCCTTGATCCGCTGCGGACTGGCCAATGCGCATTTGTTCCACCAAGGTGGCATTGACGTCGGACAGATGGTAGCAGAGGGTAATCAAGAAGTCGAACGGCACAGCATGCGTGAAGCACCATTTATACAATTAGTTTAAACAGATCATAAGTTCCCTTATGAGTGTTCAACATACTATCCGCTCCAAATCTCTGGTGATCAATCAACAAGCCCACGAGTGCACAATGAAATTTCAAATCCCGAATTCGAGCTGGCCGTGCATAACCTTGGCCGAAGATGTAGAAACTGACATCCGAATATACTATTTACTTCAAACAAGACTACTGATTAATTCCCTACTGATTCATTCCTGAGGACACCTTCAACGGAGCCTGACTACAATAATAGACCCAGAGCACCTTTTCACAGCTTCTTTATATCCAATCAGTCATTTAATCACAGTGAAATGAGGCAACCTACAGCAGCTGTGCTCCCAGGCGTCCCAAGGTGGAGGATGGTGTAGAATAGGAGTTCTACATGTCCCTAAATCATAAAAGCCATATTATTCAGTCGCGAATTCAAATGGCCCTAGAGTGTGGCACGCAGACACTCTGCTTGTAATGCCCGAAACTATGTCACCATAGCATGTTATATCAGTTAATTGGTCTCTTTCTACGTGACTCTCCCCAAATTCGAGTCTCTGAGAGACATGACGTGCCTATAATTATGACTTGAAAAATTGTAGGACTAATTTTGCAGAGAGTGCTCCCTATTTTCAGCGCTCCTAGGTCTTTGTCATTAGATTCGAGGCTGTCATGGCCGTGACATGCCTGTATTTGTGTGTTACTTACCACCTACTGAGCAAGACCGCGTCAGTTGCTGTGAACTACAAGCTATTTCGGAGTTACACAGATATCCCAAGACACGCCTGTCAGAGCTCCCGTTGCAAAACTTCACCATGTGACGAGGTCTCGGGACAAGTATATAAAGATGAGTCTCAACTCTCTTTCGGGATTCGAATTTCTGATCAGCATCAACAGCAACGACCCGAACAGAATCGACATCACTATAATCGACCAAAGAAAATCATCTCGTGGCTCTGTCAGGCCACAACCGACCGGACCTATCAACCCCCACCGCTAAAGACCTACGCGAAAAAGGCGCAGTCCTTGCTCAGTATGTGTCTATCTTCGAATACTTAATTTTCTTATGCCGGTCACAGTTGCTGAAAGACAGCCCATTAGCATTCTTGTACGGCAATCTACCACAATCAGAAGCGCGAACCATATCTATCTCGATTTCTGGAGAACCCTTTGTGAGTCGAATACATTTATCTTCCCGAAAGATCTGGACTTCATAAGACTAATCGATTTCGCCTTATCTAGGCTTTACTGGCGGTCTATCAACTATGCCAGGATCATCCTCCAAGGGCAAGAAGGGCGGCAGCTCTCAAGAGCCCAAGAAGGGCGGCGGCTCTAAACAGCCCAAGAAGGGCAAGAACCCCAAACCTGTTGTCGTGACAGGAGACAATTGCTCCTCATGTGGTAGAATGAGGTCGGACCCACCATTGGAGGGGCAGTTGGTGAGCTGGCCGTGTGAGCATTGTGCAGGCACTGGCCTTTCGGTGACCGAACCCAAGTGCCCTCACTGCGCTGGTCATGGTGACTTCACGGCCAGGGTTGGTGGCTGCAAATCCCAGTCAGAGCACTATCCGACCCAGCGGGGCCTCCCTAAGAAGAAGTAGGTCTTAATCCGGCCTCATTCCATCTGTCGGAAAGAAAGAGGATTTCATTTTGGTGGGTAACATATCGATGTTTCCTTGGAAATTTTGGTAGTAGGTATGTCTACTTAATTAAAGAACTTTTTTGCCTGGACTCTGTTGAAAGCCCTGGAGTGAACATGATGTGGTTACAGAGACCCTTCCCACCTGCTACGGTTGCTAGCATTGACATTGATGTGGCAACAAGCCATGCTATATCGTACATATCATAGGGAGTCATCACATGTGGTGAAGCAAGGCGACAGAAACGAAAAACTAGTATGGTGGTTTGCCGTCATGAGGGAAGAAGGCCTCTTGCTCGTGGAAATCTCTGTCCCAACGTCTATACCGGCACTCATTCTGAAACAGATTCAATTCTACTTAAAATCGATGCGCAACTGCAACATTATCCAGTCATGTTGCCTACCGGCCACATTCCACGTCCACTACATGCTCACCGAACAACATGCGCGCATTCCCGCAAGTTGCACCGGCTGCCATAGCCCAGACCAATTCCACCACACAGTACGCTAAGCCTAGTCGATTTACCATTTGACCGGTATCTACACGGACGTTTAACATATGTTCCTGAGCAACGGTCAGTCAGTTTATGGAATGGAAGGCGATAGAGGAAGAAATCAAGGAGGACTTCGCGATTCTCCTGCCTTGCCAGGCCTCAATTTCTGACTTGCTATAGTCGTCGACATGCAATCAAAGACATATCACGATATCGATAGCACGAACTCCCACCGGTTGCCCGTAGGTGCTTACCCCAACATTGCGGCATTTCACTGATTCCAAGTCATTCGTGCCTCTGAGGGTCGGAAACTGTGCGTTTTGGTCGAGCGATAGTCTCATAGGAATCTTCTGAACATGAAATCTCTTTGAATCCCTGACTATCAGCCCTGGAAAGTGTTATCGATCCGTAACCGTCGTCGTGGGCTAAATATGAAGCATTGTTTCTTCACCTGACCCGGACCACTGCATTAGCACATCCTGTGGAATCAATGTCTTTGCCAGTCTGGATTAAAAACATACTTGTATGTTGAGGCCCAAAATAAGTCGCACCATGATCAGGATCATCAAAGATTTCGATACTGGCCAGTGCGTGGTCGCCACAGAGATTGCCACAACGAGAGCTCTGCATAATGGTTTTGGTTAGGTCTTGGTTGGACGGACTCGGAGTGGCTTAGCAGTTTTTGATCCATCAGGGTTGGACTTACGATGTAGGAGGCATCCTGGAGTCCCTCAAATATCCAGACAAGGAATTTCCCAGACTTCAGTGTCGTTGCCGGGCTCATTCCACCCGAAGTCGGCCTCATAGCAGGCATCGTAGGCCAGAGATTGTCCAGCAAGGAGGGTAAGGAGTGCGAGAATAGTGCAAGAGAAGTTGAACTGCATGCTGTCGATCGTTTCTGTTCTGGTTTGTGGTCGAAGATTGGGTTGGTCGGTGATGTTGTGGTCAGGTTTGAAATCTAGGATGTTTTATTTCGTGGGTGCCTTGAAGTTGTTCAGCACCGCACGCTACGCCGCATTTCACTAGGAGCTCGATTGGCAGTGAAGAATACCTAGGTAACTTGATCCTGTGTCATTGCTAGTGCTACTCAGCGAGAAGTTAATCCGTAATGTGAAGTTCGTCTGTGCCCTCCAGGTTTCTAGGGTGTACAGTACCTATGTAGTCTTGGCGTGCCATACTTGCGCAAACGAGGGTTTCGATGTCTTTTACCCAAAGAGAAATTCACCATCCGATCCTTCACGATCAACCTACAGCTCAGACCTATTCTTTCCCTCCAGTCTTGGCAGTCTCGAGCAAATCGTTAAGACTTTCTCTCGTAGAGTTCGAGCCGGCAAGGACTCAAGCCAATGTGCCTTGGACCTTGACAACTCAAAAGTCTCATTTCCTGGCAGCTATCCAACCGTCATGTATCAGGCTTCAGAAAAATCACGGGCCGTCCTATTACAGCTTCTCCTCAGGATTCAAAGACCCGCATATTTCGGTGACACCTACCTCCCTCTACGCACTCATCTAGTTGTATTTTCAAGTATCAGCCAATGTTATGTCACCAAGTCTCATCATTCTGTCATATTTGTGCGAATACTCGTGTAATCACAGGTAAGCGGCTTGATTTGTAATCTCCCATACACATCAAATGTATGTGGAGCCTTCCTACATTGGTGAATGCTCAGAACCCAGCGCTCAAAAAGGGGCAATGCCAATAACAGTGAAGAGACAATACAGCACGCCTGTCCACGGGCATGTGGCCTCAGCTTTGTGCCACAGACGAGGTAATTGCAGGTAAAGACTGGGAATTTAATAGAAGTCTGATGTCGAAGGCGAGATGTGATAACAATGGCTTCGATGTCTTTTTTGAGATGTACCTAAAGCCGCTCGACTACATCATCTGTACCAGCCCAGCGAAACTTCAAACCCCATGCCGTATGAGAATCACTACCGAAGCTATGAGAACGGAAATGTGTATCAGAAGACGGAATTAGGCTCGCTGCATGGTAGGGATGTCCTGTGCTGGTATATATGTGACCTTTGCGTGTAAACGCGGGCCTTCCGGTGCTTCCCATTCTTGAAACAGCACGGACTGCGGTCCTTAGACACATGATCCCATAGATTAACTGCGTTTCCCTCCGCAAGGCCCCTTGAAAGAGAAGGCATGAACTCGGACGAGGCTTGCTTTGCTGACCCCGGGCTGGCGCAATCAGATAGCAATTTGTCGAGTTGCTAGTTCAGCAATGCGCGCAGCCACAGTCGTTGGGATCTATTTTGATCTTTGCCGTGAAATACGGATTCATGGCTGGGTCGCTATTGATGGTGGTTGTGGTGGTCGTCCTAGTAGTGGTCGTGTGTTTGGCAGTGGTTGAAATAGCACTGCTTGTGGTTGTGGTGGTGATGGTGGAAGTGCTGCCGGCATGAGGGGCCACCGAAATCGTCAGAGTGATTGGCAGGGTAGTGGTTATCTTTATGGACTCTGGTACTTTCGTAGTCATCTTCATGGTATCGTTGCACTTCGCCGTCGAGGTGAAGAATAGACTCGTCTCAGGTGTTCCGGCGCGTTGGTTGGTGGTGGTGGTGGTAGAGTTCTGGAGGATAAGGGAGCCTTGGGCAGTAAGAGGAGGAACACTAGCATCTCTACCCTGCATGTTTGCCATCGGGCCTCGCTGATCCAGTTTGGTGTGGCCCTCATCTCTAGCTGACATTATGCAGGAAGCTGCAACAGGGCAGTGGCTGACAGTGATGCCCTCCCCACCGAGTTCACATTTGTTTTTCGCCTGGTTCAATTAAAGAGGTAATCAGTATGCCCTTCTTGGGCCACGCTTTCTGATGGTATAGGAGCTGCACCTTACAATCATTAAGACACCTTCACAGGCATCTGCAGTGAAGTTCACAGCCTTCGACTCATCCAGAATAGAGACGAACTCAATCGTAATATTGAGGCTGGTTGTGTCTTGGCCCTTGCTTGTGTCGACGCAACCCTTGGCCTATTTTCAGTTACTTGTCAGCTTGTGAAATCCCCCAATCCCTGAATTCATAGCAAACTTCGCTGCCCTTACTTGACCACCTTCTCTGAAAGTTGCGCCATGATGATCAATACAGAAATCTTTGATGGCATCTTTGATATCTCCATCAACTATCTCACCCCATTTCACTCCATTACTGTAACACTCGGCAATAGTTACTCCGAAGAAGGACAACAGGAGTGCGGCGATGATGTAGGACGGTGTGCAAGTCATCTTGATTCGCATGTTTCCGTGTGACTGGTCGTAGGTGGGTTCTTTAGAGATATTACAGAGAAGCTTGAGAGAAGGTCTAGTTGCCGAATGTGCTGATTGATCTGGGAAGATGGTGAGTTTGTAAGAGACGCGGAATGTATCAAGAGCTGCGATGTAGACCGGCCTTTAAATGGTGGGTGGGGAGAGCGAAGTGTCACTTAAGTGAGGTTCATAGGTGAGTGACTGGTCGAGACGGCCCTGCCGCTGTTTGTACCTAGGTACCGTTAGCTATGTGACTAGGCTCTCCAATGTCAAGAGTGATGCTTGAAGGAAAGCAAGGTCATACTGATTCCTGTATCTCATAGACGGCAAAGTGTCTGCAAGCACGCAGACGCACGGATGGATTCAGCAATCTACGGATCTCCGGCGACTTTCACGAGGGTTTGGAAGACATGTTGTGACTCAATTTCGTAGTGCAGAAGTTTCCAAGCTCAGTCAGACCATAGATTTTACGAGACTTGTAAATTTTAAGCCGAGTGCGTAGGCTATTTGGATCCCCTCCACTGTAGCGTTCAAGATATGGCCTGAGCGTGAGGGCATCAGGAGTTCCTTGCAGGAGCCTGATCGGCAGCGTCAATGTTGGCCCCAGAATCTTGGAAGTTCTTGGTTCCCTTGGTCATGCCATCCCAATCGAAAACTTGCTCGTCCATGAGACGCGCGCGGATCTCCATGGGGTTGACCCAGGACGGGCGCATGACAACGAACTCCACCCAGAGAGTCAAGGCGGGGGGGGGGGATGAGACCCTAATTGGTGATCCGAGTTGTCAGCCTAGCCTTTTCCTACAATAGGCAACATCGTCATTGATGTAGAAATGGCTTCCGCATCGACCGAGTGCGCAAGGCTCGCGATGTAAACCGCTGCCGAGTCTGGGAGGAGACCAGGTCACGAAAGTCGGTCCACAATTCGAGTGAATCACCTGTGATCTAGAACGGTACTGGGAGGCCTCAAAGTATGCCAATTATATCAATCACGTCCCACTGCCATGAGTAGCAATAGGTATAAGCTAAAACACCTAAAAGAACCGACCCCCATGCAATCGTGCCGTATAGGCTCAAAGCCAAATAACCGGCAGGCTGATCTTTTGAGCGACTCTCGTTGTCGGCCCCGACACCTCCTTTTGGTACGCCATCGTCATTTGTCTTAGAATCTCGGTCCGCCAAAGACAAGACAGCCAGTTTCTTGCCGCGGCCTTTCATTTTCTGAAGCTCCTAACTCCGTCTGAAATATCTGCTCGGCGCACGATAGGCCCCTGCAGGTGGGCAAGAGCCACGAGGAGACAGCAGCCCAGGTGCTCTGGTCAAGGGACTGCTAGGCAGGAACCGCAGGCTGAGTACTTTTCAAAATCAGGCCCAAATATCCTTTAGGAACATGCAAGTCACAGAGACAACTAACTCATACCATTTCAACTTGGTACTTATACCAAGCAGGAGAAACATGCAGGATAAAATCATTTTTTTGGTCATATCTACCCAGTCCTTAGGGCCAAAAGCTGGCAAGTATTACTAGTAGTATGCCCGGCCACCCCAGATTCGTCAAAGTCTTAGCAAGCTTGACCGAATGCCTCGCATTGCAGGAGGTATAGACCTCGAAACGCGAGATAAATGATATGGTCGGAGTAGATATTGGTTGCTTCGTGCAAGCCACAAGTACCGCCGTAATGCAGATTCCTACTAACAGGAGTTGCCATTGGGATCAATCCCGACAGTTGCCATAAAAGAAGTGGCAATGCTGGTAGTGCTGGTAGTGCTGGGTGTGCTGGTTGGGCTGCTTGAGGTAGTTGAGGTCGTGAAGCCGGACGAAGTGGACGACCTGGTCGAGCTGGTTGAGCTGATCATGCTAGTTGTGCTGCTTGTCGGGAAAATACTCGCATTGCTGGTTGGATCGTTGCCCACCCCGTCTCCATTGAGCTGAGCTGTACGAATAACATACGCAGTTTGTGTTTCGGTCGTCCTGATGGTGTCTAAGATGGTGTAGGTAGCGAAAACCATTTCGGTGACTGGATCAGGCGAGATGGACGTGGTGGAAGACTCTGCGGTATAATCCGGGGCGAGTATGAGGGTGTGATCGGGTTCATCCCCATCGTTCCCCTTGGCTCCGCCATCAAAACTCCCCTCGTCATCCCCTTTACCCCACTGATATCTGGCGTTGCTCAATCCTCTGGCAGAGGGCTGATCATACCCATAGGTGATCTCAATGCCTGCAGTTCCCTGCTTACAGTTCTTCGATGCCTAATGCCAATAGAGTATTTGTTATCGCTTTCCGCTCGATCATCACCTAATGCTATTGAGGTCCACTTGGGTGGTTGTACTTACCTGGAATAAGACTTCCATACACGCGTCTGAAGTGAATTGAATAACAGGATTATCCATGGTATTGATCTGAATGTCAATCTCAATATGACCTTTGGTTTTCTTCATTTGTTCCGTATCGTAACAGCCCGTTGCGATCTAAACCTCATTGTCTGTCAGTGCATTGTTCCTCAGGTCTTGGGGCGCTCCGCATAGAATATTCCTAACCTTGTCACCGTTCTTATATTTGAGGACGGATATTCGCGCACCCATTTTTGGATCCCGCGCACCCATTGCTAACTAAGCACACTAGCCTAGTGTAAATAAGGTACTAAAACCTTTTTTAAAATTATTTTATTATTCCTTTTATTATATTCTATACTTAAATAAAATAAATAAAATAAATAAAATAAATAAAATAAATAAAATAAATAAAATAAATAAAATAAATAAAATAAATAAAATAAATAAAATAAATATTTATATAACTTATAATATATAATTATAACTTTATTACTTTTTTATATAATTTTTTAAATAATCATAATTTTAAATTAATAATTCTTTAAAAACTATCTTATTATTTAAGTTAATTAACTAAATAAAATCTAAAATCTATTAATAAAAGTTTTATAATAATTATTTTATTTTAATAATATTTTATTTTAATATATAAGTTTATAATTAGAGTTATAACTATATATATATATATATATATATATATATAAAAACTTTTATATATATATATAGTATATATATATAGTATATATATATAATATATAAAATTAAATAATTATTTTAAAAGAAAAGCTATTAATAATAATTATTTAAAGTTAAAAGATAATTAGAATTAATATTTTTAAAATATTTAGAATATATAAGTAATATTTTTATAATTAAATAAACTTTTAAACCTTAGTTTATAAATACTTATATCTTATTATATAATAAAGTAATTAAAAGAAAAAATATAGTTTTAATCTACTTTTTTCCTAGATTTTATATATATATTTAATTATATAATATTATTTTATAACTATATATATATATATAGTATATATATATAGTTATAAAATTATAACTCTACTTATAATATTATTCTTATTTATTTTAATTATTTTATATATTTTAAATAGAATATTAAATAAAATATTAAATAAAATATTAAATAAAATATTAAATAAAATATTAAATAAAATATTCTTTTAATTATAAAACTTTTTAAGAACTCTTTATTAAAAGTACTAGGGGTAAGGTAGTGCTTTTAGTGAATTTTAAGTACTCTGATTGGTTGAAATAAGGCTTAGTCAGCAATGGGTGCGCGGGATCCAAAAATGGGTGCGCGAATATCCGTCCTCTTATATTTGATGCCATCGTGATCTCGACAAAACTTGATCATGGTATCGTTGAGGTGCTCGTCGTCTACCAGATCACTGAACTTGTATCCACTATGATAGCAGCCATCACCCCCCCATGTGGGTCGAATTGCGAAGAAAAGGAGTGCCACAACGGCGTAAAGAATTGTGGAAAGCATGTTAATGTATTGTTGCGACGGATCTTGTTGATGGGTGGATGCTCCTCGCGATGCTGTGGAGTTGCTCGGAGCTATGTAGGCTTTGCGATTGCACGAAATATCGTTCCTTGGCGAAGTTTTGTTGAGAAATAACATTGTGTCTGCAGGGAACTGTATGGAAATACAACTTTAAATACTTGATCGGAGACACTAGCCGTGGGCTATGAAGATGAATTTAGTAAACGGGTGACTGTCCAAGACGGCCTTCGATGTGTCTATAGATGTGAGTGTGGCTGACCTGCATGGGAAATCTTCACTCGTCATCAGCAGTGCTAATGGTATGAGTGACTGTGGAGGCCTGATCACAAAGATATGAGCGAGACTGGATAGTCTCTGACATCGTCGACCCCTGCATTAACCTTGTCAAAAGTGATCTTAGCTAACGCCTAGCTAGCCCGCCAGCAGCTTTTCCAGTGCATGTCGGATCAGATATCTAGGCAGTTATGTAGCCGCGACTTTCAAGCCCGGAAGGCTGGGAATTCATGACCTCGAAGACTTGAAACCATCGCAATTTTCACCAGTCAGATGCGATGGTGAGGGAAGCATCCAGGTCATCTGAGACAAATAGGCGGTATTTGATTATGACCTTATTGCACGTACCAAGCCGAATCCGAAGCAAACTATCAATCCAAGAGTCAGCCCGTGCTAGGCCCCGGCGACCGCAGCTTGATGTCACGATTTTCCCTTTCCCGGACCTTGCCTAGGTATCAAGCGGTCGGCATCGAGCTGGGCGAAGACCAATACAAACCACGGGCTACCTGAACTGAAAAGCTGACACCAAATCACCAAACAATTGAAGCCGGTTTCTCCCTTCGCTACTTTTGTCACCTTTACGAGGGCGGTCACAGAGGGCGGACTTGTTGGCCAGGAGCCTCAGATCTTTACAATTCGTCTGGATCTGATTCTGAGCTAGGACATACTGGTTCATCAGCCAATAATGAATCAGCTTCTGTGACACACCACTTATCCCGTGCAGAATCGCCGCTGCGAAACATGATGCAATTATGCAGCATTGCCCCAACCGATTGCCTCAAACCGTAAGAGGAGTCTGCCCGAGTGCTTCGTCGCGGAGGAGCAAAGGAGCTACCGCTGCAGGAATTTGGGGCCACAACACAAATAAAGGTGGCGACCTTGGCCAGCCGCACCCTGCATTGCATAGCCAGCTCAGTCTTGCCCAGCTCTGCTCTGTGTAACACTTGCTGACCGCAGCCTGCAGAGCTCATAGGCCAGTATCCAACCCTGCCTGCCTGCCACATCCCGCTTATTACCGGGCAAAATGAACTAACCAGCCCAAACTGGTGCCTATATTTCCGGCTAATCCTCGCCGTCATCTCAACCTCAGAAACCACCAACACCAGCCTACCGCAACCCCAAAAATGAGCACCACCGAAGCCGACCTCCGCGAACAATGGGGCAACCCCCGCGACATCCTCAGCCTGCTGCTCCTCCTCGGCGGCGACATCGTGCAAAAGGCCATCGCGCAGCTGGTGGGCTACCAGGCGCGCCCGTTTGGGCAGCGCGGGCCGGCCATCTCAATCGCGCCCGTGGCCTTCTCGTTCGGCTGGGTCGCGTACGGCTTCTCGAGCCTGCTGGCGGCGTTTGGCGATGTGGCGCTGATGCCGGCGTGCGACTACCCTTGCATCCTGGTCAACTGTGCGACGGGATTTGCGCGGGAGAACCGTTCGTGGGCGCTCGGGAGGCTGTTGCGAGACCATGAGATTCGGCATGAGGTTGATCCGAGACCGGTCGAGGAGGGTGGGAGGGCTGAATCGCTGCGGGTGGATGTGTTTGAACTAGGGCCCGTTGGCCCCCCTGCTCTGGATGTGGTTTGGTGGCTGGGGTGGGTCACTCTGCTCGTCCAGTTTGCGATTGCGGTGGTCCCCTGGGCTGTCTGGGGCGACTGGACGATCGCGTTGGTGACGTTCTCCGGGACCTTCCTTGCCATCATCACATGCGCTATGCCCCAATGGATCCAGGAGAAATGGTCGGCTGGGCGAGTTCAGAAGTATAAGGTGACATGTCTGACCCGTGGGAACGGCAGCCGTCACGTCATGGTGTTGGTTGCGTCTCCGGGGGCCTGGGACTTGGAGAATCTTGCAGCAGGCTCGTCTATTCCTCGGACAGAAACAAGAGGAATCACACTTGGACTGATGGTTCTATGGACTTGTCTTCTTATAACCGTGTCTGGCATCAACTATCACACCTGGTTTCTCGTTGGCATCGGCGGGATAGGGATGTTGCAGAACCTATTTGCGGCTGGCGTTTCAAGGGGGCCGGAGGCTAGCAGATTCGTTTTGAGAAGGCCAACTCGTGTCCCGGCGATTATCGGACTGCGTCGTACGTATAAGGATGTGGCTGACCATGAGGTCAATCTGAAGGAGACCGACGATGGGCTCTCCCATCTTACTCAGTGGGTGTCTGATGCTTGTCAGAAGACCATGCCAGTTCATCATGGAGAAGAGACCAAGCGGCGTCCGCAGATGCCTAGATGGTTGGATTCTATGTCAAGAGAGGATGGTGTGCCGAGCTGGTTGGAGCCGCTCCATTGTCCAGTGGACGCACACAGTACGGATGAGGCTCAACCTTCCGTGCCTATGTTTTTTTCTCGTACCCGTAAGCGGAGCTCTAGGGATCAACCCGCAAACAAAGCCGTCGTCCGCAACGGAGGTGGCGTGCATGGCGCCTTGATTGAGCTTGAGAAGTGGGTGCCCGAGGCCGGGCTTGCCATGTTAGAAGTGTTCTTCCCGCAGGGGCTAAAGTACAGCGAGGGGACAGTCCGAGACAATGTGCACAAACGATTCTGGAGGCAGGCGTACCATACCAAGGATTTGAGACGGAAAGCCGAGATACAACGGAGGCAGCAATACCGTGCTTGACAACCGAGCTGACCCAGACCTTTCATAATTGCAACATTCCCAGGGAGTTGTTGGTTCTAATTACATACGAGATTGCCTAGCCCTGTATAGTCTCTGTTTGACGATTTCCGAAGTTTATAATCAATCACTATCCTCACTATCCTCCCAATCCTCCCAATCCCAAGACAGGATTCTTTCCATCGATCTTAAAACTTCTCTGTCGGTTGAATCTGCTGCCAGTGGGTCCTTGATCCTCCATTCATCAGACTCTTTTTGTGAAGCACTCAATCTGTTCCAATTCCTCTCCAAATTCTCATGTATTGCATCAAGTGTCTCTCCCTCCTGCGACTCGAATTCCGGCTCCGCCTTGCTCAGACACTCCCGCCATTGTGCGAAGTCGACGTCCCAGACAGCACCATTTAACGAGAGGACGGAGACCGACTGAGCCCAATTGCGGAGGCTTTCGAAATCGCGCCTCTCATCACCAAAAACGTCCCTGCTCATATATCCTTCCAAAATTAACCAGAGAGGAATATCAAGGATAAGCTCCACCCGAAACATTAACGAGTCCCATTCGCGTGTGGGTGGTTGCGCTCTTAATCCGTATACATTCCGAAGGCGTGTAAGACGGACATTGACATCGGCCTTGTCCAGGAGCATGCGAACAATTTCCGGCGCCTCCGGTTTTCCCGAGGCTACAGCCTCACCAAGTGGGGTGATGAACCCTCTGCCACGAAAAGCATTTGGATCGGCCCCGCGTTCAAGAAAACAGTGCACAAGGCTCGTCAAGCCAGCCCACGCGGCAGCCGCGAGCGCCGTGTTAAGATCCTCGCCCTCTAAAATCTCGAAATTGGCCCCTGCCTTTTCCAGTAATCCAATCATCTGGCGGACCGGGTACGGGCGGGCCGGGTACAGGCGACCTTCTTCGGCAAACAATGTTCTCCAAAACACGGTGCCAAGCCACTTGCCCTCCGCTCCTTCCTGTGACAGCGTCGGGTCAGCGCCACGATCCAGCAGCAACTCCACGGCAGCCACATTGCCGGCTCGGACTGCTTCATGCAGGGCACAGGTGGGACGTCCCCTTCTTTCTGTGCAGATCTCGTTTGGATCTGACATCGTGGTGATGAGTAGCCGCAGGAAATCTCGGTCACATTCGTCCAAAAAGAAGCCCTCAAGCGGCAATACCCGGTGAACCGCAATTGCGACAGCCTGGGCGGTAACAGTCGCCCCATTTTTGAAAAGTAGACGTGCAATTGAAACACGATTCTCATGGCCATTCCAACACAACATTGAAACTTCAAAAGCGTTCTCAATCTTCCAGAAGTATGGGGGAGTGTTGTGGAACTGCGCATTCGCATCCGCTCCGCTTTCCAACAGCTCAGCAACCGAAGCAGCCTCGCCTACGGTTACCGCCGCCGCCAATAGTGTTCCGTCTTTGAGAAGCGTATTCGCCTTCACACCCTTCCTCAAGAGTAATGAAATGGCAGTTATTGATTGGAAGTCAGCGCGCTCTACTGAAAAAACAGCCGCTTCCAATGCGTGCGAATCAAGAAGGACATGCTCCAGCAGCAGTGATAGGACTTGCAATGAGTCGGCCAGGATTGCAAAGCGAAGGACATGTCCGTACCGGCCGGTGAAGCTTGAAGACAGAGAAAGGCCGTGTTGGGGTTGAAGCAGTTCGCGCGCGACTCTTATAGAATCACCCAACGCAGCTGCGACAATGGGGGGCACCTCGTCGGCGGTGGAGGTGACCAATTGAACTGGAGGCTCTGAAGTCAACAGACGCTGAAGAACCTCCGCTTCGTCGTGGATACAGGCCAGCGCCACCGACGACCACCGTAGCGGCTGAAAAAATAGGCTTTTGATTTCCTCAATGACTTCTGGCCATGGAAGCCATTGTTCCGAACTGTAGAAGGTGGCGTTTTTGAGGCCAGCAGAGTTCAACAAGTCGTTGACAGTTTGGGGAAATCCGAGGTAACAAGCCAGACTGAGCGGGCTCATGTCAGTTTGAGAACCTTGGAAGCCCTGGGAGGACTCGGGCAACGGTCGTTGTCTCAAAGCTGACCATGGCCGACAGATAAGTAGATAAGGATTAGATGCATGCTTTAACCATCTCTCGTATATTGTGTTGCCTTCATTAGGGCCGGTGAGGAAGCGCAGTAGCATTTGGGAAAGCTTGCTGCTGTTTCGGGACGCTTGATGCTCGTTCGCGCGCATATGGATTGGCCAGGCATGGACGGCGTATTCCCCCAGAGGCTCCTGCAGCTCAACATGGTGTCGCACTCCCGGAATGGCTCCCATCCCGCATGAGCAGTAATATCCGTTCAAACTGTTTCTTCCCAGAGCGGAGCCACCAAACGCGTTGAGTGTTACCATCAGACAGACCTTCCCAGCCTCAAAGTGCATGTCAGCACGTTCTTCGGAGCATCTGGCGCTGTTCTCGAAAAATTCGGCCACTGCTTGGTGAGCGAGCCGCCACACCGGAGCAGGTGGACCTTTTTCGAGGACTTCCCAAGAGTCGTGCTCGGTATTGTCCAAATCAAGTATTAGGAAATTTTGACAAGATTTCAGTATCAATCTCTCGGTCAGTTCCCGGGGAGTTGGAGATAGGCGATCGCTATGGGCGTTCTGTGAGATCGCATAGAGCAGTTCGTCCGAAGTCAAAGGCTTCAAAGAACACAGAACCCATCGGAGGGCCCTATCCCTGTATTTCTTTTCCGCGGGCCTGATCGTTGCGCGAAGGTACAGCTTCTCATAAAGTTCAGTCAGTTTCTGGGGCAGATTGGTCAGTCCATCTCGTATATCCTCTTCAAACAGGCAGTCCTGTAGATTTTCGATCTGCAGGTGAGCGCATAGGAATAGCCCTTGACTCTTCTCCGTGATGGTATTCAGCATAAGCTCCTTGAGCTCGTCGTTGATATAAGGCCATTCGCTATGCTGTGCAATCTTGTTTCGCACGAACGCTGCTATGTCTCCATAAGTGCGCCCGTCGTGCATTGAAATGGAAGGGTAGCCATCCAGCCACCGGGATAATTCAGGCTCGGGCCGGGTTGACACAAATACTTTCAGATTCGAACAGCGTTCAGCGAGGGAAGTGAACAATTTGGCCAGATCCGTACGCGCGGCTGACTTGCATTCGTCAAGTGCATCCAACACAATCGTAGTTCCATGATAATTGTTGATGAGCTTTGAAAGACAATCTTCCCAGTCATCAAAAGTCGAGGTATCGTTGCTCTGGCCGTGTTTTTCCCACATTTTAACGATGACCTCATCCAGAGGAGCGCCTTCTGTGGGCCCAGCTGCTACCTGCCTCACGATGCTACGCACAATTGCCGTAGCAGTACTGCGCATATCGTCTTGCTCGATGCAGTAGAAATAGGCAAGAGCCATGTGTTGCTGGCTTTCATTCAGACGGCGTTGAATCCACTCGATGACTTTTGATGTTGCGTGAGTTTTCCCCATTCCCACTAATCGGTTATTAGTGTATAGCAGGTCCGATCAGTCTTTATATAGGAACTCACTTCTTCCTTGGAGTGATAAGATCACAGAGGTCTCAGATTCGTACCATTGGGTGAACTTTTCGTCCTTTAGAACCCATTCGCATGTGCCATCCAAGCGTTTTGCACGTCCGTCTTCGTATTTCCCAGGCATTGGAGAGGCGGCCATCGGTGACACCCATTGCAGCTTTTCACGTCGCTCCTTGGCCGTGTTGTGTTCCGAAATCTCAAGGAAATGCCGTCCGAGCATTCCCGCGTACTTGTTGAATTTTCCGTTCCTCAAGGCAGTCGAGAATGTGCTCCAGTGTCTGCGATACATTTTTGTCATGTTCGAGTTTAAGCATTTGTGAAAGAAGTCTTGTCGAATGTCCTTCTTTCCTTCGAAGCTCAGGTCCAGGTCTTCTACAACTCTGTTGTAGCAGCTCCTCAAGTCATTCACGAAGTCCTTGTGTTCAACAAATAGCTGCTCTAGTAATTGAAAGAAAAGGACATGTTTGGCGGCCGCTGAGTTTGACTTAAGTTTGAAGGTGATGTCACTTTCCGCGAAGACGGACAAGTATGGAAGATGGTGAGATCCGTCCAAGGCAACAGGTACCATGCCATGTTTGATAGGTCGGCGGGACTTCCTAACTCTTAGGAACGCGATCTCAGTGAGTACATGATGGAACCCCTCTTTGCCAGTCTCCCCATCAACGAAGACTTCGATTAGGGGCTTCAGCGTGTTCAGGGAAAGATCCTCATGACTCTTGCAGATTTCAATCACCTCATCGATGTATTTCGAAGCGTATGATGTCCTGCAGTAGCTCTCAAGGACTTCAGAACCGCAAACTAATACCCTATCGATACATTTGATGGCTTCATCAGACACGGCGGTATCATCGACGGGGAGCAGGCGAATTTGGTTGGCGATGATATTTTGCTGAGCAGAGTTGTCCTCTTGTTCGGACGCGAGAGAAGCAAGAGCCGACTTATCAGACAGAACTCCGGCCTTGATCTTCTGAAGCCAGCTGATCAAGTCATGGACGCATGTGTCGTGAGCAGTTCCCACGGTGTCATTCTTGTGCGCGTAGACTGGGAAAATGGTCGGCTCCCCGAAGGCGGTGTTGCTAAAGAGATCACACCCAGCCAGCTGCTCAAGGATCTCGTCGAACAGCTTATCACGGGCTTCAAAGCATGGTTAGCACGTCTATGGACGATAACCAGCTTCGCAGGAAGCGGCATGGAACATCAAGCGCAACATTTGGTACTGGTGCTTACCGTCGCGCGCTTCCAAAAAATCAGGCTCTGCTGGGTGCTGGTTCATGATGAGACTCCAATCAAGGGTACTAAGCAACTTCTTCGTGCAGCTTATGGACTACGAGCCGTTGTGGGAGCGTGCATCTATCAAGGTAGCACTGGCGACGTGACCAAAAATCAAAGAAGATCCGAATCTTCGGTTTGGGAAAGCGCGCTCCTCCTCTGTGGAGAGCGGGGTCGAGGTACCTCGAGTTACCCCTTAGTTCTGCAGCCGCCGGTGGTACCTACACCTATCTGCTTACTATGGGGAAAACCCCGCCTGGCCAACTGGTGGGTAAAAACCCGGTGGGGGAGCTGGCTTCGTGCAGATTATGTTGGTGGATAAGCCTGGGGTGATTCGAGGCAGTGTACCGTACAAAAGCGCACTAGAATCCATACGTACGGGCCAATGAGCATGAAACAACTCAAATCGGCTCTCAGGGTGTAAACAAGATGCAAGGTTATCTCTATCATCCGGCTTTTGGTGAAAATACAGTATCCAGGGGGGGGGGCTGCTCTTCACGTAGGGCAGCCTAGTCAAACATCTATCATCGCGAATAACACAAATTGGGTCATGTTGCAGCCTAAATCTCCGCCTTGTTTATAGCAGCTTCATCCTAAGTCATTACTCCGTAATGGAGCCACAAATTTGCAGTTGGCGCTGATCCCGCCTTCGGGGGCTGTGTCTTCTCAACGCTAATAATGCAAGTGACCCCGATCAGCATGGCCTCGGCCGTTTACCTTCGGCAGACGCGGTCCGCAGGCGCGGTAGATACCGCAATCCACGTATAAGATGAATTATTCTACCGGTGTTGTCTTGGAAAAAGCATTTCTCCTCATCTGAGTGATCACATATGACCCAAGCTACAGTAGAACCAGGTGGCTCCAGCAGATGCGGGCTCGCGCAGATGGTACAAATTGTCTCTACCTTGAGGGACATTCAAATGCTCTTTAAGAACATGAATATTCTACGGCGCTCGGGGCTGCTGCGGCGTCCAACTCGTCGCAGGGACGAGCGCAAATTGCTCGCGCCCTCCCAAGTGGTTTGGTTTCGAATCTCCCATCCACGTAAATGGTATGTGATTACTTCATACCTGCAGTGATGAACGCTCAAGACTCACTGCTAAAAAACAAAGCACAATGCCAATAACAATGTAAAGATGATACAGTACGCCCACCCTCCCAAGAGGGGCGGCAACGCAAACATTTATTTTCCGGCAACTATTGGTCGCACATATTTTCAATGCAGACTTGCTTGGCATGACCTCTGGACGAAGTGATTTCACGAATGTATATGGCTTCGCTCAGCCTTCAAGGTCTTACTAAGCCAGGAGGAAAATGAATGCACGCGCACCTGAAGGCGCGGATATGACCTTTAACTAGCCAAGGTTTCCACCTTCCTTGCCGGTGACGTTATTGGAGATGTTCAACTCAGAGTATGGAGACGCTGCCTCAGAAAATACGCACCGAATTCTTGCACCGGAACACAGACCGGTTTGGGCAATCAGATGACACCTAGCCACCATCCGAGACCGTTTCTTCTCTACATTGGGAGAGGCAGCATTCGACGAGACTTGGAAGATCACGGACACCTTGGACGTCATAAATCTAAATTGCGCCTCTGGAAGCATTCTGGAGGAGATTCATAATACCTAATAGTCAGTCAATACTGACGGAGCTTGAGGACTGATGGGGCTGGGGCTTTGCAAGCACTGTAACAATAAACGTTATGTGACACAGTCCTCACTATCTTTGGCAATGAAGACAGAAGATGATTGTGGAGAATCGTTGATTTGAAAAGGCCAACTGTTTGAGGGATAGTTCGTAGGAAACAACGACCCACGCTCAATCCAAAGTCTGCCTCGCAAATTCTGATTAGCCTCATGAATAGCGGGTGGACCAGCGAGCTTGAAACATCTCGAGGCCTCGGTAGGAAGGTCACATCGTCATGGTCGCCGATGTTTTGACTGCCCGCTGTTGATGTTACAGTGTGTATGGCTACACAGACAGTGTTGCGTTCTAGCGAGCTATGCCGGTCTCAGTCTTTCGTAGCAAATTGGTCGGCCAAAGAGATTTAGTGTTGCAGACGGTCTATACAATGACTGGCGTGCACTGTATACGGCAATCTTACTTATTCAAGTCATTAATACGTGGCAAAACCCGACTTTGTGAGAGGTTCGGCCTGCGTTTGTCATGAAACGGACGACAGACCAAACGTGTATCTGGTAGAACTTCGTTGAGTACTGTATTGTCCTATGATACAGGCGTAACGAAAACAAAGAATGGCGCGACAGATACAGCGTACGTGTGTCATTCGATGCTGGGGTATCCGTCCATACCACAGATGTTGTCGCGGATGATCACTCTAACACAGTAGCGGTGAGATCTTGAGGCCAGTGAACCGCTTTGCGTCTGGACAGGTGGACGCACAAGTGAGAAACAAACACCGTCGCTTTCATTTCCCTCCCGTTGACCCTTTGCACAAGTAGTTGGAGTTCGGCCTTTCAGGAATCGACTGTATTACGCGACCTCTCAAAACGGCTACCGTGGCAAAGTGTATCCAACCACACACTGTGTAGGTGGTTTCATGGTTACCTGCCCTGAGATGCAAACACCACGGCTGACTGATGTGTTCCCCAGCACATGTACGTGCGTGGTCCCGAAGGATACTTACGGTAGATCTGAACTGGTCGCTGCAATGACACCCCATACAAGGACGCAGAATAAGAGAACGGAAATTCGCACAGCAAAAAACGGAAGGTACATAGGTATGAGTGCACCCCCTGTGCACTAACATTTTTTCGCACCACCTATTCGCTATATAAAATAATAATATATAGTTATTAACTACCTAGGTATATATATCTATTGCTATATATATACTACTATTGTTACTTCTACTTACTACTATTAATTCTTCTACCCTAGTATTTACTACTTCTTACCTTATCTAATAAGGTATTTATAGTAGTAATATTAGTATTCTAGGCTATCTACTATTATACCTTAAGGTAGGTATAATCTAGGACTAGTGATATTACTATAATACTAGAAAATTTAATTTTAACTACTGAAGATATTCTTTTAATAGTAAAATAATTAATTGTAAGAAGAATTTTATATATATTGTATGTTGTAGGTGGTTGGTGAGGGAGTGTTATCTAGTAGGTGAAGGAGGATTAGTAGGTCTGTAGGTTTAGGGTATAAAAAACACTTGGTGTGGGTGGTGTGTGTGAGGTGATGTTAAATAGGGCGCTCTGATTGGCTGCAGCGTAGGGGAAAACAACGTTCCTGTGTACCTTCCGTTTTTTGCTGTGCGAATTTCCGTTCTCCAGAATAAATACAATAGAATTCCACCTTGCAAACACACCAAAGTTGCTTCACTGGATCAACACACATTTTCTCCCTGCCTTGCCACAACGAATATTCTCAATGAGGTTCGCAAACTTCCTGCTGCCTTTGGCGCTTGTCGCTCAGTCAAGCTGCGCCAGCCGCCAGT
Organism: Diaporthe vexans; assembly: GCA_021188095.1. Taxonomy (NCBI): domain Eukaryota; kingdom Fungi; phylum Ascomycota; class Sordariomycetes; order Diaporthales; family Diaporthaceae; genus Diaporthe; species Diaporthe vexans. Next base: position 6,188,229 of record JAJLLZ010000001.1, on the reverse strand, counting down.
GTTCTGCCGGGGAAGAGAACTGCCCCACCGTTGATATGCCCATTGAAACAATGGAATGGCTAGGAGGCTTCACTGGCCTCCAATTCTTATCGAAGACTTTGTATCTGGAAACCCTCGTTTCTGACAGCCGCCAAACCCGGGATATTGGTTGGGTAAGCCCCATGACGACATCCTGTTCCCCAACCAAATTGAAGATCTGACTGACTGATAGATAACCTCTCTCACCTACGATTGGGGCAGATTTTGATCAAGGACATGACAATTGGATCAGACATCCTGCACGCGCTCGTTCAACGCACACGCAACAAGGAGATGACGACACCTTTTGACTTGGGTCAAGCCGAAGGGTCGCTCATGAAGAACTTGGATACGTGGGGCATGCAGACGGCTAGCTTCCTCGCGTCACTACAGCAACGTGCTGCAGGATTCCGCGAGTCGGACCCGAAGCTGGGGCCTGCATTTGCAAAAATGCTGGAGGTATTCGAAGAACAGACCAAGGTAGGTCAATCTCCCTGTTGGCTTTAGCAAGTGCTGGGGCAGCTGGACATCATCGGCAGGTCTAGCCGTCTCGCCACTGACTAGGCTGACTTCTGTTGCAGATGTTCTGCGATACATTTGGCATTCTTATGCCCAACCTGGCGCCTAATGCTACAAAGGTCACAGCGGACCTCGCGGATTTCTTCGAAGTTACAATCGATAGCTTCAACGAACAGTAAGGGGTTCTTGAACATTCTGATCTCAACCGACCTGCAGAGAAGGACACTCCCCATACCACTTACTGTTCGTTGACCGGATTAACAGCGCAACCGGTCAACGAACGGGGGTGGTACGAGCAGTGTCCTTGTCAGCGGGTCTGTTGAGATCAGAATGTCCAAGAATGCCGAAGGGCAGATAGCTTAGATTGATCATTGGGATTGAACTTCTAACAGGTCGATGGGACATGCAACGCGTTCATGAGCCATGTGCAAGTATGAAGGTGTACTGTAACAATGTATGCGGAGTGGTTTCCCAACAGCATTCTCATCTGCTGCATCTGCACTATTCGCAGTCACCTCAAACTCCATGCCCAGAAAATAATGATTTACAACCTGCCTGGCCTACTCTGGCCTCCGGATTACAAAATAATTCCTTAAGGTCTTGCTCTACTTCATTCGGGATCCCTGCCCGCCGCCCCCCTCAACAACTTGAATGTCGTATTTTACATCCCCCACATCTCCGTCATGCGGTCTCGAGACTCAGTCGGTGAAAACACTAAACGTCCCCACGAGGCGCCCGAAGAAGCCCAGCCGTCAACACCATCGCGAGCGGCATGAACCCCCAGTGCCCCCACTCCCCACCGCCGGTCTGCCAGCGGCTCACCAGCCCGTCCACGATGGCTATGGGCGTGTTGACCAGCATCAAGGCGCCCATGAGCCGGTGGTCACCGGCCCACCACAGCGCGAGGCTGGTGAGGCCCATGCACGTCTGCCGCACGGCGTATATGCGCGCGAGGGAGTAAGCGAGCTTCCGGTCCTTTGGGTCGGGCGGCGTGGGGAAGCACAGCAGCGAGAGCGCGCCGGCGGGGCGCAGCACCCCGAATATCCCGCTGGAGACGGGCAGGACGTTCAGGACCGCGGTCGCGTTGGCGAAGGCTGTTGTTGTGAGGCCGAGGATCATGGTGGCTGTGGTGATTGTATGTGTCTTTATGAACTTTGATGGAGCTCCTCCGGTTGTTGAATGGTGCTCAATGAGCCCTGCTGGACGCGCTTATACAGGTTGATGATATCGCCTGGGCGGGATGTGGAGCTGGTTGTGTGTTGGTTGTCAACCCCGCGTAAGAAGGCTCCAAGTTCAGCCGACTCAAGATTATGGCGGAGCTGGGCCTGTCCAGGGCGGGTTAGATTCGCGCACTAACACCCGCCCTCGCCTCATGCAGCCAGCGGACGGCTGGATTATTAGCGGGGTTGGTGTTCTAGAAGGATGCGTAGAACTGGACCGAACGGGTGAGCTTCAATCCTTACGGATGCTCATTGGATTTGTTTCAGTGGCTAAATGACATGTTTTTGCATCAATGGAAAATGGTCCAGACCTGCCCGGATGCACGAAAAAATGCCCAATATTCTTGTCAAAACATGCCTTGTAAGGTGCAGTGTTCAGGTACGAAGAGGGTGTGATAACGAACGTCCTAACAAACCGCTGTGCCAATGCATGTCTGTCGATAGTCGCACATCCGATCCATATTCTCAATAGCATTGCATCACAAGTTAGCCCTCGGAGCACGCCAATGCTCTCCCTCCCTGATATCCAAGATCGCATTATCCATCCTCACCGCAAGGTGCCACCTGCCCAACCCGGGCCAGAAATTCTCAAACAACCCAATCAGCTTCCCATCCTCATCCCTCTGGTTGAGGTCCATCCACCCTACATGCGCGTGGGAGGTAGACTGCACCGACGGGCACCGACACCACTCCTCCGTGCCGACGACCGCTGGCGTGGGACCCTGTGGTACGGGGGGCTGCACGAGGGCCGTGCTCACACCGAGGTACTCGAACCACTTGGTCGACAGCGGGAATGATGGCACGAGCGGGACCGTCTTGAAGGATGCTTGGAACAGCGGGGTGGCGCTGGGCGATGCCTCGGTAACGTCCCCGGTCGTGTCGTGCGGGAAGACCTTGCACTGCTTCGATCCATCGGGGAGGTCCTTCCATTCGAATTTGGCGAGGTGCTTGGGGATGTTCCAATCTTGAGTTGGTCCTGATTAGCAGCCCAAGTCTCCTACCGTTGCGAGGGAGGGGGAAGGCATTCTTACTTAGCCTGCCATTGTACAACGTGTGTTTCTGTGAGACATAGATCCTCGTCACCCTTGGGCTTTTCTTCTCCACCCACTTCCCCTTCTTGTCCTGGACATGGTACGTGTAGGCCCCCGGTATGATGGCCAGCTCGTCATAGGTCCCAACTGGCGTGTCTGAGTAGCGGACGAGCATGAAACTGCCGACTCCTCCGGCGAAACGGCTCCCCTCGGGAGACGAGAACAGCGATGATTCTTTTTCTAGCGGTGAGAATGCGATGGTATCTATCTCACCAGCTGACTTGCTCTTGGGGTTTGTGAAGAAGTATGCGGCATAGACCTCGGCTGTACACTTCCATGGCGCGGGCGCCTTCTTGATGCCGACGTCGCCCATGGTGAGGATGGCGTGTTGATCCGGTAGGACCTCGGGATTTGAAGGACGAATTTGAAGCGCTTCCAAGGGGATCTGTTCCGTCAGAACATGCGATGAAGCATCAGCGGTTCTCGTACTAGATTGGCTACGGATTGTCAACTTGAGTGATTCACTGCCCTGACGTTAAGGGCGGTATGCATGTCCGCCCTGGAGTGGGGAAACCTTGGGAGTGACGATGCCTCGGTATTCACCAGGTAACAGGGATCATGGCTGCCGTTTCTCGATGAATTGCTTGGAGGTCGCTAGTCACAAGTGGCCCCTGCCAATGCAACGGTGTGATCGTGTCTCCAGTCACGATTCATCCTATCAATCCGCGTCCTGGGGTAACTTGTTATCGTGGCGTTCGTTGCATTGGCTCGAGGTAAGTAACTATTGCATGCTCTCAATTGTCGTCACGAGAAAATTCATTTCAAGATCTATACAAGCATGTAGACTGCGTCTTGAGTCCACTGATCTGTTCGAATGGGTGAGCGGGGGATGGTCTGCCACGACCAGCCGTCAAAGCCGGAGCGGACCATGTCCTGAATCATGCATGTGAAATGCACCTGAAATTCATGTCGACGCTGGTATTTCCCTTTGGACAGTGGCTTGATGTTTTCTTAACCTAGAAATTGTAGAAGCGTCAATAGACGTAAGGAAGATCCTTGGGGTACTACTATACAACTATTCTTTACAGGCCATACAATGCGCGACCAAGAGCTCCGTTTGCTTTATATTGATCACCAACAGTTCCGCCAGGCTCAAATCGCAGCCATTTTGTCGCGTCCAGCACGGACTGCCCGTACCCCTCGCGCCACCAATACCCATCCCGGAACTTCTTGCCTATCCACTCATGACGGGTATAAAACACATCCTCCGGGCTGATCCTGGAGTGGCGCACTATATTCCCCTGCGCGTCTAGGTACAACAGGCGCAGCTTGTCCGTGTCCCACGCCTCCCGGTCGGCAACGATGAGGAACGTGGCGACAGAATTCAGCTGCAGCTCCATCCCGGCGCCGATCTCAGCCTCCCCCTCCTTGTCCTCGGCCGCCCGTATGGTCGCCCTGAGCCGCTGTACCTCCTCGGCGCTGTGGAAACCCGGGTCCCGCTTGTATCCCTGGATCGGCCCGGCGAGCTCGGGGAGGACGTCCAAGACCCTGTCCCACGCGTCGCCGAGGTCGAACACCGCGGCGTCGTCAAGCACGCACCACGGGGTTGTGCTCTCGTCAAACGCGGGGTCGGAGTCTTCATGGGTCTCGCGCCACTCTTTGAACGCGGCGTCGCTGTCCTCGCCGTAGTACGTGCGCAGCCAGATGTCCTCGTCGAAGCGGTCCTCCCAGATACGCAGGGCCGCCTCGCGCCACCGCGACGGCCTCCACGGCTCCAGGATGGTCGTGATCTCCTCTTTTGTGGGCTGGCGGCTTGGTGGCTGATCCTCCCGGACGGCTTGCCCGCGCCCTGTCGTGTCCCACTCCGCGGGGATCTCCTCCAGCGCGAGGTAGTCACGCAGCAGCTTGCGCCGTTGGTCCTGTGGTTGAAGTTCCGATGAGTGGTCCCAACGCCGCTGTTGTGACGCGGGCGTCATGTCATCAGAGTTACTCTGGGTCGGTTTCAAGGACAGCGTGGCTCACAATGAGGTATTGTTCCGCCGGGAACGCGCCCCAAGGAGGGGACACTTCTGCAACCGACATGGTGGGTTGGGACTTCAGCTTGGCACTGTGAGAAGACCCAGGTACTGGGAGAGAGGGAGTCGCGTGGGCGTCTTGAGCGTGCGAGCGCTGAGGCTTGCACTCCTGAGGAGGCGCTATCGCTTATCTGCATAGCCTCCCGCCAAAAGCATACTTAGGTATGCAAATTCCGGCTCAATGACCGCAGCGCTAGGGAAGGTAGTAATTGGGTTTCACGACCATGGGATGGAATCAATCGAATCAATTAATGTATGGACCCCGTGACTGACGCGACTTTATGACACCAAATGACCATATAGCAGCCTACGAGAGTGACTCGACCCGCTGGAGCCAAAGAGGTGCCACATTTCATGTTGCGATATTGCTTCCTTTTTTTCAGGTCTTTGGGCGTTAACCACTCTGTGAAGAGACCATACGGCTACGGGACATATACGGATTACGAGCGAAACCACAATGCTCGCTGACGGAGCACGGTTAGGAGTGCATGCACTCAGCAGTAACAATACTATGATGAGATTCAGGAGCAAACCATGGGCCCTCATTTAAGCACTTTTCATGTTTATTCTGCCCCGCCGTTTTACTAATCATTTAGGGGGTTCTTGACGCGATTTCCATGGCGCACAATATAGAATTTGCGGGTTCTGCTGTGAGGTCTACATGGTTGCCCTGGGGCCTGCTTTGAATTGAATGCCCGGAGAGTCCAGTCATTCGTACTTTAATCAAATTTAGCTTGATGCTTCAGTTGGCACAAAGCATTTGCATGTATTTCTGTCCCCGCGCCACGTGTGCGCACGTGGGCCGTCTAGGTAGGACGCAAACAGACAACTTGACACGCGTCTTTGTCCCGAGCACTTACCCAGTCACGACTCAATAAGACTGGAAAATGGCACCGACCAAGTACCTCAAGATCCAGATCTCGATAACTTCACGGTTTTTCTCTAGGCTCGGGACCTATGATTAATACTGTTTTCTTTTTTTCAATCACAGAACATTGCCTAGATATTCGAGCCGTTAAAAATGGCTAACCCTCCGCCTGCACAAGCTGCCCTACCATTCCGGATGCCACCAGGCTTCCCCCAGCCACCTGCTCCGCTGCCGCCGGGGGCATTCCCCGCCGCAGGGCAGAATCCTATGGGATACCCGCCCAAAGACCAAGGTTTTATCGACACTCAGGCTACTGCAGGCTTCATGCACCAGTTATATAGGGCCACTGGGAGCTCTATTATCGATCGGACGGACCCGGCCAATGTTGCAGCACTTCAAAACTGGACACAGCCCAGGGCGGGCTTGCCACCTTTCCAACTCCCTCCCCCGCGATCTCAAGCTGCGAGGAACCAACTCCAGGCCGCGATTCAAAACCGAGGAATGGCCGGAATGGACCAGGGCAGTTTCAACGCAGGCTACCGGGAGAGACCGGTTGCTGATGACCAAGCAACCATCCAGCTCCATATCAACAGAGCCACGAGATCAATGACTGCCCTCAGGATGGCGTTCGTGAGGCAGCTGGATTGGGATCGCAATGGTTCAACCACACTTTGGCACTGGAGGGATGGTGCAGGCTCTGCCGGCAACGTTGTTGCATACGCTCCTTTGGCTGACTACGAGGATCTATTCTTTAACCTGTCCTCCAAGATCACAAATCTATCCCGCTCGCCACATATAGTCCATCGGGCACCTCTGACCACACATTTGAGACCCGGTGCGACCGCAGCCCAGATAACGGTTGCTGATGAGCTGGAGAACGATTCGGGGTTCCTCTGGACGGAATGGGCCAAATACGGTGACTTGGGGAGGTGGATAGCAAGAGTGTCCGACCAGGCCGAACAGTTTCCCAGGTCGGTTCTCTGGAGGCTGTTTGATTGTCTAATCGACGCATGTATCGCCATGGCATATCCTCCAAGGTATCAATATGTCCCGCCACGTCCTATACATGGGAGAGAATATCGAGAAGGAATACCAGTCAATCCTCCGCCGTTCGGATTCCGAAATCTTGTGCACATGGCGCTCAGCCCTTCCGAGGTCTATATTGAAGACTTTTCACCTGGTACTCATAGTCATCAGAATGTACCGCGGCTGCAGGTCGGAGGCTTTGAAGTCTCTCGTTTCACAGATGAGTTAGGCGGACCAAATTTCATGCCTGTTCCTAATACTTTCAGGAGATTGACCCATCTATGGACGAGAGGGAGGACCCTGGGCAGAGAAGGCTGGTGGTTGCCCGAGCACCATACGGCCGAGTGGGACCGCGTTAACTATGAACCATATAATGAGGGCTTTACCGACATGACCACAGGCACAGGCGCCGCCGGCGCCTTTTCCCAGAGGAGCAATATATTCCACATAGCACTGGTAAGCGCTCATATCCCGGCGTAAACCTAACCTTCCCCAACGCTCAGTTTAACCACTGCTAACCTTGGAAGAATATCTGGTGCTGCATGTTATTGCAACAGCCGGAAAGACCACCACGGGCAACACCAATACCACGCTCAGGCGCTAATATGGGAGCTCAAGGCTGGACCTACACCGGCGAGATGAGATTTCAGAACTATCACGTACAATTTGGGCGAGATCTCTGCGATTTAGTGAGCGACTGCTGCAAACACATGCCCAGTGACCGGCCTGGCATGATTGAAGTCAAACGGAGAGTAGGAGTTGGGAGACGTGGCAACCCAATGAGCGCCAATGATATAGACTGGGTACGAAGGACGATACGTGAACCGGCAGCACCCCCTCTTCTGAACCCTCAACCCGGGACCCAGGCCCCAGGGGTGCCAGTTGCACTCCAGTGGGGAGGATAAAGACGAGTACCATCACACTTTGTTTTTCTTGGACATAGAAGCGAGTGACTTCTTCTCCACAAGTCAAAATAATCTGGGGGCCTTATGGCTCCAAATAAACAAGACACAGAGCATATGTGACTATTTGTGGGCAGGGCGAAATATCATATGGACTACTAGGCCGCCACTGATCAAGATAAGGTCTCCCTCATAGTTGACACCGTCTTTGATTGCATCACTTGAACGATATGTCCTAAATCAACTCTTTTGAGCTATTGAACTATTTTCACAGCGCTGCTAGGTTGTTGAATATTGTGAATTGGTTGTCGCACGAAGAGGAAAAGGACTAGGACCCACGAGCCGCCGGCGAAGCGGCGTTTATATAGAGTGGGCCGTGACGTGCAGTGCGTATCGTGGCAACTATTGTAAAGCTTCAGGAAATGAATAGATCCCACTGTAAGCTATAGTCATCATAGTCTTACGACTAAATATCACTGCTCAGGTACTTGGTGCACAACAATATCATTTTAGAATTTAGAACTACCCTGCTACAACATGAGACACGCATATCATCTGCACCTGTCTTCGTTGCTATCCGTGCGGCCACAGTTAGTCTTCCAAGATTATCGCAGCCGCTTTCTGTGCCACGGCGTATAAAAGTGGCATCGGGTGAGAAGTGATCTCAAAAGGCAGGATTCCAGCATCGACGACCCGCAGAGACTTCGTTCCGTACACCCTATATCACGACCATGCCGTCAGCCATTCGACTCACTCTTTCAAGAATGCAAGTTAAAGACGGTACGTACCGCAACCGAGAATCCACCACGCCCCCAAGGTCCCTCGGCAGCATCGCCGTGCTCCCCACCCAGTGGCTCGCGCCGACCGCAGTGCTTTTGTACCAGTCCAGCCAGTCAGAATCGGTCCCGTTGGGAGCGATCGGGGGGTCATAGTACGGATCAGCCACGATCTCGCTAAAGGGCGCACTGGCGAAGACAGCCTGGGAGCGGCGGGCGATAGTAACTGCCACAGCCTGGTCGAACGCGTCGGTGAGGAACCTCGGTGTGATTATCGGGTCGTCGAACGGGTCGGATGAGTTGATGTGGATGTGTCCGCGAGAGAGTGGCATCAGTGGCCAGAAGATGGCGGATAGAACTGTAGGGTAACTCTCGCCGACGAATTCGGCCACAGGAACTATTCCAAATTTTCAGCAGGTAATTTAAAATTATTCCAAAGACAGATTGACTTGTGTGTTACTCACAGTCGCTGTTCACGATCAAATCGATGGTGGTGTTCAAAATCACGGTTGCCCCTTCCAGCGTGGCTGCTGCGCCGGAAGCGACCAGGGCTTGCGCTCGGCTTTGGAGATTTTGAGGTGAATTCAACTGAGCGTAGAGGGTATCACGGTCTATAGTTTCGAACAATTAGTGACTCACGTCGCTTCAGTAGCGGACGGCGAGCACTCAGGATCTCTGCTTACCGTCGGCCCAGATCTGCTCTACGTCAATCAGAGATATCTCTGGCGCGAACAGAATACGGCCATCAATGATAGAAGTGTCGTTCTGGTACGCTTCTGCAACAAGAGCAGATGTGCCAGTACCAGGCTGATCTACGAGGTTGACGCCGACGCCAGGTAGTACCACAAGTTGTTCGATGCCCGCTGCCTCCAACACATCTGGCCTGCCCACACCCGACCTCTCCAGGATGGTGCTTGTGGCGAGAGATCCTGCGGCAAGGATTATCTCCTTGTAACCATGCACAATGTAGGTTCCGGGCTGACTTCCGGGGACGTCGGCGCCAGGCTTGGTCCCGAAAACGACGCTCTTGGCTGTCAACGCGTCTCCAAAGAGGACCTTCTCGACTTTATGGTTGGTCAGAACTGTGAGTGTATCCCGCTGCTGGTCATTTGCCCACAGATAGCCGTCGGCGGCGGATGAGCGACGGTTCTCGCCCGAGTCCTCGTCGTACCAAATCGTCCAGGATGACGAGGCGGACACAGTGCCGTCGAGTGAGCGATTTGACAAATCATTGCCGATAGCGAGCCCAGGAAATACCAGAGGAAGTGAGTCTTTGTAGAGTTTTACTGCGTATGGAATGCGCATAGGTGTCTATTGCGGCACGTCAGCTCATGTCGATACTTGCACACACTTGTAAGGGATGCTCACTGGAAATGACACATTGATGGCGCCATTGAACCCGTGAACGTCGGGGTCGAGGCCTGCCCCTTGTAGAATCTGATCCTCGTTAGGTGGGATGTTCCTCTCCGTTGCTGTCATATATGGCTCTAGCGAGTCCCAATTCCAACCCTCATTGCCCAGAGCCTCGAGCTTGTCGACTTCTTTTCGTGTTGGACGGAACCACATTAAGCCATTGACTATTCGATGATTTTCACCAATCAGCAGTTGCTATCATAATATCTGGCCGGCAAGGCACCTACTAGATGTACCTCCACCAACGCATGCACCACTGTCAATGGTCCAGGGAAACAAATCGCCACCCTCATCGTACGCAGGGTATAGCCAGTTGCAATATGGATCATGCTGCACTCGGTCCTCCGCGTTGTAGACCTTATGGTTCCAGCGAGGGTCCGGGCCGGCTTCGATGATTAGGGTCGAGAAGCCCTGCTCACTGAGCTTATTGCCGACCGTGATGCCGGTGAGCCCCGCGCCGACGATAACATAGTCGAAGGTTCTGTTCGCGGCTATCAGCGTGTCGTTCGTGACCACCGTGGCTCGTATACCGACGACCAGCGCGCTGAGGCCCACTCTGAGCTTCATTTCGACGGTGCAAAATCACTGTCAGATCTCAAAGAGGAGCGATGCGATGGGGGGATAAATCTTCTGCTGCACGTCAGCGCGTTCTGTTGCATTTTATGGTGTGCGCCGCTAACGCGATCTGGACATTCCCTGCTTGTATCGTCGTCTACGACAGGCTGCGGGCCCCTCGCTAGTTCTGGAGTAGTATTGCTACGGCATGGTGTGCCTGACATGTAGACTTGGCCGGGAGAGATCTGGGTCACGTTTGTTTTGTGACATTCTATGCCCGCCAGGCGTAATTCACCAAGCTCCCGCAAGCGTTGCATTGACTTTGAATAACTATTGGACGTAAAGGAAATGTAGATAGGCAATGTGCTTTCGCCTCGCCTTCGTTACTAATGGTCACTACGTGGATCAAAGGATGAGACTTTCACATCAGTCTTGTTTCGCATTGCGTTTTCGCTTGCGGAGAATGAAAATTTAGGGCCTAGTCTTCCTCTTCTTGGAACTGAGTGAGCATGGCGCGAGGTGGCCATTTCCCTGGCGCTTCATACGTAACATCGTACTCATGGCGCCCAGAGCCAACCAAAGTGCCTTCATCAGCATTCTTCCCCGGCAGCACGACTGAAGCCTCCGTGTTTGGCGGAACCTCAACCTCGACCTTGAGCTTCTGGCCGTCTGAAATACTCCACTTGACGCCGATCGTACCATACGGACTGTCAAACCGGACATTGGCATGAGTGAGATCACCACCAGGCACAGGGGCGACCTTGAATTTCTTCCACCCAGGCTCGAGAATCTTGATGCCACCCACAACCTCATGCAGCCAGCTGGCCACAGACCCGAGCGCGTAGTGGTTGAAACTGGTCATCTCGCCCGGGTTGATCGTCCCATCGGGCAGCATGCTATCCCACCTCTCCCAGGTCGTCGTCGCCCCCATGGACACGGGATATAGCCAGGAGGGACACTGCTTCTCGAGGAGCATACGGTATGCCAGTTGCACGTGCTCCTTGTTCTGGGACAAGGCGTGCAGCACGAGCGGCGTGCCTGCGAAGCCCGTCGATACGCGGAATTTGGAGTACCGGACTAGACGAGCAAGGCGGTCTGCTGCGTTGCGGGCTTGCTCTGGTGTGGAGTGCAACGAGAAGGACAGGGCGAGGGACAGTGCTGTCTGGGAGTCTGCGACGACTAGCCCGGATGGGGCGACGTATGCTGCCTGGAATGCAGTCTTGAGGCGTGTGTGGTCGGCTTGGTACTTAGCTGCGAGGGCGTCTTCGCCAATGACGGTGGAGATCTTGGCCATCAGGCCGGTCACGTAGACCAAGTAGGCATCGGCGACGAGTGTGCCATCGGTCCGTGCCAGACCCGGCTCTGCGGGCGGCGCATTGGGGTCAAGCCAGTCGCCAAGCTGCCACAGCGTTGGGTCCCAGAGGAGACCGTTCTTGTCTCTGCGGATGGACTTGTCGATGTAGGTGCGCATACTTGGCAGCTGTCTTCGGAGCACAGCGGCATCACCGGTCCACTGGTAGATGACCCAGGGCAAGATGATTGCTACATCATCCCAGACAGCCTGTGGCTCGTTGGGCCAGGATGATCTCCCGGTGAGAACGTCAGGGATCACCACGGGCACGACCCCTCCTGTAGCCGCTTGATCAACAGCCAGGTCCTGAAGCCAATTCGCTAGGAAGCCGCCACTTGAGTATAAGAATGATGCTGTTGGTGAGAAGACCTGGATATCACCCGTCCACCCAAGTCGTTCATCTCGTTGAGGGCAGTCTGTTGGGACAGAGAGGAAGTTTCCTCGCATACTCCAGACAACATTGGAATGGAGCTGGTTGACGAGGTCGTTGGAGCAGCCGAAGTGCCCCGTTCGAGGCATGTCCGAGTGCATCACGAGTGCGACGATGTTGTCTGCACTGGGCGGGCTCTTTGTTTCATCGAGGGTCCATCCTTCGATTTGGATGTACCGGAAGCCATGGAATGTGAACCTTGGGGTCCAATCTTTCAGTGTACCTCCCTTCCCGAATATGACTGTGTCTGTAGCCGCAGCACTGCGCAGAGGACGAGTCCCGAGCTCGCCGTTTTCAAGGACCTCAGCATGTTTCAGCGTGACAGTCTGGCCCTCTTCAAACTGCAAAGGCTGAAGGATTTCAATCTTGCCGACCAGGTTTTGACCGAAGTCGATCAATGTTTTGCCACTCTTGCTTTTGAATATCTCTTTGGGGCGGACAGTCTCTGTAACTCGCACGGGGGGCACGTCGGGAGAGATCAGAGAGATCTTGTCCCATGCAAAGTCCAGCACAGACGCTTTGTCCCAGTCCTTTGCTTGATCGAATGCCACAGTCTTCCAGTTGCCCGGAACATCCTCGCGCATGTCGTACACCTCTCCGTTGTACAGCTCGCTAGTCACAAGGCTCGACGAGTGTGTAGACCAGGACTCATCCGAGATGACCTGCTGTACGACGCTGCCGTCGGGCTTCTGGATCTCGAGCTGTGCCAGCACGCCGAGTCGGTCTCCGTACACGTTCCGGACCCCATCAACCCAGGTGAGCCGGGTGGCGTACCAGCCCTCAGCTACCTCCACACCCAAGACGTTCTGAGATGTCCAATCGAGATGGTCGGTGACATCGAAAACTTGGTACGGCTGCCGATGGTTATAGCTGGTCCAGCCCGGTGTCATCTGCAGATCACCGACGCGGGTGCCATTGATGTGGGCCTCGTAGACACCCAGCGAGGTGATATAGAGCCTTGCTCTCGGCTTCTCGTTGCCAGACAGCTTGTCCTTGACGTTGATGTCAAATGATGGGCTTCTGAATCGAATTGGTCGGTGTGGCTGGTCTTTCGGTGTCTGCTGGGCGGATGTAATGAACTTGGCCTTCCAGTCCGACCGCTGAAGGAGACCCGCTTCCACATGCTGCTTTGCGGTCCACTCGGTTGCCGCTGCTCCTGCATCGCCGGTGCCGGCAGCCTTGAGCCTCAGTGCCACTGTTTCCCGAGATCTCAACGGCTTGGATGGCCAAGGAATGAAGAGGGAATTGTCTGTCTCGGCGCGTATATGCTCATTTTCCGCTTGTCCATCCTTGGAAATCTCCAATTCGTAGGATGACTGTTTCCAATTCTTGGCTTCGCCGGCAAAGCTCCAGGACAGCCGAGGTTCAGACGTCCCTATACCGAGGGGGTCCGTGTCAGGGTGGTGGTCAAATCGGAGGCTGTTCACTTTGACGTCCGCCATGGTTGAATGGGTATCTTGATCGGTCGATATCAAGTTGCGAATTCCCGGCAGGGAGAGCATGCTTGGTGGCGTGTTAAGGGAGACTGCCCACAATGAACGAGGTAGAGAGAGGGCAGGATCAGGAATTCTTTCCTAGCAAAGTCGTCCGTCTCTGCAAAAGATTTAGCTCCTCAATCAAAAGAATACGAGAACGCCTGTTTGAGGCTGCTTGATTAAAATAACGAGCCTCAATATCAGTCTTGGATGACGCCTCGTTAGTTCGTAGTCGAGTCCAATGCCGAAGATTAGCCACCATCTACCACGAACTCGGGCGAGAGCAAACCGAGATAACGGGCCTTCTCCAAGACTAAGAGAGCATCTGATCTTGGCTGGAATGCTTGGGTGATGTTACCGGCGCGGTGGTTGGGCTCTGAAACCTTCTCCAAAACAAACCGTCCTTGGAGCGGGGGCCCCGGCAATTCCGAGGCTATGCTCGGGTTGGGGAAGGCCTTGGCTCGCGATGACTTCAGCCCGAAGGGCCTAGGCCGACGTCGTACAGGCCCCATTTGCTGCTGTACCCCCTGGCTCTTACCCCAGATTCTAGCTGCAAGGCACCGATGGGGTCGGCACATGAATCTTTGCCCGAATCTGGGGCACCAGGCTGAGCCTTGCCACACTTCAGCCCCCGTGCTGGGGCAAATTGAAAGGGGGGAACTCCTTATTGACTATGTAGTTCATTTGAACAGAGTAACATAAATGTAACCCGATTCATTGATTGTGTTTTTTGTTCTGGTCCTTCTCGTCGTTGTCCATTATCTCCCAATCTCAGGCTGCTCTGACAGGTCTGAACAGCCTTCCTGCAGATCCACCCGGATCGCTTGGTCCTTTTACAATATTTACGCCCAATACTCGTATTCATCATGGGTAACTGGGCTCAATATTATATCCCGGCCACCGCGGCCATTGGGACAGCCATGTATGGCATTGATACCGGTATAATCGCGACCACAATCGGCCACAAAAGCTTCAACGACCACATGTTCCCTCCAGATGGAGAGGACGCCGCCCTGACTGGCAAGTCGCGTCCGCAAAAGCATGCAATCTCAATGGACGAGGCTGACTCTTATGTGTTTGTGTACAGGCGCCGTCGTCTCAGTCTACAACGCCGGTCAGGCCGTGGGCACCCTGTTCGCGGGCTGGACGGCCGACAAGTTCAGCCGGAGATACACCCTTACAATCGCCAGCGCCATCGCCATCGTCGGTATTCTATTGTCCGTGATAGGTACCAACGCCGGCATGTTCATCGCCGGGCGGCTGCTGACCGGCTGGTCGTCGGGAATGATCCTGCCCATCTCCGCTATCTACATGGCCGAGGTCTCCAAGCCCAAGAACCGCGGCGTGATCGTCGGCTTCCAGGGAATGGGCACAGCCACGGGCTTCTTCCTGGCGAATTGGATCGGATACAGCGGTATATTCTTCGAAGGGAACCTGCAGTGGCGCTTCCCTCTCAGCTTGCAATTCCCCTGTGCCGTCCTGATGTTGATTGGCAGCCTGGTGGTCCTTCCTTTTACTCCCCGTTGGCTCATCTCCCAAGACAGGTTCGATGAGGCTCGTGCTGTACTGGCCAGGATCCACTCCGACGAGAGCGAGGAGTTCATTGACCAGGAAATGATCCAGATCAGGGAGCAGACTGCACTGGAGAGGAGCTACAAGAGATTCGGAGGAGACAAATGGTATAGCAACTTCTTGATGCTGTTCACGAGACAGTATATCAAGAGATTGGGCTTTGTCTGCTTCATTCAGGCATTGACTCAGTTCGGTGGTGTCACAGTCATCCGTAAGTACATCCTCCACCTCAAAGTCCACGACGGTGGACTCGGAGTCACCATACTGACACAATCCAGAGAACTACCAGAACATCTTCTACGGCACAGTCGGTTTTACGGGAGATACCGCACTACTCATCAGCGGTATATACGGTATTATGGGCCTCATGGGCCAGATCATCAACCTTTTCGTCGTAGCCGGTTCGTCGATCCCCACAACTGTAACATATACCCCTGAGCGATGGCTGACGCACCCAAAACACAGACCGCTGGCGCAGAACAACAACACTATGGGTAGGCTGCCTCGTCCTCGCAATCATGCTGGCCATATGCGAGGCCCTCAGCGCCCTGTTCGCCGACGGCTCCAACCAGGCAGCCTCGCGCACCACCATCGCGTTCATTTTCCTCTACTCCATGTTCTTCGCCATCTTCTTCAACTCCACAATGTGGGTCGTCTGCTCCGAGCTTCTCCCCGTCTTCATTCGTTCCAGCGGTCTTGCAGTGGGCACCTTTGCATCCGGTGTGGCGTCCATCGTCATATCCCAGATCACGCCCGTCGCGTTGGAGAACATATCGTGGAGGTACTACAATGTTTTCATTGCGGCCAACCTCTTGGGTGTTGTGGTTTATTTGTTCTTCCTGCCAGACACGAAGGGCAAGACCCTGGAGGAGATCGGAGAGCTCTTTGGAGACACACTTGCTACGGCTCACATAGGGGACATCGACGTGGATGGGAAGCAGGGCGCGGGAGTAATCGAGCTTGAGAATGCTAGCTACATCAGGAGCAGGGACGTCTAAAACTACCTATCCATCGACATTGGTCGACAGCTGAGCCAATTCCATCAATCTAGCCTTCATGGTTCTCCCTTTTCGCGTCGTCAACGTCGACTTTTACAGCTTGCATCCCTGGTAGGCAGAATTCACCTGAACTTACAACTCGAGAAGCATACGCCTGCCTAAAGGTTTCGTCAAAATCGCACCGATACCCGCATACCAACCTAGGAACCGTGGGAATAGCCCATATCTCTGCTGATAATGAACGGTCGAAATCACCAATTTTGACCTTGACCGCCGCTATAGGACCCCTTTTCCAGATGAATCTGCTTGTGACACCTTCAAAACAACAACTCACAAGCCCATGAGAGCCTCGATTAGTGCTTAGTCTTGTGGTCGCATTGAATTGAATGTATTTTGCACAGACCCCCATCCCCCTCGAGTTACCCAGTCCGCAATTCGCAATGTCTCCGGATCTTGAGCAAGCCAGGCATTGAATATGACAAAGTAGTGGTTTATCTCCTCTTCTGAGAGTGGTGCCATTGGTGTCTCCAAAAGTGATTGAGCTAAGACCTGGAACTGGGTCGTAGGCGCATTGACTCGGTCCCCTGCTTCAGGCTGCTGTCATTCCACAAAGTCAGCCTTTGAGTGCTTCAGATTGTTGCCAAATGGGAAGGTAATCTGCCCACCTGAGCCATGTCCCCGTCTATGTTCAATTGCTGTATCCAATACGCATGGAGTTTACTCCTAGCATCCTCGCCTTCTGGGGTGATCAATGGATACCACCCGTTCAGCCAATCCATAAACCTGGTCTCGAGGAGCACCAATTCATGAACTGCGAGGCCCTGCATCGGATCCGCTTGACCCAAGTCATTATTGGCGTTTGAGGCTTCAGCAAGTGGCTGACTTGGTCCAGGAGTACTCGGAAGAGGCTGTCCGGGTTGCGTCTTGATGGTGTCAGCTGGTTGAGCAGGTCCAGGAGTACTCGGAAGAGGCTGTCCGGGTTCCGACTGATTGGTGTCAGCTGGTTGAGTAGGTCCAGGAGCACTAGGATTGGGCTGTGTGATCTCCTGCTCGATACTGCTAAGTGGCTCATCAGGTCCGGGAACACCAGGGCCAGGCATGCCGGATCCTTGGCTTGTGTTAGGATGAGGTACACTGGGTTCCTGGGACTGTCCCGGTACATGCGGTCCCTCGCGATGATGCTGTCGCCCACCACCACGTTGTCTCCGGCCATTAGATTGTGCCCGGCAATGAATCCGTCCCCTGCCACGGTGCAGCTGTGGGTTAGAATTCTGTCTCTGGGCCACCCGTATCGGGGGAGGTGGCATCTGATCATACGGGGTTCCGGGAGCGTAGAAACTAGAGCTCGTGATCCCAGCAGACAAGGGTGGCATGCTTGCTGGGATATCGTTCGGATAGTAAGTTGCCTGTCGGTTTGCTCCATTATGATGAAGAGGCATTGGGTGGTTGGGGGCTGCATTAAAGTAGTTGGCATCTTGGAGTTGACCGTATCCATTATTTACTCCGCTGTGGCCATACATGGCCCCCTGGTGGGGAATGCCGGCCCCAGTGTTGTGAAGATGCGGGTGCTGTTGCTGGCCAGCAAAACTGTGCTGAGGCTAGAAGGTGTAAACACGACACCCTCCCATATCAAGATCTGCTTCGCTCACCTGGAAGTTTGGGGCACGCGGGGAAAATGAGAAACCTGGGAAAGCTGGCCGAGGCACGGCAGGTGGTGATATGGGACCAGGTTGCCCGTTTTGATGAGGGTGATAGGCTATGTGCGTTGTCTGGGGGGCAAATTGCTGGCTTGGGTTATAATGGAAGACAGCGGCTCGTGGGTTCAGCTCAGGCTGAGGCCTGGGTGGAACTGCTGGCAGATAAGACTGGCTACCGGGCACGGCGCCGTCAAAGCCCTGCCGTGCGGCACCGTTGACCAAAACATAGCCTCCCAGCTGAGATGGCCCTCCGTTTTGGCTTGTCGTCGTGTTCTGGGCGGGCGCGCTGCTCCTTCCATTGTTCGTTGGGTTCCCATATTGCGGATCCATGGCTGAGAAATGTAATAGTTCGAGTGATTGTAAGGATGGGGAACGAGCCTTGGGCCACAGAGTAGAAATAGGCGGGGAAATGGATAGATAATTTGGATCTAGCAGTGCTCGTTTGGAGGCAGTTTGCCTGACAAAACGAGCGTGGGAGCAGCCGTGACCAGGCGGTGCGTTCTTCCGTGCCGGACGACTAGACTGAACCCCAGAGGGAAGGAACACTTCGCGGCCAGCTTCTGAGGCACCGCCAGCAAGTTTTATATGGAGACAAGCGCGAGGAAGGAGGCTTTGGAACATGACAGCCCTGGAGGTGTTCCGCACCACCCTTCACTAACTCTCAGACGGATAGGGACGGTGCATCCACGATGCGGCGGAGCAGGCGCACATGAATCTGGCTACGAGAACCCTTGATCATAGAACCACCTGGAAATCGACGATAAGCAAGAACGCTGAGTCTAAAGTGAAGTGTTCTCACCAAGCGAGGGCCGGCGCGAGGGCCGGCGTTAAGCCGTCGTGGTCTTATATTTCACTCCATATGATCAACTGACTGGTGTTTATGATCTAGAAAGCCGCGTTCTCAAGGATTTTTGAATTTTTCGTATTCATGACTTCATTAGAACGGCTGTTATTCCCCGTGCGGCCTATAAGTAGCTTTCTGATTGATCATGGCCGGCGGGGGGACGTTAGTATCTTCTGCGTGAATCTAAACAGAAATGAGACCACGCAAAATGATCGATAGCTGTTCAATTTATAATCTTGACTAATCCGTTCGATATTCAGTGGATCAATACAGAATAGATATCTAAGGACTTGTCATGAAACTCCTTGAAGAGTAACCAGGCAAGTAGTATTCTTCAACCTGAGTTCGGAGCCCGAGATGTCATAAAGGTTTATGAGGCTCTTATCGTCCAAATCCTTCAATCTGACTACCATAGCTAGACGTACTAGCAGCTGTTTTAAACGAGTCGGCTTATGAGGTTAGTAACTTTGACCTCCGTGAGCAGTGGAGATACACTGGCGCCGGGCACCCAGGCACGTCACGTGTGGTCTGTAGGGTATTCAGTACGAACATTGAAAGGGTTGCACTCGCACCAATAGACTGCGTCTCATGAGGCCGTCCATTAATAATTGTAGAAGATATTTTCTAAATTGAAAGTCGGCCTTGTAAATCTATGACAATGTTCCATAAATCCTCACGCCACCACGGGTTGCCCCCCCCCCCCTCTCTCAATCGACTCAGTTCTGGCAAGCCGTACACACTGCTCCGTGACAGCCTGGGCGCAAGTTCATGCGAGTCACGTCCAATTTCAAGGCATAGTGAGCAACTATAATTGGAACAAAACTGGCTCTTCGGCCCCACGTGATGAGACGAAGCCGATTTTAGTCCAAGAATCGTGAGTAGCGTGGCTTTCTAGAGGTCTTTTTCCGGATCCGCCCGCGAACTAGATTCCGTCCACGTTGAGCTTGCCGTCCTAACTTTACTAATCACGAGTACCGGGCGAGATCCGAGCACAATCTCCCTAGACTTGCTCGGCATAAAAGTTACCAACTGTCTCCCCTGTAATCGCATGCTTACCACGTAACTTGCTGTGTGTATTGTGTCAAATACATCAGAGGAGAAAATCCTAGGTAGATTTGTTACTCTCATAGAGCACATTACACATCATTTACTGTGTGCTGTTCATTTTGTGTTCATTTTGGCCTCGTGTTCCGGTGCTATCGCGCCGGCAATGGCGCAGTTACAGATCTTCGAGTGCGTTCTGGATACCCTAGGGTAGCATCCATGTAATGCTGCTGAGCCTCAAGTCCACCGAAGTACTCCCGACTTGGTCTGCTGTGGAGGTCTACAAAATGGTACGTGAAATCATCATCACAGGTAGATCACGTGGATGTGAAGCTCTGTATTCATTCAACAAACGCGCACATGGCCCTCGCTCCTGGCTTCGATGTCTGCCCCGGCGCTTAGTTCCTGCTTTGGTGCATCTCTCTTGAATGGGTTCCCAAGGTCAATTGTATAGAACAAAGAGAGCTCGATCACCAGAAGCTGAATGGATCAGGGATGCCTAAGACCGTACCAGGCCATTGCGCCTCTGACGAAAGGACAAAGCAATGGGAAGCTCGCCAAGTCAGTGGGCCTCGTCCGGTCACCTCGGACTGTTTCCGGGCTGTTTAAAGATGCCCCGGCTCTGCAGCAAGGTCAGCGCCGTCTCTGATTTCATGCCAGTCATTGTTTTGAGCCCGGCCTGTTGCCCGGCCCCTCTGGGACTGTTTGCTAGGCTTGGCTAACCAGCGCACGAGTGTATGCGCGCCTTCACTGTTGCCCTTCCTTGATCGTTTTTCGTCTTCTTCCTACTCTAGTTCCGTGACCAATAACCTGACTATTTGCGAAAGGGACGCAACAAGTACTTCCAGCTGTCGAGACCGAAATCGACGGATCACGCAGTCGCGCCTAAGGATCCGCGCCCAGGCCGCGAGGGCTGTCGTGCATAACAACAGGGGACGCCATTGGCGGGTTTCTTGTCGGTGTGGAGTAGCACCACATAATCGGTGCCCACGAACTCCTGCCGGTCCCGAGTCGTCCGAACTACCGTTCGTCTGGTTACCCCGGACTGGCCACGCGATGGGTTACGTCTCAAGACCGTCAAAAGTTTCAACATTGTGCCCCGGGCTCCTTCGTCCCCACCCACGCAGCACTGGTCAGCTTGGCAGACAATGAAGGGGAAATGTCTTACTCATGACTGGACTAGGCTGCTCGAAGCTGCTGCACAATACGAATTCATGCGTGTGCAGGCTCCAGCCTGCGCCTCGATCCCCAGCCCAGCTGAGTGGCGCACCGCCTGCAGGTCGCCGCTCCCACGAGGTCGGTTGCGTGCCTACGGAGTACGGGTCCACCCGTTCGCGTTTTGTGCAGCAGTGAATTAGAATAAGTCATAGGTGTCCTTTCCAGCTGCGACTCACTCCTCACATCTCTAGACTAAGTCGCGTGTAATCTTCCTTAGTACGTGTTTGAAGCGACAGCATAGTCCAAACTCCCGCATCCTTCAAGCCGGGCCACGATGATGCGAAGCGAAGGCGCAAAAAGGGTCAAGGCCCCACACCAAGTCCAAGTCGCACTATGCATATTCGTTGGTCGACATGGCTTCTTTGCATGCAGGCTCGTTTGAGATGACTGCGAATTGACCTCGGACTTGTGCTTTTGTCGAGACCGAGACAGTCATGTTATCGGGTCACCCACTCTCGGCCTCATACACAACAGCTGGGGGCGGCCCCAAAACAGTGTAGTGGGCGAGGGCCACGGTCTACACTAATGCGGGCGCACCTTTCCGGAACGTCTGTATTTGTCACACATCTCATAGGCCTCAAATGCCTCCGTACCTAGGTAGTTCTCCCTCAGCAACGGGTTCTTACTCCCATGGCCATCCTCAGATGAGGTCCGCGGGCGTGAAACGGTATGGGCGAGGGGCTTTGGCCGATGCAGGCGTCTTGTGTTGTCTAACACTTACAGTTCGCAACAGCTACTTGGGTTACTGAGTGACATGATCTATTTACTCTTCCTTGGTGGTATCGTGATGTCTACTTAAAGAAAGGCATCACCTGCCTTTGAGATCGTTTGCTGATTCCATTTTCGTCATCACAATCTTTCACAACAGTCTGCGTATCTTTTCTGGGACTTACTCTGGTAGTAGTCTGCTTCACTGTCTATTCTTTGTCCGTTTCTATTATCCACTCTTTTGCTTTACTTATCTTTATCCCAACACATACACTGCTGGTCAGGCATCACAGAACTGCTACAGAATTTCAAACACTCAACGATAATCATCCCATATTCCCGTCAAAATGCAGCTGACGTCCACTTTCGGTGCCTTCCTGGTTGCTGTGACCATGGTTCATGGTGCGCCCCTTCTAGTCGAGAGACACCCAGGCGGCCGGGCAGGCAACATAACGGCTAACGCAAACCCATCTGGCCCCATGTCCGGCTTCCGTGCCGGAGGCGATGGGTTCAAGTCTGGTATGATGCAGGGAATGGGGGGAAATGCGCCCTCTGCCGGTGGGGACGCAAGCAATGGAGGATCGGACAACAATGGCGGCTTCGACCAAGTCGGGGGCTCCGGTGGGAACGACTCGGAGGATTCGGCTGAAGGCAGCGGTTCAAGCGAGGACGGAGATCCAATCGACACTGCAGGTTCAAGCGAGGACACAGGATCAGGCGAGGATACAGGATCAGGCCAGGACGCGGGTTCAGGAGAGGACACAGGATCAGGCGAGGACACAGGATCAGGAGAGGACGCGGGTTCAGGCGAAGACGTAGGTTCTAGCGCTGGTGAGCCGGGCAAGCGAAGTGAGGGCAAGAAAGGCAAGCCGGTTCGAGAGGGCAATGCTCGACGCTTCAACCTATTGGGCGATGCTGGAAAGTCTATTGCCGAGGGTGCCTCCCGCATCCAGAACTCCGGCAATGCCCCACGAGGAAACATACAGGATTTGACCGGGGCTATAAAGAAGGGAGGTGAGGAGCTAGCGAACAAAGTTCAGACCACCCAGAACCCCGGCAGAAGCCTCTCCGGGCGTCAGGACACCACCGGACAAGATTCCGAAAGCGATATTCCCCAGGGTGATAGCACCGGTTCCCCCGGTATGCCTCCTGGTGGCCAGCCAAACGGTAGCTCTAGGGGACCCAGTCGGACTTCATCCCCAGGTAACGATGGACCTGGTGGCTCAAGGAGCGGCTCGCCCCAGCCACCTTCTGAGGATGTTGCGGCATCCAAGCGTCAGACGACGGGGTCTGACGGCAGTCCAGCCAACCCGGGAACGTCTAGCCAAGACATGAACACCAACAGCGACCAGCAGACGTCGACGAACCCCAAGACCCCTTCCAGCCAGACAAATGTCAATGTTGACAATGGTGGCGGGGCTTCGTCCGGAACCCCTGGCGATGTTCAACAGGGCAGGACGCAGAGTCAGAACCCTTCTAGCCAGACCACTGTGAACAACAACAATGGGGATGGGACTTCTTCTGGAGGACCTAGCAACGTCCAACAGGGCGGGACGCGGGTCGCTCCGGGTGCGTCCAAGCAGCCGGGCGACATGCAGGCGCGTGCTTAGACCAGCAATGCTCCGAAGCCTGGCTCTTGCAAGAGGATTCCTTGTGTGCCCAGTACCTCAGGCAACATCTCGGACACAGTTGCATGGTCTTCGCGCATGATGTAAATACGCAGCTATAATAGAAGTCGCTCTTCATCTAAAACAGACCCCGATTACAAATCCTTGTCTCTGGTCTTTGTCGCAACAATACAGGCGTCAGGGCGACGGTCCGGATGACTACATACTGCTGAGAACGTTTACTCTCTCATTACTTAAGAAGCTCAAGTGTAGGGGGACCAAGCCGGACTCTTATGGTAGTGAAGCGTATGTGAAAAGCCGCTTTTATATCGCAATTTTCTATGACGATATAAAAATGACTATGCAACAATAATAAATTATGGAATGCTTGGTTTATTCCTATGCACCGCCAGGCTTGCACGATTTTACTCTTCTTAGGTCCCGGGAAGTTAGCCGATAACAGTCGTCCGGAATCAGAGGTTATCGACCAGTGGACTGGGGCCCTGCGGCATGCCAATCTTGTCCTCGAACATCATTCTGAGGGCCTCCACTCTGCCACGATCGGACATGAACCGCAGATATTCAGCAGAGTTGGTTGAATCCATGTCCAAAATACCCGGAAAGCCTCCTGGTGCAACGATATCCTTGCGGGCGCTCCACTGTGAAGAATTGCGCTGAAACTCGTCGCTGAGCAGGAAATTGGCAAATAATTTCGATGCTTCGGGGTGTGGTGCATCTTTGAAGATCGCAACCGATCTGGGCCAGCTGACGAAAAGTCCTTCCGCGGGAAATGACACATTCAGAGGGCCTGAGGGACGAAGACCGATGCTGGCAGTGAAGGTGACGGACTGCGTACTGTTGGGTTGACGGAGGACGGCGAGCGGTGAGCCGGTGCCACGCACCCAGCGAGGGTTGTTGGCCAAAAGGCCATCGAACCATTCAGGTCCGTACTGATTCATGCTAGGACAGGTCAGCGCCGTTTGTGTCGAAGGCACCATTGCGACTTACACCAGGTCGAATATATATGCAATAGCATCGTCGTCACTCGGGTGAGTCAGGACAATCTTGTCTTTATACTCAGCCTTCAAGAAATCAGGCCACTCACGTGGCGGATTCGCAAGCTTCTCCGTATTCCAGACAGTAGACCACGCATTCATTGCAAAACCATAGTAGGCGGCGCGGATATGCCTGAATGGTGGCAAGACTTTGAAGTAATTAATTGGAGCATAATGTAGAAGTGCGCCTTGGGCATCCCATCGCGGATAGTCTTGTAACGCTTGCAGGATTATTGTATCGACATCCAAGGGACCTTTGGACGCAAGCTGTCTATCGATGTTGACGCTGTGGTATTTGGACCGATTGACAGTAACATTGAGCGTCATTCCCGGGAAGCGGTTCTCGAAGGCTCGTTTGAGGTTGTCTTGTTGGTTGACCTCGTCGCCACCATGCCAACAGGTTACGATGCCGCCCTCAGCTAGGGCTGCTTGATAAATCTCGTCGATGGTACGGTTTTCGTTGACTTGGGGGGTGTCAAAACCGAGGGATATGTCGTACGAGAAAACCTGTTGGGCCAGAAAGGCCAACAGCCCAAGGGACGATCGCATTGCGAGAGAGATTATGGAAAGAACTGAATTGTGAGTAGGAGCGATGAACGAATACCAATTATTGTTGACACCATTTTGCCGCTTGAGGCTTGCACAGGCTATATCTCTTCCCCGGAAAACTATTTCCGATTCGTGAAATCGACGACTTCACATCTTGCGATCATTATCAGCCTACCCTAGGGTTGGTGGTCGTGGTATTCATCCGACCTGCCTTGGCGGCACTCCGTACAGTATGAAAGGATAATTCATGTGACAAGAAACACGCGTATTCAATGCGCAGCCTCCATGTCAATTTGTAAGCATCAGACGTTGTCCAACTGTTCTGCACCAGAAGCTAGTCATTCCCCACAAAATTGCTGCTAAGGTTCCTGGCTAGCGAAACTCTACAAGATTGCGTTTAGAATTAAGATAAGCTAGTTCTAGTGCCTGTGACGACACCCTTCTCCCACAACCGAGAACACAATAGCTTATGCATCCTGACTCGTCGGCGTGAATGTGCAGAGCCTGCTTGTTGGCGTCGAATCTTTCTATGTCCTGTTTGGATACAAAGTCCGCGAGTGGAGTCTCCTAAGCCACCTGAAAGAAGCTGGAATAAAATGGGCATCAAGCAGCTAGCCCCTTGGCCAAGGTCTTGGCTGAATCGTCGTTTATACTGAGCGGTATGCCCAGCGAGACTGGTAGAACAACAGTGGACTGTGAAGTCATCAACAGACTTTGAGATGCAATGAGACATGGGTTGGATTTCGAGTGTCTTCCGGCTTCAGAACATGCCAGACCGCATTAAAAGCGCTCTATTGGTATTGGTTGCACCATAAGGCAGCAAGGGGCTCAACGACGCTGTCTATCCCCGCAGAGGGGAACCGCCTTGCGAGATCGATCTTCTATCAGTTGACATTTTGTTTCATTGTGTTATCATCACAGGCAGGGCCCAACGACCCTCGGGGACGCAGCTAAAATGCACAGATTCGCAGAAGATCGTAAGGTCGCTGTGAAACGCGTTGCATGGAGGAACACTACGCATTTCTCTTGAAAAATGCATTGTGCCCCTATGTGACACTTGACTATGGTCGTGGCTTTATAGAGGACGTCCAGAAATACCAATAGTGTTCATGTTCATTTCAACCACGACCTTTAAATTGCTAATTTTCCAGTCCTCTGTTAAATATAAAAGGAACTCACAATTAGTTTCGGCATCTTGACGGCTTTGACCAGGGAGTTTCACATGGAGCCTGATCTTGAAAAGAAGTTTTGTTGGTGATTGCCAGACTCACCTGTTACATTATTTCAACGGCTCTGCTACCCCTCGAGGCCCTTCCACTCATTTTGTGTTTGTGGTTTTTGTATGTAATAATGGGCCGCCTGTGCCAGTGTTTAAAAGGACTGGAAGCGAGCATGAGATCAAAACTCGAAGGCCGCCCCCCTCGATGATACAACACGGACAGCGGGAAGCACTCAGAATAAACGCGATGACCCGGTCGGCGTAAATGAACGGTTAGAAGGACCGTTCCAACGGCTCACCGCCAGCTGGATACCCCAAGAAACTTACTTTAGAGAGGATCTGTTCAAAGTAACACCCTCTACCGGTTTCCAAGGAGCGTCAGTATGTGGGGCCTGTATCATGACAGGCTACCGTTGGGCAACCTCCAGATGTCACTTCTACGCGACACCCTTAACTGGTCATGTATTGGTTCCTACAGCAACGTTTGCAGTTATTCACTTACGACAATCTAGGCGTTCACTGCAACCCTTACCAACAACTAGCAGAGTTGCGTTTGCTGAATTCGGGTTCACTTGAGAACATCTTATCGAAATCACCGCCTGATGAAACGTGAAGCCCTGATTCCGACATCCCTCAAACAACAAGGTCATCGACAAGATCATGACCAGGTGGGTGAATGTCCTCGTTCACTTTCGTTTCTGCCAGCGCTGCAGACGTCTCCAGACCGCCCACCAGAGTACTTAATACCGGCGCCCATGCTGGACTTTGTCCACCCTTCCATCCTTATACTGGGACCATTCTCGAATGCGATCGAAGTCTCAGCCTCACTCCCCTTTGAGTCCTGACCAACGTCAAGCATTCTTGTCGATCACCTGTATCGTGGCAGGTCTCCCCGCACCAAATTCCACTGTCCGGCCTTGTGCGTTGAGGGGCTCTCGCAAACACCTCACCGTCCACCCGTCTCGTTTGCGTCCCGTCACAGTCAGCGCCGCGTAGCGTTTTCAAACCGTCACCATGTCATCTCAACATAACAACGGCCCACAGCTGCAGCGGCATCCCGGGCCTCCGTCCGCCGACACCATTCTCGTCTGGCGACAGGTCAAGTTCTTCAAGGCCTTGGGACCGTGTCGCATGGATAGTGTCTACGCCGAGTTTCGAGAGATGTTCAATGGATGGACCAAGGAGCGGTTCCAGAGAGTCGATCCAGAGGCCATTAGGGAAATGAAGTTCGCCCTTCGTCGCGCAGGAGTCTACACGGGGCCTCTACTCAAGCATTCGGCGGAAGCCTTGGCTGATATCGCCCGGCTGCCCTGTGTCGAGAATGGGA
Source organism: Diaporthe vexans (assembly GCA_021188095.1). NCBI lineage: Eukaryota > Fungi > Ascomycota > Sordariomycetes > Diaporthales > Diaporthaceae > Diaporthe > Diaporthe vexans. The sequence continues at coordinate 6,160,732 of JAJLLZ010000001.1, read as the reverse complement.
TGTGGCCACGCGCACCTGAATGGGATCTCACAGATTTCTTGACAATGGTCTTCATCCCAGGCTCAGAAGCACAAGCGAAACAGAAGGCAAAACAGGAGATGTTAAAGATGCAGCAACCTCTGCAGCCCCAGCCAGCACCTCCTCCGGCCCTCTCCCCTCAGGCACCGGCTGCGCAGGGTCAATTTCCTGCTCAGCTCGTTACTCGGCCAACCATTTCAGCTCCTTATCAAGCACCGCGGCCCATATTCCCTCCTTCTAGCATGCAAGCACATCCTGGTCCGGCGACGGTGCAGGGAGCTACTCAGAAGCCTCCCGGAGCTCCTGTACCAGCCGCCGTTCCGGTGCCACCTCGTCAAGCGCAACCTCCCCAGGCCTTGCGGAGGCTGGCTGCATCACATTTGCAAGCTCAACAGGCTGAAGCACAGATGCGAGCTCCACCGACGGCATCACAGTTGCAGAGAGCTCGACAGGCTGTATCACAGTTGCAAGCTGAACAGGCTGCGCAACAACCGGGTGCTCAGCCTCAAACGAGCCCAACACTGTCCAACTCCGGTGCCACACAGTCGCCACAACCGTCCCTTCGACGCCCCGCCGGTGCCGGAACCAACCGCAATCATCGATCAGAGCCGTACCCATCGTCCCCATTCAGGTCAACTTTACAACAGCGGGCTGCCGCGATGTCGGGCAACCAGATCCCACCGCCACCTACATTGCCAGTGCACGCTCAAACAGACGCCAAGGATGACAGCGACAATGGTAACGGCAACAAGAATTAGGACTTCAAGATCGACTACTGAAGCTCGCAAGGAACGAAGCATACATTTGACAATTCCCGCCCAATAACGGTGGTAAAAGATTTTATCTTTGAAACTCCTTTGCTACATCAAGAAGAAACAAAAACGATATGAATTGAGGCATGTGGTGTCAAGAGATTGGAAAATGGAGTTTTGGAGCTGTTGTAGGGCAGCTGTTGTAGTGCCTTTGACAAAAGGTTGAACGCGAATGTGCGTTGAACGAGGCAGTGTTCACTGTATTCTAGCTGCGAAGAATCGGACAAACTTGAACTCGGTGCTGAAGGGCCGTTCTCTGTGAAAGGTATGAAGGAATCACACTCTTGGGCCTGCGATATTTTCCTGGGACACTTCCATGTTCACAATTTGTTGAAATACACCTTCTTTCTTGTGCAGACGACTCGATGTAATTCAGGAACTATCATCTGCAGCCACCTTGCACGACCAGCAACGAGCATGGTGCCTGTATCTGCGCCGCTGTATATTCCACTCCCAAGAGTGAAGACTGTTCAATCAGGTCAGCTATGAGCCAGCGGCGGATGCGAGCCTTGCCGACATTTGGAGGATAAAGTTGCTTGCCACAAGATACAGTCACCCATCAACGACCAAAGACATTGCACGGCTGACTAAACAGTGGCTTCAATGCATTAGTAATCCAGATTCAATCACCCTACAGCTTCAGATCTGACAGGTTTGCTGGTGCTGAAGTTGATATGACAATGCCCCTAAGAGGTTGGTGAATCCGAATCTGATAATAATGGCCTAGAACTGAAAGCATTGATTGAAGTAGCCGTCTACCATGTCGGATACGTCTTGTCCTCGAATGTCCTCGCCTGATCCCGCAAAGGAGGGAGTGGCTTCTGACAGACTTGCTGCGAGGCCCAACGTGCTGGTCGTCTTCTTGCGGGGAGGCATAGCTTCAAAGTATTGGGTAGCAGCCCTGCTGTTTTCGAACAAGCAACAAGGGTGGGGGTCATGGGCTATGCTGGAGTTCGGTTGCTATTTAAAGCTAGCGGACTCCGACTGCCTAGGTGCTCATTCACCGATGGCTTCAGCCTATCTTACATTGGCTTAGTTCGAAACCCTCGGGAAAGCAATGCAAGCTGTACATGAAGATTTTAGTTCTCTTAGTAGCACAACTAGATTCCCCTTTCCATGTAGCCCTCATGTGTTGTGTGGCTAGTGTGTGCTCTTTATATGCGCCCGTTATGCGTTTCGTTGCGTAGTGCTGCTTGTCTCGTGTGCGCCTTCTGCCCTGCGCCCTCGTATGTGACCATGGTTCCTGACAGTGCGCGTCCTCCAATTTCTGGTTCCAAGTATTCGTGTACTAGAAGAATGCCAGATCCACATCCATATCATCCACGTGGAATGGGCTGCCAAGCCCGCTAGGAGAGTCCTGTCCAAGCTCATTGGCCAAGCCTGCGTCTAAGTCCATGGTTGTACCGGAGTTCAGATGAAGATTGGAGCCTTCCCTAGGTCCCATAGCCGGCTGATCCTCTGACATCATTCCGGGAACCTCCTGTTCCAGTGGTCGGGGCCATCGATTTACCCCGATATTGGTGACGGCGGCTGCTGCCGCGGGCAGGTCATCCTGAGGAAGCAGCTGTGACGGATCGAGTGCATCGCCACCAGAGTGACTACTGCATGCGTCACCATAGACGAGCACTTGATCTTCCTCGCTTTCAAGTTCAGAGGACACCAATGAATCCGTGTCACTCTCTTGACCCCCGTAGACCGAATCATCGTCCAGGTCTTGCTCATACCCATACTCACGCCAATCCCTTGCGAGTTTTGGGCACCCGCGTTCCTGACTTTCATCCTGATCCCCTGCGTGCTTCCGAATCAATGCTGCGACCGCAACGTGTCGCCGCTTCTCGGCTACGTGGATGGCTCCATCATAAACAGTATCGCCCTGGTGGTGACTGACTGCGCCCAAGTTCAAAAGGAGTTGTACCATGTCTAAGCGACCAGATTCAGCTGCTCTGTCAAGGGCGGTACCGGTGTCCGTTGCGACGACAGCATCTCGCAGATGGACTCCTTGACAAGGGGGTGCGTTTACATCGGCTTGTGGAAAAAGCAGTTCTGCAACCGCAAAATCTCCGTTTTGTGCAGCACTTTGCAACGCTGTCATTCCACCAATACGTGCAGGCGGAGCATTGACGTTTGCGCCGCTATCGAGTAGTAAAGAGACCGTCTTTCTCTGTTGCTCCTTTTCTTCAATCGTTTCCGGCTTGCGAATACAGCTAGCCTGAAGAGCTGTCTTTCCATAATGTCCTCTAGCTGGGGCGTTGACGTCAGCACCTCTCTTAAGGAGGAGTTCGATGATGTCGACCCTCCAAATGAGTGCGGCTTCTTGTAAAGCCGTGCTGTAGTAGTGGTCTCGTCGAGTATAGGCATTCACATCAGCACCTGCATCCAACCTCTCTCGGATGAGCTGAGTTCCTCCGCCCGAACCAATCAAACTAGCAACCGGAAAATCGGCACGGAGCCGAGCCCCTTTTCTGAGCAGGTAGTGGAAAGTTTCCAGCCTCCCATACTTGAGACAGGCTTCCAGAAGCCGCGCTGATTGAGACGAATGGTCCCGTGGGTTGTAACCAGAGTCGATGATATACTGCACGGTTGCCGAAACGTCTGGATCCCAGTCCCAGTGGGGTCGCAAAGTGAACAGTAAAAGATCATACAAATCGGGCTTCCTTGCCGATAGCCTCAAGGGTGCTCCATGCCCAACCAGAGTGTTGAGCATTTCGGGCAGATCCTCGAAGTCTGCATCCCATAATAGTATCACACTGGCGATAAGGCTGAGCGTGCCCTCGTTGTGCGCTATGTCCGCGTGGAGATGGATCGCAGATCGTAGCAGTCGCTCGACTGCTTCCGACTTGTTCCCAATAGCCGCGTAAATGAGCCCATTTACCCACCCTGCCTGACCACCGACTCTGTCTCGGGCCAGATCAAATAGCCAAGAACTTGAATCAGGCAGCCCTGCAAACCATGAAAAAGCAATGCCGTCCACCGCAGCACCGTTTTCGATTAGATACTGCGCAGCGTCCAGCTCGCATTGGTCAAAGGTCTCTCCGAGCAGCTTCGTGAATAATGCCAGGATGTTGGGAACGTGCAAAAGCAACTTGTCAATGCTGGCACCGAAACTGACTAGACGCCGCACCATGTTGAGATCTGTGACCTTCTTTCGGCCCCGCAAGTCGGCCTTGAGGAACTGTTCAAGGATCATCAGCTGAAGGAAATTCGCCAAATGTTCCTGGTCGATGCGTGGGATCAGGCCATCTAAATATTCCCGGAGACGTTGTGTGCCACCCTCCAGTGAAAGCAGGACTCCAATCCTGCTCAGACGGCCGTGATGGGCACGAGTCGACTTCAATAAGGCTTGCTGGAAAGATGGCCGATGGAAGTAGAACAAGTAGTCGAGGAAGGAGAACTCCAGTTTTGACTTCATAAATGCTTCATCAATTCCGGTCCAGTATCCTTCCACGTAAGACCAAATGTCTGTTCTGTCGACATTCGCCCCGTTTTCAAGGAACAAAGCCAGGCCTTCCTCAAACACATCACCATATTCATCGCCGTGGGCCAGAAAATGGTCGAAGTTTGTCGAGCCGAACGACACCATCTTTCTATTAACATCGCAGTTTCCAATCAACAACTTTGCGAAACCGAGGTTTTTGCGTCGCAGTGCCTCAACAATCGCAGTCGTTGGAAACGACAGAGACTGAAAGGGTTTGTCTGGTACACCGGCCTCCTTCGAATCGGTACGGCAACCATTGGCAAGGAGTATCCGTAAAGTGTGAGGGAGATCCATGGAAACCGCGTAGTATAAAAAGTTGTGACCGTCTGTGTCTTTAAGACCATCAAGCCAATGAAACCTGGCGCCCAACTCAACTAGGAACGAGAAAGCTTGCGGCTGCCTGCAGTAGGCTGAGAATAGAATGAAGGACTCGAAGGCCGCCCTCACGCTGCGTAGGCGCAGCAGTAGCAGCTTTTTGATGTATTCGGCAGGCACGGCTGCGAAGATGACATCCAGTTCGTAGAACAGTTTGTGGCCTGAATCTCGACAATGAATCACAAGATTGTTCGAAAGGATGTAGATCGCCACGAAAAGGCGCGTATAGTGCTCGTCACTCGTAAATGCCGCAAGCGCTGTTGAAAGACTCCCGGTCGTATCGCTCAAGAATTGAGAAACAAAGCTCATTCGGGGGTTGAAGTAAGCCTCTTGATACAGTGCTGCGTCTTTGAAAGGCCCCTCAATCGATACCAAATCCGGGTTTGAGCATTGCGGGACAGCAGATACCAGGATATCAAAACTCGGCTCATGGTCAGCGATGTCTAACAGTCCAAGTTAGTAACTCCCTTCGACTGCCAAGAGAATGCACACAATGAGAAGCATGGTGCTGACGAAGCAATAGAAGTTTCAGGGGATCAAGTAGTAAGATGGGGTTTTGAACATGGACGGATCTGTATGCATACCAATCATCTGATGAAACAAGGTTACCAGAGGGATCGGGAGGAGGCAATAGATCCAAGCAATTTGTCTTTCTTCGCGCCACAGCTCGATTGGGGTCCAAGTCCACTGATCAGGTAAATCATTGTTGTGAAGTATCTCGAGGCTCCCTCCGGTCCCCGAAATAGTATGGGATTGCTGGCTGACTGCAGAATAATGATACGGTGCACTCATGGATAACGAGTCTTGTTCTTGGCAGCTGGTGCTCGGAGACGTGGGTATGGGTTGCGGTAAAGTAAACGATGCTTTCGGTGTGCGAATCGATACGCCAGCCGGGAGAGGGCATAGAGGTTCTGTAGCCAACATCGCAGGTCAGTTTCAATCGACCTACGACACGTTGTTTTCAAACCTGGTCAAAATACTAACCTCCCGGTCGTACCTGCTTACCCACAGCTCCAGCAGTTCGCATGTTCTTCCAAGCCTGATCCCAATTGTAGATTCGACCATTGTATTCAACCTCAGTTGGTCGATTGGTCCTCTTGAGTTTGAAACTGTCTGTTGGTCGAGTCGAATCTTCAAGCCTTGGTAAAATGTGCAGGTATATCGTGTTCCAGTCCTCTTTGCGGAGATTCTTTCGAATGCCGAGCTCTGCGAGCTTCTCGATCCAGTATTTCAATCTAGGCTAAGCGTTAAACCCCCTTCTTGGACTCTGTCTTGCAGAGATTGCATGAGGATGACAATAGAGGAGTATAGAGAGTGGCTCACGAGAACGTCGGAAAACTGTATTCCTCTTCCATGGTACGCTTCAAGTCTTTTGCTTCGAGCCCCTTGACGTTGTACAGGTCCCGGATGATGGGCACGTGGCAGCGCCACACATCATCTGAAACTGATTGGTTGGAGGCTGACATCTTCACAAAAGTAGTATGTTATGCAATAGACGCTAGAGAACAAGAGTTATGAGGGAGGACGAGAAGGAGCAGGTTGCTAATGGCGATTTTCGGATTGGTTGATTGGTTCGTTGATTTGATTGTTGATTGATTGGGAACTTGTGCCTGACTTTGATGTAGAAGGTTGTCTAAGTACCGTTGCGCTAGGCGTATCAGGACGATAAGGGAAGCTATTGTTGCATGAGAAAGGCCAGATTTGATACTAGGGGTGGAAGGCAACAAGCAAGAAGGATCTGGTGTCCACGACGAAGCCAGCGGCAGAGATCAAGGCATGAGTTTATCTTTATAAGTAGCTGAATTCCTCCCAGATGTCAGGCAGGCCACTAAGTCGCCCGGATGGCGAGACACTATCGCCAAGTGGCTGTCACCGAGAGGCTTTGTCTCACAAACCGGTTGCCCATCTGCAAAAGCTGACCAAAGTTCGGTTACGCAGACGTAGTGCTGACTCAGGACTGGGGCTATCCCCTGTGTTCAAGGGTCTGCAGTTCGGCGGAAAAGGGTGACACAAATACCTTTTGCAGGCCCTTGGCAGGCCGCTCGAATGGGCCTTGCCGGAGAATAACAGAACCCGTCCAAAGTTCCGTTACACAGACGTAGTGCTTACTCAGGACTGGGGCTATCCTCTGTGTTCAAGGTTCTACAGTCAGGCGGAAAAGGGTGACACAAATACTTTTTGCAGGCCATTAGCAGGCCGCTCGAATAGGCCTTACTGGGGAAGGAAAGGACTCGTTCACTGCATAAAGGTACACACTCAGAGCCAGCGCAGATAGCAGACAGGGAGGGTATAAGACCTGTTGATTAAAGAAGTCACTGCTTGTTTAGGGTAGTGTGCGATTGAGTTAATAATCTATACTATTATAAAGGGAATTTCCCCACATATGTCACTCAGGCTGTCTACAAAGAACTACTGCCTAAGAGCTATACCTTAAGTAATTGATAAAAGCCTGGCTAAGCAAAAGACTAAAAATGCAATAAGAGTTTTAGTCAGTATACATAAAAGGACTCGTCATTCCCGTCCCGTCCCCTTGTGTCCTAGCATCCCTGGGCAAGCGCGCATGATCGGTGAGATACGTCGCAGATTTACATAAAATATATTGATGCCTGCAGACAGCTACATTGCATAAGCCATCGGAGCATTTGGACTTGATGGAGCCAACGTCCTTCAGTCTTGATGCTAGACCAATGGCAGCCGTCCATCGGGCGATATGCTTAGGCGTGCTCATCAGGTTGCTTTCTACCAACGTTCGGCTTGCTGCCTAAATCAGACACACTGTATGGACCGAAAAAATAAATTGCGTTCATGTACCATCTCCAAGCCCCTTTGCCACCTTAGTCTCCTCCGCGGTCGCAGAGTTGGCCGTCCATCGGGGCATCTACGAACGGACCAACAGAATCGTCGTGAGGGTTATAGATGGTGGAGCTGTGCGAGCTGTCGTTGGTCGAGCTCTCAGCCCGAGTCGCTCCAGCTGAGGATGGGTACTGTTTTCGAAGAGTGTTAGCATTGACGATCCCGGAATGTTTGGTGTTTGCTCACCTGATCCTCCTGGTAGTTGGAAAGGAGAATCGGGTAGTGGCTATTTGCACCCCCGACTGTGGTCTACCCGAGATGCGGTCAGTGAAACATCAATACCTGCAAAATCATTGGGGCTACTCACGGTGAAAGAGTCCGCGCTAGGAGACTGGCTTGAGTCAAAGCGGGAGTTGAGACGCTGGAGAAGACGGGTGGCGCTCTGCACGGTGGGGCAGGGACGCTTTTGTGGCTGCAAGAATGAGGCTCCAGGGTTCTTCTGATTCTCAGCCTTGCCGTCGGTTTCGAGGTCGTCATCGTCGTCGCGAAGTCGCTTCTTCATCTGCTTCCTATTCACCGCCCTCTTGTCGTTCAGGGCCTTGTTGTCCTTCTTCACCTTGAACTCGCTGTGAGGAGCTGTGGCGAATCGCATAGCGAAAGAGAACTCTGCATCCATAATGCTCTTCACAATCGCCTTGCTGTGGGTGAGAGCATCGCAGATCTCCTTGAATCGCGCCTCGAAGCTCGGGTACCAGTCCCTCTTCCAGCTTTTGTGCCAGGAGGGGATGTTGTAACGGCCCGCGTGGGCGTCACAGGTGGCCATGAGAATCTTGCCAGCCAGAAGCTGCACTTCCAGAGTGGAGAGTGACTTCGCCAAGTTCACCGCGGTGTTTGCGTCGCCAGGCAGGTTCTTCTGGGACCCGTCGAAGATGTCCGTGAAGTCAGTGATAGCGGCTGTAAGGCGAGCAGTGAGAGCCGCCCACTCGGCGTCAGTCTCGGGGTAGTCTTCCATGGTCCGCTCATCAATGTCGGTCTTGTTGGACAGAGACTTGTACGCAGCATCCATCGCGATGTACTCATCGCGGCTGCTGATGACGACGGGCGTCTTGCGATTCTCTGGCAGCAGCATCTCCGTGATGCGCGTGCGTTTGTCCTCGAAGTCGCGCTTCCTCTGCGCTGCCTTCCATTCAATTCCCTATTTGTAGCGCGTGCGGATGTATTGCTTTGCCTCGTTGCTGATTGGCGGTGGCTGCTCGGGCTGGGATTGCTGCTCGGGCTGTTCCCGCGCAGCCGCGTATCTCTGTTTCTCGCGGTTGGCATCCATGGTGGACGGAATCTGCGAGTGTTGGGGAGTTGCGTCAGCCAGACTAGATATTTAAGAGTCCGAAGTCATGGTGTGGTAATAGACAGGCTGCAGAACGGGTCTTCAAATGCGAGACGTCCGTCTTTCATTGTCAGGACGAAGAGATCGAGAATGAATGTGCCTACCTACAGAAGATTGATGCTGCAACTGCGATGAGTTGAGTTGGGCGGTGTCGAGCGATAGTTGGGAAAGGAGCCAAGTACTGAACTGCCAGAGATTGTTGGGTTCAAATAGACGACCCGGACTGCAGTCCATAGTCCTAGGAGTAACTGCTTCTCGAAGTGACAGAGAGACACAAAGTGAAATGTATCTAGGGAGCTGCCCAGCAGACCAGTTACAGTATCCATTTACACGACTAACGAAGTGATGAGAGTATGGCAGGCGAAGCAAAGATACACTAGTCCGGTACCGTATCTACCGAGAGTAATTCAAGTCCTGCTCCAACAAACGCCAAAGTAGCATTGGCACTCATTTGGACTTTAAATACTGTTTGAATGGCGAACATGATCTTTCTCCACGGGCGTCCTCGCAGATCCACGTCTTCCTAGTCAATCCCCTGGCAGTTATTGTAGTACTCGAAGAAGACACGGGACTGTGTTATCGCTGAGAATATACTGTGGTGACAATGAACACGCATATATACATTATCTGAGGTTCCTATTTTCGGGATTCAGACATAGGTACTAGTATCAGTCTCAGAAGGAACCCCTAGAGAGGCCAGAGCGTTGGGGGGTGCAGAGCGAGACTAAATGTGCCACAACGGCATCTTCGGTACTTCTTAGATTTTATACAGCAATAGTACGGATGGAATCCCTGCTATAAATCTCGCAGAAGAGACTCTGACCAATTACTCCATTCAAATTTGCCATCCCAATGATTCTAGTGCTTGCCACTGCGGGCAAGCAATCCGATCATTTCCGGATGAGTACCCGGAAGTTTGGGCCTCCTAGCGCTCCCGCATACCATCCAGAGGTTGAATGTCGTAAAGTCTGTCCAGGCTGCTTTGTGGTGATAGAAAAAGTGACCACAGCCGCTCATGACCTGATCAGTCCTGCAAGATTCAAATGTTTGTAACAGACCACACCTCATCACCCATCGGTTTCACACCTGAAGTCATGGATATTGAGAGAGACTTTTGCCTCTCAGCCGGATGTCATACCAGCGGCTCCCCACCCTGCAATCAGCATTCCAGCAGTAGCCTTGAATGCTGCCTGGCCCGGCACTCCTTCCAGCCAGCAAACGTACGCGTCTGCAAATCCGAGCCAAATGCCCACGACAACGTTCACCGTGTCAACTTCCTTTAGCTTGCCTTGCAGATAGAAGACCCAAACGAGGACGCCAAACGCGCTGGTACGAAGAGAGCCGGAGATGAAGACTGATTGGGCAGCTGGCGACTCGGCGACTCGCTGAGGTAGTCCGTATTGTATAATAGAGCCTTTGGGGTCAAGCAGTGACCAGACTAGACCGCCGACAGCATGGGCCGTTGCAACGGCGAGCGGGAAGAGATGTGGTAGCTTGAACTGGGGGAGCATGTTGTGAATCCGACGCGTCGTCTCGTCTTGACAGAAGTGCCACTAGCTAGTTTCGTTTCCATCGGCTTTGGCATTGCAAGTCTACTGGGAACACCTATGAGAACCTTGGAACTCTGCTGACTCATCGACACGAGAGATTCTTCGTCTCCGCACGGTCTCCTGAATAGGGCATCGCGTTGGCGCGTGGCCCAATCGGCTCAGGCTGTTCTGTTCTCGAAGGATTTCTAGCAGGGGCAGGGGTCGATATCATGTAGCAGCCTCACTCCCCTGCTTATTCACGAGTCCAAGGCAGCTTTATTACTTCAGTTCTTCCCCCTCGACGGACATCGCTGAGCCTAGGCAAACCCACCATTGAATGTTTACTCCAGGCGCAACTCATCCAACTCGGTATCTTTTCTCTTGGACTACATATCGAATCACCTAGATAGCTCCCTGGCACCTCACCTGGTCTGATCTATCCGTGGTTCCCGTCACCCAGGCCCTAACTCCGTCTCAGGCACCATTCATTGGCATGGTGTCCCCTTTGGATATTGTGAGCATGTAAGCGCAGTGCGAAAGTCTTCAATATTGAAGGCATTGTACTAAGCATGGCATAGCTTGCTCATCGTGCTGACCCCGTTGTCGTACTGGCCACAATACAATAAGTTGCGCTCTGTGGAGAGTGCGAATGGCATCTCGGTGACGGCGACTCTGATACTCGCGCTTTGCGCTCAGTCACAACTTCCGACTATGTACTATCTGTTTGCTTGCCCACCATACAAGAGACCTGGAGACGTGATACCCTCACCGCCACGGCTCATGGACTGGCTCAATGTGGTCCAGCTGCTCATGCAATGGCTATGCTCCTTGATCATGTACGTTTCTTGATCGCCAGACGAGTCGCACCTGAAGAAGTAGTACCACTAACCGGTCCGTCGAAACACAGGTTGGGGCATGTGCTCGCGGTACGTGGCCCGGCATACGATAATGCTGAGACAGATCCCGCGACTGAGACGACTACCGAGCCAACAACGGGGCAGACTGCTGACCCGGTGACCGCCCCGGAGACTGTCGGCACGGCATCTCCCTCTGCGAGGACTGCAATAATATTACTCGATATTCACGCGCTCCTTAGTGTCGGCTGGGCCGTCTTCGCTGGGCATCCAACCAGGGACTGGTTAGATCTCCCGTTCGTGGTCGTCATGGGCGTCAATTCCGCCTGCATCAACCCTCTGATCACGATCGCCACCGGAGTAGCCTATGGACTCCAGGCGTACACCGCGTCTGGAGTATATCCGGACAGGAGCGCATTGAGCCGGACCACAATTAAACGACAAATCATTCTTTTCTTCGCTTTGGCAGTGTTGTGGCCTATCAGGTTCCCAGCCCCACTGAGAATTAGAGACGAGCAGCTGTGGCTCTTGATGGAATGGTACCCCCTTGTCGGCTGGGCTTGTGTTAATAATGCCCTCGTTGCAGTGGGTCAATGCATCGTGCTGTATAATTTCGGTGACGCTGCTGGCAGCGGAACGACGACTCAGGAGACACAGCCTTTATTAGCCACGTGAGGGTCTTCCATACTGGGAGAACGCGACATCAGTACGCGAAGACCACATGTTCAATTTTCCACTAGTTCCCAGCATTTCATTTTCATCGCCTGCGAACTTTTCACGCGTATAATGGGAGGAAGCGACTAGTCGATCAGTGGGGCCCAAGTTGGGTTATTGAGCTTACGAGCCCTGTGCCAAGCTATCATATTATCTGCGAATAGCAATATGTACATTACTGTCCAAGCTCCTCTCACAAATATAGCTTCCTCCACTCAGTCTACTCCCCACCCAACAACTCTGCAGACCTATGAATGAGCCCGTCGCCATTATATCCTATCAAGCACCTGTTGCAATTTAACCGGTGTATGTGCAGGTAAGATCGTTGCCAGAGGTGGCGCAGTTGGTAAGGACGTTGCCGTTAGAGTCCTGGATGTCGATGATGGTGCCGCCACGGGGAGTGACGGTGCCAGCCGAGCCGGAAGCAGACGCATCCGTGAAGGTGACCGTGCCGAAGTCGGCAAAGGGGATGAGGCTGCCGCCAGACTCAAAGTCCTCGACGATCCACTCGGCGTTGGTCTCGCAGAGGGTAGAAGGAGGGCTGCTGAAGGAGTGGGTGACCTTCTGACCCGTGGTCAGGTTCTCAAGCGTGGCGACGCCGGCCGTCTTGGAGGAGGCGTCGACCTCCATGTAGATGGAGTCACCGGCGCTGATCTCGAAGTTGGAGAACGAGTGGGAGTAGTCCGGGATCCACTCGTACCAGGCGTCGTAGGAGCCGTCTCCGTAGAAGGAGATACCCGTCTGCAGGATGGCAGAGCTGCAGGTGTCGCCATCGATGCCGACCCAGGCGGAGGCCGCGGCGCTGCTGCCGCCGGTGGCACGCGGGGCGACGATGGTGCCCTGGACCTTGTTGAAGCCCTTGCCGATCTGGACGGAGCCGGACCAGTTGGAAGAGTACTCCGGGTAGCTGTTGTTCCTCATGTTGGGGGCGGACACGTGCTGGGGGTGGACGATGTCCCGGGTGGCACGCCTGGCGGCGGCGGCCGTGCCGGCGAGGGCAACGATGGCGGCGGAGTACTTCATATTGATGGAGGACTGGCTTCAAGTGGCAACTTGGAACAGAAGGCAAGGATTCAGGGACTTTGACAAGACGGCGGCTTGGATCGAGGATGATGATCTGGAGCTGTTTCCATCTTGGCAACAGGTACGTCGTCTCCAGCTCTTATAGATTTCGCCTTGGCAGAAAATCTTCGGCACTCCGCGTGTTGACTTGACGTTTGCGGGCTTTTCCAGAATTACAGACTATGCTCTTTCTCGTAGGTGTGATTTGTAGAAACTCCTAATCGTGGAGATATTCCGACATAGGCAGGTTACAGTTCGACGATTGTCACAGCTATAGGACGAGGACTTGGTAAGGCATCGTGAGAGAAACCCCCGCCTCGGCGGAACACCGACATATTGCTCTAGACCGTCGTGAATTTGCACATTGACATGGAGGTGGGGACAAAATATTGTCCATCTACCTTCCAAAAACAGACTGGACAGCGGGAGTCAGACTTCTGGTTGAGGATGACAGGCCGATATCCATTGTGACAGCACATTGAGTCCAGCATTGGCCTGCGGAGAAAAAGACCCTCAAATGATAGGGATCACGACTCAAGTCCCGTGGACAAACAGCGAGCTTCCTGAACAGGCTTGGCAGCGTTCGTTCCTAGCCCAGATTTAATCTTACCAGTCGGCTTGCAGGGATCACGTTTATTCCCGCCGTGTCGATCTCTTACAAACCAGGCCAGTCCAGCGCCTGTAGCGCCTATAATGCCGCTGCTCTAACCCAGCTCCACGCTTGACACGTGTGGGTCGTCAATCCAGTGCCGCAAGGGTCAGGACAGACATGCGAGGACAACTGGATTTGGACAATGTATTATGAAATAGGAAACACTTCACCCAATTCTGCTCACCGATCTCTCGGTCGCCAGTCTCTCTCTCTATGTGTATATGAGAAGGCGCTGCTCAGCCATGGGTTCATCCGGAGAATCGTACCTGGATCGCTCGGATGCAACCGTTCATGGTTGAGATGTAACCCACTAAAAAAGCTTGGTGAAAGCTTGTTGGGGCCACTTTAAGCTTGTTTTGGATTGAAATGCCGCGCCTTCCCGGGCACCCCTGCTCTCTGCCTTAACTCCTTCAAGATAAAGCCCACCTCGTAGCTCGTAAACAACAAGCACCTTCTCTTTTCGTGGTTCGGTGGGTTCCCAGACTGATGTTAACTCAATGCTGGGCTAATATCTATGTGTGCCGGATATACCGGCCCATCAAGATTCAATAGCAGGCACAAACTTCCCAGGAAAGCGGAGAACAACAATACGTCCATCACGTAAACAGCTCCTCCGAGTAGATGCAGGCCCATTCTCTCTGAACGAGCATGCGTAATGTGCGTAAGATGGCAGTGTGAAGAATTACAATGATGTATATTAGAATTACTCAGCCACTATCACGGGCCTTGTTCGTCCATCTGGCGTGTCCGTGAGCCTCAGCATGGTGGGTGAAATCTACTACAACTAGCTATACAAAAGTTGCATGATATTTTCTCATTTACCTCTCCCCTCCTCACTCCATGCCCAGAGATCAGCGGTATAGAGGCAGAATCTTCCGGTCCCACTCGCGGTCCTCAACGCGAGGCAAGGCGCCGTCGATTTCGTAATACAGCTCAACGGCTGCTATGGTCATACGTTGTGCCTCGAGCCGGGCCCTCTCAGTACCGACGCCCGTGAGGGCCGCAGCCAGCTTCCACATAGCCCGTGCCTTCTGCCACATGATATCGAGGCCGCCATCCTGTCCGACTCCCCTTCGGACGTGGTAGCCCCGAAAGGCAAGGCAGACTCTACCCAGGTGGTGACTGTAAAAGGGATGAATCATTAGTTGTGTTATTCGTTTCTTAAATATGCAGTAGGACCTATACTTACGCCGCATCCCTGTATTCTCCGAGATCGTAGAGACAGACCGCCATGCGATAGGTTGCTGCGAGGGTCCAGAGGGCCTGCTCTCCGTGCGTGAATGCCAGAACATCGACGGCCCTTCGAAGAAATCCCAGTGCCTCGTGGAGGGATGTAGTCGAGGGTTCTGGTGCGGTAAAGGGCCTCCGGAAGTACGTGACGGTGCCCATCGCATACAAAATGATGCCGGTTCTGCTCCCAAATTGGGTCAATGAAGGTGTTTCCTGGGCTTATTTTATCCTTGGTGACTTACTGAAGTGAGCTGACATCGTCAAAAATGAGGCCCTCCCTATGTGTGTGCTGATGCAAGAGCGGTAAGAGGATTTCTGTCGCCGCCTCATAGTCATGCTCGCAATGGCATTTCATCAGGGCCAGCGTGATGTGAGGCATAGCCCAATCATAATTTCCGTGGCCCTTGAGGAATTCAATAGTCCTAACCGCCTTCCCGGATTGCTCAATGCCAATAGGGTCGTCCACATGCTCACAATACAGCTCGGTCATTCCAATCTCATAATCTTTCATCGGGACGGTTCTGTGGTCTTCCATATGCCCGTGCCAAGTGATCTGTTCGAGCAGTTGGCCGATCCATTTTAGCCTCCTTTCAACGGCTGGACCTTTGTAACCAAGCATGGATGCCGAGACAGACTCAGCCCTGTATTGGTCCATGGCAAGGCGGTTGTAATCCACCGGAGGGTCCCGTTCGGTGGCATTCTGTTGGTGTTGAAAAAGGATTCGAGACGCGAGGGGCAGGCCGTCGTAAAAGCAGCCAAGGCGCATGTCATCGACTGTTGTTTGCATCATTTGAAACCTAGTTGATTGTTTTAGGCTGTCAGCATCATCCCTGACACATGCAGAGCCCGTGGAAAGCGTGAGCAGGCATGAGGCCAACATACCAAGCTTCCTCATGAAGGAGGGTACAGATCTCCAGGTCTGGAACGAGCCCAATGTGCTCTAACGCGACGCAATTGACTCTGAGAGCAATAATGTGCGGCATGTATTCCCTGACGAACCGCAATCGCTCAGTTTCGGTGATGTTAAACGTGTCTAGAAACGGCCAAGCAGCGAAAAGCAGCTTCGCAGCTGCATTGAAAGCGGCAAGCCTCTGGCTGCCGGTCAAAGACTGCATGACAGCGACCTTGACATCCTCACCAATCCGGTAAGCCGTGCTGGGGTTATTTGGGGCAGGCGTCATTGTCTCTGCCTCCATGAGAGCATTCCGTGCTCGTACAAACTCTGCCATGGTGCTTGGGAACCCAGGAAGTGTGATGGCCTCCAGACCATGCTCTGTTACCAGGTTCTGCTGGATCTCTTGGATGTTTAGGAAGAAGAGGACGCTCAAAGTGACTTTTTCAGTGCTCAATACCTCAGCATCAGGCTCGTAGAGGTCTTGAATGTCCGCCATCCTGCCTCTTGGTCTTATTTAGTGCTCACTTGGTTGGCAGTGATGGGGCAATCTGGTTGTTTGAGGCGAAGGCAAGCCACACGGTAATTGCAGACTGTTGATGAATAGACAAAGTGCAGGTGACAAAGCACCTTCGACTCTGGACTTGAGTGACAATGTCGTTTGCAATGAGGTGCTGGTATTGATAAACCAGGAACGAGACAGGAGGCAGAAGGTCTTGATTTGCTTGACAAAACAACAAGGCCTAGGACGTGCTAGGACCGGTCTTCAACCCAACAGAAACACAGGTGAGGAGACGCAGGACTTGTCGAGATAAAAGATCCAGAGCAAGGAGTTAAGTGGGGTAGTGCGACTAAAGGTCCAGTTGATGATGTGAAATCAGACCCAGTGTCCTAAGTTGTTGCATCCTCAAAGCCCAAGTACTTTCCCTTTGCTTCTAAAGGTTGGGTGCCGAGCAAATCAAAGACTCGCAGCTGCTGGTATTGGCCACCACAGCATGCAAGGACGAGCAGCTCACAGCTCCCGGGCCCGGATGAGCTCGGATACAGCCAGGCACCGCAACAAACCTCCCCGAATTTGCAGGAAGAATGGGTGACGACACCGAGAGCAATCTTTGCAGACAGCTTCAAATAGATCGCCTAACCAGTAGCAGGCACATAGTACATCTGGCATAATTTGTTGGACTCCAGGGCTTTCACAGAGTTCGATCTCAAGAATGGTGGTATCACACCATAGACACCAAGAGTCACCCAACTGACTAACCATTTCCTGCATTGTATTCCTCCATCTACCTAGGTAGACTAGAGCACATATCTTGTTTCGTACATACCGTGGAAATCACTAGAATTCGCTCTGTTTACGGTTTGTCAGTATTCCCGAACTGTCCTTTCCATGAACATGGGTTTCGCCTCAACATTTCCATTCACATGACCTCTGACGCGAACCAGACCTGACTGTGGTCTCTCATGCCTTGGTTAGTCCTCGCACCCGTGACAGGTGAGCCTCATCCACCTTATTCCTACTTTCTAATGCCACATGCACACCAAATTGACATTATGTGCTCACAGAATCAGCGTTAGTCACAATACTCTCCGATAGGTTGAAACTGCGAGGGACGATTATGGTATTCACCCTTCCCATCATAATCGCACGCTACGCCGTCATCACCGATTTGATATCCACTCCCGCCCGTTTCAGCATGACCTGCCTCATGTTGATCGGCATTCACAGCAACCTGGGTACGACTAGGAAGAAATCAAGATAGAGACTGCAGCTAATACTTTTGCGATTGGTTCTAGCCGTCACAAGCTATCAAGTTCGAAACAACAAAAGCAAACAGTTCATAATTAAATACGTTGGCAAACCTCCCCTCCCCCCCCCCCCATGGACATGTCATACAAGAGTCACGAGCTTTAAAGGCTCACTTTCCATGGCCGGAAGTGGCAGTCGTCGGCTATGGATACCATCATGTCCAGAAGGGTACTCGGAAGCGACCTTTGAGAAATATAGGTCCAACCTACACGGAGGTATTGGCTAGGCGAGCACAGACTCTCTTTCACACTCGCACGATGTGTAAGTCTTTTTCTCATATCTCGAAATTTGCCAGTGCTGGCTCCAAAGCTGACACAAACTAGCCGCGATGAAGATGTTGAAGATAGCGACAACGACAGCGGCAACGACAGTCAAGGCTGTGGCGAGAAATAAGACTACCGCCGCCGTCGGCGGAACCACTACAAGCACCATCACCTCGAGGAGGCCACACGCCTCAACGACATTCCTAGCCCCATACGCACCATCCACAAGCAAAAGAAGGGCACTAGCATAGGTCCCCCCCTAACGACTACCGCTACTATCAATAGCCTAGCTGCGGCGTCTTCGCCCCCGCGGATCAAGACAAAACAGTTGTATTTCAGTGGCGGGATTAGAACCACGACCACCACGATCCTCTCAACCGCTCAATATTCGCAAAGCTGCCATTGACGCGGAGGGCACTGATAGTCCAGTCACGGATAGTCCAGGGAGGCAGGCTGAGTGAACCAGTATATTCAAGGATTCGTCACTAAGGACTTCAGGGGTTTCCCAAACTTCTATTCCCAGCACCATGGACTCATATGTTCTCTCCAGGATCACTTATCACCGTCAAGCTCATCAAATGCCTCAAATGTACACTGCACAACAACACCTGTGTGACGAACGACATGCCATCGCGCCGACTGCTGTAACGCCTGCTATTCTTGCTTCCGCCGCCCCGTCCTGAGAGGACTGCAGTCTGTAGAACACCGGCCGACAATCGGCGGGATTATCTGGTCTAGCTGCGGCGTACTCACCCTCGCGGATCAAGACAACGTACCTAGGTATGATCAGCATGTATAAGCGCGTTACCATGCCAAGTACAAGTACTGGATGCCGCACACATCAAACAAGTCTCATAGGTGTCTGGAGACCTGATTACATGCAGTTTGTCACTTAAATCGTGGTGAAGAACCTTGCATAGAGCTCTCTGAGTTTTTTGCAGCATGTATGAAAGGAGGTATTCGTAGCTACAAGAATATGACTATCAGCGTAACCATTGCTCCTCAGACCAGCGAATCCGAGCTGCCTGCTCCGTTGCATATGTCATCTGTTCACCGAGCTCTTATAAATACAACAATAGCCATCCAGTAATCCGGTCACTGATGGCACCCCTGAAATCGCATCTTGAGATCTGGTTGAGGGGTCCCTATATCTTTTGCAGGTGTACACGCGATCTGTGTGGCCAAACCCGTACCGTCTGGTGACCATTGTGGACGAAGACAACCTTGTAGATCTGTCAGGGCACGGTGCTCTTGATCAGGTCCTGAAGATTGCTCCTGCCTCCAAGGCCAAAGCATGCTCTTCTGACGTTGTGACAGCATGACTTCTTTCCGAAGGTCGTGCTTGCCATTCCTGCACCTTTACTATCCCCGTGGAGATTAGGGCTGGGTCTCACCTGCCACATCTCTTGCTAGCACGTACCCAGCGTGTCTTCAGCAAGAGATCTGGGCCGAAGTTTGCGTACTACGCGCAAATGTTCAAAGAATATTCGCTCAATGCTTTCTTCGCCACCTAAGCGAGTATATTTTACACTGACATAGTGGCCCATTTTCACGCATGTCCTTGTCGCTTGTGCGGATCCAAGTGCAGGATTTGATGTCAGACGGACGGTTCAGTCGGTCCTTCCGCAACGCTTCAGCCTCGACCGTTCCCCGTCCTTTCGCACCGCATTTCAACGGCAACAACTAAGCACGCAGAGGGTTCATGCCGTCTGCGTCACAACTAGCGCCAGATCCCTAGTGCTATTGCATTTATACTGTCCTCCGAGCCTGCTCTGGCTCGGAGGACAGACTCTCCCGTGATCAGATGTCTGACTCTGAAGAGGAAGTCACGATTCTCTCAGGCCTTCGTGCCCGCGACAACCAAAACAAACAGCTCCCAGGTAAACAGGGTCCCCCGAAATTTTCCTCACGACACACACACATTCTCTCTCTCTCTCCCTCACACAGACACACACGCACACACCACATGCGTGCGCGCGCACATGCACATAAACACACACGCACATACACACACACGCAAGTACACGCACATACGCACACACACACAATGTGTCAGTCCATGTTGCATGATCAACAGCGTCCTCAGACTCACAAAGCATGGCATGGCTGAGCCCTCTTCAATCTGGCACATGTCTGCTTTTCTGCGAAAGGCCGAGTAGTCTTTACCACTTGCTACCGAAGTCGTGCAGATGAGGATGTTGATCAAAGGGGAAACGGCACTGAAGATGTTCTGAACAGCCTGCCTAGCTGTCTCTTGGGCCCGGATGTCAGACTTTCCGGTGTCAAACTCAGGTTCGGGCCTCTGGGGCCTTCGCGTTGGCCTCTTCCCAACTCAGTGTCCCAGCAACAAAGTCGCGCAACCTCTGGTAGCCTGTGCTGCCCTCAGACTTGATTACTTCGACGAGGTCTCACAAACGAATTAGCGATGACGACGATGACGACGATGACGACGACGACGACGACAACGACGACGACGACGACGGCGACGGTGGTGCCGGCGGGGGGTGGGGGGCCCGGCCCCTTTGTCGTCTGGACTTTCGGGGTGACCGCGGCGGGCCTTTTCGTGATGGCCGCGGCCTGGCTCTGCCCTTGCCGGCCCGGCTGGCTCCCTCGGCCGCGCTGAGTCGGACCACGAGGACGACGAGGACGACGAGGACGACGAGGACGACGACGATAGAGCGGGAGACGGCGGGGCAGCAGAGCACATCGCTAGATCATCGACAGACGAGGACGCTGGGAGACTTCCCCCGGGGCCTTGGGTCGATGTCGTGGTTCCGGAAGGTATGTTCGTATCGGTTGTGGTGTTTGGGAAAGTTGATGGTCGAGGGTGATGGGCTCAAAGTTTAGTGTTTCAAGTTGAGGACTCGAATTGAAGGGGTTTGGAGTTGAGGATTTAAGAAATGAACAATTGGGAATTGGGCTCGCTTTGGTTTGCAGCAGCGTATGAGGAGCCCACAGCCCTACATTTCTGCATGTCACAGGGTACTGACTCCTGTTCCTAATAGCCCAGCAGCCGCAGCAGTAGGAACAGGACCAGCAGTAGCAGCATCAGGACCAGCAGCATCAGCAGCCACAGCAGCAGCAACAGGAGTAGCAGCAGCAGCCCGCGGCGGCGGCGGTGCTGCCGCACCCTGAGGAGGACACGGCGACGGCGCAGGCGGCCTGGGCGTCGCTGTGAGTCCGGGGGATGGGGGGGGGGGTGGGTTTGCGCGGCGGCGCAGTGGTGTTGTTTTTGTTTGTTAATTCTATTTTTATGAGTCTTGATAGACCACGTTTTTTTTTTCTTTTCTGTCACAATGTGTCAACAACTTTGTGAACATGCTTTCCGACTCTGTTGTTCCACGCAATATATTGTACACACAGCCTTGGGTCTGTTAATATTTGTCATGATGGCAGGCTCATCCAATGTGAAAACAGAACTAGGGTATGAACAGCAAGCGGGAAATGAGGGGACCTTGAACCCCTGTTATTACAGATATTGTAGTAGAAAGACAGAGTCTGGCAGTATGTTATTGTTGGTATTCCAAGTAGGCCCATGATAACTTCGAGGAGCAGTGGGGACTCGTCACACCCTTCTCAAAGCTGAGCCCCGTCTTCCGGACGTGAATACCACGCCATAGCATTTGTCATGTCCTGATATACCCTGTAGCCAGTTGCACTGTCAATCCATATACAGCCCGAACACGTACGGTCCATTCACACAGTGAGCGCTCAAAAGACCCAGCGTTGCAAAAACAATGCAATGCTAGTAACAGTGTAGAGTCTCTGCCTGGGCACGTGGCCTCAGCCTCGTGCCGCACAGACAAGGCTAGGAAGCATCGCTTCCGACGGCGCAGTAGACTAGACTCATATGCCCTGTAGACGTGGAAAACCTTTCAGAAGCTCTCAGAGAGACCCTTTCATGAAGCTAAGCAGGTTCAGCAGATTGTTTGAGTTGTGTCCAGATTGTGTACCGAGTGTTCATAGTGTTATAGGACCCATTGATTTCAATCAGGTAAAGGGGAGCGCCGGTTTTGATGAAGCCAAGGCATGAACATCGTGGATATTGAATGGCCAAGCGCCGACAGGTGTAATGCCAGCATCGGCAGCCATGGCAACATCGATAGCAGTCCTCAGTGCGCTTCTGTGGCGATCAAAAATGCGTTGCCGTGAACTATGGTCGCGATGGTCTTCAACGAGAAGCAAAGCAGCACTCTCAGCTGCAGTCACAGCAGCAACGAAAGCAGCATAAGAGCGCGAGGTCGAGACAGCCACGGCGATTGCTTCGGCCGTACGCGCAGCGACCATTCTGGGATTTGTCTCGTCCAGTGCACGTATCATTCCGACGGCAGCCGCACGAGCCGCGAGTTCAGTAGCTACAATCGGGCTGGCCTCGTCCGGAGGCGGTCGTAAGATTGGTTGTGTGGGATGGGGCTGGGTTGCTGGGTTCCGCGCGCGGAGCACCGCAAGGCTCTCGCTTCCGTCTATGCTCGATGGGAGCTCATCCATGCTTCGTCGCAGAAGGTCTGGTGGAGAGTACGGTGGTGGTTGGGGTAGAGAGTCCTTTTGTGTGCCGGGTGCTGTCGTCTGTGGCTTTGATACCTCATGCGCACGAGACCGCGTCTTGCCTCTCAATTTCAGTCTGCGTCGCAGCCAGGTGCGAAAACGGCGTCTCATTGTAGTTTTTTTTTTTTTTTTTTTTTTGCGCTTTGGTCTCTTTAACTGGAGATTCTGGGCTGAGATCTCATCGGTTTCAATGCCAGTGAACTGTTGTGATGCTGTGCGTATGGGCAATCCTGTCCTGAGTCGGTAGTGTTGGAGTTGTGTATGTTGTGTTATGAGGAGTGCAAAGGAGTTTGCACGCGAGTTGCGATCGGGAGCTGACCTATGCGATTATTGCATCGCTCATTCTCGTCAATTTGAGGCCGGGTCACATGGCAAAAGCATCTTACCATAGTGCCTGACGGCGTGAAACTACCTAGGTAGATTGAGCTTCGGTCCAACATAGCTTCGACCTCGACGAGTTAGTGGCACCGGTACGAGCCGGCACGCCTCAGCGCCTAGAAGCATGGCGCAACACGATGGAATTCTACAGGAAATTACCTAGGTAGTAATATTTCGAATGTTAATAGATTACCCTAGAACTCGATCTCTCAGGAGCACAACAGCATCCTACGAAAGATTCCCGATGTCAGCCATCTTGGGAACGATCAAACACCGTAGACATGGGAAATAGCAAGATCAATCCGGAATCGAAGCTGAATGAGCCTTTAGTAAACTCCATGTGCCAATACTCGAGCTTGGAACCTTTGACTCCGCTGCTTCTTTGGGATGAATCAAAAGCTCGTCACCGTATCGAGACCAGCTTGTTGCTGTTTCCTTTGTTATAAGCCTGAATCTGTACAGTGTGTTTTTCTTCTAGCCAATCCTTGCCCAATCAAATCGAGCAGCTGCTTCGCTCTCAACCGGCATCTCCACGTTGAACTGGATTCCGACGGTGTCTAAATACGCGCGAAGCTTCGCTAGGGGCTCCTCATGGCTCTCTTCTAGGTCCGCCCGATCCTCTTCGCCTCGACTATCGCTCACCTGCAGCTCCTCGCAGAGTTGCTTGGACACTATCGTGACCTCCTTCAGGTCTGGAAGGACCGGCGAGTTATCGCCGACAAGAGCCATTAGGGCATTGCGATAGAACTCAGCCGTGCTCCACTGGTTTGGGAAGTCCGGGTAGTACTTCAGAGAGTCTGGTTGGTAGTCACGCGGCGTGTTGTGGGTCGTGCCCCAGTAATCAATCAGCCGGAAGCGAACGAGCCTTGGCGGGAGGAGGTGCGATATCTGCAGAGCAATGCTGATGTCCTGTCTTCCAAATAGCCACATGGATTCCGTAGTCAAGTCCTTCAGCTTGCCCATCTGATGTAGATTGGTCAAAGACGGCGGGTGGTCCTCGATATACTTCCAATGGCCGTAGCTGGTCGGACCCGTTGTCAAGGATAGCGTTTCCAGCGTGTTCGCAAGCCTTAACAGGGCGGAGGAAATAGTGAAGGGCAGGGTAGGGGTTATTTGCTCGCTGAACATGTAAGATGCGTCGTCATACTCGGCCTGGAGCGAAACAAGCTTAGGTAACATCATCATCGTCGCCATAATCTCGTCCCGAGGTCCTTATTTGCGCATCAGTATTAACTCCTTCACGTTATCTGCGACCAGCCTCGAATTCGGATAACGGGTGAACCAAGGCCAAATGCCTCTGTGGTCCAGGTTTCCCTTTAATTCCACGCGTCTTAAGCGTGGCGAGTTAGTCAAGAAGAAAAAGACGATGTAGCGCGCGTATTAGTGAGATCTCTCATCCTCATGTAGCTCGACAATGAAGTGTTGCAAATCTGCGAAGAACCCATGACCAGAAGGTCCAAGAAATCCGGGATTCCCATGGCCATTTGGTTCGTCGTACCGCCATAGCAGTGGTTGGAGCGCCTTCATTTCTGGACTAGAAGACATATAAGATTCTTGGGGCACATCCTCACACCCGTGAAGTAAAAATAGGGATGCGATCTTGGGGCACAGAGCCAAAATAGCGCGCAGCAGCCTCCACGTTTCCATGGTATCATGCCCATATATACCCACTATGACAAGATCAGCCAATCATGAAGACAGGAATGGAGGCTTGTAGTTTGAACACGTATTGCGCACGCTTGTGACTGACCACGTTGTATCAATATTACGTCAGATACTTACTGATCTTTGCAACCCGAGATTCAATTTGCGACTGAGGCCAATAGTCCTTGATGAAATCCCAGCAATCTGCAGCGAGCGAATCGGCCTCATGTTGGCGGAGGATAGTCGACTGCCTATTCGTGTCATCCGTGGACAGCACGGTGACCCAAGCCAGGAAACGGACCATGGGGCGGCGGTCTGGACACGTTGATATCGTGCGGAAAAAAAGCAAGACTTCTATTGGACGGCTCAGGAGGATAGCACGGTATAAATAGGAGGTTCCGAGCTGGTGGAGCAGTCTGGAGACCAGGACAACGTTGCGTAGATTGGCTCGACTCTGGAAGAAGTCCCGGCTTACATCGGGCGTCTTTGAAGTGGAGCGATACGAGATTACTGGCTCAGTCGGACGGAGCTGTTTAAGGATTTTCAAGATGACTTCGCTTGGTAGGTCAAGCAAGGCCAGATGATAGTTGCCGTTAAGGTCCCCGTTCATCGAACGCTCGCCGCGAGGCGCAGACTGAGCAGACATCTCAAGGAACGAAATAACTAAATTAGATACAGAACATTAGAATCAGACTCTGCAGGAATGAGGAAAGATTTGGAATGCCCTTAAAGCTTTGGCGATTGCCCGTCCGGCTGAGGTGTGAATGAGCCACCACAGCTGCTGCTGCCTACGTCTGCGGCGCAGACAGCCAACACAGCGTCCCATCGCGCCATGGATTTCTTGGGCAACACTTTCATTGGTTACGCCGAGATGCTGCCTCCAGGGGCAACCGTGCAGACATCGTAGTCACAGATATTCGAGGCAGAGGAGTTGCGGGACATTAACATTTGAACTTAGAAGCAGGATGGTTTGAGTGGACTCATGAAATAGGATGAGACAGGATATTCTTCAAGGTCTGGATATGAGGCGATGATGATTGTGACATGGCCGGCTAGCTTGGAATATTGCCACGGGGTTGGTCTCAGAGGTGGCCGCCATGCAGCCTAATAACTTGACCTACATGTAGCGTCTCGGCGGGCTCGAGTTGTTCACTGCAGCCCGAGTTGAGGTACTAGTAGGTATCTTCCTGGTTTGGTCTCAAGAGCAGCTCCCGATGATCGAGATCGACCTCCATTCGAGATACCGGCATTTCTGTACTAAAATCAAATGCAGTGTGGCTATGTCGCGGTAATAAAGTATGTCATCAGTCATGTATCGTGTTCACAGTGCGCCAGCTTAGTTTGAAGTCCCGACAGCCTCCCGCTCTGCAACACTGCCGTTCGCTCTGAAGGCGGAGGCACCGTTCGCCAACCCATTTGTGACAATCTTAGACCGCTCTAGCAGTTCCAGCTCCTCAGGTGGCACAAATCCTTCCTCTGCATCCGGGTCCTTCCCATACCCACCCCCTCCAGGCGTCTGCACGATGATCCTGTCGCCTGGGTTCATCATGGTTGTAGCCCGCCCTCCGAGACTGATATATCGCTCAGACCCATTCTGCGCATCTTTGCGGACCCATATATTCCGGCCCCTCGCCCCGTCACAGCCGCCGGCCATTCCATACGGCGGTATCACCCTTCGCTCAGAGAGAATGCTGACTTGCATGGGTCGAGTCAGCTCGATGTCACGCACACATCCGTCGCCTCCTCTGTAGAAGCCAGCGCCGCCGGTTCCTGTCCTAATGGAGAACTCTCTAAGTATTACCGGATACCTTTTTTCGAAGGTCTCTGGGTCCGTGATTCTCGTGTTGGTGATATTGGTGTGCACACCGCTCTGGCCATTCCATCCCGGTCCGGCTCCAGCACCGCCCGCGATGGTCTCGTAATAACCAAAGCCCTTGACAATGTTCCCGGTCTCCGGGTCCGTACCGCCGTACCCGAATGTAAGGTTATTACAAGTGCCCTGGCTGGCGGCGCATGCGCGGAAGGCCTTGAAGATAAGGTCTACAATACGCTGGGAGGTCTCAACGTTGGAGCCCACAGTCGCTGCTTCAAGAGACGGAGATAGCAGTGTCTTCGGGGGGCAGTACACCTCGATTGGGGTGAGACAGCCTTGATTCAGTGGTATGTCAGAGGATATCATGCACCGGAGGCAGTAAATGATGCCAGAG
Organism: Diaporthe vexans; assembly: GCA_021188095.1. NCBI lineage: Eukaryota > Fungi > Ascomycota > Sordariomycetes > Diaporthales > Diaporthaceae > Diaporthe > Diaporthe vexans. Next base: position 6,134,095 of record JAJLLZ010000001.1, on the reverse strand, counting down.
TACATCACCGCGGATGGTGTGTTCTGCAAGGTATCGTGGTCAGCGCGCGGGCGAAATCTCTCTGAAGTCTGTTGCTGAAGTATTTCATAGCAAATTTTCAATGATCCATGTACATTGAGACTTACCAAATTGTTGAAAGCCTCAGGGCCGGTGCCGGTGAAATCGAATTTAGCAGAACCATCCTCGCCATTGATGGTCACCTTCAAGGCCAATGGCGTGCCGTCGTCCATATAGTCAACTGCCTTCAGAGGGTGGCCCCTGAACCGCTCACTGAATCCCTTGAGAAGCGCGCGCACTGCTTCTTCGGCGTTCTTTTGAATCGCGTCCATGTAGAACTTGACGACCGGCCAAGAGTATTCCTTGACAAGTGCCTGGATGAGATGAATACCTCGATTATTAGCCGCCACGGATGCTTTCAAGTCCGCGATATTGTCTTTAAGTGTCCTAGTACCGCTGCAGCCAGGATACTTCCCAGGCTTGGTATACAGCTCGTCAATAAGACCCTCTTCATCAAAAACGCCAGCTTTGACCATCTTGAATGATTCGATAGCAGCCCCTTCTTGCCACAACTCTGTCGAGTTCGGTGGCATAGATCCCGCCAGGATGCCACCGATATCTGCGTGATGACCTAGAGTTTAACAGTCAGATAAGTAGTTGCTTGCAATTCTGTGACGTGCTTGATTACCTCTGTTTGCAACAAAGAAGAGGATCTCTGTTGGATTCTCGTTGTCATCAAAGACGGGCGTTGTGACGGTCAAGTCTGGCAGATGTGTTCCACCCGAGCAAGGATGATTCGACAGAACCACATCACCGGGCTGTAGGCCTTTGGGGCCGTACCTGTCCGCCTGATATCGGATTGCCGTGCTCATAGAGCCCAGGTGGCCTGGAATATGCGGGGCGTTGGCAACTAGTCCTCCCGACTGAGAGAAGATGGCACATGAATAGTCAAGACGCTCCTTGATGTTGGTGGAAATGGAGGTCTTTTGTAGAGTCCTTCCCATCTGCAAACCACTCGAAAGTCAGCATGAAACAAGCCTCCTCAGCTTCAAAGTTTTCGGGGGAAGTGAAGAAGCTGACCTGCTCCGCAATGGACATGAATCTGTGGCCAAAGACCGACAGCTGCACCGGGTCGACTTCATCAATGCCAACGGTCTTTTGTTTCGCTGAGACGATGTCGAGAACAATATGGTCATCCAGAACGATTGCAACACTATCCTCCTCAATTATGATCGTTTGAGTTGCATCAATTGCAACTGCCGGTCCAAGGATCTTGACCTTCTTCGGAATGCTGTCGATGTGAAAGATAGCCACATCCGTCCAGCCTGTCGTCTCAAAGTAAACCTTTCGAGCTCCCTTAGCGGCGCTTGTGTCTAGTGCGGGAAAACTGGCGGCTTCGGTGAGGTCTAGGAACGGGCTACAGAGCGGGACGTCAATTGCCTTGCCGATACTCCTGACGCGAATGTCATCAACCAGGATGTCCCTGTCAGGCTGACCGAACCCGAACTCCCGTTGATGGCGATCACTAAATGCTCGGGAGAAATCGCCATCCTCCGGCTGCTGGATCATAAGTGCCGTGTCGCTTCCTCTGTATCTCATGTTGAGGAAGTACTCATGCATGACCCTGTGAGGAGAAATGCCCTGGGAGCCCAAGTCTTTCGTTGCTTCCTTAGCCATGGCTTCAAAACGTTCCTGGATCCTGTCGCTTGCCTCAGCGCCATAGACAGCGGCTTCCGGGTCCTGTTTTTCGACAACAATATCGGCCAATGCCATGCCGTATGCTGACAGAATACTTGATAGCTTGTGAATCAATATCCGTCGAATACCAAGATCCCGTGCAATGGCCACGGCATGCTGGCCGCCCGCACCGCCAAAGCAGGCAAGATTGTGAGCTGCGGTATCGAAACCTCTGCCCTCGCTCAAGGTTCTGATTGGCCTCGCCATTGTCGCATTTGCCACCTCGATGAAGCCCATAGCGACCTGTTCGGGGGTGAGCTGGTCATCGCCGTGCTTTTCCGAGTTGACTTGTTGGGAGAGCTTGGCGAACTCTTCCTTCACCTTGTCCATGTGCAATTTCTGGGGGAAGAAGTCTGGAAGAACTCTGCCAAGGAAACAGTTGGCGTCGGTGATGGTCAATGGGCCGCCGTTACCATAGCAGGCCGGTCCAGGGAATGCGCCTGCTGATTGAGGGCCGACTTTGAACAGTCCGTTGCTCCAGAACAGAATGGAGCCACCCCCTGCGGCCACAGTGTTGACGTCCAACTGTGGAGTCTGTATCTGAACTTCGGCGGTGTTGCTCTCGAAAACGTGCTCCAGGGCGCCGCCATATCGCGAAACATCGGTGCTTGTTCCACCCATGTCAAACCCGAGCACCGGGGTGCCCTCTGCAGGATCGTAGCACGTTCGTGAATACCCAATGACCCCGCCAGCAGGTCCGGAGAGAATCGCGCGCAGGCCAGTGAAATCGGTGTACTTAACCAGACCGCCATGGCTCTGAGACAGGAGTAGCTTGTTGGCCGACTGCAGATCCCGCAGCTCGCCTTTGAAGCTTCGCCGGAAGCCGTCAAGGTAGTTGTCGGTAATGGGAGAAAGGTAGGCATCCGCGACGGCAGACTGTGCGCGAGAAACAAGCTTGATCATGCTCTGAAGCTGTGATGAGAGTGAAACTCTGAACCCCATGTCGCGGGCCAAATCGCCTATCGCTATTTCATGATCAGGATAGGCGTAAGAATGCATCAGTGCCACCGCCAAGCTTCGAAAGCCGCGGTCCCACAGACCCTGAAGGTCCTTTCTGATAGCAGTCAGGTCGGGCTTTGTGAGGATTCGGAGAGCCACGCCTGTCTTGCCCATGACCAAGTCATCGTCGCTCGACACATCAATCGGTTGTGGCTCCGGGTCCTCGGAGAAGCCCTCTATGGTCACCCGCTCGTTCACCTCGACAACGGTCTCGTAGAGAGTGCCGAGCTTCTTAACAGCGAGATCGAAGATTCTCGGCCGTGCCTGGTTGCCGATGATCAGGAGATCACGGAATCCCTTGGTGATCAGGAGGGCCGTCCTCTCGCCCTTCCGTTCCAAAAGGGCATTTGTCGCGACGGTGGTCCCCATGCGTATGCTCTCTACGGGGGCCAAATCCAACGGCTCGCCCTTTGCAATGGATTTGCCGGTTGCCTCTTCAAGAATCTGTCGAATGCCTTCTGTCGGTGCATCGGCATACTTCTCTGGGCAAACGGAAAGAAGCTTGAAGATGAGGTCGTTTCGACGTCCGGGAATTCGCGCCCAGCTTGTCGAATGTCAGCTCAAGACAGGCAATCTTAGGTATTCAAAGCAGAATTCACGGCCCGGGAACTCACAAGTCACAGAAGGTACCACCTCTGTCAATGGCTATTCTGATGCCCTCTTCGTTAATGGATGGCATGGCGGAGGCTGTTGGATGGAAGGGGTTGGATCGAGAAGCTAAATGCTAGGTTGCAGTGCCCGGAAGGCCAGCCGGGTTGCTTGAGTGCTTGTGTGGTTTTGAAACTGCCAGAGGTTTGCGCGATAGCACTCGCAATCCAGACACTACTTGTTGTTCGTCGACATTGAGTATTTATATTCAGTCGGTTCAAGTTTGGAAGCTAAAGCTCTGCGCCTTTGGCTGGTCGACTTCCACATCATACCGGTAACATTCGCCCGCTGATCTCGGCTGCTGCCATCTGGCTGCATGCCAAGGTGGTCGATGCCGGCGCGCTAGGAAAGACGTCGGCTGCATGCCGAACAGGTTAGAACTGATAAGCCGCTCGGCATTTATCCCAATACCGATCTCTCGCGGCTCGACGTGATTCTGCCGATCAGCCCATAACCAGTGGGTTATCTGATATGAACCAGCTCCCTACGACGGTCGTGGCGGTAATAATACGGGACCCTAGCGATAATGCGCACCGCAGAAGAGACTCTAGATTGTCGCAGCTGACAACCGCATATCATGGTGGCTGTCTGCGTCTGGTGGTACAATTATTTCATCCACCTATGCCTCTGCCACCCGTCTTGCGTAGCCGTGTCTCTTGATACTGTCCCGGTGCCCTCGTTGACTCAAATCCAAGCTAAATTTCAAGCATATCGAACTGAGAACCCACTGCATTAATTTCCGAGAACATCTTAAAGGATGAATAATGCTATCAATCAAAAGATCGGGGTAGATTCCACTGCAGAGCAAAATGGTGAGGATGTCAGCCAGGGACAGGTCGCTGGATACATTGATCCCGTCAAGGAGGCTAAAATGATGCGAAAGTTTGATGTGAGGAATTTTGCAGCGTCATTTCCACGTGGGAAAAGTAATGAAAATGGTCAAACGCTAATAGCTACCGTGAACACAGTTCTGGGCAGTTGGTCTCCTCGGCATCCTCTACATGTTGGCGAATCTCGACCGGTCAGTCTTCTCACGAGCCTTGGCAATACATACCTAATAACAAGTCGTGACTGCTACTAACCTTTCCGCTCATAGGAGCAACATTGGAAACGCACAGATTGCGGGACTCCCTGCCGACTTGGGACTTATTGGAAATCAATACGGAACTGCAGTAACATTGCTGTATGCTACGTATGTTCCATTCGAGACACCAGTCGCCATCTTGCTCAAGATTATCGGCCCTCGATACCTTCTCACGTGCTGCTGCTTCGCATGGGGCATCGTCTGTCTCTGCACCGGGTTCATACAGAACTGGCAAGGGTTATATGCTTGTCGACTGCTCATTGGATTCTTCGAGGCGGGATTGATCCCCTGTATCAATGTCTTCCTCGGAATGACGTACAAGAAGTCAGAGCGTGGCAAGCGGTCTTCAGTGATCTTTGCCTTCAGCGCCCTGGCCAGTGCTTTCGGCGGCATCTTTGCGTATGGTCTGACTCAGATTCAAACCAATGGCCTGTTCACATCCTGGCGGGCCTTGTTCATCACAGAAGGTTGTCTGACAGTGTTGATCTGTCCGATATTCTTCTTCTTCTTCCCCGACTCACCAACAACCGCATGGTTCCTAAGCGATGAAGAGAAAGAAATGATGCAATTACGTTATCATCTTGACCCTCATTGGGGTGTTGACGAGGATTTCAGCTGGAAAGAAGTTGGTCGCGCTCTGGTAGATCCTAAATTCTTTGCCTTGTGAGTTTCAGAACCCATGCCCTATGTAAGTCTCGTTGCTACTGTAGATGCTGACCGAACTTCAGCTTCGTGTTCCAGTTTTCGGTCGATATTTCTCTGTACGGCTTCACAACGTTCTTACCTGCCATTATCAAGGGACTTGGCTATACGTCTGTCCAGGCAAATCTCATGACCGTGCCCGTCTATTTTTGGGGCTTGGTGACTTTCGCTTTCACCGCATATATGTCAGACAGATTGCATAGCCGTGGTTACTGGATTGGCGGACCCCTGGTCTGTCTTATAGTGGGGTACGCGATCTTGATCTCGGTTGACAGCCTTGCTGTGCGATACTTTGCTTGCTTCAGTATGTACTTCGCTCCTTTCTAAGGTTGAACCGATTCATGCGTATCGCTAGGGCTAATGATTCAATACAGTCACCGTAATGGGCATCTATCCCACAACAGGTATGAGCTTAATGTGGCTTAGTGATAACGTTTCTCGTCACTTTAAACGGTCCACAATGGTGGGGGCAACATTGACACTGGGCAACACGGCTGGTGTTGCCGTAGGCCAGATATTTGTTTCTGCTGACAGTCCGAGGTACATCAGAGGTCTTTCTGTGGCCATGGGCCTTGCAGCTGTTGCTTTGCTGATGGTGTCCTGCCTCATGGTTGGTATGGGTCTAGCGAACAAAAGGCGTGCTGCCAGGATCGCTGCCGCGGAAGTGGCAGGGAACCCATTGGCACCTGAGCCTGAAATGGGCGATTTGGATATTCATTTCAAGTATAGTCTATGAGTTATAGCTGTGTCTGGAGGAGTACACGTGTTCAGTCGCTGGGCTTTGTTAACCACGCCGAACGGGCGTTTGGCGTTCAATTAATCAATTAATAAGTTATACGAGAACAAGAAATAGCATTCTGCTATTGAGTAGATGCAGACATGAAATATTGATGGCTACTTTTGGCCCTTGAGCCCAATGGAAACTCGCATCAAGATACATGGCTTGCCAAACTTCCAAGTTGGAATGCTGCACCTTAATAAAGGCTCCCGAAACCGGCAAGCCATTTCAGTGGTGTTATCTCGCTACACCCACAACCCTCCGACGCCTGGATCTTCACGCTATCGACATTGTTTGTCGCGAATCCGCCATAATTCGCCTACCACGAATCCCTCGCCTCTGGAGATTCCAGATTACATGGTTCAAAATCTTCGTCATGCCCTCGCCTTCGAGCAGCGTTGCCGGTAGCCCGGCTAACCCCACCCGCCCGCTCAACCGCAAGAAGCGAACCTTTGCGGCTTGCAGGTCAGTCCATAACTTTGACATGTTGAACTGGACGAGGGCTCTTCTCAACCTGGCGGTACTTTGCTAACTGGAATACCCAGTCGGTGCCATTCTCAAAAGACGAAATGCACTGGCAAACAGCCCTGCCTGAGCTGTGTCAGATCCGGCAGGGCCGCCGAGTGTATCTTCCCAGACCGGGCGAGGAAGATACTTGTACTAGAAAGGTATTCAAAATGTTTTAATTTGTATTTGGGGCCAACAATCCAGGGTATTTAGAAGACTGATGCCGCACAGTTATATCCAGAAGCTCCAGGCGGACAATGCTGAGCTCAAGAGAAACAGCACTGCGTCGGGCACGACGAGACTTGGGACACCATCTAGCGACGAAGCTGTCAACGCGTCATCCACGGAGGAAATAGCGAGTCGTCCTGAGACTACAGAGCACCTCAACGCTGATGAAAGCGATGGCGGGACAGATACGAATACGGTCACTCCACTCATTGAGCAGCGTGTCATGGCACAGGATAAGACGGTGTCCTTGGGAGCATTTTACGTCGGCGGCGCCGCCTGCACGGCTTTTTCGACACGTATCGGTGCCTGTGTGCGCGGCAGTCCAGTAAGTGTAGCAGAGACATCGTCCACTGTGCCAGTCTACAAGCATCCGACACTCAGCCGCAGCCTGGAGCCACGACACACCCTGCCCGGCCGGGCATACGCAAACACGTTGATACAAGTCGTGATACGATTCATCGGATCAGATTATCATCTGATCAGAAGGAATTCATATCTGAGAAGCCTTGATTTGATATATGATGAACATGTGCAGACCGATTTACTCTCTTTATGTCGGTTCTTCGCCTTGCTGGCCTTGGGAGAACTTTGGTTGAAGAGGACCAGAGCGACTGTGGATGGAGAGAAGACCGTGCCAGGGACGAGCTTTTTTCTTCAAGCCGTTTCGCTCTTTCGGGAGCAGTTTGAGGAACCTAGCATCGAGTATATCGAGACCCTTCTGGCACTGGTTTGTCTGCCCAAAAGCCTCAATACCACTTTCAAGGCATCGCACACACACTAATCCTAGGCAGTGTTTCTACTGCTTCGCCCTCAACCGAACGAGCACAGCATTTGTCTATGCTGGTCTCGCGTTGCGCTTGAGCCAAACCATGGGACTTCATCGCAATATCACATATGAGCCCAATATAAGCGCCGCAGAAATTGAGAATCGCAGACGAGTTTGGTGGACCGTATATATTTTCGATGGTCTCATTAGCTCAAGGCTTGGTCACCCCATGATCAGCGACGGATATATAGACGCCCCGTTTCCGTCTCAGGACAACTTGCCCCTAGCGGATAAGGACGACTTCTTCGATCCCATGCAGCTCATTGCGAATATCAGGCTGTGCCGCATCACAGGATCAATCTTGAGTCTTGTCTATGGAGGACCGTCCCCGGGAGATGCTGGAAACTTCATTAGGAACGTGCATACTATCCTGAACCAGTTGAAGGAAGTCGACGCCGAACTCCCAATAGAGTTGAAACTAGATCACACGCGCTTCCCAGCGTACGGCTCAAGATCTGTAGCATCTTTACGGCTGCATTTCAACCAGGTCAAGCTCGGCTCTCTATCCATTGATTAGGGGAAATAGACTAACTTATTTTCCCCCTCAGAACCTCATCCTCACTACACGGCCCGTGTTGCTCCATATTTTGAATCACAATCTCAGACGCCTGCAATCTGACATTTCCAACACCGCGGAAGTGAAACAGCTTTCACCGATGACGATTGCCCTGGGCGAGGCATGCATTTACGCCGCAAGAGCATCTGCAAATATCCTCGAGCAGCTCTGGATAAGTGGAAACATTTCAACTTTTGGCTACTTTGACGCCCATTACACGTTCTCTACAACAGTGGTCTTGATGACTTCGAGGGCCCTTCGCCCGAACACGGAAGACGACGATGCGATCGCGTTGGCTTTAACTTTGCTTCATTCCATGGTCGAAGATGGCAATATTCCAGCCCGCGAACTTTTCGATAGGATATCTGCCCTGCAGAGAGATTTTGAAACTCTGAGATCGTCAGGAGGTTCCGAAGAAGGCCTAATGGCCGAGAGTATCACCGGGTTCATCACCTCAACGGGCACATTTGCAGCGAATATTGATAGAACTCGCCCTTTTTCTCCTTCAAATTCCCGGAAAAGTTCTTCCAACACACCGTCTTCGTCACGGCTTCACAGCACCATCGTCTCAACGAGCCAGCCAGCGGTCGCGACGGCTCCTTTGGATGCACCCCTTATACAAAACTTTCTCGGCAACTGTACTCAAGAGTGGGATCCACAGGACTTCGAATTCTTGAATCAGGATAATGATGCTTGGGCATCGGCATGGGACAGTTTGGATATGCATCGGAACGACGATAGTGTAGGCTTTTGAGAGGCTCTTGAACAGCGCTCAAAACATGTGACACAGACCACGGGCGATAATAAAGTTGAGACCAGAGATTTACACCCGCAAAAACAGAGGATACACCAAAGCCCTATAGGATAACCTCCTATAGGACACCCTCGTACAGATAACCTCTCCCTTAATAACTTCTTATAGGATAACTTCTTATAGGATAACTTTCTATAGAATAATATCTTATAGGATAGATCTTATAGAATAACTTTACCTAAGATAACTATATATAGTATAACCTCTTTACTTTATATAGGGTAGCCTTATAAATCCCTGTAGAATAACCTTCTATAAGATAAGCTTCTATAGGACTTCCTCTTATTAAATAATAATCTATAGTAAATATTTTAGTATAATTTAATCCTGATCTAAGTTGTCCTGTATCTTTTCTAACTCTTATTAGTCGTATCTAATTCTTCTAGCTTAGGTTGTTAGCCTTGTATAGGTGTACCCTCTGTTTTTATAGGTGTAAATCTTCGGTCTTATAAAGTTTGCCATGTGATCTATACTTGGTTAACGCACGTTACTTTCGTCTTGTCACCAAAGAAGAATTCGTTTAAGTTTCTCAGGCCCACCTCATCGAAGTTCTTCCAGCTGGTTTGGGAAGCTACCCCGATGTGCGGTAGAACTGTCACCCTGAAGTTGTTCCTCAGCTTCGGGTTGATTCCCGGCTCGTGAGCATGGACATCCAACCCCACACCGACAACCTGGCCCGCATCCATGGCCGCCAGCAGATCGTCCTCGTTGATGAGCCCGCCCCTGGCGATATTCACAATCCTGATCTTCTTGTCTTTGATCCGGCCAAGCGTCGTGGCAGAGATCAGGTGCTTGGTCTCGTCAGTCAATGGGCACGCCAGACAGATGCAGTCCGCAACCTCGAGCAGACTCTCAAACGTGTCGTGGAAGGTTGCTCCGGGCCTCGTCCCGTCAGGAGCTACAATCTCCTGTTCAACGTTATGCCTCCTTGTGCGGTTGTGATAGTGAACCTCCATCCCCAAGGCCGCCGCGGCCTTCTTGGCTATGGCCAGCCCGATGCACCCCATGCCCACCACGCCGAGCACCTGCCCCTCCGGGTCGACCGCCATGGCACCGACCTCTCGACCCGTGGTCCAGCCCTCGTCGTTGCGAGTGTAGTGCTCGGCCAGGGTGAAGTACCGGTACGTATTGAGAATCAGATGCAGGGCCGTGTTGGCTACCGCCTCGGTGTTGGTGTTCGGTGTATTTGCGTAGGCTATGCCCCGCGCCGTGAGCGCCGCGATGTCCGCGGCATCGTAGCCGTGGCCGCTGGAGCCAATGTATTTGAGTGTAGATGGGTAGAAAGATAATGGGTCTCCGCGAAAGATCAAGTGTTGGCTGTATGGCCCAGACTTGTGCCAGCCGGTCCTGAAGATGGCGTCGATGTTGCTGTATGGGCCACCGGGCTTCAGACGCGTGCAGAACTCATCGACAGAAGGGCAGTCGTATTGGATGATATTGAAGTTGTCACGGGTCCGCTGCCATGCCGGAGTTGAAAGGTCACCATGAATGCCAGCGAGAAGTAATAAGACAGTGGGTTTCCTGGACTCCCCAGGCTCGGGTCCCATGCGTGCTAAGCCAGTTCCATTGGAATCAGCTTTATCAAGGGGTGCGGCATTCCCTACATGCCCCATGATTTCTGCAAAAGCGAGCTAGAATGTTGAATTCAAGGATATCTTCGACTTTTGCAATGGGATATGTGAGGTTCTGGACATGGAGCCTTCCTTCTCTTGTGTATGTCAACCACATATTTCGCCCTGTCACCATTGATTACGGCAGCTCATGCGCTGTGCCGCTATGTTTGATCGGGGTAGATAAGCTGCGGCGCCGATCCAAGAACGTAACGGAACCATCCAGCCGCCGGCTGCGGGCCGGTAGCTCCTCGGAATTTGCCCCGATGCCGTTGATCACGGTTCCTGGAGCGGCACATCCGAACAGATGCAACGCTCGAAAATTTAGCAATCCAGGATTTCTTGTCAAGACTCTTTGACTATATTGGAGCCATGTTGCTTTTCTTTCATATACGGAGACCGCGGGCTCCAAGACACCAGCCGAGACGTCGTCCATTGGCTCAACTATTCAGTCCTCGCTGTCATCGCTATCATCATGGCTGCTTCGCTCAAATACCCAGTCGTCCAACTCCTCAAGTCTCTAATCGAAATCGACAGCACGAGTGAGAAAGAACTAGAGATCGGTATCTTTCTTCAGAAGTATCTACTAGGACTGGGATACACCGTGGAGCGCATCGCTATAGCCCCAGGCTCTTCTCGACACAATGTCTACGCATACTTGGGACAAGAACGCAAAGCACGTGTCTTGCTCACGTCACACATGGATACCGTGCCGCCTCACATCCCATTCAGTATCGACGGCGATGTGATTCGCGGCCGTGGGGCCTGCGATGATCTTGGGCCTTTGGTTGCACAGATATTTGCAGTCGAGGAGTTGCGGGCGAAGGGCAGAATCAATGAGGCGGGTGGCGATATCAGCTTCTTGTTCGTTGTAGGCGAGGAGAAAGGAGGTCCGGGCATGATTGCTGCCAACCTTATGGGCCTGGAGTGGGACGCTGGCATCTTCGGCGAGCCGACCGAGGGCAAGCTCGCCCAGGGCCACAAAGGACACGTTGTTTTCGAAGTTGTTGCCAAAGGAGTTCCCTGGTAAGTCCTTCTCTCTAAAGTGCTTCCGTACATATCAAGGCTGACATTGTTGGTTGACGCCGCTAGCCACTCTGGCTACCCGCATCTCGGAAAGAGTGCAATCGTGACGCTGCTGAATGTCCTCAATGATCTTTCGGCTATCGAGTGGCCATCATCAGACCTGCTAGGGCCCTCGACTCTGAACATTGGGAAAATAGAGGGTGGAGAAGGATACAATATCTTGGCGCCATCTGCAAAGGCACTTTGTAGCTTAAGGGTGGCCGCGAACTTGCCGTTGATCACAAAGAAGATTGTCGATGTGGTCGCAACACACTCCAGATCAAGTGATGTCCAGCTCAATATCCTTGTTCAATATCCTGAGACTCTTCTCGACTGGGATATTGAAGGTTTCGATGCAGCTCCTGTGGCATTTGGCACTGACGTTCCGAGGCTGAAAGGATCCCATAAAAAGGTGCTGTACGGCCCAGGTTCGATTTTGGTAGCTCATGGCAAGGACGAGTGTATCCGGGTGAGCGAACTTATAGAGAGTATTCAGGCCTATAAAAAGCTCACCTTGAGATTCCTCGAGAGTTGAGACGCATGCTATCAATTAAATCTGATCTGTCACGTGTTCCTGTTTTTCTTTTCTCTGTCTTTTTTTTCCCTCTGTCTTTTTTTTTTCCTCTGTCTTCTTCTTTTCCTGTCTTTTTCTTTCCTCTATCTTTTTTTGCCTTTCTTTTTTTTTTCCTGTCTTTTTTTTTCCTGTCTTTTTTTTTTCCTGTCTTTTTTTTTTCCTGTCTTTTTTTTTCCTGTCTTTTTTTTTCCTGTCTTTTTTTTCCTGTCTTTTTTTCCCCTGTCTTTTTTGCCCCTATCTTTTTTCCCCTGTCTTTTTTTTTCTCTGCCTTTTTTATCCTCTGTCTTTTTTCTTTTTCCCACCTTTCTTTTCCGCTCACACACCTTTCTAAATCTCAAATTCCATCTTCATAGACAGCTGTTGCTAAACTTCACGGTCCTACAGTCCCCTCTGGAGAGACTCGAGACGCTACTCAGCTCGCGCATTTCGTCCGAAATCATCAAGTCAGTAGCTCCCAATGCTTTCCGACATTGTTGCTCTCGTCGGTTGCTACGGTACGAGCTTTGCTAGCTTGGCTAGTCGCGGTCACAGCATGCACATGGCGGACTTACTAGGAAGTACTCACAACCTGACCTCTTACTGAATAATCGCCTGCAGAATCAAACTCTGTACGACATGACATGCGCCGAGGCTGATATACGGTCTTTGCATATGCACGGAGATACTTATACGGATGCAACTGCATCGATCTCCAACAACCTCGACCACTCAGGAGTCGGAGCATCCGGCTATTTACGACCCATTTGTGCCGGCAGCCCGGGGAAGCTCACATGACAGAAACAACCAATATTGCCGTGTCACTGCAGAATAACCCCTCCTTCTGATTTTCCCCTCCCCTTCCTCACCTGTGTCGTTTGGTATTTAATCCGTGTATATCCTCCTACAGAGCCGTAGGCGGTCCCCTCACACAGTAATAAACGACCAAAGCCTTTCTTTCCATCCTCTCCATCTTTTTCATCTCAACACCGCAACATTGATTCTTCTAAAAGATGGTCTGCAACGAGTGTGGCGGCAGTGGCAAGCTTGGTGACTACATATGCACTAAGTGCGATGGCAAAGGCCAGCGGTAGAGGCCGGATGTTGCCGTGAATTATTTAAACTACCTAGGACGTATGACCATCCCGCTATTTCTTTTCCTTGAGTGTGAAAGCTTTGACAGTAGCTGATACCGCAACAGGCCTGCGCAAAGACACAAGAGTTACCGGGTGGTCAGCAATGTACGATGATTTTGTGATTGCAAGTTGATTCAAGCCTTCATTGACGTGAGCTGTGGGGTCTGCCCTGAGGGTGTCATTCGAGGCGGACCGGGCTACGCGTGGTAATTTGTCTGGATTCGGTGACCGGTACTCAGTCACATAGGCAATTACTTGCCCTACTGGCGAAGTTGTGCCCCTGCTGAGGGAGGGCCCTGAATGGTCTTTGGTATCCGCAATGCAGCTTTGTTCTTTACCTGTTTACTCACCGATGTGTGATAATTCCGCCGCACCCCCACATCACTTGTTCCATATTAGAGGTTTTGCTCTTAATCCGTATACGTCCTGAAGGCGTACGGTCCCTTCACACAGTGGTAAACGCTCAAAGACCCAGCGTTAAAAAAACACGATGTCGATAATAGTGCAGAAGTTTGGGCACATGGCCTCAGCCTCGTGCTGCACAGACAAGGCTATGAAGCATCGCTCCTGACGGCGCGGTAGACTAGATTCGTCGACACATAGCCTAGTAGCTAGCAGACGGCGAAGCAGTCATACGGCGAGACTAGGAATAGTCTTTGTTTCATATTGATGGAGGTAATCCAAACAGGAGTTTATTTCATGAGTTAATGCTTTAGGATGTGCCATCAATGCCGTTGCTACCTACGTCTGCGGCGTAGTCATCCAACGTAGCGTAGGCAGAGATCGTGTTCGGTAACGAAAATGATGCAGGGGCGTTAAGGTCTTCAGGTCAGATTTGGTGGAGAAGAATGCGAAGATTTTGTCAATTAAGAGTGTATTGAAACCATTGAAGCTTGCTGCTCTTATTCTTCTAGCTGTGAAGGAGAATGTTGGCACGGGAAGAGAGCATAAGCTCATCCTCAAAACATTCTTTCCTCTCGACCATCAAGTGTTCCATGATTTCGAAGCTGGTTTGAGTATGCACATCTTGCGCGCCATGCCTCTCTTCAGTCCCTGCCTGTGACGCGGACACAATCTGGCGCCTCAAACCTACTCTCAGCACCGTGCGCGGATTCCATTGACTCAGACAATCTGCCTTTTTGTGGTTACTACTCCTCTGCCATAATTTGCAAAGGACTTATTTCCAAGCCATTGTTCTTCCCTCGCGTGTGTTGCTGGGAATCCTTGCGGCACATGCAGAGTTCTTCTTTCGACCGTAGGCGCTGCCCCGGTTGGGGCATCATAGACGCCCGGGGCTTTTTGCAACTCGGACAATCTTTCACCGGCCCCGCGGAGTACTCGATCTTCGTTTCTGGTCCGACCGCATTCTCTCGGTGCAAGCGACGTCTTGGTGGTGCTGGGCTGACGGTGTTGGTCGTGGGGTGGGCGGAATCCTTTTGAACTTGAGCCTTGGAAGTTTTCTTCTCCTTACTAATATTACCCATGATGATGACTTTGGAATTGAGCTCAAATGAAGCTTCTCAGAAATCGCAATTCTTTTCCGAGATGGTTTGGACCGATGAAGTTTAGGCGGACTCAGTTTCGAGAATAGAATAAAATTTATAGCGAGAACGAAAGTCAAAGGATGAGAGAAGTCGAGATTGGTTGTAGCTGACGAAAGGTAAAAAGCCTGGGGCGTTGACGAATTCGAATTATTCCTGTTTATAGTGCAGCTTTGGAGATGATTCGGATAAAAGTCAGTCCTTCAGGCCATATATATACTTCCCGACCGCTCAGTGAAGACATCTCGGTCAACCAAAGGCAGCGCATCTAACTATAGAATATCCTGACCTCGTTTTTGGCCTTCCCCACAAATAGCCAGATCTTGCAACCGCCAAATGTTGCCTTGTCACAGCTGTTTCGTAGGAAGCCAACATCTCGAAGTCGGCCCAGGCCACGGTCGACGGCCCAGGTGGCGCGGCCCAGATGTCCCGCACTGGCCAACGACCAACGACCAACAGAAAGAACCATTGGTCAGCCGACGATTGATGGTGTTTTGAGTATTTGAGGCACGGCTACTACTACATTGCCATAGATCCATCGTATCTGAAACAATCGGCCGTACGTGCTGTCCTTCCTTCAAGTGCCCTCGGGAATTTGCGAGTCAGGCAGATCTACATTGTTTTTGGGTGCTGTAATCTGCCAGGCTGGAATTCGTACTGCAGGAATCTCTGGAAATCATTAAGCCGAACAACGAGACTCGACGGTGTCCTCCCGGTTCTGGCAAGGTATCATACGGATGAAGTCTGAATAAGGGTTACTAGGATAATAACGTGTGAGTCTATTGAATATATGTGCCACGTCGGAGTAGGAATGAAATCTATAATGCCTACCAGGCTCGAACGCTCGCGCACTAATGATCGGTCACTGGGAGTTTGGCTCAATTGGCGGTCACAGAGTATTATTTACAAAAGGATATGCTTCGTTACCATTGTGGCCTGGGCCTTGCTGGCTAACACCTGACCTTTGACATTGAGGTTTTTCATGTACACTACCCAGCCAGCACTTCCTTGAATTTGTTCACAGCCTCTCGTTTATGCTGTTCCAAGTCAAATGAATAAATGTGCGCCCATCTAGGTCCCAGTGCATCCCTGAGCCTGGTCGGGTCCAAGCCAGCATCGATATCCTGTCCGCAGAGGATATCGCCAGTCTCCCGGCTGGAGTCGATGATGCGTTGGCACCTTGGCATCCTGACTGCGCTGTACGCTGCGAATGCCGCTTCGATTTGACCAGGTGACGTGACATGTGCCAGTAAGCATTTCAGCACCGCTGCATCTTCTAGCGCCATGCCAGCTCCAGACCCTTGCCATGGCGTGGTAGCATGCGCAGCATCGCCGATAACGCAGACCCGGCCTCTTGAGTACCTGGAAGTATTCTTGTGTTCCCATTGCGAGTACCCAGTAGGGTTCGTTTGGTCCAAGACGAGCTACAAAACTGTCAATATCTCGGGAGACTGCGTCAGGGGTTGAAGTCACGGACCTTTGTGATGCCCTTGGCTATTGGTGAATCGGGCCAGTCAGCAAACGTTCTGGACATGAAATCCTGTGTAAGAGGACGTTTCCGGTCCTTGGGAGGATCCTTTTCGACGGCTGACACGACGCATTGGACCATGGTCCGGTCCTCCAAAACGTCATGCATGGCGAGTGCGCCAGGGCCAATCCATCCATACTGCCTATCAAGCTCGAAGTACTCCTTGCCTAAGACAGACTCGGCCTTGCTGAAAGGTACGACATTGCGACAGTCCCAGAACCCAGCCGCCGAAGGGGCGTCTGAGGCAGAGTCCTCCGAGACGTGTTGGCGAACCGTACTAAATATTCCATCAGCACCGATCACAGCGTCGAATTGAGCAACGGTGCCATCCGTGAATGTAAGCTCAACGCCCTTGTCATTCTCATCAATCTTAGAGAGTTTCTTGTTTGCATGCAAGATACGTTCTGGTAACGGAGCAAGTAGTTCGCGCAAGATTGAGGCACGATGGATCACGATTCCAGGATCTGTACCTGCGAGGTCGAAGACAAGATCACCCGTCGCTGGGCCAGCGCCCTGAAGAGGTTTTAGTTCATCCGCGCCTGTCTAGATGGCGTATTCCAGAAGATCATTATTTACCATCATGATCCGAGTGGAGTTCATGGATACCCCGCCTGCCTTGCTCTTCAGGAACGCTGTCGCCTCGGTAGACATGATGTCACTGAGCGCATTTTGGGCGTTGACGGCCAGTCCAACTGCCGCACCCCGTTCGGAGAAGGTTGGGGCGGATTCGTAGAGAGAAAGATCGACGTGTTTGATAGATATAAGAGCATTCGCGAGGGATGCCCCAGCGAGGCCCCCGCCGATAATAGCGAGTCGGATAGTAGTGGTTTCAGTCATGTTGGAAAAGGTATTTTGATAATTTCGTACACGTTTGAAGTGTGACTGACAACTGAAATGCAAAATTGTTCTTAGTGATGGGTCATATTATGCACACCTCACGGGCTGACTGAGTAAGCATGAGGAAGGGGCCTCGAAGTCCCTTGCAACCAGTTTGTCACTGGCTTAGAATACAACCCTTCAATACCACGGTATGCTTCCTTGTATGCAATTTGGACAAGACTTTTGGGGGCTGCAGTCTGTTGGTGGCAAGACTTAGTACAGTATCACTGACCAGAGTTACCGCCGCAGCTTGTTGTCTATCTTCCTTGTTTAGGACGATTGGCAAGTGGTCCATCGGGAATTGTTGATATGACCCCCGTGTCATACACGTCAGTGGGGCCGAAGACATGAACCAACTTGCATATCCTGATATCTTGGTATCTTGGCCATGTGATGAATGAACGACCAACACGCATATTAGACCGACGCTAATGCCGCGATGGCCTAGAGATTTGCGCCAGCTGTAAAAATCCCACGACGCATTTGCGCTGAGCCAACAAATGCAACACGCCATGCACTACCATCTGTGATGTTCACGAGGCTCTGGGCGTTGCAGGCTTCGGTAAATACTTTGCGCGGCCAGGCAGCCAGGCCGCAGGGTTCTGTGTGTTTCCGTGAACACGCCATGTTACCTTCTTTTTATAGAGCACTGTATCGCCCCCAGCGTGGTTGTTCCCCGCATACTTGGCGATCGGCGAAACACTTTCCCATGTTGGTGTTACAGCCGCAATCGACATTGACCCAATTTCTCGCCTGCGAAGGTGATGGATACTTGCGGGGAGTCCTGCGCATTCATCGCAATACTCCCTGCTATTGCGTATGTGGACATCTCCAGCCCCAAAACAATTTTGGACGATTGAGTGGGTACTATCATGGGGCTTCCCGACAGTTTCTGACACGGCAGTTGTACCAATTATTTTGTCCAAGAACATGTGACGGACAAAGTATTCTCCTCTACCAAGTAAAGGTTGACAAGATGGGATATTACAGAATAGATGCCTACATGTGCACTGAAGCACTAGGAAGCAGCGCTCCAGGGCTATCAAGAATTGAAGTCAACGGGCTGAATCCACCCCAATCGCCACATTACCCTCCCCGTCTGCTATGAGCCTGACCTTGATGGTACCCTAGGGAAATCTTAGAGACTTTGCTATCTTCGAAATTCAGGATCGGTCGCAACCATTCTCGAGTACGCCCACTTTTCCAATATGTTCCATTTGACACACACAGATTTAGAGTTAGACTTCGTCGCTGGTTTCAATGCGGCAGGGTCGTCCTCCCAGTAGAAAGAATACAGAGCAGTGTTACCATAACACATGATTGTTAAACGTATCGTCTCGAGGCAATGATCTGGGATGAATCATCAGAATGAATTTTGATCTGGTCCCCCGTGGAGAGCGAAAGAGCTGTGGATTTACGAACCGAGGTGATGGAGTATATACTCCTTTTGAGCAGGAGAAAGATCTGGGTAGTACCGTTCTTGGAAGACATAGAAACGCAGTTGCCGCTGCACGCAATCAGTGACCATATCTGAAAGCGGGGAGACTCGACTCACCAGACAATGAAGCTCGTGATATGCACCGATATTGGCGAGGTAGCCACCGTCAACGAGCTCTGCCTCTGCCTCTCCGGCAAACGACTCGCCGGCTTTGTCGAGCTCTTCGCGGCTAGCGTTGAAGTATACAGCTGCCGAATATCAGCATGTGATGAAGGTATAGTAATATCACTCGTGAGACCACTTACGCAGCATCAATTTGTCCCAGGCTTCATCCTGCTCTGCCGAAGGAGGTCCCGAGTATGCACTGTACCTGCTGTGATTTGTGGTATGCTCGTCATTGATCTCATATTCTATGGCGGCCTGAGCAGGGGCTGAAGCATGTTAGTGAATAAAATTGAGATGAAGAAATGTCTTTAGACAACATACACCACGTTCGTCCGTCCATAGGCGCCACCTCGTGAGGTGTGTGGTCTGTCTTCCATACAAGTCCAGCGAGAATCACCAACAGCACGTGAATGCTGAAAATGTATACGCGTTGTGAGGTCGATGCATTTGAGGTGCTTTGGCCTTGTAAGCCATGAGTGTCGTCACCTTCGAATGGTGATGGCAAGAGTTTCGCGTCTTCTGCGGAGAAGCTGGCTCGTGGTGACTTCTGAACGTGATCCATGCTGTGATTCAATCGAAGATCAAAGTCGATATTTTGAAGCCTGTGTAGGTTGTATCTTGTTGAAAGTATGTCTTCGAAGTTCTGCACGGAGAGGGCGCGGGAGGAAGCAATGGATGTCTAGTGGGAGGAATAGGGACCATTTCATGGCACTTGGAATCTAGTGGAGCATTGGGGCGCACTCGAGAGCCTTACCCCATATCAAAGAAAGGTGCTGGCTTGTGTCTTCACCCTGGCCTTGTTCTTGCACTGCTGCCGGCCCACCGCCGTGCAGAAATTCGGTATGATGTCGGACTTCTTTCTATTTCGGTCCGTTGCAACCCTCTGTGCATATCTTGCAAGCCAACATGTTTCTGGGACCAGCAGATCCATGCTTCCCGCAATGACTGTCTAGTCAGGACGGCATGTCTATCAAATTCGCCCCTGCGTCGACTGATGGTCGCCGCATCTATAAGTTCGAACACAACTCCAGTCTCCTGATCCCGCACCAGTCGGAAATAAGCACAAAACTTTCCATCCTACGCCAATACCAACATCATTCCATCTACTTCAATCATGAGATTCTTTACAGCCACTACGTTGACCCTCACGCTCGCTGTCCTCGGCGCAGCTGTCCCGCTGACGTGTATGTGCAGAAAGAAATCTGTTCATGATCTCAAGCTGATCGATTTAGCCGACCTACAATTTGAGCAGGTCACTGATGCTGACAGACCAGTCGCTGCTGGCAATGTCAAAGAAGAAGCGAGGATTTTGAAGAACTAGATCACGGCTCCTTTGAAGAGCAGCAAATCTTGGCCAGCGCCGTCCCGAGGCCGATAGTTCTTGGCAGCATCATCATTCTTGCAGGAGGTGAATTTGAGGGGGACTACAATGGACGTTGGTAGATGATCATGTTGATAGATATCAAGTCAGCAAATCAAAGCCTTTGACATGCGTCCATATTGTTTTAAATTCATACCCTGCTGTAGCCATTTTCAATTTCTTGGTCCAGTTGTCGTCCCAAACGAAACAGGTGGCACGTTGCCACTGGCCGCGAGCGGTTGGTTGTAGCCTGCCAAGATTGGGCATGGAGCGACGCGTTTACTAGTTTGACAAGGTTGTCGATGATGTGCTCATCTAGTTATTCAATGATATGACAGTTCTTTGCGGGTCGGTAGATTATGACTTGATTGGAAGAATAACGTAGCAATGAAGCCCTCACGCCCGCAAAGGTTCGCCCGCCTGTGCATATCAGAACCGCAGTGTTGGTTCTATCGTGAGCGAGCTAACCGCCTGTATATCATCCAATCGGACCTCAAGTCTATTATCCACACTGTCGATCAAGTGATAGCGAAAAATCCTAGTACTACATCAATTACGGCCAAGAGGCCAAGGCTAGGTGGGGTTCTAAGTTCACAGTTTCTCAGCCGTACCCCTGCAGGCACACAGCCTCCCTTGGCATATGGATGGGCTGTTTTCTGATGATGAATGGTTGTTACAGGCGGGTCATTTCGTTAATGATCTACCAACAGCCTGTCTTGTAAGTCGGCGTGCGAAGAAGGGTGTGATTTTGGGAGATGTGATATTCTTGGACGCGGAGAAACTTTTGTTGGCTGTGAACAGCAGAACTGGTGCATTGCACATGTCACTTGTGCCGTTCATTTGGCCGGTCTGAAAAGGGTCCGTCCTGACGACGTTCCTGGTGAAGTATGAAGGGTTTGATCATTACTGCAGCCTTCTCAAGTCCACTTTCCAGCATTTAGAGCTAATACTCTGTGAATTTGTTCCCTGCTTTGTTGAAGTATACAAATCCCATAAAATGGCAGAGTACTACCAAAGACCTGGTCACGTTATTGCCGCGGGCGTAGCATTGCCCACAGCTGACCTGATCGCGGTCGGGTTACGATTCTGGTTGCGGAGACGACAGAGACTGCCGCTGGGGATGGACGACTGGCTGATCATACCAGCGACGGTAGGCCTCAACAAAACATAGCTCTGTATTTCAGGATTGCTGTTACTGACCCTTATAGGCCTTGGTAGTCGGCTTTGGTATTTGCCTAGTCTATGGTGTTTCCCAGGAAGCACTTGCATATCCAACCAAAGTTCCACCTGAATCTGCCGACAATCCATTCACAATCGTGACTGACCAAGTTTCCTTGGCATCAAAGGTACGTTCCGGTATTTTCCATACTTTATCAAGACAAGAAGCCAGAAACGTGCTGATCACCAGCAAAGATCGAGTATGCTAGCACCCTGATGTTCATACTTACGCTAGGGTGTATCAAAGCTAGCTTCCTATTCTTTTACATACGCATATTCTCAGTTAAGAAAACTTTGCCATATGTCCTACTTGTGAGCCTGATCACCTTTGTTGGTCTTTGGACTATGGCCTTTCTTTTCGCCACGATATTTCAATGCAGGCTTCAAGTTGAGGCGTTGTGGGGCAGTGTTGAGGACCTCATGACCAAATGTTTTGATACGCTTCAGCTCATTCTCAGCCTCTGCATCACGGATTTCGCTACTGATGTTTTCATCATCATTTTCCCTATACCTTTGGTAAATAATTTCACCTCTCCTGCTTTACCTTTCGGAATGCTGTTTCTGACCTCCCGTGAGATCTGGCAACTCAAGCTATCGACCGGCAAGAAAATTGCCACGAGCTTCGTCTTCCTCCTTGGGAGTGTGTAAGTAGTCTCTCAAAGATCTCTTTTGGCAAGATACTCACTAGTTCTAGTTCCATTGCCGCTTCCATGACTCGGCTTATCGTGTTGGCTGATATAATTGAAACCGGATTTGCTCCGGGTTCTGATGAAATCCGTAAGTCAAAGCCTCCACACTTACCCTGAGCTTATCTAACAAGACAGTCATCATCACCCTTTACCTTTACTGGGGCATGGTTGAATGCGGTGTCGGTGTATTGGCTGCCTGTCTTCCAACATTGTCTTCTTTAGTCAGAGGCGTGACATGGGATTCCATCGTTACTATGACAAGAAGCCTTATAGGCAGCCAACACTCTACCTCAGATTTCACGAATTTGGAGGATCATTCCATCAAAACCGGGGCTGCAGCAAATGACAGTTACAAGCGCGCGAACAGCATCTCCACTAAGTCGCTTTCGAGACAGCGAGATCCAGCAACATCATGCGAAGAAACTATGCCGGGGGCCCAGTCCTACGCAATGCATGATCGGGTCCAAGTTAAGGAATCAGTGTGAGGAACCCGACTGGTTTAGGTGGGCCGTCTGTGATCCTGGACCACCGTGGACGTCGGACTTCGAGGTCGGGGAGGTTCCCACAGTATCAATGCTCATTCATGCAGTCTTCGAGGCATATAGTTAACGTGGCCAAGAGTATCCTCAAAAAGCCTCTTGGCTGAGAAGGAGCCGGCTTAACCCTCATGTATCAATGTCAAGATACTTGTGCCCTATACGTCCAGTCTTTCTATTGTGACAGACCAGATCAGCTCAACTCAAAGAAGTGCCGACCTCCTCACATATCCCGGTGTTAACAAGGTGTTTCATCGAAGTCTCCCAGCCTGACGACCAAAGACAAGTAGACCTCTCCCAGGTCTTACATCTCTTTTTTGTTCTGCGGGTCTCTTGCAGCATGGCCGGCTACCTGGGCACGCAACGATCACATGTGACGATGTCGACTCGACTGCTGAGCAAGAGAGAAAGTAGACGTATCGGGTCCCCTCGATTATCCCCGGCTGCTACCGCGGAGCAGATACCTCGGCCGTGGGTGCCAATTGCTGCGGGCCGTGTCTTCGTCGCTGCTCTCCCCTTCGATACCGGCGAGATCTCTAGATCAGAATCTTACCTCACAAGCAGTAGAGTCTTCCCAGAATAGGAGCTAAGAAGCCCTGTCGCATCCAGTCACAGTCTGTCTAGCTGAACCATTGATACCTGTCAGACGACCCTGTTGAGTCTTCGAAACATGACTTGCAAATATCCGTTTCTGTATTGCAAATTCATTTGGCAGCCCATCAACAGGCGCATCTAAACATATACATTTGAAAGCGGATGTGGCTGGGTATATTCATCCGCTGGGTGGCCACGGTTGTGGGCCTTTGCCACTGTCCAACGCTCGCCAGCCGTTTTCAGGCACTCGCAAGGCGTAGTAGGACAGGGTCCAAAAAGAAGCAAATCTCATCCCGATTTCTCGTAGATAAATCCTTTGGTCATCAGACGACCACTCCCAAAAAAAGCCACAAGAATCTCCATCCATCCCCCGACATCGCCGATCAAAACCATTGTTATTGCCACCCCACGAGGTGCGCCATGCCCCTCGCCGCAAGCGCAACAACCTCCCTCTTAGCCTCAGTGGCATTGTTGTTGTCCTCCCCACCACCAATACTATTCGCCTCGTCGCTGTCCGGATAGAAGAACGCGGCCACGGCAATGATGACATACGCGGCGACCAGCAGCGCGCCCTCGAGGTAGTTGCTACGGCCGTCGAGGACGAGGAAATTAACAATGAACGCCGAGACGAACATGCTGATGGTCTCGAAGAGCGTGAAGTACAGGCTCATCTCCTTGTTCATGATCCACCCTAGCACCACGACGAGCGGCGTGACAAAGATGGCGATCTGGATGCTCGACCCGATGGCCACGCCGATGGCCAGGTCCATCTTGTTCTTAACCGCCACCGTGATGGCCGTCACGTGCTCGGCTGCGTTGCCGACGATGGGCAGGAGGATCAGGCCGATGAAGGCCTCCGAGACGCCCGACTGGCCCGACACGACGCCGTCGATGGCGTCGACCATGAACTCGGCGCACAGGGCGACCAGGGCCGTTGAGCCGAGAAGCAGGAGCACGGCAGAAGTGCGGGAGATCTCGGGCTCTTCGTCTTCCTCGTCGTTGGCGCCTGCGGCCAGGGGCCGGCTGTTCACGACGATGGGTACGATCGGAGGCAAGGAGCCAGGTTGGGAGCGGTAGTACTGATTCTGGGAGGGCATGGATTGGGTCCGACGCAGGCTCGGGCGAGTATCATGGTGATGATGATGCTGATGCTGATGCTGTTCCTGAGAAGCTTGATTGGGCACGTTGGCAGGGCTCGTGAAGACGTTCTGGGACAGGTTCTTAGCCAGGTTAGGGCGCAGAGTGCGGAGCGAGAACGGCTTCGGCCGAGTGGTGGAAGGCTGGGCCTCGAGGTCTGGCCCGACAGCAAAGTCAACACGCTTCGTATTAGCGTCACCAACAGAATCCACAGCATCGCCATTCACAGCACTGGCAGGTACTCCAGCTGCGGCCGCAGCTTCTGCATCGTCGCGATCCTGGCCCTTGCTCTTGCGGTGGCTCTTGTGCTTGTGTTTCCTCTTCTTCTTCCCTTCCTGGGTGTCTTCCAGAGCTTGGGCTGCTTCCTCTGTGAGTTGAAGCGTGACCGGCTCCTGACTGGAAGACGCCGTTGGCTCACTGACTGAGCGCTCAACCGCCTCGGATGGAGACTCGACGACAGGCGACCCAGATGATGACACAGTAGAAGGCTTTTCTGCGTCAGCCGAGGCCATGCTCTGCTTGCGATTCCTGCCTTTCCTGATGGCCCGCTTGATCTTCTTGGCAGTGCTCACAGAGTGGCCAGAGGAGTCCGAGTCGGAGCTGGATGACGAGTCCGAATCTGAACTGTCTGAAGACTCGAAGTAATGTGCCGCGGGGCCTGGGACAGACTCCTGTTCAATGATATGCTGCGGGGTCGACTCGTACATATAAGCGTGGGAGTTGAGCTGAAAGACCAGGTAGAGGGCATAGACCAGCAGAAGGATAACACTGGTGCCCCGGCTGACCCTCAAAACCTGGATGTCTGCCTCAGAGCCGCTGCTAAAGGAGGCATGGAAAGCGGTAGGCAGGAGAAGAGAGATGACACTGAGACTGAGCAGGCAGGCGCTCATCTGGGTCACCGTGCTGTTGTAGATCTGCTCGCGGTATTTCAGACCACCGAGCATGAAAGCCATGCCGAGGATGAGGAGCAGATTCGCCAGGATGGAGCCCAGCAGCGAGGCCTGGACGATGCGGATCTCATTCTAAAAGTCCTTGTCAATGGCGTGCACGCCCGCAAGCAGGAACTGGGGGAGTATTGACGGACCTTGACCAGAGCGATAATGAAAATGATCAGCTCCACCGCATTGCCAAAGGTGACGTTCATCAGAGCGCCAACGGTGTCGCCCAGCCTCTTTGCGACGCTCTCGGTCGCGTGGGCGAGAAGACCCGCCAGGGGCACAATGGCGATGGCGTTCATGGCAAAGACGATGCCATCAGAAAGGCCGGCAAAATGCACGGCAATGCCGACAGGCACGAAGACGAGGAGGACGTTGATCCAGCTAGACATCAAGACATTCCTGATGACATTGAAGAAGCGGGTCATAACCGGCTTCTTCTCTGGCTGTGGCTTCTCCTCCTCTCCATTGGCCGTGACCGCATCGCTCCCGTCTGTCGGGGTATCATGGTTGTTCTGGGCCGCGCGGCGAGCCGAGGAAGAGGACAGTCCAGTGGAAGATCGCGGGACGCTGGCGGCGCGCGACGAGGTGACTATTCGTGAGCGAGGATCACCGCCATGGGCCTTCGCCCTCGCCCAGGTACGAATTCGGTCTGCAGCAGGCCAGAGTTAGTCAATGGGAGATGCATTTTGCGACGGTGGCCAACAATGGGCCACAACGGGTCACACCAGACTGGTGTCCCGCGAGGAGGCCTGGCGCACAGAAAGTGCAGCAACACATGTGCAGCTGCACTGTGTTGTGGTGGTGGTGGTGGTCTCGTCCCGTGGCCAAGAGCCCAAGAGTTGGCAAATGCGGACCAAGGAAAGCTTGACGGTCTTGGAAGCTCGAACTTACGCATAAATCAGCACAACAGACTCAGCCAAGAACAGGCTGGGCGCTCGGCTGCAGGACGATGCGCGATTGGGAATTCGATTGGCAGGCAGAATTGAGAAGCCTGATAGCTATCGTATCTGTTTACACGAAGGGTTGATTGGGTCGGTGGCTGCTTTGCGACGCCACTTCCTGTTGTTTACTTGGTGTTTACTTTGTCGCTTTGGACGTCGTGATGTGATGACGGGAAAGTTGAGATGGCACAGGGCAGGCAGGGCGGGAAGGATTGGCCACCAGAATGCTGGCCGTGCTTTTTGAGGATTGAAGGCTGGTTGCCGTTTGGCCTGTTGCTGATGATGACGGAAGCGCCCGCCAGGGGAACCCAGGAACTAGGAACCTGGGAGACGAAGCTAGGGAGATCCAAGACCAGGGTCAGTCTTGGTGGGCGAGCTGGCAAGACTGGCAAAGTGCCATGGCAAACGGAACAAATGCCACGACGGGCAGGCCTCCGTCTAGTCCCTGCTTCTGGACCCTGGTCCCATTCTAGCACAGGCAACGCTAGCAGCTAGCAGCACCCAGGCGCCTGGGCAGTGTCCAGCTCTGCTCTTTGTGTCGGCTGTCCGTTTCCTCAGACAACATCCTACAACAACACAGCTCCTTGACTTTAAATGGGGGGACCTTCCATAACCAGGGGACAATTATCCAGGAGGACATCTACCTAGGCATCACAAGGCATCCTCATAGGGAAGAGCCTCCTAAGGGGCACCTCTCGATGGACCGTTGGACAGAGTACGGAGTACTGACGGTGGGAGGGCAGCGTGGGGCGTGGGGCGTGCACGTCCCAGGAAACGGTCCGCGCCCTCCCGGCTAACCACAGTAGCTCCACCGTCCCAGGTCTCGCCCCTTCCGACCAGCAACGCTGCGTCATACCTGCCAGGCGTGCCTGCATTTCAGGTGGGCACCACTGGCGCCTCGCCTGCCTGAGCCACATTGCAATCGTGGCGTTTTGTTGTTCTGAGGCGGTGTGACAGGAGCGGCTGCCGTAATACACGCTGTCGGCCCCTGTCAGCAGCTTCCTCCATCCATACCCATCCATCTCCGTCCCGTCTTCCCGCCTCACCTTCGAGAAACTTGGACTGGCGGGCAGCTTGAAGGCTCACATCATCATCAAGACTCCTCGCTTCGATGCGCTCGCATAACACATTTTCGCCTTCTATTAGCTGATCAGCCACTGAGGCGGTCCACTCGCATGCTTGCACATGCACGAACAAGACTCATGCACCAAGCCTAGACTGCTCTTTACCCCATCGACGACCCATGGAAATACTGGCAGAATCCATCCAGCCAGACTCGCCTGTCCCAAAATGGACGGTGATTGCTTCGACACCAGCCAGAGCATTGTTGACATGAGCAAGCGAGGATGATGTTTGGCCGTCTCTGCTCCAGATGACAGGTCACAGCTCACACGGGCACAGAGATCCCCACGGAAAACACAGCTCGAGTTGCACCATTTACCGTATTCAGACTTCCAGGCCACTGCACAAGACAGATCGCGTCCGTGTAGCCTTGCTTCTCCCGTGACAGCACATCTAGCACGAGGTGACAGCACTGAAGACCTCCGACCCCAGATCACCAGCTCAGCGTCAACGATAGGGGCGCTTGGGCTCTCCCGTTGGTGATGTCAAGAATGCAGCAACCCTATTCAAGGCGGTGCGATGACGTCCTACACCCGCATCCAACCACTCGCCGCACCCTCGCCTCTACCCAGAACGTGTCGAATTCTTATCGATGCCGGGCGAGGACAAACTATTTGCGACCCGTTCCTACCTGTCACCACGGGCTGGTGCAGCGACAACTTGGGCTTGTCAGACCGGACACGCTGTGCCTGGTTGAATCGCACCTCGCTGAATCTCTGAGCTTTTCGTGTTCCTTTCCTATTTTGGGTCGTTGTTCATTCAAGTAGCCTAAAACTTCTCTTTGGGAGAATGACGGTGATGGTGTCAGGTCGCACGCACGCGGCTGGTTTTTGCTTGATGTCAACCTTGTGTGCACAACGCTTCTGCTGTCCAAATAGCTTCGAGACAGCCAGACATCTAGTGTTACGAGAACATATTGCGGCATTCCCTATCCTACCTGCCCGCCTCTGCTCCAGGAGCAGCCTTTCCTTTCGTTTCACGGTCGGCCTCGGCCCCTTGTCGGCGGCCCACGGGAGCTCAGCAGAGCCTCCGGTCTGCCGCCTCCCGGCCGATGGGGGCTTTGGGGAGAGCTTCAGCAAGCGCCGCCATGGAGCTATGTTCGGGTTATGTACAGATTTCAGCTTACTGTGCTTCTTTTTGCAGCTCTATTGCGGATGGCTGCCATGCTTCCCGTTGGCTCTGGGAGGAGGGGTTGCTACGCCGCCCATCCTTCGTCTCAGTCGCGGCCTGTCAGCCCGCGGCCCAGCCCGCGACGGCTTCAAACCGCTCGCAGGATTCGGCCCCCAGCGAGCTAAATTGGGAAAACACTCGCAGCCGGGCAATACTTTCCCATGTTTCTCCTCAATCTAGTCGGTGAGCACCCTTGGACAGGCAGGTCGTCCCCCGTCTCGTCCCGCCTGTTTGACACTTGACCGTCAAACCTGACCTTCGAAACAACGACCTCGTTTCCCGGCTTGCAGAGCACTCCGCCCAGCATTGCCGTGGTCCGGCTTGGAAAGACCTCATCTGTCCGAGTGTCACCCTCGTGCGACGCAGCCTTTCATTCTGGTTGTCATCATTGGGCCAAGTACTGCGGTCAACAGCTTCTTGCATCAACATCCTTCTGCCGTAATCCTTCTGCTTGCACTTATACACTCCCGACTCCTTAGCTCTTTATTCTCCGCTCTCTGCCCGACTCCTCTCTCTCACCAGCCAGGATTGCATAGTTACATCCAGCCTCTTAGCTCCCTGATCCCCTGGCTCGTCGTTCTCAAACCATCATCCACTTCTCGTAATTCTCCTTCACAAACCCACTTCACATCACATTAATCCACCTCACATATCCAGTATGGCTCTCGCGCCAGTGGCAACAGTAGCAGCCTGCGGCAGCATTCTCACTGCAGTCAAGTCAGGATGGGAGCTCTCTCGGATGATCAAGAAGAAGGACCTTGAGAAGCGGCTGGACAAGGAGGCCAAGGTCGTTGTCCGCGATCTGCAGAACGCCTACCTTGATGGCCTCATGTCGGAGAGGTCTTTCGAGAAGTGGTACGACAGAGTAGTGGGTGCTCTGGCAGAGAAGGATGGTGAGTATTTGTCCTTTCCAAACACCACACATTCCAAGTACCTAGCGCACGACTGACTTCATGACACCAGGCATGGAGCTCCGCAAGGTGAAGCAGCACGTCGACCTCGTGCGGTCGTCCAAGGAGCGCATCACGCGCAGCAACACGCGGGCGAACCGCAACAGCAGCCGTGGCTACTACGACGAGAAACAGCCCCACCACCACCACCATCACCACCACCGGCGGCCGCACTCCGTGGACCGGTACTCGGAGTACACACGCTACGAGGAGAAAGGTAGCAGGCGCCCCAGGTTCGACCACGGCAGCCACCGCAACCCCCACCTGGGCATCAACACGGACAAGGCGCAGCGCGAGTACTACTACTCGCACGCGCTGCCCTCGCCGTACAGGGGCGAGATCGAGTACACGCCCCTCAACGCGGAGTTCGAAGATTCGCGGAGCCATGCTGGCTCCGAGCGGAGCAGCCGCCGCGGCAGACCCGGACATCACCATGGCGGCGGTTCGGACAGGAAAGAGGAGTTCGTGTCGCGGAGCAGTAGTGTTGTTGATAGGGGCCGGACAAGGTCGCGCAGCGTGCACCAGGAGCGGCGGGTGCGCGACAGCTCTGCGGATGCTGACTCGGAGGCGGAGGAGGTGTATGAGCGACGGGAGTATTTTCCTGCCAAAGGGGGCCGGGGCGGCTCGGGGAGGCATCGCTAGGCGGTGGTGTTCGCCCGTTCGCTGTGGGTGTGCCTCCTGCGGCAGAGGACGGCCTCTAATGAGGTCTACTCGTAGTGGATCATTCTCTTCGCATTTGAGGTCATCCTCTTTCTCTCCGCCACCGCCGCCGCCACCGCCACCTCATGGCCGTAGGCTTCAG
This sequence comes from Diaporthe vexans, assembly GCA_021188095.1. Taxonomy (NCBI): domain Eukaryota; kingdom Fungi; phylum Ascomycota; class Sordariomycetes; order Diaporthales; family Diaporthaceae; genus Diaporthe; species Diaporthe vexans. The sequence goes on along the minus strand of JAJLLZ010000001.1, from coordinate 6,103,850 downwards.
ATGATCAAGGACAGGGGGGTGAGGCGTGTCATGATCGGCGACGAGGTGCGCCTTGTTCCCAGGGTGGTGCCGACGGAGGTCGAGCTTATGGAGACGGGGGGCGGGGAGGGCAGCTTCCGCGAGATGGATGAGATGCTGGATGTCGCTATTGCTATTGGGGACTTTGGCGAGGGTATCGGCGCTGTGGGTGGGATTTGTGAGGTCATTGGGGCGTTTGGGGATATGGATTTGTAGGACCGTACTGGTAGAGACTGACTGGCCTTTTCTCTTTCGTTGCTGCATTCTTGCATTGGCGTACACAAAATACTTTTTCTTGATGTTGTGTTTTGCCTTGAATGCCTACCAAACAGTAGTATGCATTATGGATTTTATTCTTTTAGTCATTTGTCTATGAAACTATGAAACTTTCCGTGAGTTTACTGAAAGATTAAATTGAAATCGAATTTTACTCGGGGTTTCTTAGCCTAACCTGGTTGACTCTTTAGTAGCTCATCTGCTGTCTTGGACAAAATAGTACTGTACGGTCGTGTATTTCAAGGTCACCCACAAATTCTCGATCGTCAAACGAAGGAGCCATCTTGAGCCACGATACCTCCTCCAGGGTGTATACCAGCAGCCATACGACAGGCTTTGTCTCGAGGCGCCAACACCACTGGCCGAGCTGGCCGTGCTTATTACCAGGCACACCTGTGTCACCAGACATACGGGCCATCTCAGCCCTCTTATCATCCGCTACCACCAAAACCTTGGGAATATACGCAATAGTCGCCTGCTCCATGTGCTCGGCTTTAGAAAGGAACACAAGCATCCGCGCCAACCGGGTGCCGAAGACACCCCCAACGGCCGCCTGCACGGTCGGTGGCGATGAACTTGACGCTGTCAACGTTGAATTCTACTAAGTATTTATGGATACAGGGGTAACTAATGATCGTTTACTGCTTTGATATTATTAGTGTCTTGAGGCCGCCTCTGACTAGAAAGGCCGTGATAGTACATAAGTTACTGGATTTCATCGCCACTATGCATGTCTACCATCACCACAGTGTCACCCTATCTATACCATTGTTGAAAAAAAGAAATTTAAGTACAACTTCTAGGGGGGCTGTATTGTGGGATTTAGAGAATAAGATTAATAACTTTCAAATTACAGTTCCTCAGTCTTGAAGTTCGTAGCTCCATGTGAACGTTGCAGAAGGGGCATTCATCGAACAGGACCGGGTCTCAATTTTGCTATAGTCGGGACAAAGGTGCCGGAGGAGCAGCTTGAGACCCATCCACAGCCAGATGGAGTTTAGTCAGTCTTGACCTTCGGCCTTGGTCTTTCCGCACTTGTGGGTCGTTTTTGCGTGTTGATAATCGGTTGGTGAAGCTTCTCAAAGAGCCCCTTCTGCAGCGCAGCATTGAGCAGAGGCGTCTGTTCATGTTATGATTCTCCTGGTCTCTATCAACACCTGCGAAATGCAAGAGCTATTATTCTATCGTTGGTAATATAACCGCCGAGCTATGTGCGCCATATAACAAGGAGCGAAAGCTATCATGATTACTTGGCAGCTGACTCCCACTAGGCAGCTAAATTCAAAAGGGGACATGATTGTCAGTATTGCTCCTTCCGACACTGAATATACCCACTATATGCTTTCGTTATGAGTTGCGAGGCATCCTTTCGACTTGAAGGATCAGGAGCAACTTTGTCTATGACTTCATTGCGGCGCCGGTATGACAGTAGGCCCGCCCGTGTCGATGTCTACACAAGTATAAATTGGCGACGTCGACCTCCAGTCTTGCTTCAGTCAAATACATCATTAATATCTTGAATTAATCCCAAGCCTCACGGAAAAACTTCAATCAACATTCACTTACAACTTTACCTACACAATCTATCCTCCACGTCGATAACCATGAAGTCAACCACCATCTTCTCGGTCCTGACGGCTGCCACCGCGACACTGGCCAGCCCCACCATGGTGGGCACATCCTCGGACCCTGACTTTGTCGCGCGCGCGCTGCTCGCAAGACAGGACCCAGGCGACTGTCCCGGCGGCCAAGACTTCAACTTCTGCGTCCCGTGGCTCAACACGTTCAACTGCCCGACCCCCGACCCGCAGATCGGAGGCCCGGATTCCACGTGCGTGGCTCAGAACACCAAGATCTGTGCCTGCTGGTGCAGCTGCACTCGGGAGCAGTGTGATGCGGCAAGCCTTCCGTTCCCGGACTACTGCTAGACAGAGAACGACGACATATGCCAGTGTGTCTTGGACTCGAAACTGGAACTTGAATTTGGAAACCAGGCACTAGGCTGTGTGTGGAGCTCGGGGACAATTTGACGAAAAGAGATGAGGAGACAAAGAACACAGTATATAACAGTTAGCGATGGGATCTCCTTACATACTTGATTTATTGAGTTTTGAGATTATAGGCGAAAGATATGCTATTCTATCTTGGCTAAAAGTGGTGAAGACTTTTAAGTCGCCCGTTGAAATGTGTTTTAGGATATGACATTACTGGTCATTAAAGAAACAAGTCATTCAGTTCAATATACTTCAATATGTTTAACAATATTGGAAACCCCGATTACTTGCGTAGATTGTCTTGTGTGAGATGGAAACCAAAAGCCATCATTTGAAACAGGTTTTGCTTTTACCCAGAAGCCAAGGCTCCTTGACTAATTATCTTCTCGTGGCCACAATTTGCCCATCCCACGCACTTATTTCAGGCCCACCTCATCGCCGCAAGACCGAAAGCCGCATGGGCTCCTCCCTCCTCCTCACCCTCCACCGGTTACTCACCTCAACAAGCTCCTCCTCGCACCCCTCGACGGCCCACGCCCACCGCGCCAGGAACCCAGGCGTGACCTCCCAGCTCTGCGCCTCGTGCGGCTCGCCCCAGACGATGAGGCCCCGGCGCCCGGCGGTGATCTCGTCGTCGTCGTCATCCACACCTCCCCCACCACAAGCGGGCAGAAACTGGAGGGACGACCTGGTGCTGCGTGCCACCTCCCTGGCGGCAGCAGCCGCGGAGGTCGTGCTGGGCTTCGGGTGGCTCGCGACGCACTGCGCGGGCGTGGAGCTCATGAAGTCGCCCACGAGGTCGTAGAGCAGGTGCCAGGGGTTGAAGCGCCCCGCGTGCCGGATGAAGTTGTCGCGGACGCGGGGGAAGGGGATGGCGTTCACCCAGATCGGGTGGTCGTGGTTCTTCTGGAGGGGCGTGGGCGCGAGGGACGGGGGGAAGGTGACGAGTGGGACGACGTCGTCGAGGTGGATGATGGGGCGGGTGGTGTTGTCGCGGCGGGTGTATTGCCCGCTGATGGGGCAGGCCGTGGTGCCCGCCGGGTCATCGCCGGTCGGGATGTCCAGCTTGAGGGAGAGCTTGTTTGTGAGGAGGGCGCGGAGGACGTTGTATTGGATCAGGTGGAGGAGGTGGTCTGAGGAGAGGGGGAAGGTGAATGTGGAGGGTTGGCTATGGTTATGGGCTGGGGATGGAATGTGGTAGGTTGGGATAATGGCCTGCTCGGCTGTGGATGGTGGTGATCCTCCTGTGAAGGCTTGAACTGGCCGAGGTGATTCTGCGTGCGTGATACTAGTGGTCGCGCGCTCTGATGCCGGTGACGTCTCATCTGGGGGACGGACGTCGGGTTCCAGCTCATCCAGACGCCAACGCGCAACCTTGAATGGGCGCGGCGTCTGGCCGGCTCCGACTCCACCCTCTTTGCCCTTGAGCCGCTGTCCTACAGAGAGGTCTTTGTGTGAGAACAGTGAGGGTCACGGAGTTAAGGCATGACGGGGACGGACTTACGGTGCGCCCTTTGATTCCTCCTATTCTGGATCTTCCGGCGCTGCTTTTCGGCCTCCTCCTTGGCCCCGGAGTCGGCAGCCTCGGGAGCGTGGCCGATCTCCCGTTTCGCTTGGGCCTGGGGCCGAGGCAATTGGATCACGCTCTGCCCCATAGCATTGAATTCCGCATATATCCTGGGTCTGTGAATTGTAAGAATGCAGGTGTTTGTCCTCCGCCCCGGAAGGTAGATGTGTCCGACGGCCGTTGCGGGTTCAATAAGCTCACTAAGCAAACACCCCGTGGGACAACAGATTCCAAAACTTAGGTTGCGAGCTAGGCAGAAAGAGGACAAAATGTCATCGGCGCCAGGAATGAGGTACTAGGTCAAACAGAGTTCAAAGGGGCACTGTTCTGAACACCGCCGTTTAACGTAGATGTTTCCTGGGTAAATACAACTCCGCCGAGGCCAAGACGATGAGTCGGGAAAAGGGGCTAGGCCCGAAACGGCAAAAAAGTCATCCTGATATCAAGCCGCGGCTCTTTATCATGCAACCGTGAACTTTATTTGGATTTAGTTTGGATAGAACCTCCCGAGTCATTTGCTTTGTAAGACGACGGTGGAGCGCATTTTGAACATTGGCTTCCGGCACGCCGTCTGATGAGCTTCACTGGCCCGGGCCTAGGACAGTCGGTGGATTTTGGATTTTGTCATCAGAGCTTAATGGAAATTTACGCGTATGTCAAGGCTGAGATGGGCTCGGATGGCAGAATGATAAATAGTTTCATCGAGGCTCTCCCTCTGTCTTGGAGTCCAGGCTAACAATCATTCCAACAAATTGTATCCCATCAATACCTGACCTTTCAGAATCTCCCAACCTTCTTCACTCAGTCATCATGTCCCGCTACGCAGAAGCCCACAAGAACATCACCGGCCCGGGCGACGCCCGCCCAACAGCCCTCCAGATTATCAAGGACGAAGGGGTAGAGGGCAAGCTCGCCGGGAAGGTCATCGTCATCACGGGCACCTCGTCGGGGATAGGCATCGAGACAGCCCGCGTCCTGAAACTGACAGGGGCAAAGCTGTTCTTGACGGCGCGGAACCTGGAGAAGGCCAAGACGGCCCTGGGCTCCATCCTCGAGCCGGGCGTTGCCGAGCTGGTCGAGATGGACAACACGTCCCTGGCCAGCGTGCGCGCCGCGGCCGAGGACGTGCTCAAGCGGTCGGGCGGCCAGGTCAACATCCTCATCAACAACGCGGGGATCATGGCCGTCCCAAAGCTGGAGCACACCAAGGACGGGTTCGAGTTGCAGTTCGGCGTCAACCACCTGTCGCACTTCCTCTTCTTCAACCTCCTCAAGCCGGCCCTCCTGGCCAGCGCCAGCCCATCCTTCTCGTCGCGGGTCGTCAACCTTTCTTCTTCTGCGCACAACGTCGCCTCGATCCAGGAGTCGGGCAACTACAACTTCGAGAAGGGCAACTACAACGAGTGGTTGTCATACGGGCAGTCCAAGACGGCCAACGTCTACATGGCCAACGAGATTGAGCGGCGGTACGGGACCAAGGGCCTCCACGCCACGAGCGTCCACCCTGGAGTCATCTTCACGGGGCTCATGCAGTACATGGATCCGGCGACCGTGACGGAGATGTCCAAGAACAAGGAGGCGATGCGGATGATGAAGTCTCCCGAGCAGGGTGCGGCGACCACGGTGTGGGCCGCCATCGGCAAGGAGTGGGAGGACAAGGGCGGGGAGTACCTTGCTGATGTTGGCAAGACGAGTCCCGCGGATGTTGGGAACCCGGATCCAATCACCAGGGGTGGGTTTGCGGCGCATGCCTATCATCCTGAGGCGGAGGCGAGGCTTTGGAAGGATTCGTTGAAGATGGTCGGGCTGTCGGATGATCAGTAGGTTGCACGTACTTGAGAGGCAGATAGACTGTGACTAAATGAACATAATTCCGTATTTATCCCCGTTCGCATCGAGAGCAAGATACTGTCGAGACGTTCGATGCACTGCAATTTATTTGTCGCAAACCCATCCACTGCGGGCAGGAGAAGAACCTCAGTGTTGAGTCGCATGTACTATTACCATAACACAGCCAAATACTTAAAGAATGGTACGAGATCATGGAGCTTGCATGCCTCTGATGCGGTCAGAGGAGGTGATCCTATAGGAGGTGGTCCTGTAGGAGATTGTTCTATGGAGGTTGAGGAGATATCGTGGCCCGCGTGGCGGAGACCCAATCCAAGCTCGTGTTGTCCAAGCTGGCGCTGTCAAGCAACGTCTCAAGAGGCGATCCTCGCTATGTACTTGCGGGGCACGCCATTCTTTTGGGGGCATATCTGGCAGTTGCTGCTAAAGTGGCCAACCGGGAGAGAGACTTTGACAGGTAAGCCAGAAAATGTAGCTCAATGAATCGTAAGAGAGTGTGGGAGAGGACTTGTTACAATGGCCAGCACCCCCTACCTGCCGATGTCCCGAGGTCCTGCTGCTGATCTGCCGGTAGGGCTGAGCTGATGGGGCCTGTCAGATGTCTGGGGCAGGGCCACCCCTGCTACAGCCTAGCGGAGCTGCTGGACCCCTGTCTGCTGGTCGCTAGGGTCGTGGGGTAAAAGAAAAGTTCGACTTTGCAGAATGCGATAAGATAGAAGATAGCCATCTTCATCACCCCCCACCTTAACATTCGTGTGCAGCGTGTGTGCTCCCTCCTTCGACGAGGACATCTTCCTGCCACCGCAAGACCTGCTCACCTTTCGTTTCTCCAGGTCACACCACACACCACACACCACACACAATGTCGACCGTAGTACCACCGCCCTCAAAACGGCAGCGCCGCGAACAACTCGAGCGAACCCAGACACAGGCCGACGTCTCGGCCATCCTGCCCCCCGACAATGGCACCTTCAAGGCGCGCTTCGTCGACGGCGACGGCAACCAGATGACCGACGTGGTCGAGGTGCCCCTGTCCGACGCCACCGAGAAGAACGTCTCCCTGCTGCTCAACACCCTGCTGCAGCGCGACCGCGACGACTTCCTGCCCTACCGCTTCCGCGTGCACATCCCCAATTCCTCCGTCATCGTCGACACCTACCCTGCCGACCTGCTCGGCCTCCTGCGCTCCCACGGCGTCGAAAACCCCTTCGAGACCACAATCACCCTCGCCGCAGAGCCCCAGGCCGTCTTCAAGGTCCAGTCCGTCACCCGCCTCGCCGCCAAGATCCCCGGCCACGGCCAGGCCATCCTCTGCGCCCAGTTCTCCCCGGCAACAAGCTCCCTCCTCGCCACGGGCAGCGGCGATAATACGGCGCGCCTGTGGGACTGCGAGACGGGCACGCCCAAACACACGCTCAAGGGCCACACGGGCTGGGTGCTGGGCGTGAGCTGGAGCCCCGACGGGTCCCGGCTCGCGACGTGCAGCATGGACGGCAGCGTGAGGATATGGGACCCCAAGACGGGCAAGCAGCTCGGCGACGCGCTCAAGGGCCACTCCAAGCCCGTGCTGCAGCTGGCCTGGGAGCCGTACCACCTCTGGCGCGACGGCACCCCGCGCCTCGCGAGCGCGAGCAAGGACGGCACCGTGCGCATCTGGGTCGTCAACACGGGGCGCACAGAGCACGTCCTCTCGGGCCACAAGGGCAGCGCGACGTGCCTGCGCTGGGGCGCCGGCGGCCAGGGGACAGGCCTCATCTACACGGGCAGCCACGACAAGAGCGTGCGGGTGTGGGACGCCGTCAAGGGCACGCTGGTGCACGAGCTCAAGGCCCACGCGCACTGGGTCAACCACCTCGCGCTGTCGACGGACTTTGTGCTGCGCACGGGCTACTTTGACCACACGCGCGACGTGCCCGAGACGGAGGAGGGGAAGCGCGCCAAGGCCAAGGAGAGGTTCGAGAAGGCCGCGGCCGTCGGCGGCAAGGTCGTCGAGAAGGTCATCAGCGCGAGCGACGACTTCACCATGTTCCTGTGGGACCCCGTCAACGAGGGCAAGAAGCCCCTCGCCCGCATGCTCGGCCACCAGAAACAGGTCAACCACGTCACCTTCTCGCCCGACGGCACGCTGGTCGCCAGCTGCGGGTTTGATAACCACACCAAGCTGTGGTCTGGGCGGTAAGCATACCCATTACACCTATAAATGTCCAGGAAAGATTACATATGATGCTGACATCCGAACCCAACAAAGCGACGGCAAGTTCATAAACACCCTCCGCGGCCACGTCGCCCACGTCTACCAGTGCGCCTTCTCCGCCGACTCGCGCCTGCTCGTCACCTGCTCCCGCGACAACACCCTCAAGGTCTGGAACGTCCGCTCCTGCAAGCTCGCCGAGGACCTCCCCGGCCACGACGACGAGGTCTACGCCGTCGACTGGAGCCCCGACGGGCAGAAGGTCGGCAGCGGCGGTAAGGACAAGGCTGTGAGGCTTTGGAGGAGCTAAGGGTGGGTTGTGTTGACGGAAAGGATTCTAAGACACCAGCTCTTTGGAAAGGCCCGAAACGGTGCCCTGGGTCGCTTTCTGGACCTTCTGGTCGGTCCGGCTACGAAGAAGCGGTTCGGAGGCCATGCTCACGGGGCTTCATCCAGGTCACCTTCTAAATGCCAAGTGGGGCCAGGATTGGTTTGCACCCGTCGGCGGTATAGATCCCGCCAGAACCTTGGGATTTAGTAAATGAGGCGGGCGACGCGCAGGATGGCTCAAGCAGAGAACCCGTCGACCGACAGCTACCATTTCGAAGACGAGATGCCGGTGAGCGGGATGTGACCATCAAGTATCAGAGTCAAGAGTCTTGCGAACTTGCTCCTCCGCCTCCCGAGGTCATGCTAGGGCCAAGGATAATACAGTGGGGAGTTCCATGCTGGGACATCTGGGCGTGGATTTGGAACTCGATAGCCATTTCAGTCCGGGCTAGAGTGTGGAGGTATGCCAGAAGGGAGAAAGATGTGTAGGCCATACAATACGATACCCAGTTCAAATGTAGTGTATCTTTCTTGACCTGCCGTACGCATTGCAGTGATGTTCCTTACGTAGAATGATGGTGCTCACGTAGCAGTGTACACGGCCAATTGAGTTGAGATGTCTCTTTTTGTCAGGTAATCCGTCGCGATCTCTTTAAATTATAGAGAAAAAATCAAACCGACATACACGCTACCGTCCTTGCGTTCTAATCGCATGACGGGCCTCAGGGGGAAAAATGCGGCATATTTACGTTGAAGACTATAATGTGTTGAGTCTGCTCTACTAGCCTACGCGTTTCAGTGAGAAATCCTCAAAGACAGCAACAAGGGGAAAAAATAATTACCGGGGGACATTCTCAGCCGCATGGTTTCTATATCAGACCTGGTCCTTACTCGGGTGATTATTGCGCAGCTGCAGTATCCTGACGATGTTTCATTGACAGTAGAGACCACATTGAAGATTATCAAGCGGCTTACAAAGTGTTCCATTTCGTTCGCCAAAGCCCTCCCCCCCCCCCAAAAACCCCGGTGAATAACTTACGAACTCACAAGCAGTCATCACTCGGAGCCAGACCATGCCTCCGAGTAAGCATCACCCCACGTTCCGTATCCCTTCCCCCGAGGCCGAATCCTCCGCCGCGCCCCGGTCGGAGATGCATCATATCCGAGGGGCCATGCGGGATTATATTATCTGGCCGTCCGATACCCTACCCTGCCCACCATCAAGTTGTTGAGTCACAAGGAAAAAAGTCGTATGTGAGTGCGTGCGTGCGTGCGTGCGTGCTCACGTCGGATCCTCCCGTGGCAACATACATGCCCACCAGGAACGAAACGTCCAATAGTAAAACTTATTCCCAGATGACGAGATAATGCGCAAAGAATGCCGAGATCTTTGGATCTGGCCACTCAGGTGTAGTAACCGCGCGTAGGAAACAGTGCAGGGCGATACCCGCCTTTCTTTCGAGAGCCGAAGAAAAAAAAGAAGGAAAAACCTGGAAGTTGGGGCGTTGTGCATATGCGGGCGAGATCTGACATCTGTTCTGGAACATTGTTGCATGACCCAGATATGGGGGCTATCAACGCTTCTGCGGCGTGAGACTAGCGCTGCCTACCTAGTTCAGACCGGTCCGGGCCTTGCATCCGTGGCCACGCGCGGCCTGGGTGGTGCTCGATGGCATGTGAAAAGCAAGCCTAGGAATTCCCCGTTGCAGTGGCCGGCCGGCTCGGGTTCTAGACTCGTTCACAAATCAGGATTTAGTGAATGTTGTTGCACTACGCACGCAGGCGAGGCTGGGTCTTTTGTCCCAGTGTCTTGGTTCCGTCGTTTGTGGTGATCCAAACTGAAGACTCTTTAGTAACAATAGGCTTGATTTGTGCCATTCCCAGGCGCAATTGTCTTGGGAGTGCAGCCGACTTGGTCATACTACTCTTGACTTGAAGAATTGAGGTGCATGGGTTGGCTAATACTCTGCCAATTATTGGGTAATGCCGCATCTCGGTTGGGTGGGTGGGTCCGGATGACTTGAGGTTATTCCAACTCGAGAGTCTCCAAGGACCATCCTGCGCCAAGTTTGAAGTCCAGGCGAATAGGCGTAAAGTAATTGGTGCTGACATTTCACTAGAGGGAAGTAAACCTTATGACTCCACTTCCAGAGATGGGGAGTCGCATTCTGCTCTCTCCCTCGAGAGAGACAGCCTGTCGATTCTGGAAGCTCCTGCAGGGGGGAGCTGTGAGTTTCGGCAGCAGCTCATGCAGGCCAGGCCGGGGGTGGTCTAGAACCACCCCAGAGCTTGCTGGCTGGCTGCAGCTGCATGGGGTAAGGAAGCTCCGGCTCCAGCTCCAGCTCCAGCTATCCTACCCCATGGGATTCGGAGCCGTTATGGGGTTGCATTGGAGACAGCATCGTGAAAGGCCCTCCTTCACTGCGGGAAAATACGATAGGGCTTTCTAGAGGTTTCTATGTAGGTATGTTGCTTGCACCCGCCCTCCCTCTACCGATAGGGAGGTCGTTATGTCTCGTTTCAGTCACCCACCTTGGTTACACAACCTGCAGTGGTCAGGTGGTCGGAGGTGATAGATACTAAGGAGTCGCAGCACCTCGGCACTATAGAGGCGCAGTCAGGCCATTTGTCGGCTGTGGTCGTCAGCTCCTTTCGGCCGGGCTTGGGAGGCGGGACACCCCAAGTGAGGTTGACTCTCCGGATGGACCTTCTGGAACAAGTAGGGAGCACGGCTTCTTGTGCTCCCCATTCCTCCGCCATATGTCCTAGCTGCAGGCGGCTGAGAAGTTAAGTGCACGACTTCAATAACGAGGTTCCTGGGCAACGCATGATGTTCTGGTCTGTCTGCCGGCGAAACCCGTTGCAAGTGTGGCCCCCTGGTGTCGAACGTGATGCTTGATGCCAGAGACGGCTCTGCAGTAGCGGCGGCCGAGAAGCTTCGACTACGAATTGGGGCCAGCGGAAGTTTCCAGGGCATATTGGTGCCCAAGGACTTGTTGGGCGAGGCGGTGGGTTGGAAAGACGAACGCCACCAATCCAGAGAAGCATCGCGGATGGAAGCATCTCATTGATTCCGGGAGAAATGGTCCGCCTGGTATCTATCGATCTGGCTTGGTCCGTCCATCCCCAAGCTTGACGTGTCCAGCTTGCAGTGACCGTTGTCAAGAAGCTCTGGCAGTGCCGGCTGGAGAAACTCTAATCGGATCGCCATTGCATCTGTGACTGGTCGACCAGCCGCCCCGGCGAGCCAGGAACATGGGCAGAGGCTACTGCATGCATCTCGTGGGATGCAACCTCGAGATAACTTGGCATTGGGCGATGGATGGGCAGGGCAGGATTCCAAGGCCGCCCCAGAAACCAGCCGGAGGAATCGTAGACCTGATGTCAACTTGAACTCTGTCGCACTGGATTTGTCGAACTTCCTTGGTTTCTGTGTAGCATACATACATCGTACTGCGGCTGGAGCACCAAACTCCTGGTATGGCCTGTCCACGGAGGTGAACCTGACACGCGCGAGTCGGGCTGTGCCGGAAGAAACCGCGTCAGACGAGGTAGATCAGTCCCACGGCGTCTGCGAGCCGAGGGACTTGGATGTGAGAGAGAGAAACAGGGAGGGCGTGCACTCGCACGTAGCCTGAGTCCGGGAACTGATATGCGACACACGCGTGACCAGAAGAAAAAGCAAAAAACATTGAAGGCAAAGCGCAGTTGTTGAAAAGGAAGACGGCGGGCCGGATAGTCAGTCTGATGTTGAGACGGGATGGAGACGAAGGCACGGACGCCCACCCACATGCTTACTTGCTGCCAGACTGCCAGACTACATATGAACTCGTCTGGCAAGTGAGTTCGGAATAGGGTCAGAAGTCGACGAGCCCATGTTGAATGAATAGGCAAGAAATATAAACTTGGAGGGATATTGGGATGTGGACTTAGACAGTACCTCGGCCTCAAACCAGGGGTGTCAGATTCAGTGTCCAGGAGGTTAGGATGTCTGCACGTCTGGTGATGCTGCAACCTTCTCCGCCGCTCCACTTCCCCTCACGCTCCCTGGAACCTTGCTCGTCCAACCATCCACCACGTGTGCCGCCATGACAGGAACTCCCCGGCGACCCAAGCAGCCCAAGGTCGAGTGCAACCCACTTCCGAACTTCCGAGTGGGAGGGGAAGAAAATCATCTGGTCTTGGTATGCGTCTGTGCCAGCTGAGTAGTAGCTTGTGTGGTCTGTGGCGGAAACGGGAGTAGAAGAATAGAAATATCCAGCCATCTTGTAATTCAGATGGCTGCCCACGTTGTTGGCGCTTCTTCCTATCGATAACTTGGAGCAACCCGACTGAGTAAATACTCCTCCACCAGCCCCAGCCTCAACTTCCACGGAGTACTATACCTTTCTATGCAGCAAGCTCTGCTCTCTCCTTCCAAGGCCAAGAAATTCTCGTGCTGCCTTGTTTCTGCATCCACGCCAAAATCTGTCGCTGATTGCGATCCGATCGAACTGTGATCGATGCATGGCCGGATCAAAACCTCCGTTATCGATTAAAAAAAATCTCCAGCAACTATCGATAAGGAACACTTCACCTTGCCGGGGTGAGGTGTGAATGACGACTTCCCGATAATTCGACAGCGTTCTCTCGTCTCTGTTCGTATGCACATATAGTCGGGAGTCCTGCCCAACTCTTTACGAAGACCTCATGTGACGTTATTGAGGGGCCTCGTCTCTCTTGACCAGAGAATATATCTCTTGTTCTTGTCGTTCTTCCGCCGACTTCCTCAGAAGACAAGCACTCGCTCCAGCCGTCGAAACGGATCCTCGGGCCCCCTTCGAAGCAGACCTTACTGTGCACCTACCACGCCAGAAGAATCCACACTGGGACCAACAGGGTTCCATCGTTTCGCCCCCTCAAACAGGCCAGACGTCCCAACGCCCTTCAAGATCGTCAGCGAGTTCCCACACTAAGGCCTGACCGATCCGTCCCTAGGCCCAGGGTTAGTACGCCCGGCTGCACCCACGTCAAGATTATCTCACCCGGAACCATCCAACTTGTGCGCAACTGCTAGCTGCAGCTGCCAGCCAAGCTGTCCAAATCCGAGACAAAGAAAATAGCTTGGAGCCAAAGTGATCGACAACGAGCATTGGAAGCCCAGTCTGTCACTTCTGTGAGTGGTGCATTGGATACTGCCCGATATATTCTGGCCTTTCTTCGGTGTAAGTGACGATTGAAATTCCACAGTGACTCCCTGTCACTTCAACGCCCCAGAAATCCTCCCAGAGAAAAAAAAAAGACCCCCAGTCCCACGGGCCACGGGCCACCCCCGGCCACAGCCCGGCCAGAACTGGAGTCCACCTCAGCTGCAGTACTCTGTACTCACTCACACAGCCTGACGTACAGCAAGTTACGTCAGTCTGGAATTTTTTGCCCCCAAAAGTTACACCTGGATTCACTGTCTGTTTATGAGGCGTGGTTTCATGACCTTGTTCCTGTTTATACTCAGTCAGCACACCTCCATCATTTCTCACCCTGATCTTCATCACTTTATTAGTTAATTGTCCTCGGTGCTGATCTGTTCTCTGCACAGAAAGTGAAACACTTCAGGCACCAAAACGCTCGTCCCCTTTCAAGACGGTCCAGGAGCAGAGTACTCGGCTTCCCAGACAAGGAAGGCCCCAAGAACAACCCTTTGTTAGCTCCCGAGGCCCCGACCTACCTCAGGCTACCTGACAACCCGAGTACCTTGGTACCTCTCTGCGTATTGGACCCGTACCTGCCTCCAACACTGCCTGCCCCACGGCACTTACCGTGCTAGCCCTGCACCTGCAACCCCAAATTTGGCAGCGGCAAGACGCATCAGCCAGCAACTTTGAAGAAAGCTGGGTCCCCTTGCAGCTCTCCCACCCACCATCAACTTTGCACCCGACGTCAGCCCGACCCGATTTCTTCCTCTTCTTACACCAGATTTAGCCACAGCTTGTCTGCTCGACATCCCACTCAAGGCCTCTGGTCTGACCATCTGCCCATCTCTAATCACCAGTGCGGCTTCATTTTCTCAGACTTCCTAGACAAAAGCACTTTCTTTGGACTGCCCTGCATCTTTGTCATAGAATCTCGACTTAGACCTTTTGTCCCAACGACTTTGCGACCAACCATTCCTCAGCTCTTCGGTGTGTTTCGAGGTCAACAACCCTGTGTTTCGCATCAACTCCCTGCCCTTCTACCCGACCACGACAAACTGCTCAGGCGCATAGACTTTAGAGCTCAGAGCCTTTTCGACGATATTTTTTTCACAGCCCAAGACAACTGGACCCACTGCCCCAGTCCCACGGCAGCACAAGTCTCGCCCGACATCGACAAGAAAAATCCAATCAACCTTTGAAGCTGCATGAGATATCCCCGTTGTCATAGAAGAAACCCGATACGCGAGGCCCAACATGACGGTCTTCATAGCCTCCCTGTGAGTCTTTCTGCACACAGAGTCATTGTCCTGCACATCTTTGGCAACTGGCATGCATCATACCACCACCACTTCGTGTGAGCAGTTGAGAGATTAACGGACCCACACCACCCCTCTACGTCATTATTGAAGCATTGTTCCCAAAAGTGCTAACCACCATTGCCCATGCCACAGCTTCCTACCGAAGACAGTACATTTCACCCTACCTGGCGTCCCTTCGAAAAACGCAAAGCTGTTGCCCGAGAACCCAGCCCCCAAGAAACCCAGACCTCAGGCGCAACGAGCACCACCGAGCCTGTTTCCCGTTCCAAATGCCAATATCACACCACCAGAGAGTCCAGTCGACGACGAGCCCACTGATGGCATCTTCACCAATGAGGATGGCCTGCGCATCCACTACCCCGTCAAGGAGCAACAGTCTCCCGGCAGCGAAAACAAGCCCGAGCCAGGCCCTGGCTACCAAGGGTCTCCCGTCTGGGGCAGGAGGAACGACCAGCCTGTCTCCCGTGCCAACACCCCGCCTCCGTCGTCACTTCTCGAGCATAATAAGCAGTTGAAGGCCAAGGCACAGGAGCTTGGACGCCAGGGCGTTGTTCAGCCTCGAGCTCTCCAGCGAAGCGACAGCCACGACCGTGTCTTCGCCCACGCCGACTGGAAGGTTGTCCATGCCGACCAGGGCAATGGCGGGCTGCGACATGCCGCGGACGCTGCCATCCGCGAAGGAAAGCTGTCGGATGTCACCTGGGTAGGGACCCTCGGTATGCCTACCGATGCCCTCGAGGGCACCCAGCAGAAGCAGGATATTGAGGACCGCCTCGCGACCGAGTTTGACTCGCTCACCGTATTCTGCAGCGACAAGGACCTCGACGGCCACTACTCGCACTTCTGCAAGCAGATCCTCTGGCCCGTGTTCCACTACCAGCTGCCAGACAACCCCAAGAGCAAGGCCTACGAGGATCACTCGTATAAGCATTACGTCAATGTCAACCGAGCATTTGCTGACAAGATCATCAAGAACTGGAAGAGGGGCGACGTTATCTGGGTTCACGATTACCACCTGCTGCTTGTGCCTGGCATGGTCCGCGAAAAGCTGCCCGAGGCCAAGATTGGCTTCTTCCTGCATGTCGCATTCCCTTCATCAGAGGTCTTCCGGTGTCTGGCCGTCCGAAACGAGCTTCTGGAGGGCATGCTGGGTGCCAACTTGATCGGCTTCCAGATCCACGAATACACGCGCCACTTCCTGCAGACCTGCAGCCGCCTGCTCAACGCAGAGGCAACCCCCGATGGTCTGCACCTGGAAGACCGTTTTGTGGATGTTATCAACCTCCCCATCGGCATTGATCCCGTGAGCTTGAGTGCCCACCGGGAAGACGCCGCCGTGAAGAGGTGGCTCGATGTGCTGCGCGAGCGTTACGCTGGCAAGAAGCTCATCGTGGCGCGAGACAAGCTGGACCACGTCCGAGGCGTCCGCCAGAAGCTCCTCGCTTACGAGCTTTTCCTGAACACCAACCCCGAGTGGCGAGGAAACGTCATCTTGATCCAGGTCGCACTGTCTTCAAGCGAGAAATCAGAACTTGACGCGACTGTGAGCGATATTGTCACTCGCATCAACTCATCTTATGCAAATCTCGCGTACCAGCCGGTTGTGTACCTGAAGCAAGATATCGACTATGCTCAATACCTGGCCCTTCTCTCCATTGCTGATGCGCTGATGATAACAAGTCAGCGCGAGGGCATGAATCTGACCTCGCACGAGTATCTATACTGCCAGGATGGCAAGCACATTGGCGAGAAGAAGCACGGCTCTCTGATCTTGTCCGAGTTCACGGGGACTGCCTCGCTTTTTGGCGGCAATGAGCTCTCTGTGAACCCGTGGGACTACAGGGCGTGCTCCAATGCCATTCGAAAGGCTTTGGACATGAGCAACGAGGAGAAGGAAGAGCGATGGACGAAGCTCCACCAATGCATCATGCAGCATACTGGTGCTCATTGGTTTACTGAACTGATGACCCGCCTGGACCACGCGCACAACGAGCAGCATCGCCATGACCAGACATCTGTTCCGCGTCTTAACGTGAACAATCTGGTGGAGAAGTACCAAAACAGCGGACGCCGCCTCTTCATTTTGGATTACGAGAACACATTGGTCAACTGGGGTCCTGTGAACCAGATCATTCCTTCCAGCCCTCAGGTAAGTCCATATTACCACACGCCCCAGACCCGGCGAGACCCACTTGCTGACACGACGCACCACAGCGTACCTTGGATACCTTGAACGAGCTGCTCCTGGACGAGCGCAACATAGTATATGTAATGTCTGGTCGACGGCCCGAGGAGCTGGACCGTCTGTTCCGACGCGTCCCTAACTTGGGTCTCATCGCCGAGAACGGCTGCTTCCTCAAGGATTGTGGCAGTGACGCGTGGACTGAGATGGCAAACCCTGAGCATATCCGGGCGTGGAAGGAGTCGGTTAAGGGAATACTCAACTACTACCTGGAGCGCACGCCTGGCGCCGAGATCGAGGAGCGTCGCTGCAGCCTGATCTTCCACTACAAGAGCGCAGAGGACTGGGAACACGCAGTCAGCCAAGCGAGCGACTGTGCCTCACACATCAACGATGCCTGCGAGAACCAGCGTGTCCACGCCATCGCTACTGACGGGTCAATAATCGTGGAGCCGGTGGATTGGACCAAGTGCACCGCTGCGGAGAAGATTCTCGAGGACCTCAAGACTCGCCTGCCTGCGAACGAGACGACACACAAAGGTCCCGTGGACTTCCTGATGGTGGTTGGCGACGGAAGGGACGACGAGAAGGTCTTCAGATGGGCCAACACGCTCGGCAACGATCAGGTCGTCAAGGACGTGGTCACCGTCAGCTTGGGCAACCGCAACACCGAAGCGACAGCCACCCTAACGCAGGGTGTTTCCGGTGTCTTGGTGGTGCTCAACCGCCTGGCCTCCACCACCGCTGAATGAATGAGCTTGTCGCGCCGAAAAAGCCTAGGTTGATTACAGAAGTCATTTTCGAAGCCCAACTAGACTGGTGTGCCGTCGCACGTGGAATCCCCCAGCAATAGACGCTACGAGTCAGCCATCAATTGGGGTTCCTCAGCCCTGGGCTACCTTTCGGACGCCGCCTCGTCGCACAGTCCTTCTTTTTCCGTCGCCAATCTGTGGCGCCTCCGCCCATAGGGCTTGGCGACAGGGACCGTGAGCTGCTCATCGGCCAGCCCCGTTGCGCGACCTGTCAGTTCTTCTGATGGGCTGGGGCTATTTTCGAGCAGAACCAGGGGCCCGGGGGCGCGGTGAACTTCGATCGAACAGTTACCTACCTGCCTGCTCCTTGCAACAACCTCTCTTTGTCTCCTCACATGACCGTTCGCTCATGCATGTCTGTCTCACTGTGGCTAGTGGGACCAAGGTGGTGTAACCGCCACTTATGCGCGGTATATCTTGTCTTTCCTGTAGTATCCTTGTTTGATTTTTTTTTCTCTCCTTGTTTGCGTGGTTCTGCTTCCGGTTACCTCATGATGAAAACAAAGCATGGCGATCACGGAACATATGGTATTTGTTTTTTATGGACATGAATGATGGAAAGGAAATGCTCTCTCTCTCTCTTTCACCCTCTCTCTCACCCTCCTCTTATGCTTCTCGGAAAAAAAGTTACGGTGGAGTTCCTGTCCTAAGTAAGAGCTCGGGATCTTTGTACGATGGATCGAGTACGATTGTTGGATAGACGGCGACTCCGTGCGTGTGTGTACCCTATGTGAAGGGGTGAATGGAAGTCTGTGATTGGTGTTTTGAGAACGACGTCTTGTGTCCGTCTTGTCTCTCTCCCCTTTCTTTGTCTGGCATGGATTAGACTACAGATGATAGCGCGGTAAACTGCTTGCTATTCGGATCACATCCATCATCATCAACCATCACACACACATCAACCTCTCCTCCCCCCCCCACCCCCCAGTCCCAATTGCATCAAAAATCCGGGGATAGTCCTTCACCCCCTGTTGTACTTTTTACTCCCTCCTGACCGTTTTGCTTTTCTTGATTGATTGATTGATTCATCCAGACTACCTCTGTACAATTAGGCCTGCCTTGCTTGGTTCAAAAATCGGAGTTTATGTTCCTACTTCCGGTCTTTAAACGTCTTATCTGCGATTATTCCCATGAAGTAAATGGCTTGCTGCTAAGTCAAGCTACGTCAAGCCACGATGCGCTCTTGGCATCTGTAGGTATGTATGTAGGTAGGTCGGGATGGGATGGATCATCATTGCCCGAACCATGCCTAGATTAGGTAGGTAGTGAGTTAGTTAGTTGCCTACCCACGTGCCTTTTTAAGCAACGGGGGATGGCAGCAGCAGAGCTTGTGGCTTGGGAAGGGGGTGGAGAGGGGACTTTTTTGGCGGCCGCCCCGTCGTCCGTTTCTGTCTCTGTCTCTGTCTGCAATCGAGTCGCTGGCTGCATGCGACGAGGTATCTTGTGAACTAGGGTAGATAGACACTAGAAGAGTTCAGATTTGTTTATAGAAACAAATTCCATGGATCGCTAGAGCCTTTCGAAGACAGACAGGCAGGCAGGCCCCTTCCTTCCATCGAAGAAGGTCGATGGTTGGTGGCGTGCATGCGTGCGTGCGTGCCAACCGTTGATCTATCTTCGACCGGACTTCACCGCCGGCCGGCTGGCTGGCTGGCCGGCTTCGTCTCGTCGTTTGCGGCATGTGAGAGAACTGGTTTGAACAATCGGGGGTTGATCCCCCTTACTTACTCCTCACTACCTTGCTTGACAGAAATAGATGTGTGTGTGTGTGTGTACCTTAGGACCTTGGGATCCTGACCCCCGTAGTAGAAGGGATCTAGACGATCACCGACCGCCCCCTTCTGTGAGATGTGCCTGTGAGATGAACGAGATGTGTGTGCCGGGCAGCCCCAGCCCAGGCCAGCCAGTCCTTGGCCTATGACCTCGACCATCTGCATCTGCGTCCGGATGTGATGAGTTTCTACGCTGGCCTTTTGTTCACACCTTCGGCCCGAGTCCAGTCAAGTCCAGTCCAGTCGAGTCGAATACGTCGGTACCTGCCTGGGGTGCCTGCCTGCCCGCCCGCGGCCAGGCTGATTGGACCCTCCCTCCCATTCTCTCTCTCTCTGTGCCCCACTCGAGACGAGACGAGACGGAGACGAGGGCCCTTGCTGCTGCTGCTGCTCCCCCTCGGGAATCGACGGCCACCAACCCAGGAAGGATCGCAGGCTAGTCTCGGCTGTTGTCTACGCTAGAATCTCTGCGTGGTTGCGTGCTATGGCTGTCTGTCACCTAACCAGAAGCCGCCCGTCCGCCCGTCCGCCCGTTCGGTCCCGACATCGATTGCGCGTGGCTTCGAGCGGCGTGTTTGGGAAAAGAGAGGCGAGTGAGTGGCTTAAGACGGACGCGACGCCAAACGCTACAATGCCACGTGAATCCCCCGTAAACGTTCCTATCACAATCCACCCCGTCGAACCGTGAGTGACAGTAGAGAGGTCCTTTGGGGAGCTAGTGTCCGGGCTGTAACGTCGAATTTTGTGCGTGGGGCTTCCCTGCCCCGGGGCTGCTGGAGGAGGCCTAGCTAGCTAGCTAGGCTGCTGTGTACTGTGGTAGGGCAGCCGGCCGGCCAGCCAGCCAGGTAGCCCGGGCGTGAGTAGGCGGGCAGGTTAGATGGGGTACCACCCCATGTGAATGACATATGTCAATTCCATTGTGTGCTCGTTTGACAGGTCCAAACAGGGGACTAGCTTCAGCGCACGCACGTGCTGGCCGTTGGCTAGTGTCGAGACTTGGGGCTTCAGCTGGTCCAAGTAGTCAGGAGCACAGGAAAAACCGGTCAGTTCAGTTCAGTTCGGTTCGGTTCAGTTCACACGAAGCCGGTGGTTGCTGTGCTGTGTGCGACCGACCGTACGCCCAGACAGACAGACGCGACTGGATCCTCGCTTGATGTTGCTCGGCAGGCCGGCAGGGGTCCACCTGCCTGCGGGCCTGGGGCAGGGCCATGATTTGAGTTGGGTCATCCTGGCAAGACTGTGGATGCAGTTGCAGGGGCAGCTGCAGTGCCGCTCGCGCACATGATGTGCTACTGCTGTACGTCGTCCGACCTTGGGCGTCTAGGTGCATGGAAGTGACAGCTCGCTTCAGCGGGCTCCGCAGCCTTCCATTCCTCTTCTTGATCGCCGTGTTGTCTGAGCGCGAGACGTAGTTGTTGGCTGCGGCAAGGATTAGGTATGTTTTCAGGGTCGTGGGCACTGTCACTGTGTAGCTCTTCATAGTTAGCACAAGACACCCTTTCACACAAATGTACTCGTCGCTCGCGACCTATAGTTAGCTGGCACGCTACACCCACTGTGCGTCGCAGCACTGGCGGTGTTGGTCAGCTGTAGGGCTTAGCATGAGATGCAGATTCAGCGCAACGGACACCCTCTTCCTCTCCAGCACACCCATACTCGTAAATACAAATCTCGGGAAAGGGGGGTGTCTGTTGGGCAGAGTGGATACAGACCTGCAGCCGGCTTGGACTCCCAGGACCAACAGGACAGCAACAAGGGGTCTTCGAGACGGCGGCCTGTTGCTATGAGGTGTGTTGGGAAGGTCTGGGACGCACCTGTGGATCGACCATGATCAAGGCCTACCGTGATAGATCGATTCGACATGGCTCGTGGAACGAGGCAGAACCAATGGAGACCGCGTCGTCGTCCGCACGACCCGAGCCAACGCCTTGATCAAATACCGCAACAACCAACTGCATGGCCCCATTCTTTTCAATCTCTTCATGGTTCCATCTCTCAAGAGAAGGGAAAGTAGAATACGATGCATCATACTTTGAATTTTGGATCGCTGCCGGGCGGCGCTTCGGCGACAGCCTAGGCTATCGCATCTTGTGCAAACCCCACAATGATCGCTGCAGCGCGGGGGGAACTGGAGGTACACAACAGAAGTAACCGGTTGGTGTTGGGCAGGTTTTGCAGAGATGTGGCTCTGTCGTTGTGATAGCTCGTATTTTCAGCGACGTAATGCGTACGGTGGTGCAGGGCTTCCAGGCCGGCGAGGCTCAACGCGGCTCTTCCTTCGATAAGAGCCACCGAATTCCACACGAAATTTCGTGGAACGTGGTCCGCCTTTCCGTCCGTGAATTACAACCCTGTTCCTAGGCAGCGGACTGTGCCCGTGGAGTTCGATCGATGGTGAGCGTGGGGAAGAGGAAGCCAATTTCCGTGCTTCCCCCGAGCGGAGAGACTGGTCCCTCGCGACGTCAATCTTGTGCACAGTAGCCTAGCCGTTGGATGCGGCCCGGACTCCTCTAAGCGACCACGGCATGGGATGCCAGTCTCGGTGGAGGAGGGCCGTTGTGTCTGATTGGACGCGGACTTTTCCGTACAGGGCTGGTGTCCCGCGAGGTTAGGTTACACGGCACCGATGCAACCATCCCTGGTTGGCAATCGACTGCGTAAGAGCTTGAGCCTTATTTTCACAATAATTGTGCTTTCTCCAATCGAAAGGTGCAGGACCGGCCTGCAGCGCTGTGTTAGTCCAGGTGCTCGATGGCTGGAGCAGCGATGGAGGGACCGGAAGACGAGAGACAATAGACAAGAGATGATCCATGCCAGATCTCCCAAGCCAACCCTCTCTCTCTCTCTCGCTCGGACCGAAATGGCTCGTCCTCGGGCCCAGTCAAGGGCAGGATAAGATAGCCAGCGCAAGACGCAAATAGAAGTTCCTGGTTGCGTGTTGGCGCAACGAGATACCCTGGTGAACCAATCTAATTACCTCCCGTCCAAGTGGTAAGGCTTAGGACTGGTGGGAACCGGTACCCGAGAGCGCCTCGTTCTCGAGGATGGGATGATCTCTGCAAGGTCGTAACACAGAAGTACTCCACGCTTATTCCTTCCTGTCTGTGTGGGGCATACCTGAATACTGATGCATCCTTTTCAGTGCCAGGGATAATATGTTGTGGTGGTTGCCTTGGGCAGGCAAGTAGAGATGGGTGTGCCAACCTCGTAGTTGCAATCGAGGCCACTGCACGCACCCTAGCTAGCCCATCGCTAATCTTGATGGCTCCTGGACTTGAGCTCGCCCTAGCATTGTACGTGCGCGTCGAGTACCGCCAAATGCGGACGAACTCCGGAACTCCGTGGGTTGCCTTTATGTGACCGCACACAACAACATTCACACCACCCCACAGTCTTCCCTGCAGATAATTCTGTGGCGTCGACCCCACATGCGCCTTACGATGACAAGACATCACCGCAAACAGATCGGTTTTAGGCTGAGAATGCGACCCCGCAGGCTCAGCACTCCAGCTCATCGACCGGCCGCCACGCAGTGGAAGACAAAGGACATGCCACGGCTCTGTCCCGGCTCACCCACCCACGCATCTGGCATGGTCCGCCCCCAACTGCCGGGTCGACATGCTTTTCAACGTCTGCAATCTGCAAGTTTGCGTGGGCTGTGCGATCACTTGACCCTGCAAGGCGGCAGGCTTCGTGACGTGGCTCTGCTATATCGAGCTTCGTCAAGCCATGCGAGAGAAGTGAACCCCAAGCTTAATGGTGCGGCAGCCCTACTCCAGTGCTGCCCAAGGCACCACAGACACAACCACCATTGAGACTTCCAGCTGAGCCGTACAGCCGCGTCAGGAAAGGCCAGTCTCGAGGAGTAGATGGTAACGCTAGGATTGACGCTGGCATGCAACTGTGCACAGATTGGCAGTACCAGGGGTGAGTGATTGGAAATGTAAGGTCCCATTGTGCCAAGAGGTTCTTTCTTGGAGCATACCGTCCGCCCTTTCCCCCCTTCCCCGGATCACCAAGTAACCGCCCTTAGCGCGAGGCGACACACGAGGAAACCTTTCCGGTGCGCGGCAAAAGTGGCGTGTAGACGCTGCCGGCCTCGTGCCAGGGGCGCAGGCTCCCAGGGCTTTCCTTGCCAGATCGCCGATAGGAGCTTGCTCGCCGTGTCGACAGACGGCGACGCAGTCGTTGATCTCCTTACCACTAGTCAACAAGGACGCTTGTGTGCCGCGTTGTATTTTCGTCAGCCGTTCTCCTTTCATGGCACCGCAGGCTGGTAGACGTTGGCGCTTTTCCTATCATAGACCGTTTGTGTCAACTGCCCACCGCTTCTTTGATACGTCCTCGTTCTGGGCGGGATCGCGGGCGGCAGACTGAGATGAGCCGTTTCCTGTGGATCCATGTGAAATGACTGAGGTTGCAAACAAGGGATTGCGTGGGGCTTCTATGTGAGTGGCATAGAACCCCGTCCAGCCTCTCGGAATCACCTCGTGACGTCTGACAATGACTGGCCCGCTGCTCCAAGACGATGTTAGACGACGGCCGTGCGCCGTACAAGGCTGATCTGCGGTACAATAAACCACAGACAAACCGGCTTGGTAAGTCGAGTACTAAGCAGTTGTTCCTGAACCCTTGACTTGCATGTCGAGGCGGGCTCAAAATGGAAAGGGGCTGAGGAGGGGGGTGGCCGAAATTATCGAGTGATATAACACACGAAACCCCCAACCGCATGCCCCCCCATAATTCGGACCCCCCTGTCACCAACCTTGAAAGGACACAGCTTGTCCATGTACTGGATTGCCTCGAACATCATAGCCAACACCGTCTGCTGGACAGCACCGTTTCCCGCCGAAACAGGAAAGGTGAGCCCAAGCAGGACCAGCCGCACCCTCCTCCCTGGCACCCATCGATACCAACGAGGTCATTCGGGTCGACAGTCGATATATCGGGAGTGGCTCTGCTTTCCACCACTCAAGGGGCTTGAGAGTCTGTCGTATTTAAGTTCTGAGGGTGGATCCAACCACCTCGACCGACCCGGACTTCTCATCTCTACCATCAAAGAAAACTGCACGACCTCATCGGGTACATATAAGCCTGACTTGTCTTACCTTCAGCCCTACTTTTGACCTGACCCGCATATCGTGCTCTCTAGACGCACAAGTCTTGTACTATCGTGGTGCCCCACAAAGAAGGCTGCTCGGTTGACGAAAGCACTTGTGTTGCCCAGCCGTCTCTGCCACGTCAGTCAACAGTCCCAAGATGGCTCCATCCTTACCATCGCGGTCGGAATCTCCCAGTGACTGGGGCAGCGGCCTCAGCGACTGTGAAGATAGCAGCTCGAGCTCCAACGCAGCCTCGGTGATGACATCCAGTAGCTACTTGGACTTTTATTCGCCCCCCGGCCCTTCTGTAGGCATGGACCTGCGGAGTCAACCACAGCGGGCCACGCCCGTGGCTCTTCTCCCGAGCTCTGGCACAGCCACGTCTTCGTCCACACGACCTGGTGAAAGCAGGCAGCCGCCCGTCATACCTGATGGACCACTCAAACCGTACAGCCCCGCGAACAGCCCACCTCGAAAGCGCTATGCCACTGAAGACGACTGGCGAGCTCATAAAGACCGGATCACCTCCTTGTATCAGAGCAAGACCCTCAAAGAGGTGATCGCCGTTATGGAAACCCAACATCACTTCTTCGCCACAGAACGAATGTACAAGGCACGCTTCAAGGAGTGGGGCCTCGAGAAGAATGTAACAGCAGCAAAGGTACACAAGCTGATGCAGAAAGTGGAGGAGGCCGGGCGAACAGAGGGGAGCCAGTCGAGGTCTGGCAGAAGAATTGGCAACGAAAGGGTCGTGCTGGATGTTGGCGAGGACCTGGACGTCAGACGTATACAGAAGTATATGAAGCGCAAGCCTGTCGGGCTTGACAAGCTGCCGACAGCGTCCAAGAGATCGCTGGAGGTGATCAAGTCGTTGTCGGTGGACAGTGGGAAGGGCCGGGTGAAGGTGTCGATCCCTGTGGTGAAGCTTCACCAGCAACGCGAGCAGAGCCCGTCGGAGTTGTCCCTGTCGACCTTCTCAATGGAGTGGTCTTCAGGATCTGAGCTGCCGGGCGACATTATCGGGCTGCTGCAAGCCTTCATGGACAACCACTTTGACTGCCCCTACCCCTTCGCATCAATTGGAAACTCGACAATCATGCAGCTATGTCGGCATGATGAGACGATGCTGGACCTCGCTCTCAAGTTTCGGATCGCCCACATGCTGCTGGACGACGGATTGGCGAGCGAGGGCATGCGGATAATCAACGTCTGTCTCGAGTCATTGACATTCTGCGTACAACAGGTACAGCACGCAAGCCCTCTGGACACACGACCGGCGACTCAGCTGATCCTGTGGGCTCTTTCAATAGAGTCAGAGATGATGAGTGATTTCAGACACTCGAAGAAGCTGGTCCTGCAAATGGTCATGCAGCGGCTGGCAACCCTCTGTGCCGGATACCAGCCCACAATGGCGGAACTGGCTAAGCGAATGTGCCAGCTCAGATCGTCCCAGCAGGTGACGATGTTGAGGCTGGCAAGACGTTCAATCGCGCAAGCACTACTCGTTGCTGCCGAGTATGAACCCGCATTCGAGACATATTCGAAGACGGTGGAGACTGCCGAGAGCCCGCTATCACCGGAAGACAAGTTTCAGGCGCTTCAAAGGATAGCAAGCAACCCGATTGTGCGGAACTCGGCGGTCTTGGAAGGGTGGATGGAGACTCGCATGGCCTTGTCAGTGGCCGAAGCGCCATCGCCCTTCGTCGAGTCCCTTGAGCCGTGCGGTGAAACCTCATCGCCATCGTGGCAGGCCCAGGGATTCGATAGGATGGGAGAGGTGGTCGGGGCCATAGCGGTAAGATCGGAGTGGCACAAGGTGGCAGGTAACTGGCAAGTGGCACAGCAGCTGGACAGTCGGTATGGGTCGATAGTCCAAACCGTATGGGGATGCAACGAGACCGCGCCGCAAGGCACGGGCGGGAATCTCGTTATCTGGACGTCCTCTGAGCCGATGACGAGCTCCCTAGCTCCGGTAGAGCCGGGTGGATTCCACATGGCGGCCCCTGACATGACGTTCAGGATGGGCCATCTGATGGGCGAGATCCCAAGCGACATGTCAGGCTGGGAAGAGCTCCAGCCGCCGCCCCAGCACCACCAGCAGCACCACCAGCAGCAGCAGCATCAAGCCCAGATGGCGTCGCAGGGCGGATCTCCGTCGGCCTCTCCATGGGAT
The DNA here is from genome assembly GCA_021188095.1 of Diaporthe vexans. Taxonomy (NCBI): domain Eukaryota; kingdom Fungi; phylum Ascomycota; class Sordariomycetes; order Diaporthales; family Diaporthaceae; genus Diaporthe; species Diaporthe vexans. The sequence goes on along the minus strand of JAJLLZ010000001.1, from coordinate 6,077,095 downwards.
GCGGCAGATGCAAGTCAGTGGCACATGGACCCTGACTTTGGAACGGACCGCAGGAGGTATGATGGTTCCTATTGAGGACAAAGTTCTGGGTTTGAGGCGTTCGGAGTTCTCGGTGGTGGTGTGAAGGGGGGGAAATTGGGACCCAAGGCAGAGTAGGATTTTGCAAAATGAAGAAGTATCGAACCGTACATGACGTGACCTGTAGCGTACCTGTAGCTTACCTGCGATGTTCCTTCCCGTGTGAACCATGCATGCGCCATCCATGGCTTGAGTACCGGTGTAAGGTACGGAGGTACCCGCCCACAGACCCCCAACCCCGGATCTGCCAGTTGCACCCCACCCCACCCCACCCGTCCCACCGCCCACTTCTTCCCGGGACCCTGACTCAAATGCGCAATGCCCAACTGCTTGCTTGTTGCTGAAGGACCCCGCAGTCCGCAATCGGAGAGGCTTACCACAGTAGAGTCTGGCCCTTAGGTAACACAAGAATAATTTCTGGGCCTTCCACCATCTCGTCCTGTGACTGCTTGTTTACACGATTGTCTACAACCTCAGACGCCCAACTACATCGACTGCATTTTGCGAATTGTTGCTGCTGCCTCTGTAACTGCCGGATCATCGGAACTACCTGGTAAATAATTCTTTACGCCTGTGTTCGTTCTCTTGCTTGTCAGTCAGCTTCTTGGAGCTCTCTCAGCTGACCCTGCCTGACTGACTGTGGACAGCAACTCCACCGCTGCTCGACGACCACACCCTATTCGACCTTCACAATGCCTTCATTCCCTCCGCCACCTTCGAGCGCCCTCGACTGGGCCAACATTGGCTTCCGTATGCACGAGGGTATGTCAATTGGCCCCTGAACAGCGTGCTGTACAGACACAGCTGACAATATTCCCTCCCCTTTCAGTCAACGGCCACATCGAGTCCCACTACTCCCACAAGACCGGCAAATGGACGCCCCTCCAGTTCGTCACCGACCCCTACATCCGCATCCACGGCATGGCCCCCGCCCTCAACTACGGCCAGCAGGTCTACGAGGGCCTCAAGGCCTTCCGCACCCCCGGCGACTCCTCCATCCAGATCTTCCGCCCCGACCGCAACGCCGCCCGCATGCAGCACAGCGCCGAGTGCGTCTCCATCCCGCCCGTCCCCGTCGACATGTTCATCGACGCCGTCAAGGCCGCCGTCGCCCTCAACGCCGAGTGGGTCCCGCCCCACGACACCGGCGCCGCCATGTACGTGCGGCCCCAGATCTACGGCTCCAGCGCACAGCTGGGCCTAAGCCCGCCCGAGGAGTACACCTTCTGCGTCTATGTCCTGCCCACCGGCGTGTACCACGGCGTGCACCCCGTGCGCTGCCTCATCCTGGACGAGTTCGACCGCGCCGCCCCCAACGGTACCGGCAGCGCCAAGGTTGGAGGCAACTACGCGCCCGTCATGAGGTGGTCGGACAAGGCGCGCAAGCAGGGCTTCGACATCACCCTGCACCTGGACAGTGCCACCCACTCTGAGGTCGACGAGTTCAGCACGAGCGGTTTCATCGGTGCGTTGGTCGACGGTGACAATGTGACCATTGTGGTGCCGGATTCCACCAACGTCATCAACAGCGTCACCAGCGAGAGTGTCCAAGGTATTGCCAAGACCTTTGGCTGGAAGGTCGAGCAGCGGTCGGTAAGTGGGACATGATACCTACGTCCTATGGGATAAGCTCCTATGGGACAGCCGCCTCCAACTGGGCCAGTGACACAACAGACTGACGCGACGAGCAGATCAAATACGCCGAGCTCCCCAACTTCCAAGAAGTCATGGCAGCCGGGACAGCCGCCTCGCTCGTGCCCATCCGATCCATCACCCGCCGCATCGCAAACTCAGACCCCAAGTCCTGGGCCGCCACCGTCAAGTCGCACCCCCGCCTGTCCCTCGACCCCAAGGCAGAGACAGTCTCGTACATCCCCGACGGCAACGAGGACGCCGGCCCCCTGTGCCTGAAGCTGCTCACCCAGCTCAAGGGCATCCAGGCCGGCAAGGTCGAGGACGCGCTGGGCTGGTGCGCAAAGCTGGCCGACGAGGACCGGAGGAAGGCAGTCGGCCACGAGGTCGTGACTGCCAACGGCAAGGCCGCCGAGGACGTGAGCGTCGGTCAGATGGACTAGGAGTTCTACACGATCATGACAGCTCTCGGGCCTGAGGAGTCTTGCTCGGATATCCGCGATCGCCGCGGTAGGGAGTGGTACCATCCTGAGTACCGCTCAGCTTCCCGAAGCACGATGTGACGCTGTCATTGATGATCGTCCCTGTCAAGCTCATGCGGGAAGCAGCAGCCTTGGACCAATCACCCTCTTCCCTGTTTGGGTGTCGTCTAGGACCAAAAAGGATGAAGCCGGCGGAGATTGGTTGGACGACGGTAGCGGATGCGTCTAGAACGATAGAAGAGGGCGACCGAATCTACTCTGTCACATAGTCTATGAACGTGCCACCACCACTTCAAAAATGACAATACATCGTAGCGGAGTCCCTGTGTCTCAAAATCCTTCCTATCAATGCGTTATCCTCTGTATCTATAGGAAGTCCATCCAGAGAACACTATTCTCTGGGAGAATATCCTATCGAAGGGTAGGAGGGTAGAGGGTAGGAGGCTGTCCTATGGGATGTTGAGGAGATATACTGTGGCTACTCGATACAGTATCAGACGGCAGTATCTCACACAGCTCATGAGCAGCACAAAAGGTGCCAAGCTCAGCTCCTCACCGCACAGGCTCCTCACCCTGTCCATCAAGAGTGCTGTGCGCACCTGTATTGCCCTACCTACCTGCTGCTTGCAGGGCCATGAGGCACGTCAGTCCTACAATCTGACTGGATGAAGGCTGAGCCACGGAATGAAAAAATGAAGAAACTCAACTCCAGAACCCTCAAGCTAGTGCCTTCTGCGAACTCACTTACCCAAGTGGCGAGTTATGGTGATCCTTTCACTGCAAGGAATTTTTTGGTAAAGTGTTACGCATACGCCTTTGAGGCGTTTGACCGAGTTCTGGAGAGCCTGCCAGTGGGTTTAGACAAACCGCCGATGAAGCCGAAGGGTCCTCTCAAAATGATGGTGCACAGGCTGGCAGATGATTTTGAACGTCTTGAAAATGGAGATATAGAACGCTCACAACAGATTTTGATGTTTCAAATAGAGCTAGCAAGGGATCATCTGCTGGAGAGACTTTTCGTTCTTCTTCTTAGACAGACGTACTCGTAAAATTCCCATAATCTGCTGCAAACATCAAGCCACCATGCCGTGACGCCTGCGTGTCGTCTCGTTGTTCGCACCTGTATTTTCCCTACGTATTACATCTATCACAATTATTGAAATTGCATGTCAGTGATCAGTGATATCCACCGCTTTCTTTCCATAAGTCCTCAACTCATATCAGTCAAAGCAACACCTCAACATAGGCGCGCACCATCTCAGCCATAGTGTCCCTTGATCACTCAGGTGTCTCGGAATAGATGTACTGGGGCTGATTGAAGGCAATCTTGTCCGCCACCTTACCACTCTTAAGCCAGCAGTTGGATCCAAAAGCCTTCCATGCCTCTGACATCTGCCATCCAAAAACGAGGCTATCACAATTGGTGCCATTCTTGTTCTTGACGAAATTCTGATACATTATCGCACAAGCGTCGATGCAGTCAGAAAATGTGTATGCCACAATCCCTACCAAATCTCTGGTTCCATCACCAATAGAAACATCCATGCCACAATAGAATTTGTACTTGAGCCCACTGGTGGCTGTGTGCTCATTGGGTCCCCCGCGCTCGGCGCATTCAGCTGGTTGAGTAAGGTTGGCGATATCCTGTGGCAGTTTCGGCGCATAACCACTGGTTATATTGCTATCGTTTGCATTATCCGGGCCAACAGTCGGGCAAGCCGTGGTCTCGGCTGGAGCTGTGGTCTCTGCTGGAGCCGACGAGGGCTCAGATCTACCCAGTGAAGAATGTGAGCAGAGGTCAAGCTTGTCAGTCACCATGAATACAGCATACTTCTCGCAACTGGCCAGTCTTGCTCCAAGACCACCACCGACACCAACGCCTACTACCACGGCTGAGATGATGGCCGCAAGTGCAAGCAAGGCCCACAAACTCCACCCAAAAGGTAATTTTCTCTGTTTCTCTAAATGGACGCGGTTTTGTGGCCAGTTTTCGTGCACGCCAAAACATCGTTGGTCAACTTCTGGTGCTATCGCTGCACCATGCTGATGGGTGTTCAGCACCTCGATGCCTTCACTGCCCGCCATTGCCAAAAATACGAATCAGAAAACAAATCAGCTTATCAAATATGCGGGGCCGGGAAGGATAAACTGCAAAGCACAAATGGAGTAATGAGATGGACTTTTCACGACAGGATACAAAGCCTTCTCTAATCCTCTCTTGGCCCCTTTTGCCTTCTCTTGGCCCCCACCCGTCATTTGGCCCCCTCTGAGCCTCTTTGACAAAGCAGTAGCATTCCTCTATGTAACACACACCCATCATAGCGGAGAGCCTATGAACTGGCAGAGGACCCAAATTGGGAGCTTGGCTCGCCCCGTGTCTGCACAGCTAGGGGGCTTCTATGGTCCAATGGATGCGCCAGCCATGCCGATGCTCTGCACCTGCAAGATCCCCAAGTTTCTTACCTAATTTGGGGTCACACTCGCAGGCGCCCACCTCGTTCGCGTGCCCCCTGGCTCGCTTTGTTCTTCGAGCCCGCTTGAGCAATATCTGGACGAATATGTCAGCAGTACGAGAGGTTTGGGTCGGTAATGAGATCCCACCCTGACAACAGCTATCCTCTGCAAATACCGCCACTGGGATTCAACCTGCACTTTTCAAGAAAACGAGGATGAAAATGCGCGAAGGCTTTCAGGCCCTCCTGATTCAGATGTCTGAAGTACATGAAAGCATCATGTAACTCATATATCATGGTGAGAGACTCTACATTTTGTATATTGGAGTGGTCTATGGAAGAGTGTTCCTAGGAGGATAAGAAATTGTTTTATAGTAGGACGTTTCGTAAGAGGGCGTCCTGTACGAGGGTTTCTTGTAGGAGGGTTTCTTGTAGGAGGGTGTTCCATAGGAGGATAAGATGATGGCCGATAGGAGGATCGAAGAATACCTTAGTACGGTTGGATGTTGACGACGTCCCGACCAGTATATTTCTTGATGTCATCGAGAACATCCTCGATAGGAGTAGCATATGTCACATCTTGGCCATTCCGAAGATTTAATGTCGTAGAGCCGCCCCAGACGAGACCGATGATGCCGGGAGTGTGGTTGTGCTCGAGCTCAGCGTCGGGAGTCTGGTGATAGACATTGCCAGTGGTTCCGCCCTCGCCACCCTGCTTGTCTACCTTCTTTACATCAGGAGACGACGCGTAGAATGGGACAGGTAGAAGCCCGAAAATGGCCGAACCGCTGTCTCCCGCCGCTGCAAAAGCCCCGCCGAGACTAAAGATGCAATAACTGAAGGAGGAGATATTTCCATCCTCGATTGTGCGTGATGAGATACAATTGAGCATGCCGCAGGTTGAGCCGGTCTTCGCGCCGTACTTATAGACAAGCAATTTCTTCTCCTGTGCCTCGTCCTCATTCGCGTCGCGATCGGACGCGACCATGCGTCCCTCAGTATTCTGGTCATCCTTCTTCGCGCCGATGGGAATAGCGTGGTACTCCTTGATAGTATCGCGGGTAAAGAAGCCGTCGAGCTTGATAAAATCAAGTCGAGACCACTCGCCAGAGACACCCTCGACGGTGACGGCAAATCCTGGACGTAGTCTCCTCCACAATAGGGTTTGATCTTTAAACCTGAGACCATAGATGCAGCTTAGATTAGCGCCCTCGTGTGCGCAGCGTACCAAGGCCCAGTCACGGCGATATCCGGTACAAAGTTTTCCAATCGAAGGAGAAAACTCCACGGCTCCAATCCGTCGATCCCTGGGTTCCTTGTGTGCGTGAAAGTAGCGCCGGATTTCTCGCAGTCCCTCGATCATTCTTAGTTCACTGCTGTAGTCGCCTGGTTCCTGGCTGCCTCGCTTGTCGGCGAGCTGCTCTCCCATGGATACGGTACTGTCCAGGTCTTCCAAAACCTCTCCCAGATCAGAGTGGCTCAATTGCATCACGTCGATCTGGAGCATTGCAGATGTGGCAGTGGTAGAAACAGCGACTGCCTCCTCGCTACCATCGCTAGTAACGTTGTCTCCAGAGTACGTGCCCCTGATATTACGGGTCTCCGTATCCTCGCAGATGACGTGGCGGTTCGTGAAAAAGTATGTCGCTGGCTCTTGGTATACAGCCGAGGGCGTGGAACCTCCGTCTGTAGCGCGGAGACGGATGTAAAGGCCCGCGGTTCCAGATCTGGTGAGGTTGGTGAGCGAAGCTATGGGCACGCCAACATTGTCGCTGATACGAAGGAGCATCGTGTGGTCGATATTTGGATTCTCCCAGTCTCGGTGCTGAAGCTTGAAGGGAACAAAACGTGATGAGGAGGGATATGTTGCTGCTATAGAAGGCGGTGGTAGAGCAGCATTGCTGTCAGAGCCTGCAAGAAAAGTCAGTATATACTTGTGAGTATAAATTATTGTGGTCCAGGCTTCATAGAGAAACACGAAGGCCACAAACAGTCTAGTGCATAGAGTATTCATTATCTTGCAAGATACATTGTGCCTTGGCCTTCTAGGGTATTTCCTGCTGTTCCAACTTCATAGAGGAACTTAAAGAACACAAATAATTTGATAGAGTATTTATCATAGAGTATTTGCTTTCTTTGAGCTTTTCCATCAAGCCAGAGCAAGAGTGAGTGTTTATCATAATAGAGATGTACTTACCGCTCCTCTTTGTAGTAGCGTGTGTTTCCAGGTCAACTTCAAAGACCAGACAGTGTACGTTGTTGATGCCCCGCTGCTGCAGTACTCCAAAGCAGGCACAAGCCAAACGGGAACATGTAGCCCAGTCAGCACTGAGGTTGCTCTCATGCTGTACGTGGAGGATGAGGCGGACTGGGAGGTGCGTGTCACTTAGGCTCGCACGGCCCATTCGCAGGACATCATACCCCTTGATGCTGTTCATGTTTGCCGGCCCACAGATCGAAGAGATACACTCAGAAAGACATAAGTCTATGTCAGCAAGCTGTGAGGCTGGTGCAATTGGCTTGTTGAATATGGCGCAAATCGGGTGGTTAGGCAAGACGGTTGCAAGCTGCTTCTTGTGGCTCTCGCCCCATGTAGTATCCTTGTTGAGATCCGAGTCCTAATCGGATAACTTGACAAGGACAGCAGGTTCTGAGGTGCCACAGAGCTTTCCATACGAGGTGCCTGCTGAATACATGGACAAAGCTTCCTCGGTCGAGCTGGCAGTGGTGGTTGCAATTGTGTTGTCGGCCATCATGGAAATGGTGGCCTCCTTTGCAGCCTGGCATTGAAGATTGCTGAGGGAACACCAATGTTGGGCTTGAATCGGCTGTATTTGCTGGTTCAGGTCGGAGGCAAGAAAGAATCAGTAATGTCAAGGGGCGCCATTTTGTAGGTCAAGTGCACCACCGCCCAGATGCTGGAAGTGAGCCAACCAATCAAGCTTTGAAAATCGCACCGTCTAGACGTACTGTCCGCACTGCCTGTTTAGCTGTGATCTGCCAGATAAGTACAGTGCAGATTCTGGGCCGTCAGACGGTAGGGAAGGTTTGTGTTCTCCCAGAAAACAAGATTGCCATGGATGAATCACAAGCATGCACCGGGACCAGTGATTGGCATCATCCTTTCTAGCCAACATCTTAACTTGGCAAACACTGCCAACAAACATGTTCTGCAAGTCATGATTCTAAACAATCAATAAAAGCTATTTCAACTCATCCGCCATTGAGTTGAGTTCGAATCTTGTACCCTAGGGTTCTCAGCTATGCCGGTGTCTCTATCCAGTTTGGACTGCTGTTCCCGAAATACCATATTGCCATGCCAAGAGTGAGTATCTAAACAAATCAAGAATCGAAGAAGTAGGGCGGCCTGCCTTGTTTCTTTTTGTCGGGCTCCAGCTCACAAATCTCGTCCTTACGATCATCCCAATACCAAGAGGTAGGAGTAATCTGGAGCCGCTTGCTGTCAACCTTGTCCAGGGAGGGGTTGTCGTATGGCTCGCCGGCAGCTTTCCTGGCTGCCTGCTCTACCAGCTCCGGCTCTTCGGCACACTCGGGCCAGCTCAATGCAGTGATTATCTGTCTCCGACTGCGTTCAAAGTTCTCGTCTGGGATTTCGTACCTATTCCTAAAAATATTGTGGTCTCTCATAGCTGGATAAGGATCCCAGCGCCACCTGTTGTCAGGTGTGACCTTTATAGGAATTGGGCAGCGGCTGTGGTCTGGATCTGTAGATAGAAGAAATTCTACCAGCTGATCGAACTGTGTTTCTGTCGGCGGCGCGATGGTGTGGAAGCGGACTGGGTTGTGTATGTATATGCCGTTGCACTGTTGTCTGGGTCAGCTTCTAGTCAAAAGCCCCAGTGCTAGGCTGATTCGCAAAATTATGACCAATAATAGGCTCACCTCTTCGCCACTCTCGCCGCGATCAAACAATACAACGCCCCCAAAGATCTGATTTTCTGCCCAGTATCCAGCAAGCTCGGCCAGACCATTTGGACAGCGACGGTGAGATTTGAAAGCCCCATGCCAAAAGAGCGAGGTTGGTGGCAACAGCCTATGTGCCGTTGACCGCTTGTTGGGATACTTTTTCTTCTGTTCTTTCAGCCAAGCCTCGTGCTCTGCGTGCTTGTGAGCGCCTTCATCCATCTTATACAAGAAGACAGCGATATCGTGGCAAGCAACCACGACCAGCTCGATCAGGCGCAGTTTCCAGGTAACAGAGTGGAATTTTGCATCTTGATATGCCTGAAGGGTCTGGATAACAATTTCAATACATTGGATGTGCAGCCTCGAAGTGGTGTCATAGGGAGTCGTAATCACCTTGGTCTCGAATTTCAATGAGAGCACGTCAAAGTCCGATCGAAATGCTTTCGCTTTATCTAAAAAGCCTGGGCAGATTTCTTCGTGTTGCCTCATTGGCCAGTCATCTTCTATGTGATGTTCGCCACAATAAACAAGTGCAGTGGGCTGTCCATCGAGTATTTGAGCATAGGTGTACTCGGCGACGGACGTCGCCAAGCAGTTGGTCAGAGCTCGACGCAGAGGCTGCAGGTGTTCCCCGTCTAGGAGCTCCAAAGAAGCCATGTTGTTTCAAATAAAAAAGTGTTAAGTGCGGTCCACTTATCTGTGAGAGGAGAGTTGCTTGGGACGAGCAGTGAAGTGCATTCAGGTTTGGGCCCGTATCCCTAGGTGCTTAATCTAGCTCGATTATTCCCGAGGTCAGCTCCGGTTTAGGCTCCAATGACTCTTGAGTGACCCACACCAGCGGCAGCAACTGAAGGCAACCATCACGCCAAGAGGATCTCTACCAACTGGCCACTAACTCCACTCGATTGTAGACCTCTCGTGCTCACGTAGGCCATAACACCGTCTTCTGGCAGCGCCACACTGGTAGGTCCAATCAAAGACGTAGTGTCGTTGCCAGCACCAACGATAACATCCATTTGCCCCGTGCCAATGTTGACTCTTCCAATCGCATTGGGACTCTGTGCCATGTACGCAATTTCGCCAGACGCGTCCAGAGCAAAGTCATCCCAAACATACCCATCCTCCCCTGGGACCAGGATCGCGATCGTCTCTACATCGCCATGCATGACGCCATCGTCGGTGACAGCAATGCGGGCGAAGAGGTTCTTCGCAGTGTTGGTGAAATATACGTAGCCCTTCGAGACCCTCAAGCCATTGATACCAATAGGGACGGTGGCATTGTCGGGTGGAAGAAGGAGGTCGTCCTGATATGCAATGGCGACGTTTCCATTTGTCGTGTTGACCCGCCATACGGCGCCGACCCTTGAATCCGCGATCAGGACAACATCTGGATTCTGGGGTAGAGACGCCATTCCATTGAGCATCACCGCATCGGGCAGAGTGGCAACAACCTCAATTACAGGCTCAGGACCAGAGCTGAAATCGCACGTGTAGACTGTCTCGTTCGTATACATGTAGCTCCCCCTGACGCCCCCAATCACCGCAAACTTGTCATTGCCCAGGCTTGCAATGCCGGTCAGTGCGGTGGACGGCTCAAAAGCTGCAACGAGCTCGGCAGTCGGGTTTGAAGATGCTGGATCCAGCGTATAGAGCGAGGCGTTGGAGAAGGTCGTCATGAGCACTCGGCCGTTCGGCCGGATATTGATATTCTCAATGTCAACGTATGATGTGAAGTTCCAGAGCTGGCGCGTAGAAGATGCTGCTGCCCCTAGGGAGGCCATGCTCGCCAGCCCCATGGCCAGTATCAAACGAAAGAAGGGCATTATGAGAACAGCCTCACTTCATGGGGGCCGAAAACGGATGGTGGACGAGGTAGGTCAACATCGAGATTCCTGTTTGGCAACAACCATTTCAAATATGTTCTTAAATTTGTTCCGTTCATATGCAGGGCCGTCGGAGATACGACTGAAGACGCACGCTTGCCCTGCTTGGTGGGTCACGGTCCAAGGGCGCCAGGGGGTTTCGTCTATTTGACAGATATCTGGGCAGGGATTCAGGGGACGGCTTTGAGAGCAGTAGGCCTTGTTCGATTGAAATATCCATAGTTTTCCATCAGCGCTGGTGGCTGATTTCAGAGACCCATAACAATATGTACGTCAGAAGAAATGGCATGCTGGGGTCAAACTGCTACCCCAGTAAGGGAGACGCACCATTTCGAGCAGTGCCAAGAATCCACAAGGGCAACTTGCTGTTCTACCCGCGGCGTTCCGCGATAACTCCGAGGCCAGGGCCAGCATTTAAACAAGGCCCGCTCTACGCGAGTCCAGCAGAGAAGAGCTTCATATTGGCTGAGAGAATTATAGTTGGTTCACAGATATGGACACCCAGCTCCAACGATAGTGTACCGGGTAGTTGAAAGCGGCCCAGCTCCATGAACCTGCCCTGCCCTGGTAGCCCACCGATAATTATCAATCATACCGGGAAATCTATGGCCAAGGTTAAAGCAACGGGGTTTCCTATGTCGCAGCTCAAATCTCTCGAGCTGTCATCCTAGTCCTACCACCTAGCGTTTAATCTCTTATAATCTACCGGCTCATACCGCTGGCGGGCACTTACGTTGCCCTCCCCCCACCTCGCCTCCATCCACTTGCGCTTCGCTTCAGGTTCGACATAACGCTCGTCAACCCAATTGATGTCGTCGGCCAGACAGAGGTCGCCGATTGGCGAAGAGCCGCGGCGCCTATTGATCGGATTAGGCAGCTTCTCTCCGATAGGACGAAGCCGACCTGCAATGTTGCTCTTGGCATTAGGCAGGTCCAGTACGACGGATTTGCCAAAGTCGACCCACACCACACGCCACTCGTACGCCTGGACGCCTTGTTCTAGCTGTTGTTGCCCATTTCGGGGCCCTTCTTCGCCTTTTTTCGAGTGAGAGGAGGCCGAGGAAGAGGAATATTGGTGTTCTTTTCTCGTGCGAACAACGATAACGTTGCGCGAGTACCGGTCACCGTGAGATACACGGATATGCCATAGGGCACTTTCGGCCTCAGCGGCCTCTCCCAACAAGTCCATGCGGACGTCTGCTGAGATTTTTTTACATTCGCGCGTCTTGAGCAGGTGTAGTATGCTTTCGCCCGGGATATATTCCATTAGGAGCAGGCGCACGTTGCGATACGCGTTAATGCGGCGGCGTACGAGGTTTTCCGACGGCTCTCGCTGTTGATTTTCTCCACTTGTTCCAGACTTGCGGCCGGCGGCGGTGGTAGCGGCGGTGCTGACAGCACTTTTGCTGACTAGCTCCAGCTCGTAGGGTACGTCGAAGGACTAGCAGCCCTCGAATCGCGGCGTGTACCTGCCGTCGAACTTTTTCTTCACGATCATCTCCTCGATCTTCACATAGGCGGCAGCCTCGCGGGACCATTCGGACTCGGAGCGGCCTACGGGCGACCCGCCCATATCCCACTCTGAGTCTTCCGCCATGTCTTCCCATCTGTAGAGTGGGTCAAAGATCTTAGCGACAAGCTGACCCTGTATACCCTCTACGCTGCACTGCACAACCTGAGAGTGGGCGCCATCGCGTACCCTGATCTGGCGGACAATCGTGAGGCGGCGCGGCGTCCTGTCCTCATGGTGGGGTGTCGTCTTCCTGGGGCGGTGCCTGAGATATCTCTCAGTAATAGTGGTGGGTGTGACTTTGTATGGGTCGGTAGTCTCGGATCCTAACCAGACCCATGGCGTCATGTTGTCCGCTGGTCTCAGAATATCATTTGGGCTTAGTATTTCAGCTGGGAGTATTGGGTCGCTGAGGGGGGTTACCTCAGGATACTCGTAACCGTTGCCGCCGAAGGGTGTGAGCGGCTCGTGTCGTTTGACTTCAAAGCACGCGTTGACAACATAGGGCAGAGCGGGCCTTTTAGTATCGTCAAAGATGTATTTCTTGTCCTCATCGCAGGCCGGCATTCTAGTAGTGCTTCATTCCAAGAGAGGGATAGATAATGAGAGGGTGACGAGTGGTGAAAAAAAGGGAGGGTTGGGTGATGGTGGATATAGTCTTTATACGGGTCTGATCAGGCGATCAACCAACCGTAACCCCGAAACGCCAGGCAGCAGTGCCAATACTAGTACCGGCATGGGATGCTGGCAACAAATCAACTTGTAGGCCCTTGGATTCATTGGTAGCTTATCCGCTCTTCACAACAGTCAAGAACAGCTCGTCCCAATTTGATTCTGACGTGTGTCCTTGGGGAAAGCACTTTTTGCCCTCGAGGACTTGTTTTATGTGTCATTCCCCATGCGGGTTCAATTTTGTCTGCAGTCTCCACATGCCACTGTCTCGGAGGGCACGCCTGTGCGTCTTCCTCGCGCTGTCCTTGTTCAATAAGGGTGCCTTCATCGCCAAGGCCGTCGCTTCAGCAGGCGGCGCAGACGATACGCTGTACAACACTTCTATGTCAGTTGTGTGGTCTGTCACAGAGCAGACGTTTGTCATCATGATGGGGTGCGCCCCACCACTGAGCTCGGTCACGAAACTCAACCTGAAGCTGCCGCCGGTGTTCGAAATTCCCACGTCTATCATGAGACTTGTGAGGAGCCGTTGAAGCACAGGATATCCTATTGAAGACCCTAACGAGCTTGGTCGGAGCAGCGAGAGGATATAGACTCAAGCCGAGGGTCAAGCGGGGAGCACGGGGTTTACTGGATTTGAAAGGAGTTGATAAACATAGCACTTGTCCCGTCAGGGAGCTGCAGGGAGCTGGTTGGAGCAGTACGTGGCCAAGATCGGCCATGAGAGGTGTACATAGGATGCGCAGGCTCTAGGGCGGTTCAATCTCCACGAACGATCGATGCGCTGACTATCCATGCTATACAATCAGTTTGGACAGATTTCGTATTGGGCTCACAGTCTTTGACTGTAATTATGTCTACATTATCGACCTCAATATGAGAAATCTTCTTCCCGTCGGTCTCCTATGTTGGTTTTAGGCTGGCTAGTTGAGTAGAGACCGGATATTTGCACCCACCAAAATAGAGGGCACACCACAAGCCCTAAGGGTTAAATCACCTCTGAAAGGACAGCCTCTTGTGGGGCAACCTCCTATAGGACAACCTCCACAACCTCCTATAGGGTACCCTCCTATAGGATACTATCCTATATAATAGTCCTACCCTAGGGTATGAGATAACGACCTGTGATTTAGTGCTAAACCGAGTACTTCGATCTCCGAGTTCTGTAGTGCGGGTGTACCATCCGTTTTTGTAGGTGCGAATATCCGATTTCATGCAGTAAGAGAATGTGGTGTATTTGTAGCGTTGCTTATGCAATAAGGGGTTATAGCACCATAACCCTCATGGCACCCAAGAGAACTACTATACAACCTTCACGCTTTGTATTTAAGTGGTCTGTGACGATCGCAACGGTCTGCGATGGAATTTTCAACATGTGCGTGTCGTCAAACCATCAATGCCACAGCGTTCACGTCGGTCCTAGCGATGAATCTTTAGGACTTTTATTGCATCCGGCTTGTCCATGTCGCATATGAGATGTGCGAGGACTTCTGTGCAGTGGCGCTTCACTTCCGCACACTGCACTCTAGAATTTGAAGACGTTCTGTCAGAGATTTCTATCTTATGGTAGGTCGCACCCTGTATTGATTGCAGAGATCCTAAGCCTTTTCCATTTGCAGTATTTTCGGATGGGCGTCGTGTTTCAATCAAGACGGACGTGTGGCCGGATATTCTCAAAGACAAAGTATTCTACTAATAGTTCTTGGTCGGGCGCACAAGGAAGAATCTTGATTTGCGATGAAACATTGTCCCAGTTTTAGATGTTTTCTTCTTCTTTTCCTTCTTTTCCTGCTACGACTATACGAAATAAGATAGATTTTGCGGGGAGATATGTCTAGCTAGGTATGAACAAACTAGAGAACGAAAAGGATTCGTTTAAGTCTCTGCTGTGTTAGCGGAAGGGTATAGGACCGGTGGGCCGAGTCGACGTCATGCACAAGACTTTGGGGGCCAGTCACAGCCGGTTGGAGAGTCAGCCCGCCGACGCCCACGTGCTACGAGGAGGATTGAGGCCGCCCAGCCGTCAGTAAGCGATTGGATGCGTTGGTCCTTATCTTTGGGACCCTGCTGCAGTGCAACACACAATTCAGCCCAGACTTCGCTTCTGCAAATGCAGGTTGGGGTTGAGATAGGGAATTGAGGATTGGGGATTATGTTATTTGAATTTGTCGTGGCCCGCCGCGCCGAGAAATGGCTATATACGCTACGCACCCGCCAATTGGCCCGGGACGATCGATGAGGCTCCCTCCTTAGTTCTGCAAAATGCATGTGGCCCGGGTCTTCTTAGTATAGGGCCAGGTGCGGCGTTCCAACGTTGCAATGGGATGGCCGATGCAAGCCTGGATATGCGGTTCGACCAAGAGCTAAGGAGAGCAGTCTGGCCAAGGGCTAGGCAAGCTTGTCGCAGTGAGAGAAGCCTTTCCCAAGCTTCTGGGACCAGCTGCTAAAGCTTACGTTCCTGGAGCGGCCCAGGGCTTTGGCCGCGGTACTAAAAAAAATTGGGTAACGCCTGTTCGTTCGATCATGGTTAAGCTTTTTACACGGACATGGATCGTCCTTCGTTCCGCCTATTCTGCCAGGGGTCAGGGGTCTTGCCACCAAAACAGTGTCTTGGACTCACCTGCCTCCTACTCAGGGTCCTCGCCGCTCTGAACAGCCGATGTGGATATATTAATAGAGCGTGTCGGAATAACAAGTCGATCCCTCGAAGCTCTGAGAGTGTAACCCGGCCTAGCAGGAGGGGAAGAGGAGTCCAACCGGCTCACCGCCTGCATCTGGTCAAACACTCAAAACCAGACCAAGGAGGCTCGCCTAGTCTCGATCTGGTATTCACATGCACATGCCGTGTCCGGCGCCACGGGCTAGCATTTGCATGCCAGAACAGTGGGATTAGCCCCGAGTCAGAAATGTCTGGCTCTAGCAGTTTCGCGCTGCCGTCGACTTCAAGGCCCGATATCTCAATACCTTCCTCCTGCTTGCCCGGGCTAATGTCAGAAGATGAGCGCGCAATGCTCCCCACGCCGCCGCACATCCAACCCGGATCCAGATCCAACGCCGTCCTGGCCTCCCCTGCGCCTCCCATCCTTGCTCGGCCGCATCAGCACTTTCGTAGATCTGGTATGGCCGCCGATTGCCATCAGACGAGTCGCGCGTTCTCCCCATTATCGTGGTGGTGAAATGTTGTGCCTGTCCCAAATATCCCTCACGGCCCCACTCGGCTCTATGATGGTTTGAGTTCCCCTACAAAGCCGCCAGCAGCACGCGCACAACCTTTTTTCTTTTTCCCCCAGCAGTTCATCTTTCTCACTGCAACTCTGTGTGTATCATCCCGTCAGCAGTAGTAACTGTGTGACCCCTTGTTTGGGTCGCTGGCGCATCAGTGCCGAGCAGTCAACCCCTCCAGTCCTCTGTATATTCACAGCCCCACTTCGCGACTAACACGGCCAAAGAACAAAGAAGTCAGGCAGGACAAGATGGTCGCATCACCACCAGCCACCCCCGTCGCCTCCGGGCCGACCATCAAGATCGCAGAGGGAGCGCATCCGAACCAGCTGCAGCGTTCCGAGTCGGAGCAGCGGTTCCCGCCCCTCCAGCGAACCGACACGACGGGCCTCGCGGGCGGCGTCTACAACACGCGCAATCTCTCGCGGGTCGCCACGCACCGGAGCAGCGTCGCGGCGCGCATCTCCTTCGACCGCAATGCTGACAATAATATCGATGTCGAGGAAGGCGACAACTGGCGTGACAGTGAGCAGCCCAAGGTGAAACAGGTTTACCGCGGCAAGACGCTGGCCTGGCTTGCGTACCAGTCTATTGGAGCTATCTACGGCGACATCGGGACGAGTCCTCTTTATGTCTTCTCGTCGACCTTCACGGCGCCGCCGAACCAGGCGGATGTCGTACAGGTCTTGTCGCTTATCATCTGGTCGTTGACTATTATGGTTACGTTCAAGTACGTCTTCATTGTTCTGCGTGCCGACAATGAGGGCGAGGGAGGCACTTTCAGTTGCTACTCGCTCCTGACCAGATTTGTAAGTGATCATGATCACACTTATCCATAGCCTGCGGACTTTTCTGACTGAATCAAACAGGCAAACATCACGGCCCGCGACCCCCGCGAAGAGGCGCTGGTGCACATGGAAAGGCACCATACCGGGAATCTACGGCCTTCCAATCTCGGTGTGCGCTCACTGATGGAACGAAGTCGGTTCTTCCGCGGGCTGCTCAAGACGGTTGGAGTCCTGGCCGTATCTATGGTCCTTGCCGATGGCGTCCTCACGCCGGCACAGTCTGTCCTTGGCGCGGTCCAGGGTCTCAACGTCGTGAGCCCGAACATCTCGAGCTCCACTGTCGTTGGGACCTCATGCGGCATCATCCTCGTCCTCTTCTTCATCCAGCCCCTCGGCCTGTCACGCCTGGCATCGGCCTTCGCGCCCATCGTCATCCTGTGGCTGGCCTTCAACGGTGGATTCGGCATTTACAACCTTGTCCAATTCGACCACTCCGTGTTGAAGGCATTCAACCCTTACTACGCCTTTCAGTTCTTCATTCAGCATAAGACCGAGGGCTGGAAGATGCTTGGTGGCGTTCTGCTCGCGTTCACCGGGGTCGAAGCTCTCTTCGCCGACCTGGGCGCGTTTTCCATGCGGGCGATTCAGCTGAGCTGGCTGGGCTGGACCTACCCGTGTCTATTGTTGGGGTATCTCGGACAGGGTGCCTATATCAGTGTTCATCCCGACGCGTACTCAAACCCGTTCTATAACTCGGTGCCGCCCGGGATGCTCTACCCTTCTCTCGTCGTCGCCGTGCTCGCTGCTATTGTGGCTTCGCAGGCTATCATCACAGCCACGTTTCAGGTATTTTCCTACTCCCGTCCAATTTCACTCAGTTAGGCATTTCTGACATGTTCGTGGTTTAGCTCATTGCACAAATCATGAAACTTTCATACTGCCCCCAGGTAAAGGTCGTGCACACCTCCAAGACCTTCCAAGGACAGCTCTACGTCCCCTTGCTCAATTGGATGCTCATGTGCGGGACCATCCTCGTCACAGCAGTCTACTCCAACACGACCCGCCTCGGCAACGCCTACGGTGTCTGCGTCATGTTCGTCACCTTCTTCGACACGTGCATGGTGACGCTTGTGGCACTCATCGTCTGGCGCATCCCGCCGTACCTCGTCGTCATCCCCTGGCTCTGCTTCGCCTCCGTGGACGGCCTGTACCTGTCCTCGGCCCTTAACAAGGTCCCCGACGGCGCCTGGTTCACGCTCACCATCTCGGCGATCCTGACGGGCCTGTTCATGCTGTGGCGCTTCGGCAAGGAGATGCAGTGGAAGGCCGAGGCGGAGGACCGCTTCCGCCTCAATACGCTCGTCACCAAGGACGACGAGGGCAAGCTTAAGCTCACACAGCGCTGGGGCGGCGACCAGCTGTCGCAGATCCGCGGACTGGGCATCTTCTTCGACAAGACCGGCGTCATGACGCCTGCCGTGTTCACGCAGTTCGCAAGCAAGTTCAACGCCGTCATGGACGTCACCGTCTTCTGGCACCTGCACCCCGTCGAGGCTCCCACCGTCCCGGACGCGGAGCGGTATTCCGTCTCCAAGTTCACCACCATCCCAGGCTGCTACAGGCTCGTCGTCAAACACGGCTTCATGGACGAGGTCATGTCTCCCGATCTGGCGGCGCTCATCTACGAGAAAGTCCGCTCTTTCATCATCCGCCAGGCCCACCGCGGGGAGGAGATCCGCCGCGAGGACCCCTCGCTCTCAGGCGACGGCGGATCCCAGGGCACGCAGCGCAGCGGTATCGAGAACGTCGAGGGTGTCCCTATGTCCGAGGCGGCCACGCTCGACGCCAACGGGGCTTCAATCGCCACCACCACCGGCGCCGACATCACGCCCGCCCCGGCCTTGTCGTCGTCGGACGAGTACCCCTCTGGCAGCAAGGTCCCCCGCGAGCGGCACATCTCTGAGAAGCTACCCATCGAGCTGCGCGATGAGGCGGTCGCCGCCGAGCTGTCGCGTCTGGACCGGGCTTATGCCGCCAAGATCATGTATGTTGTGGGCAAGGGCCAGATGCGGACGAGAACCGGGACGCCTATCTTCAGGAGGCTTGTGCTTTCGACCTTCCTGTGGATCAGGGATAACACGAGGGCCAAGATTGCGAATCTACGGCTCGCTATGGATCGAGTTGTTGAGGTTGGGTTTGTCAAGGAGATATAGATGACAAGAGGATATCACTTCGGAGGCTGTTTTGAGTGGTACTTCCAAACCAAAGCGGGCGTTTGGGTGACAGGGTTTTATCTTATGTCTTGATATCCAGCCATGCGTGGTCGAACTAGATATCCGATTCTTGGATACGTATCAATATGAACATTTTCCCTTGTACTTGCTGCTTTTGGCACCCAAAGTATCTGTGGAGACTATGCTATTGCGATTCAGCTGCTACCTAGGCATCATGACGGCCAGATTTACCAATGTGAGAAAGTGACAATATCTGTGTATACACTTCCCTCATTTGGACAACTCTGTGTGTGACTCCTGTATAGCGTCCGGCACCCCACTCCTCGCCCCATGAATCGCCTCAAACCAGGGCTCATAAATCTTGACAGTCCTCTCGATCACCCCGCCGCTCTTAAAAGCCGGTATTTCGTGGTAGAAGTGAGATTTATAAGCAGTCTCGATTGTCTGCCCTGTCTTCTCACCCGCGGCGTCATCAAGGAACACCTCATATGCTGACATCAGGCACTCCTTCTGCGTCAGACTGGGCAATGGTTAGTACTCAATCCAGCCCCGCAAGAATAAAAAGGAATTATGTGTTTCAAATTCCGGCAACAGTACAAAAAAAGAGCAAAAATTTGATTTCTTTTCTTTTGTTTTTTCTTCGGTGGGGGGAATCTGTCGCCGGGAAAGGACCTACTGCTCTTCCCGGAACGCTTTCCTGAAATCGGGCATGATATCCGTGTCGTACGCATTCGGCAACACATTATTGATGGTGATGCCGTCCAGCGCCAGCAGCGGCGCGACGGTGCGGACCCACTGCATCGCTGCGGCCTTGGAGGCGCAGTACTCGGGGATGATGGGCAGCGGGAAAATGGCGGCCGTGCTCCCTGTGACAATAATTTTACCACCCTTTGCGTGGGCCGGGTTGTGCCGCATGTAATGAACCGCCAGCATCGTTCCGTAGATAACGCCCTTGACGTTGATGTCAGTGCAGCTGACGTCCGGCTCCGGCGGGATGTCGTCGATCGAAGCGGTCTCTTTGTCGCGGAGGTTATAGACGGAGCCCTTGTCGACTATGCCTGCGTTGGCGATGAAGGCATCCAGGCGGTTCCATTTGGCCCATGCTGTCTTGAGGAGGTTGGCTTGGGATGCGTATGAGGTCACGTCGCACTGGACGAATATGGCGGTTTCGCCTGTCGGGTCTAGCTGGGAGACGAGAGCTTCGCCTTCCTTGGAGCGTCTTCCTGATATAACGACATTATATCCTTTGGGGTGTAGACGCTCTGCTAGGTGTTGGCCTATACCTGACTTTTAGGGGTTGTCAGTCCATAATCCTCTCGTGACCTTGAGTGTATGCAGGTAGACCTGCGGAACTCACTGTCGATCCTGTTATGATCACAACTTTCCTTTCTGCTGGTGCATTGGAACCCATACTTCTGTAGTCTAGAGAGTTTACAATGCTGCTGCAACGAAGAAATCCTGTTGTTGATATCTGCTACGGGACATACATTAAGGAGAGCCGGAGACACAACATCCTGGTAGGCGACCGGTGTCAAGGACCAACTTAAATAGATTTTAAAAACAGGACGTTACCCATCGGGCTCCACTAACGACTATCCTCACAATTGTGTCTGAATTTCTTTAGTTTGCGATCTGACTTCCCCGCTCGCTTTCCGGCAATGCATGCAACTGTCACTCCCGCAAGGATAAGCAGACATACACCTCACCACTTGACTTGGAACTGAACAGATGTGACATTGGCGTTCGTCATCTCACCACATGTATCTGGAATCGAGCACCGAGATAGGCTCATATATCTGCCGCCGTCGCATTCGCTTACCTACACATGTATATTGCCCCATGCTGGGTGGACTACTTAAGTATGTTTTGGGTTCTGACTACCTGCTCTGTGATTACTCTACCAGTACCCATAGATGCGCACCGTCCGGCCGCATATCCTCGAGACAGGGCTCCCCAATTTCCAATTATTTGGCCTTGGCATGCAGCTAATGCTTGCGAATCCACATAATTGGGGACAATTTCATTGGCCTGGACAAGCAAACCTGCCTCTGACTGCGTCTTCCTATACCCCATTCGTGACATTTCGCTGGTCAGTGACCCATGCTGCAACCCCTCCTCGTGACGAGTCACTACAATTGCTGGTCCCATCAAGGAGCCGCTGCAAGATTAGCGACGCTCACTTCCACCCGGCGGCAAGGCTCCGCAATTCCCCGCGCACGCTGATCCGAGACGTGGGATTCGGGCCCACCGCAGACAAGGACCCCCGAACCGTTCGAGACCGAATCGCTGCCCTCCAGGGTCCGGCGGATCGGGCAGAGTCCCTCCTCCTCGTCACGACCATGACCGCAGCGCAGAATGGCGTCCGCATAACCGCGCAGCGGCTGGGGTTGTTCATGTGCCTTGCTTCCACCACTTCCCCTTGACACATTCTCCAATGCCACACCGGAATCATTATCGTGGTGGGGACTCTCGGTGTCGCCGTGTGCATTCCGTGACAGGTGTTTGAAGACGGGGCGTATGGATGGCAGGGAGGCGGCGACGATGCCGACGCTGCCCTCAGCGACGGCCCAGTTTAGCTCTGGCACCACCAGCCATGTGAGGTCGATGAAGTTGTTGCCTGGTTCCGGCTTGAGCAAGGGCATTACCTCAATTGTCCTGCCGATGGCCGCAATCAAGACACTGTGAAAAAAATGTCAGCAGGGAAACAGGCTAGTTTCGTGGTGCTGTGGTCGGCGCATGCTTACAGCCCACCACCGGCGGCGAACAAGAGGAGGCACGAGATCTTGTCGCTCCGAGGTATGCGCAACGGGAGTATGACCGGGATCGGAAGGACCACGACAGCGATGTCGACAAAGATGTTGACAAGGCTTAGGACGAATATAGGTGACGTGGTCGGAGTCGATTCCTTGCAGCGGCCGGGCGTGCTGAAATCCCACTGAGACTGGACGGGCTTGCAATCTAGGGTCAATGTGAGGACGTAGACCAGGGTGAATGCGACCACGACGCCCATCAAGAAATACACCGCGGCTCGGAACTTCTTGTTGGGCGTGATGGAGATGTACAAGCTGAGCACGGAAAGCTTGTTGAATGCGATGGTCGAGGCGCCGATGATCTGCGCGAAGAAGATGAGCTGTGGAGAGGAGACGAGCATTAGCAATACTACCCTAGGTAGCAAACGTTGCGTTAGTTCGACTGATTATCATACCTGTAGGATGCCCGGTGTGTAATTATCCCAGAGGACTTCCCATATATGAGTCCCAACGCCGTAATTCGTGACTGTGATAACGTCAGATGGGCACCTGCAGCACTAAACGGGGTTTGGGCGGTTTTGGGCGACCTACGCCTGACACAAATGACAAAGAAACAAACGAGCAAAATTGTTGACAGGAGTATGAACCCTGGGTTTTCCGTAGTTGTCAGCATGAGGGCCAACTAAAGGCCGCCTATGGGTTAGGTTTGTCTATGCACGAGACTTGGACTCACAGTCGTCTAGTTTGAGACCACGGGAACTGAACACCCTGATGTTGAGGCGCAGGCATACCACGGTCGCTGCGATGAGCGTAGCCATGGCGCCGAATCCAATCACGGAGCCGGCTGTGCTGGGAGGGTCGACCTCGTGTCTGATCTCACCCGGCGGGGGAATTCCCGCCCATTGTCCTTCCGCCGTCGTCCAGATGTTGGACATGATGCAGTGCGTGGTGATACGACTTGGCGTTTGTTGATGAAGAGGAGAGTTGGGTGTAGAATGGAAAGCTTGGGTTGTTCAGTTGTTTTGCGAAGTTGGACAGTCTGGAGGAGGTCGAGTGGGCGGACAGAAGCAAGAGTCGGAAAAGTGTTGCCGAGTGAAAGTGACTGTACTCGGCGTGCTGCCGGAAAAGTAAATATCGGCTTGAACCACCCATCCTGGCTCCTGGAAATGTGAGTGAATATGGTGTTGCGACGTGTGTACAAGCCATGCCGC
The DNA here is from genome assembly GCA_021188095.1 of Diaporthe vexans. Classification (NCBI taxonomy): domain Eukaryota; kingdom Fungi; phylum Ascomycota; class Sordariomycetes; order Diaporthales; family Diaporthaceae; genus Diaporthe; species Diaporthe vexans. The sequence continues at coordinate 6,054,253 of JAJLLZ010000001.1, read as the reverse complement.
GATGGTGTAGCAAACGTTGATTCCTCAAGTGAAGTCGGATGTTTTCAGCTTCACAGTCAGAGATGTCGATGGGTCACTTATAGGGGCGGGTCTACTTCGGGAATACTGGACTGGGGAACTTCGGTAAAAACATTCATGCTTTCAAGATATAAGAACTGCTACTTATCACGAATCCCAGCAGGCATATTCAATAGAGCAAAGCTGGTTTTTTGACTATGAATACTGAGCGTGGGAAGACCACTTATATACCCAATAGACCCGCAAAATAGTGGAGCCCCGTGCTCGTGACACCACTAGAGATGCTGGAAACAAGACCTCAGGAGCGAACACTCTGATAGTAGATGGGCATCGCGACCATTTTCTATCTTATGCCAGCCGCTGTGGGCCTTCTGTAATTTTCAAATAGTGACTGCCACGGATGGATATTCGCACCGCATAAAAGTTGGCTCATATAAATCCACTGCATAGTTTAAACGCAGCGAACTCCGGCCAGACTCTGGGTTCGATTCCCAACCTGAAAAGACAGTGTCATATATCGATTCGTTTGGCTATTGTGAGCTTCATTGAAGCATAACAAGAACCAATTCATTTGAATACACATGTGCAATGAGTTTCAATCCACTGTAATGAGTCTTAGTCCTCCTCCGCATCAGGCTCATCGTCTCCATCGAGCCCAGACTGCGGCCACGGATCCGCAGCCAACTCCCTCGCGGACGGTCTCTTGTCAGGATCCCACTGCAGCATACGCCGAATAAACCGCAAGAACTCCCGCTTCTCATCGCCCTGAAGCTTCGTCTCCTCTGCCTCCAAGGAAGTTATAGCAAGCTGATGTCCGTCTTTGTGATTGCCTGGAACAGAGTTCGAAGTCAGCAAGGCAGTTCCTCACCCTGGCAATGTCACGTCATGGTCGAAAAGGGTATCACGAACCAGCCTCATCAAAGAAGTTGTCTCTCGCAGCGCTCTGATCCAGCATATGCCGTGGCAGCTCGCCCAGGAGGCTGACCATCCGCGCCATGTGTGGCAGCGCGGACTCCCACCTCCCACTGTTGAAGTCCCTAAACAGATTCCTGCCCTCTACCATGTTCCAGATCTACTTGACATATCCTCCCATTAGCTTGGGCTCTGCGGCTGACGAGCGCAGAGACTTGAAGAACTTACCATCAGCCCCAATGCCCAGATATCGATCTTGTTCGTCCACGCCAAGTGGAGCAGGATCTCAGGTGCGCGGTACAAATCAGGCATGGCGTGCTCCTCATACTCGTCATTTCCGAACCTGGCCTCGCCAAAGTCGCAGATCGTCGGGTACTCGATGTCGCCCGTGATTATTTCGCGAGATTTGAAGATGACGTGGCCGTCTTTGTGGATCTTGCGTGGGGATGGGTCGCTGAGCTCCTCTTCAACGATGGCGTCGAGGCTGGACTCGGACCCGACTGAGAACATGATGTTCCCGTGCTGGAGATCTGCCCAAGACTGTCAGCCCAGATCAAAGAGTTGGAAAGAGCCTTTACTCGCCAGTATGGACCAGGTTGGCATCCGAATGAATGAAATCAAGAGCGCCAAGGACGTACATGGTGATGCCCTTGACCACATCGACAGGCATACCCTCGTCGTTGAAAGAATAGTGCTCCATATCGGCCAGCGTCATGCCCGCTGGTTTGTAAACAAGACAGACATTGAGCTTGGCGTCGTCAGAAGCCGTAGGATTTTTCACGGTGAACCTGTCAAGCAACCTGCGGACGAGGTCCTTACAGTCGTGCCTCGCTCCCTTCGGCGTAGCCAAAACCGATTCGATGTGCTCGAGTGCCGCGGTCTCCCTATTGTGCTGCTCAGAATCGGTGCAGCAGACCTTGAGCGCGACGTAGCGGTGGTTCCTGGGCGGGCGGTAGTTAATACCACAGCTGATATTGTCCCGAAACATCCTGGATATACCTCAGGTCACGGCAAAGCCAGCTGGTCGATGCCGTCCCGTAACCCATCTTGGTGATGACTTGGTATTGATCCTGGAGGACCTCCCCAATTGTCACCGGATACCAGGTCTCGGTCGAGTACCAGGAGAACTTCTCCTCGTCTAGCTTCTGGCAGTCGTCCACGATTTCGAAGCCTGAAGCCGGGTAGTCTCTTGCCGGCGAAGGCGGACGGGTATCTGGAAGTGAGTCCATCGCCTTGGTTTGACGACAGAGTTTACAGGATATCAGCGGGCGCTTTTGGAAGGCGGTGGCTGGTGCCTTGTATATGAACGAAGGCCGGGCATGTTGGTCTTCTTGCTTGGAGGCTGTGTCATTCTATATTGTGGGCCGCAGCTGTGAGCTGGGGGGCTTGGCATATCTCAAGTGCTTACATTGGCAGTGCCGTCCATCTTCCCCTCCAGCCGGGAGCCTGGGCTCCTCCTGTTGTATAAGAAGCCCTTCGTGTCTCGCTACCCGAGAAATTGGACTATGGCATTTCTTTCTTTTCAAACTCGCGCGGACACACTTGGGAGTCTCCATCGTCCACCAAAAAACACTCGACTCATCATCACCGATTCTTGTGACGGTCTCAGAAACTCGCACCGAGCCAGTCACAGCACTCACCCGTGGGAATACATGATCTGACACCTACCGCAGTCATACCATTTCTGGTCCCCACAGCGCATATCACACGATGGCACCCCACAACAGTGTAGAGCAGGAAAAGCCTACAGCAGACCTACCTCCGACGGACAGCGAATCCGACGTGGAGTTTGAGTCCGACGGGGAGCGCGACGCAACCAGCGAGATAGACGAGGAGGAGCTAAAGTTATTGGGCACAACCAAGTATCTGCCCATCTACTACTCCAAGAAACCTATGAAGGCGCCCCTCACCGCACCCTGGGGCCAGCCCATCAGCGACGCAGACGTGGAAAAGCTGAAAGTCGGGTTCAAGTCCGACTGCATGGAGCACAAGTGGGACCTGTTGGTGGAGGACCCAGACAAGAACGGCGGGTTTTCCGTGCACATCATCCGCAACTGGCTACGGATGGACTGCTACGTAATTCACATCACGCCCAAGCCCCAGAGCAGCGATGACGAGGAGAAGGGGGAGGAGGATGGCGGGGGCGGGAGCACAGCAAAGGTCTCGGGCATCACCTGGGAGGGGGACATGAACGGGCTGCAGTGCAGCACGGAGCAGGCCAGGAAGGAGGCCGTGATGCTGTGCAGGGGCTGGCTGGGCTGCGAGTTTGAGGCGCTCCCGCAGTGGCCGTGGTCGGACTTCTGGGACCCCAAGGGTTACAAGAATCTGGGCGAGCCGGAAGACCAGCCGGAAGACCAAGCAGGCAGCAATGGGGACAGCTCCACGGCGGGAGAGGCGGAGGAAGCCAAGAAGGACGTTGACCCAAGTCTCAAGTTGCACGTTATGTCGTTGGGGGGTCGGTATTGGAACGAGATTCAGTGAGGTTCCCACATCAGCCTTGTGATGGGGAGATAGAGTAGCAGGCTTCCGTAGGACGCCATGGTTCGGTGTGACTCATAGTTCGTGGTTTCCGTCAGCCTGAAAGATCTGGTGAAGTCAAATCCAAGCCTGTCCTCTGGGTTTGCGATGGTGGCGACAGCCGCAAGCACGATTCCAGCGTAGTTTGCGGGCATGGGCAGAGTTGCTTGACACCAGATCGATCCAGTACCGTCTAGTGGGAGATCCATGGTGCAGTGGCATGCATCTGGCCCAAGGCAGCTGAGAAGGACGGCCAATGTAGAGGAAGGTCGTTTACATTTCGAAATCAGGCAGACGAGGCACGGTTGGCATGATTCGTGTGGATGCAGGCTGTATCAAGGCTCCCAGAAGCGCAACGAGGGTGACTCGAGGCGTTTTTGCGGCTGTGCTGTGCAGCAGGCAAATGTGCGAAGACCGCCAAGGCTTCCGTTGCCCAGCGTTGGTTGCGACGACGACGGGGAGCAGGTCGCGACGAGGTGGGAAGGGTCCGTCTGCTGCTGCATTCAACTTGCGCGTTAGCACCATCGCAAAGGCGAACGCGCCAGGGCTGCTGCCTAGCGAACAAGAAAAGGTCTGTGGGGGTCGGTGGTGCGCCGACGCGTTTGAGGGGTGACGCGACAGCTGAAAATGTCGTCGAACGTGGCCTGTGCGCACAGGCAGCCTTTGATTGACGATCTGGATGGGAGAGAGCAGGTCAGCATCACATTAGGACGGTGCACTGGCAAGCAGAAAAGACGACGCAGATGGCAAAACGGGGATGCAGGTCTTGTCAACAACGCGGCGTTGGGATCGCCAGACGGTCGTTACAGTGGGTCGGGCAGGTCACGAAAAATCCTTCCTCGTCTGGCTCGCAAGCGCACCAGGACAATGAAAGACGATCAGTCAAGAAAGATTGAGGTTCCAAAGATTCCCTAGCCAGCCGAAGCCAGCTAGGAGTGGTCATGTTATAGTTTTCAACTAGCAAAAACGCATTCTCAGGCGAACCTTCACTGAATTGCGTAAAGCCCGTGCACCAGGATGAAGAGAAAAGGGAAAAAGGGAAGGTCGAAGGGCAGAGGGCGGGAGGCGGCCTGGGTTTAAATATTTCTGGCGCCAGGATTCTGCCGCCTCTGCGGACGGTTTTTCACCGCCTTGAGGGTGCTTGGCAGCTGGCGGCAGATCGCGCTAGTGCAGGCTGCAGTGTCACGCCGGCTGAGTCATCCTGCCCGCCCATGTCCCACCGCACACCTGCACGGTACCTAGGTACCCACAGAATCGCAACTGGCCTTCAACACACTCTCTGATCGCTACAGGTCCATGGATTTCATTGGATGGTCGTAAGCAGTGAATTGTTGAACGGGTCGACCAAGTCAACTGGTCCTGCCCAGCTGCAGTAAGTTCAGGCCATACTCCACTGAGCCACCTGCAGTGGGCGACAGGTCGCAGGCTTTGATAAGTCTTGAACGGGGTGACTCGCCGGATTCTGACGGTCGTCAATCGAGGACAATCACCTTGAGACCAAAGCAGGCTACCCGTTTCTATCGGACAACCACATTGACTGACAAGGCAGACGGCTGACACATTCAGCCGAGGCGAGGCGTAGTTTCCAAGGTTGGGTTTGGAGGACTCGCAAGTGACTGCCAGCTATTTCTACCCTAGGGTAGGTTGTTTGGGATCATGGGCATGAGGTGGGGCAATTTTGTGAGCGTTCTTGGATCTTACGGTTCACATTCGCCGAACCGCTGTAGAGCAACAGAGCTTTGAAGGGACCGGATGGTGATCACGGTAATTGGAGGCGTATGTCACATATTTGTCCACAAATAGTCGATGCTTCGTGACGATCATCCTGGGGGCTTTTTTTTTTTGCTCTCCCGCTCATGCACTACTCGCATCTTGTCCAAAACAGGAAAGTAGGTGTTAGGTTTGTGGCCGTCTGCTGGCCCGCCTTTGGTGGGTCCAGGCCTGTCCAGCACCCACATCGTCGAAATGCCGACCAGAACAGGACTACCTTGACAAGCAGGGCAGCCCCAGCGATTCGGCACAGACTGCACGCAGGATAGCGAAAAGTTAGGATTAAGAGGATACGTACGAAGGTTATATATATTACGAGAAATGGCCCGAGCCTACGAGCTTTATGCAACTGCCACTCTGGCCGTAGACGGAGGGGAAACAACGCACCCAGCCAAAGTCGTGCGTGGAGAATGTGCTCTCAAGACGGAAGCGTAAGGTTCAACCCAAAAGTCGAGTTACCAAGCACCGACGCGCTCAACCAATCGCCCACAAGACTGTTCACCTCCTCAGGCTTCTCCCACATCACCCAGTGTCCACCGTCCACAACTCCCCGGGATAGTGACTCGAAGTAGGTCTCCATGCCCTGCGATAAGACCGGAGGCAGGGCCGGGTCGGTCGACCCGCCAATGTACAACGCAGGCTGGGCGAACTTGTCGTTGTACTCGCCATCAGTGAGGAGCACCTGCTCGTCCTCCCAGTTGAGCACTGAGGTCCGGTACCAGTTAAGTGTTCGGTTGAAGGGGTCCTCCGCATATTCCTTCACATATAGATCCAGCTCGTTCTCGTCCACCAGTGGCGTGTCCTCGGTCACGCCATCAAGCAGCTCGAGAGCCAGGCCTTCACCTGTCGAGTTGAACGGCCAGGTGCCGTCAGGGAGCGTCGCGCCGTAGATGGTGTTGAGGACCTGGCGTATACGAGTGACGTTTTGGGGGAGGCCGATGTAGTCCTGAACGTCGTCGGAACGGAATTGCAGTTGATAGCGCAGGGTAGGGATCGTAAGGGCTTGGTCGGCATAGGTGATTGTCGGGGCTGAGAAGGGCGTGCTGATGACGAACAGGGCGGCGATTAACTCTGGCTGCCAGAGGGCGATACGGTAGACCGTGGCACCGCCCCAGTCGTGTCCACCAAGGATGATGCGGGATACGCCGATGTGGGAGGCAAGTGCCTTAATGTCGTTTGCGGCACGCTTGAAGGTGCTAGTTGACAGGGTAAGTCATGGTGAGGCTCTCGCTGGTATCGGACCGGGTGCTTTTAGTTTTGTGCGGGGACGAGAATAACTCACTAGGAGCTGAGGTCCTCGGGTGCATCAGTGCCTCCGTAACCCATCATGTCCGGGGCGACCACCCGAAGGCCTTTGGAGAGGAGGAAAGGTATCTGATGGCGCCATCCCAAGGAGATGTCGGGCCATCCGTGGATGAGGAAGACCGTGCCGCGGACGACCTCCGGCTCTCCAAGGATGTAATTGTACTCGCGCCCGTTGAGCACGGCGGTTTGGTACGTCAACCTAGGGTCGACGGAAGCCAGGACGTCCATCTTAGCGGAAACAAAACAAGACAGATGTTGACGAAGCTGGTGGTGTTTTGTGAGACGAAGAGGCGAGAATGCCTATAAGCTACTTTATATACTCTCTTGGTACTCGCATGAATATGAGCTCGGCTCTTATCAGCATAGCATGGACACGAACAAAGCATCTCCCATGGCCGCGGCTTGGACTATACGCGGACTCCATCCTGGCTACCTTGGCAGTTCACGCAGTGGGGTCACTCAGGCAACTGTCTTCTTGTTCTGTTTTCTCTCTCAGTTTGACGAGATGGAGAAGAGCAGAGTTTAATTACTTGGCTGTCCATAAAAAAACTGGCCCATATCCCAAATGGGACTGCGAGCACTCCGGGCGCTCCGCGCAACCCACGGATTCCACTGCCTCTTCCAGATCGCGTTAGGAGCACAACACACCAACAGCATGTGGGTACTTCATGCAGTAATTACCCAGCATAAAAGCTTATCTGGTCACCATAATCCCTGCAACAATCTTCATAATTGAACATAAAGATGCGTGAACATGTCTGCAGTGATTCAGTGCTCAAAGTCAACGAGCGAACCAATTTTTAGGAACAGCTCCGTGCAGAATTCACAATCGCCCGCCGAGATCCAAGACGCATGGCGGTTAAACAATCATCCCAATTCAAAACGGACTCTAGGCTTCGGCAAGAAGCGGTAAGAACCTAGATTTCGCGATAGCGAGCTCCACACATCAGGTATTTCAGTCTCATCTACCTCTTGCGAGTGACTCGTGCGCTTTCCAGGGGGTGTCTTCACCCGCGACTATCCATAGGAAACGCTGTTTCGGCGAATCAATGGCCGACAAAAAGAATCCCACGGTCTCTTGGGCTGCGGAGGCGTGCGTTGCAGATGCGATGCGTGCCGTGCTACTGCGGGAGACCAGTCCAGGTGGCCTGGCTCGTATGGCTGTACCACTCGCTATGGTAGTGGTAAACTACTGCGTAAAATTGGACGCGGAAAAAAGCATATTGCATCATCTCATCCCCTTCAAGTGCATACCGAGGTAACATGTATTGGAGGGCCCGGAACAGGCCGTGGTAATCCTACCAAAGCCCGCGAAGTCCCTGACAAATTCACAGAACTCCACGTTAATCACATAGATGCGCGTGAATCACATTGAGGTACGCGAGTCAAAGCTTGCGGCAGCAAGTCTCCATGCCAAGTTGGGAAGTTTTCTGCCGGGTCACAGTGATGACAGTGAGGCTGGGCAGCCCGTTGTTGGTGAGTTTCTGGCCATCACACGACCGCCTTTCCCACTTTGCCAAGAAATCACATCACCTCGCTTCTTGAATAAATTCAGCAGAACGGACTTAATTGATAGTAAATCGGCGCGAAATACGCTAGGCACCGCTCAACGCTGCGGTTTGAATGCGCTGGTGTGCTGAAACAAATTGGAAAATCACTGTGAAAAGCCCTACCTCGGGAAACTCCTGCGTTTATTTTCAAAAGGTACATTGCATTATCCTTCTAAGACACTTACTGTTGTTCCGGCCGAATACAGGAACTCAAAGACTATAAATAGTCCTGTCGGATTTGATTACCAATGAATCGGACTTGATTGGCAGCGAATCGGACTTATTTGCCACTGAATCGGACATATTGCCAGTCAACAGTGTTGAAAGCGACCACACCATAGAATCCCCTTCCCCACGCGAATTACCAATTAATCTTGGTATCCAACGTATGACCGGTTCCTTTTATTTTGAACAAGTTGAAAGCACCGATGTTAAACTTTATATATTATTTCTTATTATTTATTCGATTATAATCCTTTTTTATAATGTAGGTATAAAGGGGTTTTTGTATAGATGCGGGTATAGGGCGGCTGCAATTAGGGCCCGGCCGGAACAGGGGCCGACGATATTATTATACAAGTGTAACATTGCATTTAGCTCTGACACTATCGTAGTCTATTCTCGTAACAGTAGTACCCAAAGATAAATCTTCCTCCCACCACTCTTTACTAGTAGGTGTTAATGGCTTTTAAGGTAGAATACTTCGTTCTAGCACAGGACTAATTTCGTTGGCAGAACTACTTGTGGTTTTTCTCGTGCGTAATGTACCGCCATACCTACATTCATGTTAATGATCATTAAGATTGTCAAGAAAACGTAGGTAAACTCGCCTGGCAATAAAGTAAGGAGCAGGGATCAGGATCAAGGCCACAAAGCCAAGTACAGTGTTTCCCCAACCGTATCCCAAATCTTCATCTTCATGGTTTTAGAATCAGTATATTGCACCTCGCTTGCAGGGCCTAAAATCTACTTACAGAGAATTGGGCCAGCCAGAGGCAGAAAAGCACCAATCACATTTCTTGAGGAAGCTAATGCGGCGGTGGCTGTTGCTGCGTTTTCTGGGAAAGCGTCGATCATGTATGTCTGAATGGGAAGGAAAATGCCAATCATTCCCAAACCAAAGCATAGAAGCCCGGTCACTGGGGCGAGCCAGAATGTGTGATGTTCGGCGGACCAACCGTACCACCAAAAGGACAGCGGGATCAAAAAAGCGAAGAAGACGCAGACGTTTAGCCTGATCTCTGGAATAGGGACATTGTTGTTCCGTTTCGTGTGTTTTGCCATGATGCGGTCGCTGGTACTGCCAATTATAACGACTCCCAGCATGAATCCTATACCGAGTCCAATGTAGGAGAGGCCAGAGACTCCGATGCTCCAACCGTATATTGAGACGAAGACAGTCGTTAGTGTTGTTAGGAGCAGGTAAAGAAGTCCATACACCACTCCCGAGTACAGGCAGAGGAGCCCAATTATAGGAGATGTGAAGACGGACTGAGTCACAGACTAGGTCAGCATCGAATATTCCGGGGTACATAACTATTCCTACCTTCCAAGGCTGAATGATAGCCTCTCTTATACTTATGTCTTTGTGGCCATCTGCATGTCGGAGCTCGACTGGCCCATACCAATCCAGATGGTGCCACCACCGTATTTGCCGACCGCCAAAAGCGCGTTTTCTTGCCGCGATGACTCTCAAATTGGTCTCCCTGCTCATGAGTATTTGTAAAAGAAGTGACAGGAATGCGAGGATAAACAGGAACCAGAATATCTGCATCGAACTATTAGCAAGGACGACACTAGAGATATTGCAGTGCATTTACCCATCTCCACCCAGCCGCCTGTGATAAGAATCCGCCCACGATCGGCCCTATGATAGGACCTAGCAGAGGACCTAATGCGAAGAGTGCAGTTGCCAAGCCTCGCTGCTTCGAATCAAATAGGTCTGATACTATACCGCCACCAACCGACAGACACGCAGAGCCTCCCAGTCCAGCGAGGACGCGGAATATGAGAAGAGACGTGATATTAGGAGACAATGCACAGGCCAATTCCCAGATGGTAAAAAGAGCCGTGCTTATATCCAAAACCTAGATGACCAGCGGTCAGCTTTGTGGCATTGACGCCAGATCTTGGGCGCTTACTATCTTGCGACCGAATTGCTCACTCAACGGAGCAGCGATGAGAGAACCGACCTATGTCACATTCTAGAGGGCATTCCATCTATGCTTCTGAAAGAATGTCAGGGACTCACCACATATCCCAGAATGAAGAAGGAAACCGTGAACGTTGACAACGTTGTGGAGTCATTGTCGAAGTCAGCGTTCATCAACGATGTTGCAGGGGCAAATATAGATGAAGCCAACGGGCTATGTAATCTTAGCACAGCGAAGTGCACGACGAGTATAGTGGACTATTCACCTGACGAGGCAGAGCCAGCTGACCAGTGACATTACCAGCCACTTGCGGCCGACAGGCCAGCATCTGCAATGATCAGCGCCAAGAGCATGTCATGGAGAATATCATTCGCAAATACTTCGGATCATAGGCTTCGGGCGGCTCTTCAAACCCGTGCACATCAAGAGAATGGAGCAGGTTCTGATGTCGGACGATCAGGTCCTTGGGAAGATCTTTCCCCGAAATGTCCTCCACCTTGTGCTCCGTGGTTGGTTCCATTGCCATCGAAACTCCAATACAAGAAGAAACCACGGCTTGATCCAGCTTCTTAGGTATAGCGTCTGGCGCTGCTCGGTTGCATTCGTTTAAGAATAAGAAAAGGAACAATTCGACAGGACCTGCCGTACAACACGAGAGAAAACACAGAGTAAGCCATTCTGGCCAGACCGGCTAATTGGATGACTACCGAGCCACACCAAACGAATTACCGATGCCGAAGAAGACACGGCTTGGAACAACCGAATCAGCGGCACAGTAGCCGAGTGTGTCTAGTGCGGCGCCGAGCGAACACCGTGATCCGCATTTACCTAGGTACTATTGGTATTGCTTTTTTCTTAACCGCTGGGTCTTTGAGCGTTTACCACTGTGTGACGGGACCGCACGCCTTCGGGATGTATACGGATTAAGAGCGCAACCGGTTACTTAGGTACCTTGGCGCCAAGACATGAGCGAGCTGTAAGCATATATTGCGGCTTTCGAATTCTTGACTGTTTCGGACATACCACAATCGCCCTGCGAAACTACACCATCATGGCTAGTGAACCGCAGAAGAAGAGAGTGCTGATCACAGGATGCAGCCCTGGGTCGATCGGCGAGGCGCTGGCGCGGGAGTTCCTGAGTATTGATGGTAGTACGCCCATACTCTCGCTGCTAACTATTTTGGGCTAATCTAGTACCAGAGATCGTTGTCTGCGTGACATCCTTACCTGGAGAAAATCTCAAGGAGCTTGAAGGATTAGGTGCTCTTGTTTATCCCGTCGATGTGACCTCGTCCGAGAGTGTCAAGGCACTGCGAAACGCTGTCACGAAAGATTTGGGTGAACAACTTGATGTTCTCATCAACTGCGCGTATGTAATCCTTCCTGTCATGCAATTCTGGACTCTATCAAAAGAAATGCTGACAAGGTTGCATAGTGGCATGAGTAAGAGACGATTCCGTCGCATCATGTTGTTTCCCGCAGCTAAATACATCCAGATTATGTCATGCCGGCTCTGGACGTTGATATTGAGGAACTCAAGCGTATTTTTGATGTTAACCTCTTTGGCACCGTTCGTGTCACACAAGCATTCTCGGAACCCCTGATCAACAGGAAAGGTGTTATTGTGAACGTCGGGTCTCTGGCTGCATATGCACCATACGTCTTTGGATCGTCCTACAACGCCAGCAAGGCAGCTTTGATTGCCTATGGAAACACTCTACGAATAGAGCTAAGCCCCTGGAGGTCAGTGCCCAACCAGCCAACAAAGAGAAAGGCTTCACTCTGATGAATCAATGCGTCGCACAGTGTAAAAGTGATGACCATCATAGCTGGTCCAATCGTCAGCGGCTTAATGACCAGGAAGGAGAGAACTTTACCTCCAGGCTCAAGATACCAGCCCATCGTGGAAACATTTGAGCAGAGGACAACTCACGCAAAGCATGGCGTTCAAGCGATGCCGACCAAAGAATTCGCCCAGTCTATCATTAAGCAGGTATTGAAATCTAAGCCCCCGCATTCGTATTGGATAGGGCCGTTCAAGAAAGTGGTGTGGTGGCTGGAGACACTTGGATTAGCCTCGGCGTGGAATTGGTACTTCCGCAGAAAGTTCAACTTGTGGAAATTAGGCCAGCCCTAATAAATGTTCGGTCATCGGTTCATACACCCAGCTTAAGATATACACACACCTAAGTTTTTTTATAAGTATATCTATTATAGAAAATCAAGTACATAACCCAGGATGAATTTCTATATCTCTTGTATTATGTACCGCTGTACAAGCCTTGTGAATAAAAGCCTTTTGAACATTTTTCTAAAAATATGTTCTTACAACATTCTTTTGAAAAAAATTCAAAATGCCTTTTCAGGGTCCTTTTATTAAAGGCCCTTACCTGAATAAATGAACTTCACACACGGCTAAATCCTGCGACCTTCGCAACGCACGTTATGATCACTATTGGCGGCTAGGAAGAGGTCTTTAAAGAAAACAAATAATCCTTCATAATACATATATGCAAAGCTGTCAAGCCCTGCTAATACGTTAGGCCGCGAGTCTTGCCTCACTGCTCACCACTGCTTCTGTTCCTTGACCCTTCTCCCAGTCGCCCTCCTTGAAGCCATCAGTCTTGCCCGCCAAAGCTCTCCTCATAGCCCACTGGATAAAGGTCGGGTGATCCAGAGCCTTATCGGTGGCGCGAGCCTTTCTGCCGAGGGGTTTCAACAACACGTCGTTGTTTGGACGAGTGAAGTATGCCAGGCTGTACCGTGTGTATTTGGCTTGCTCCCCAGGAGGGGACGTGACACGATGGATGCTGCTCTTGAGCTCGCCATCCGACCAATTGACAAACGCATCACCGAGGTTGAAGATCGCCATGCCGGGCTCGGGTTTGACATACTTCCAGCCGGCTTGTTCACCAGGGGCGACGCGGTCCTCAGGGATGTATATCTGGAGGCCACCGAGCATGTTGAATAACACGGTCATCATGCCCCAATCGGTGCTATAGACCCAAGGTGTTAACAGAGTCCAATCTTAACGAATCGACTTGGTGGTCTTGGGACTTGAGTCAAAGCCCATCAGACCTGGTTCCCGTCCAACATGATGAAACTCTGCACTGGGGAGCACTTACTGTGGCTGCAGGCTGGCCTTTTCATCCTGCGGCTTAGGTGGACACTTCAGCAGCCGAACGTGGGTGCCAGAGTTGTTGGTATGACTATAGAGTTTAGTCAAGTAATCATCGCTTTCCGGCGGAATTCCAAGGACGGCGGAAAAGATGTGGAAGAATCTGTCTGTGACAGCCTTTCCGAGGTCGATGAACTCCTTGAGCTCGTCGTTCTTTCCCTTGATTACGTCGTTGTAGATGGCACGCGAGTGCTTGCCGGTACCCTCAATGTCTCCACAACTGATCCAGTATTGCTCATTGTTATCAGGATTTCCCTCCTTATCTACGACAGAAGCTCCCAATCCCTTGTATCTGTAAGGGATGAGACGAATGGTCAGCTTGTGCTTCAAAACAGATGGTGCGGCTGCTAGATCAACTAACCCAAACAAGTCTTGGCCGTGCTTGAGGATGCTGTCATCCAGCTTTGTCTCCGTAGGGAGATCGAATGTCTCCTGGGCCAGGGCGAACATTTTATCCGCTGCCCCGAGGAGCCTCTTTCCAATCTCGGACTCTCGGAGATCCACGCGGAAGAAACCATTTTCTCTGGCTGATTTGATTACTTTGGCAATCTCCTCGACGTCTCCGTCCAGGATCTTCTGATGGGAGATGTTAGAGATGTGAGCGACTGGCAAGCCCTTCGGGAATGCAGGAGGAGTTCCATTCATGCCGTCAAAGGCTGGGTCGGAGCCAACGGATCCCATATTGTCAAGTAATGAAGTAAGAAATTGGCAGTTCAGGTGCAGGTATCAGTAATACATCCCAGAATCACCGCTTGTACTGCCTGTCGAACTGAATGTATACTTAAGTGGAAGGCACAATCAAGTATTTCGGGGACGCATCTTATGTTCTTCTGCTCGTTAATATGCCCAACATATTCTTTATAAAATAAACGCAGGTATGTTTTGACAACGGTAAATTAGCATTTCAGTGATCAGCTTGAGAATCAGGTACGATAATAATTTAGTGTGGGCACGTTACATCTTGCCGTCCTACATCTCGGGTCGAACGATACTCGACTGATTGCTTACTGACTTACTGATGCTGGAATAGGGAGTCTGGCAGCGGACTTCGGCATGTCGGTTGCTCGGGATCCCCTGTGGGCTTTAAACCTATCTAGGTACCGAGTGCCTGGACATGCATGGGTGGGGGTTACCTTAATTCAGCCCCTAGTGCAGAGGCGAACTCTGCCGAAGCCAGGCTCGGTTAACCGTACCGAATTTCGGACCCAATCACACCGCAGCCGGTGATAACGTCCACTCCGCCGGATCGTACTGAGAAATGGGCTCGATACCTATGGGCATTCAGGTTTCACCGATATTATGCATTCTTCTTCTATTGTACTCGGTAGATTAACACTTTTTTTATTATCATTATCTATGTGGATGAAATCGCAGATGGCGATACTCTCACTCCGGGCTACTGTCACTTAGGGAAACCCAACTCCATACCGAAGGCCAGTTCTCTTTCAGATTTGATGTAGAAGACCGCCTGCCATCTTCCGACTTTTGCAAGTGCTAGTGCAACTGAGAAAAAAATATTTCTCCTCAACACCAGCGTTACATCATGTCCTCCCTGGAAGCATCAAGCCTCTTCTCCGTCAACGGTGTTGTTGCTGTTGTAACTGGTGGTGGAACTGGCATTGGCTTGATGATTGCTCGAGCCCTGGAACACAATGGTGCAAAGGTTTACATCCTCGGCAGACGCGAGGAGGTCCTCAAGAATGCCGCCAAACAGAATGCGGTACGTCTAATGGCACGGTCTCCCGGGAGCAGGCGCATAGTATTGACTGATTCAGATACATGGGAACATGATACCCGTTGTCGCAGATGTGACTGACAAGGAATCTCTTGATTCTGCTGTCTCCAAAATCAGCGAGGAGACAGGCTACATAAATCTCCTGGTCAACAATGCCGGAACTCTCGGCCGTGTGCATAATGCCATCGCACGGCCGCCGCCTCACAAGGCCCTCCCGAGCCAGTTCTCGCTGCAGACTAAAGATGACCTAAGTTCCATCCAGGGAATTCGGGATTTCCTCTGGAAGGATGAGTTTTCTGACTGGGATAACATGCTACGAACCAATGTCTCTGGCGTGTGGTTTCCTAGCATCGCATTCCTGGGTCTCCTTGATAAGGGGAATTCGAAGGCGAATGTCGTTCAGAAGAGCCAGATCGTGACAATTGGGAGCGTTGGAGCTTTCATCCGTCTTCTGGGGACCTCATTTTCGTACAACCCCAGCAAGGCGGCGGCAAATCATCTTGCAAAGATGATGGCGACCAACTTTGTGCAGTGGGGCATCAGATCCGTACGTGGGACTCTCCTTTGCCGTGTGACCTGAGCTTAATGTTGATTCACGTACCAGAATGTCATTGCCCCGGGTTACTACCCATCTGAGATGTCCGTCGGGAAGGGAAAGCTGGACGAAAATAACAGAAATCATATCAACATCGCCATCCCTCCAGAGGAGGTTCCGCTGGGCAAGGTTGGAGACGAAGAAGACATGGCAGCAGCCATCCTGTTCTTGGCTGGCAAGGGGGGGAAGTATTTGAATGGAAATGTAGTGATCACCGATGGTGGTCGTCTTGGAATCAGTCCTGCGGTGTATTAAGCCGTTTTAGAGACAAATTCTGCAAAACCAGGGTTGCGGTTTTCCTTGGTGGAACAAGCATTCAGGCCACTTGGACTGGCATAGAAAGACAAAAAGTCAAGAAAAATATCGAAGGAGTCGCCTTGGATCATTTCCTGTATCTTAGATTTGCCGAATGAAACAGCCACTGAATGAGAAACCGCCATATGATTTGAAACAAGTTCCAGCAAGATGAAACATAAACTCTTCATTCCAAATTCTGACTATTTGCCATTTGCGATCTCACCGTGGAAAAACACAAGACGCGGGGGAAGTAGATGTCATGAACCATAAATTTTATTGTGACTTGTTGGAGGAGCAATAGACACCTCGTTCCATCCTAAAGCTGACCCAGTTGAAAAGCGTGTTCTACAACGGGGGCGGCGCGCGGTAGGCAGGCCAATATTCGTGCTAGATACCTAGGTATTCAAACAAAACGAGACAAGTATTCCCGCGCTCATAGAGATTCAACATATATCTATCATCAATATATTTCAACTCTGAGTGTGTACGATGCATCGTGTGTCGCAGCTCGACCGCAGAAACATCCTCATGTATCTAAGCAAGCCCTCTGTCTATTTCTCATTTTAATTACCCTACTAGTAAATAACTATCCTCAGCATTGTCTGCGTCTTTACCAACTATCTGAATCAGCATCCAGAACTTCGATGAGGATTCTCGACAGCGCCTGCGCCGTCATCTTATTGGCAGGAACGCGGTGGAACCCCGAGCCCCGGTACACGAGAACCCTATCTCCGGAGTTCTCGCATCTCTTCACCAGGCGGAAGCATCGCTCCTCCGCCACGACCGGGTCGGTGGAAGATATGAAGTGGAAGATGGGTGTCTTGATGTTGGGATTGTAGTATTTCTGCACTCGCTCGTCGTCCTCGTGGTAGCCACTGTACGAGATGACCAGCCGAAGCGGGCCATGGCCGGTGCTAAATGTGGATGGTCGCGTGCTCTTGGGTCTCTCCAGGAAAGCAGCAAGCAGGCAGGCAACCGTAGCGCCTTGTGAGAATCCGATAATGCCGTCAAAAGGACCCTCCTCGTCAAAGGCTCTGGAGAGATAACTGAATGTTGCATCAGGGTCTTTTGCATCCCACCATCCGTATGTTGGTTCTCCCGAGGTTGTTGGGACTGACGGGCTGGGTGCGTCGATATAAAGGAAGTCGACTTCATTCCCTGCAATTCTCTCAAAGATGGGCTTCAAATGCGACGTTTCGGACTGCATGATTGCAGCCGATTGCTGATAACCATGGAGACAGAGAAATCGCATTTTGACGACCACTCTGAAGGAGGAGCCAAAGTGTGGCTGTGACAGATGACAGTGAGGGTAAGAGGTGCTCCAGCGTCTCGATCCACTCATCAACACTCGAGGAGATGGAAATAGGTCATATATATAATGCAGAGGCCAGTCTTACATGTTTCCGAAATTTCTCGACGCAAGCGGGCCTCGTGCCGGGCTAGTGCCGGGCTCCCTTCACTCCAGCCTAATCCCCACGGCAGTAAGAGATATGGAAGAGATGTAAATTCGGCCCTGGAAATCGCTCAAATTGCTCTTGACTGGGACCAGGAATGATATTGATCATCTTGTATTCCGGCAATCATGTTGTTATCATATCGAAACTACATCGACCTGCCTTCACCTTCCCTCGCCCCGCCCGGGAAATGAGAAACAAGTATTATTATCCCAACAAAAACATCAGTTCGAAGCTGAAATGGCTAAACACCGTCAGAGGCAACTGGGCTGCATTTGGTGTTGCACAAAGCCTTGATAAGCGCAATACTCGTCACACATGCCATCCTTTGCCAAGCTACTAGCAGGAACGGCTCGGCATCCTTTGGGGGCCCAGGAAAAAGACAGGACCAGCAATTACTGGTTAGACCCATAAGATTTTAGATACTGTAGCGTCGGCTTCGGTACTACGACGCCACGTTGCGGCCCTGATGGTGAACAACCGGATAAGGATCCATCAGTAGCCGAGTTACGAGTTGCCATCTTCGGTAGTCATCTGACATGTAGGGTATGTGCACACTTGTGCATCCAAGCCCGGTTGTGCATGAAACCCATCCTGTCGGGCCTTCGGTATAATCTACCTAGGTACTTACTCATCAGCGCCCACTCATTGGGGGGCCGTCGAGTGTGCCGGGGACCTGGATCCACCGTAGTTGCGACGTTTGCTTGGTGGGATCTGGCGGCTATGCATCTGTACCACCAGCAGTTCCTTTTCGATATTGGCTGAACGGAGTCGCGAGTGAGGCTCGGCTTTACGACACTGAAGCTGACGGTTCGGAGTCATGTTCCAGTGTTTGGGATCACGGAATCGTCCCACCAGCAGATGCTCACCATGGCTGCGTGATTCCGAGGCCGCACCCTCGGCGGACTTCAGGACTGCATATCGCAGGATTTTGCAGTATGGCTATCAGACACCAATGGCATCAACTGGTGTTGCGCACCTGAAGTAGTTCCTCATAAGACTGAGCTTCCGCAGATGGTTGTCCTGAAGTCACGGCAAGAGTCCAGGCTTTCACCCGATCTCATCTCCTTGCCCACCTGGGCACGTGAAGTCACCGTGGCCTGCGCAAACTCTCTGTTACACTGATTGATTCAACCAGGCGTCTTGACGACAAGCCGTTGAAATCATCCACAATGGCACCATTCCTAGGGGCCGACAGCAACGCCTCGAGCTCAAGCTCGAGGAACCACAGCCCTCCTAACGAACGCTCCACCGAGCAAGATGGACCTGAGCCAATCGCCATTGTGGGAATGGGTATGTCCATGATCCAACCTAGTACTGGGTGACGGAAGCTGATATCTGATGCAAGCATGTCGGTTCCCCGGCGGATCTGATAGCCCGGACGACTTTTGGCAAATGCTTGTGGACAAACGATCTGGATACTCGGAGCCGCCCGCCCACAAATACAACATTGACGGGTTCTATTGTGAGAAATCCAAGGTTGGGACCTTGGGTCTCAAGGGGGGTTACTTTGTCACTGAGCCGTACCAATTCGACCCACCCTTTTTTGGGATCACGCAGACCGAGGCCGTGGCCATGGACCCTCAGCAGAGAAAACTGCTCGAGTGTGTCTACGAGGCGTTCGAGTCTGGAGGAATTCCGCTGGACAGCGTGTCCGGTAAGAATATCGGTGCCTATGTTGGAAACTTCACCCACGACTATGCTATCATGGCTTTGCGGGACATGGATTACCCTAAGGCATATAGTATGACCGGTCACGGGGCGACCATCCTTAGCAACAGAGTTAGCTATGTTTTCAATCTCTGCGGCCCCAGGTTTGTCCCGACTCATCCTGAACGTCAGCAGCTGGCAGATGTGCTGACCATGCACCCCTCAGTTTTACGATCGACACAGCTTGCTCGTCTTCCCTGTACGCCGTCCACATGGCTTGTCGTGCGCTTGCGAGCGGCGAAATCAACGGAGCCGTGGTTGGTGGCACCAACATGATCCTGGATGCGGCCGTGCAGATGTCCGTCGACAAGATGGGTGTTCTTTCGCACAGTGGGTTTATCTTCGCAACATGTAGTATTTACCAGGATGCTGACCTGACAAAACAGCCTCAACCTGTCATACCTTTGACGCCTCGGCTGACGGATACGGTCGCGCTGAGGGCATTGGAGCCTTGTACCTGAAGAGGATTTCAGACGCGGTCCGCGACGGTGACCCGATCCGAGGTGTCATCCGAGGCACTGCTGTTAATGCGAACGGAAAGACCAGCGGTATCACGCAGCCCAGCGCCATCGGCCAGGAAGCCGCGGCTCGTGCAGCGTACGAGTTTGCTGGAAACCTCAGCACCGACGACACATCCTACTTTGAGACCCATGGAACAGGTACCCCGGTCGGCGATCCAATCGAGCTCAATGGCATCACAAACCTGTTCCTCGAGAACAGCAAGCGGGACTCGCTCCTGGTTGGGGCCGTGAAGACCAATGTCGGCCACGCCGAAGCTGCCAGTGCCATGGCTAGCATCATGAAGGTGGTTTTGGCCATGGAGAATGGAGTTATCCCCGCCACCATCGGTATAAAGAAGTTTAACCCGAAGAGTAAGGCCGTCCCAGCCGGCGACGTCGGCTCCCCCCCCTGCCTGACTTCAACGTTGCTAACCAACTCGTAGTCGACTTCTACAACGGCCGCCTGCAGGTTGTAAAAGACGCAACTGAATGGCCGACCGGATTCAATGTCCGACGATCGAGCGTGAACTCGTTCGGATATGGCGGTGCCAACGCACACGCGATCATCGAGTCGGCACAGTCGTACCTCCCGGGTCACAAGTCTTTCAAGAGACGTGGCGTCGTGACCAAGGCTATCACACAATCTGTGGCGGGGACCGGTGGTAGCAGCTCGCTGAACGTCCACGAGCGGACGAAATTCCTGCTTCCCTTCTCCGCCCAGGACTTCCCAAGTCTCAAGGCCAATGTTGAGAAGCACAGGGAGGTGGCGTCACAATACGACATGCTGGATCTCGCCTCCACGCTGAGCACAAGACGCTCCTTCTTCTTCAACCGGGGATATGCAATTGCGTCGGCTGACAGCGTGGCCGAGGACCTCGAGGCGGACGAAATGACGTTCGGCAAGCGAGGAAGCGGCGCAAGGATTGCCTTCATCTTCACCGGGCAAGGAGCCCAGACGGCGCAGATGGGCAAGGAGCTGATGGAGACGGTTCCCAGCTACCTGAAGAGTATCAGGGGCATGGACCGTGTGCTGCAGAGTCTCGGGGAGGACGCGCCGGACTGGACCATCGAGGGTGTCCTTCTGGAGCCCAAGGCCACCAGCCTTATCGACCAGGTCCACCTCTCACAGCCGCTCTGCACGGCGGTGCAGGTCGCACTCGTCAAGCTGCTTCGGGAGTGGGGTGTCACGCCAGTAGCAACCATCGGCCACTCTTCTGGCGAGATCGCAGCTGCTTATGCTGCTGGTGCCATCACGGAGACGCAGGCCATCCTCGCTGCGTACTTTCGTGGTGTTGCGGTTGGCAAGCTGACCTCCCAGGGGACTATGTTGGCTGTTGGCCTCGGGCCCGACGGGGTCGAGCCGTACCTCGAGGAGGGCATCCGCATCGCCTGTTACAACTCGCCCCAGAGTGTGACGCTCAGCGGTGATGAGGATGCAGCTGCCCGGGTCCAGGCCAAGCTCGACGCTGACAAGGTCTTCTGTCGGGCCGTGAGGACCAGCGGCAGGGCCTACCACTCTCATCACATGAAGGAGGTTGGCGGCATCTACGAGGAGTGTGCGAGCCGCGGATTCGCCCGCATGGATGCTCTGGAGTTTCCCCAGCACGCAAAGGGTGCCAAGCAGCCCGTCTTCGTCTCCTCGGTCACTGGCGTGCCCAAGGTGAACTTCCAGCCTGGCCCAGAGTACTGGAGAGAGAACCTGGAGTCCCCCGTCAGGTTCTCGCAGGCCGTCACCCACGCAGTCCAAGCGGAGGATCTGGGCATCAACCACATCATCGAGATTGGTCCCCACTCGGCCCTCGCTGGCCCGATCCGGCAGCTCCGCGAGGAACTGGGCCTCAGTTCTCGAGACCTTGAGTACTCGGGCACTCTTGCTCGTGGCGAGGACTCGGTGGCTCGCCTGCTCGACCTTGCAGGATCTCTATTCATCAAGGGCTTCCCGGTTGATCTTGGCCGCGTGAATGCAATCGAGGAGATGGACAAGTCCGGAAACATGACCCTGCGCGAAGGGCTTCCGCTGGTCGACCTGCCGCGGTACTCGTGGAACTACTCGGCTGGTGAGCTCCGGGCCAAGCACCGCATCAACTTGGACTTCCAACACCGCAGGTTCCCTCGCCATGACCTCCTCGGCAGCCTGCTCCCCGGCACCATCCGGGACCAGGCCCAGTGGCGCAACATGCTCGACATACACGACCTCCCCTGGCTGGAGCAGCATAAGCTGGGGCCCCAGCCCGTGCTTCCGGCTACTGGCTACCTTGCTATTGCCGTCGAGGCTGCCCGCCAGTTCTTCTCGAGGGTCGACACGGTTGGGCGTGAGGGTCCCTTCAAGTACTTCTTCCCGCGCGTCTCCATCAAGTCGGCTCTCAACCTGACTCCCTCGGGCACCCCGACTGAGCTCATGACCAGCGCGCGCTTTAAGGCCGTCTCCAATGCTGTGTCTTCCAAGGAGTGGCTGGAGTTCTCCATCTCATCAGTCGTTGAAGGAGTCTGGACCGAGCACTGTGTTGGTGACATCGGAAGGCTGCCTGTTGACGATCGCGCTCCTCTGTTCGACGAGAGCAAGGTCCAAGAGCCGCGCACTGCGCACACGTGGTACAGGGGATTTTCCAGCGTCGGCCTCAACTACGGCGCTGCCTTCAATGGACTGAGCAAGATCCGGACTGACCCGTGGGGCAACGAGGTTGTTGCAGACACCAGGCTGCTCCCCACCGATGTACCCGCCGACGATTCTCGCTACCTGCTTCACCCTGGAACCATGGACACCGCCCTGCAGGGCATCTTGATCGCGGCCCACCACGGCTCACTGACGGGGCTGACCAGGTCTTTTGTCCCTGTTGACTGGGAGGAGGTATCCATCTACTCCTACGAAGGCACCGACATGCCCGCTGCAGCCCCGGCCGACGCCAACGCGCGCCTTCTTGCACAGGGCAAGCAGAGCAGCCTGCGTGCCGTCTACGGGGGGTTCCAGCTCTTCGCGCCAGATGGGCGAGTGCTAATGGACGCCAAAAATGTAAACAGCATCACATACTCCGAGGGTCTGAACAAGAACCCTCTCGAGGACCGCCACCCGTACCTTCGCGTCCTCTGGAAGCCGGACGTCGAGACGCTCGAGAAGGGTGCGCTGCCGGACGCGGCAACAAGCACGCGACGGGCGTACTCGCCCTTGGAGAAGACCATGCTCGCCGTCTATTTCCGAAACCTGCAGAAGGCCGCCGAGGCTTGCAAGGACCCCTCGGCCGCTGCGTTGGCAGACGCAATCTCTGCTCTCAAGTTGGATGTCCCAGCTGAGGCACAGCACGATGGGGCCAGTGTCGACCTGAGCACCTCCCAGATGGGTGCCAGCTTCTACCACCTGGAGGCCATCTACACCTCGATGATGCTTGCCCTCAAAGGCGAAGTGGTCCCTGTGGCCACCGACTCAGCCCCCGCGGAGGACTCTCTGACCCAGACGCTGGACCTGCTCGGTCACAAGTACGCGGGAATGAACATCCTCCAGGTCCTCAGCCTGGAAGACGAGCTCAGCCGGAACCTTCCGGCCCTTCTGGAAGGGGACTCCTCCCTCAAGAGATACAGGTCGTTCACCTATCTGGCTGCCTCTGAGGAGCTTGCCGAGGTAGCCAAGCTGGCCTATCCAGAGGGCCGTGACATCTCGGCTGAGAAGTCGACCCTCTTCGAGGATGGTAGTTACGGCGCATTGGAGGGCCAGACCTTTGACCTCGTCATTATTCCAAGCGCTTCTTCATCGCGCATCGCCGCCGAGAACTCCCTTAGGCGCCTCCAGCCTCTGCTCAACGAGAATGGGCGGGTCTTGGTGAACCAGAGCAACAACAAGTGCACACCCCTGAACGAACAGTTCCGCAAGTTCCTCGATGTCGTGTCGCGGGAACTCGCTCCGGGCGGTGCCCAAACCGACTCCTCATTCTCCGGGTGGGAGGAGGCTTTTTCGAGGCTGGATATCAACATCGCGGTCGCCGATCGGTCTCTGTCAGGATGGACCTTGCTGTCGGAGCCCCCACGGGGCCCTCAGCCCACCCAGGAAGTTGTCCTGCTCTCGAGGGCTGCGACCACTACCACCAGCGTTGCACAGTTCTCGGAAGAGCTCCAGCGGTTCAGTCAGCCTCCCTGTCGGATGAGAACTTCACTGCGAAGCCTGGCGCCATCTATATCTCGATCGTGGAGCTGGGCTCCAGC
This sequence comes from Diaporthe vexans, assembly GCA_021188095.1. Classification (NCBI taxonomy): domain Eukaryota; kingdom Fungi; phylum Ascomycota; class Sordariomycetes; order Diaporthales; family Diaporthaceae; genus Diaporthe; species Diaporthe vexans. Next base: position 6,030,368 of record JAJLLZ010000001.1, on the reverse strand, counting down.
CTGTTCTACGGAGACCTGAACCCAACCGAGTTCAGGAACCTGCAGGCCCTGGCCGAGTCGGCCCAGGCCGTCTTCTGGCTCACCTCTGGAGACCTGCTTGGAAAGGTCGAGCCCAACGCGGCCATAGTGCAAGGTCTAGGCCGTGCCCTGCAGACCGAGAACGTCCAGCTCTCGTTTATCGCAATAGACCTCGACCACTCTGACGCTGCCAAGGCGGCCAGGCAGACGGCACGGGTTCTTGGTCGATTTACCAAGGAGACCGAGAGCATCGACAAGGAGTACATTGTGAAGGACGGCGTCTTCCACGTCAGCAGGCTGGCCCAGGATGCCGCGCTGGACCGGGAATACGGCGAGATCATGCGCAAGGAGGCGGTGAGCGAGACATACGACCCCAAGGAGCCCATCCGCCTCGGCATCGACAAGATCGGCCTGCTCGATACCCTGCACTTCAAGAGCGACGACCGCCGCCGTGACCTGGCGGCCGACGAGGCAGAGGTCGAGGTGAAGGCCGTGGGCCTCAACATGAAGGAGTACGCCACGTTCCGCGGCAGCTTCCACTCCGAGTCGCTCAGCCACGAGGGTGCCGGCATCGTGCGCCGCGTCGGCTCGGGCGTGACGGGTGTCAAGGTTGGCGACCGAGTCTGCTGGATGGGCAAGGGCCTCTTCGGCAACATTGAGCGCTTCAAGGCCATGCACCTCCACCAGATGGGCGACACGGACGGCCCGGGCCTGGGCTTTGAGGAGATGGCCGGGATGCCGCTGGTCTTCGCGACGGCCGTCTACGGCCTGCTGCACCTCGGCCGCCTGAAGAAGGGCGAGAAGGTGCTCATCCACTCCGCAACGGGCGGTGTCGGTCTTGCTGCCGTCCAGGTCGCCAGGATGGTCGGGGCCGAGATCTTCGCCACCGTCGGCACCCAGGCCAAGCGCGAGTTCCTCGGGCGCGAGTACGGGCTCGACGACTCGCACATCTTCAGCTCGCGCGACACGTCCTTCGCCGCCGGCATCATGGCCGCCACCAACGGCCACGGCATCGACGTGTCTCTGAACTCTCTGGTCCGCGAGCTGCTCGCAGCCTCGTGGGGCGTCATGGCCAACAACGGCCGCCACATTGAGATTGGACGTACCGACATCATGGAGTTTGGCATCCTTGACCTGAACGTCTTTAGGCGCAACACGACCTTCAGTGCCTTTGACTTTGGTGTTGTTGCTGATGAGCACCCACGTAAGTCACATCATTCCAGTCTGCAGGAAATACCCTTATTTGTTTATGATATATATTATTATGGAACAATGCATTTGGAGATAAGCACAGGCTAACATGACACTCTGAACCGCAGAAATCGTTGCCGACGTCATGAAGGATGTCATGAAGTATTTCCGCGAGGGCAAGATCAAGCCTCTGCAGCCGCTGGCGCGGTTCCCTGCTGCCGACGTCTCAGCAGCGTTCGCAGAGTTTGCCAACCCTCACCGCATCGGCAAGGTCGTCGTGTCCTTCGACGCCGGCTCTGCCCTCCCCGTCAGGAGGGAACACAAGGACGCCGTCGCCTTCAGGCCCGACGGGACGTACGTGCTCGTCGGCTGCCTGGGCGGTCTCGGCCGGACCCTCGCCCGGTTCATGGTCGAGCGCGGCGCGCGCCACCTGACGTTCCTGGGCCGATCTGGCGCGGACAGCAAGGACGCGGCCGCCATGGTGGAGAGCCTCGAGGCCCGCGGCTGCAGGGTCCACGTCGTGCGCGGAGACGTCGCCAACAAGGCTGATGTCCAGAGGGCCGTTGCCGCCGCCGGCGTGCCCGTCTACGGCATGGTCCAGGGGGCCATGGCCCTCGAGGACAAGCTCTTCAGCAAGCTCGACCTGCGCGGCTGGCAGTACCCCGTCGACCCCAAGGTCCGCGGCACCTGGAACCTGCACGAGTGCCTCGCCGGGCAGCCGCTGGACTTCTTCGTCATGCTCTCCTCCATCTCCGCCATGACGGGCGCGCCAACCCAGAGCAACTACTGCGCCGGCAACACCTTCCTCGACTTCTTCTCCCGCTACCGCGCCGCCCAGGGCCTGCCCGCCACGACCGTCGGCCTCAGCATGGTCCTCGAGGTCGGCTTCGTCTCGCAGAGCCTGGCGATCGAGCAGGGCATCTCGCGCTCCGGCATCCACGGCATCACCGAGCACGACTTCCTCCTCCTCATGGAGCAGGCGATGCGGCCCCAGCGGCCCGGCGGCTGGCGCCTCGACCCCGGCGCCCGCAGCTTCCTCGTCAGCGGCCTCGAGCCGGGCAGGCTGGCCAAGGACCTCGACGTGCACGGCTTCCGCTTCTGGCTGCAGCCCCGCGTCGGGCCCCTGCTGACGGCCATCCAGCGCCGCAGCGAGGGCGAGGGCCGCGGGCCCGGCGGTGCCGCCAGCGCCGTCCTCGACCTGCCGGCCATCCTCGACGCCACCGTCGACAAGTTTGCCAAGACCTTCATGATACCCGCCGACGATGTCGACCCCCTCAAGCCGCTCGTGGCCTACGGCATGGACAGCATGATCGGGACCGCCCTGCGCAACTGGTGTTTCTCGACCTTTGGTGTGGATATCCCGGCCTCTGATTTCATGGGTCCCGTTCTCACAGCCCAATCACTTGCCGACAAAATCCTGGCAGGCCGCTCGTAAAGGTGGCAATCAGTCGCGCATTTCGGAGGCTAGAGGTGCTGTTGCTTTTGGTGTAGTTAAAGTGCCCCTTTATACACAGTATAGAAACATGAGTTATTTCCTTCTTTAAGACTGAGAATGATAAAGGTTATGAATTGAAACGAAATAGAATATTTGATAGTACTAAATAAAATATTGAAATGTATATTATATTACTATCGTAATATTAATCTAGTGGTGTCCTGTGTTCCAACTCTCAAAATCAAAGTCCCAGAGAGGGTCCATTGGCATTTCCAGACCATCGTCCAACTTCGGCATGGAGCCAGTCACTGGTCTTGTTTGTACCGTGTAGTCACGCTCAACTGGCGCCGTTATTTTCTCGATGGCCTGTGAGAACAGACCGTGGATGAAAGTCGCCGAAGAATAAATATCCTGGATCCTCCTCAATACCATCATGAATATGTTCAGCCTATTCAGGCTCAGCTGCTTTTGTAAAGGATCCGACGACTTAGCCTGGCCAAGGTGCCCAGTCATAGCAGGCACAAGCACAGGAACTCTAGAAGAAGTTAATGACTGTAAGGGGGGACGGGCTGAGGACTTGCACCACTTACGTCATTGGTCCTATATAATTGACCAGCTGCTCGCTTATGATTCTTTCCAGCACGTTGTTTGTGTTCGTGGCAGCCGTCTGGATCTTTTGGTTCGCGTGTCTGGACCAAGCTTGCTCCTCATCTGCGTGGATATCTTTGGTGGTCCTGCTGCAGTGCGGTCTCCACAACGCAATACTCGCAGCACTGGTGACAGGGTTAGCGGGTTGACTCACCGGGGAAGGAAAAGAGGAACGTCTTACTTGTAATGAAGTTGAAGATGGTGGAAGTAAAAGGAAATGGCCGGGCTCCGGCTTGCAGGCTGTTCACCAGCTTGAGCGATACAGCGACTGAGCTCCTCCTCAGTTGCTTCAACCCAGGCCCGTGAGGGCAGTTGTCTGGTGGGGCTGTAGTTCTCATACAAGATTGTCCCGAGTGCCTTGCTGAGATGTAGGAGCACTATCCATTGGCTGGCCAGCTGGCTGTAGTCCGCAGGCATATACTTGGCTTGTATCTGGGGGGCCAAATCGACGACGTCCTCTATCAGGTCGTTGGCTGATGGCATGGGAGCGTCACAATCCCAGGCGTTGATGCGCATCGGGCGACCCATGCCGAAGCTGAGCCAGCGGTCACGGTAGTAACAGCCTATTTCATGCTTGTCAGGTTACAATCCCACACATCACAAAGGAACGTGGAGGACAAGACCTACTCCACCAGATACGGCGCCACAACTGTCGTTGCCGGTCTGAGACATTCTTGTTATAGTGGCCACGATCAGGGTCGCGGTTGAGGCCCAGGGTCTGGCACAAGCTGATGGCAATGCCCATCCAATGCCATGAGTCTGTCCGCTCAGCCAGGTCCGAGTACCAGAACGCCAGAAGACTGACGGATTGGATGATAATTATACGGTCTTTTTCACACCCGTTATCATAGTAGCACTAAGTATGTTGGCGACTGTTAGTCGATTCGCCAATCTAGATGAGAATTGATAAAAAATGGGCCGGTTTGTACTTGCCTTGGCACGCATGAACATTGACTTCCTCATCTCCTTGTGAGACTGATAGCCGGCCTGGTATACGACCTCCTTATCCACGTGCTGTAACGACCAATTAACAGGGACGCACAGTAGCGTTCCAGCAAAGAGCCCGACTTACACTAGCGCCTACGGAAAACATGCTCCAAAGCAGCAGCAAGTTGATGGCGGAGGCGCCACCACTGTGAAAAGTCGTCAGCACAGCTACGGCATCGACTACTGGCAGTATTGGATGTATGTGGTGGAAGTATGCCTTCAACAGCGCCTCGCAGACCGGCTCACTCGGAAGTGAGAACACGCCCTTGGAACGAACATATGCGACGTCTTGAGGCATCATTTGATGAGTTACGGCCATGTGTGGGAGACCGTAATGTTGCGATGTTACGCTTGGCTCGCCGACAATATCTAGGATGTAGCCTATTCCCTGCTGGTCGCCTTTACACCGATCCATCAGCAGAAGGCTCAATAGATAGTCCAGAAGAAACGCGTGAAGGTTCACGAAGCAGGCAGTATCCCACATGTGGTTGACCTGCTTAATAACCCCAGTGACAATGATGACGCGAAAGGTTCTCGCCAAACACCAGAGCCTACTTTCAGCTTGTTCAGCGCAGTATCGGAAAGGCTTTCTCTTGCCACTTGGTACGAGAGTCTTTACATGCTTTTGATGTAGTATTCCGCCCTAGTCTGTTGTCCAGTCGCATATCTCTCCAAACATATATGCTTACCCGTAAAGAAGGGTTCGGTCGTGGCCTCGGCCGTACCACTCAAGAGAGACGAAGCCAAGGACTCAATGGCATAGTCTTCTGGTCCTGGCATGGCCGTGTCCAGACTGGAAGTGTTGATACTGCTACACGTCTCAATCGCGGCCTCGTAGACGCCGTGATCTCGCGTGCTTACCAAAGGCATGAAGTGTGTGGAAACACTAGGCGCGGCTCGGGGTGTGACTGGGCTCGTATGCAAGGCCGGGGGAGGTAGAGAGGGTTGGAAGGCATCGTCTGGCGAACATGTTACCGCGGTACAAGACTGTGGCTGGCTGCATGCATGCATGATTTAGCTTTGACAAGCACATGTGGCACTGTATGCGACAGGACAGGTGGGGGGAAGTAAACCTTGGAACTTACGAGCGATTCTTCCGTCCGCTGACCCTGCATTCTTGATCGTCACGCACGCAGTTTTGACACGGCACGCCGACCGAGGCGACGTTGCACTTGACCTTCCGTCGTCGGCACACATTGCATGCTGTCGGGGCCCTGGCCCGTTTGGATAGCGGAAGGGCGGCGGGTGAAAGTGATTCTCGCGGCCGTGCAGCTTCCATCATCCAGATGGTCATAGGGCTGGCTATTCCGGGTACGCAAGGTTCAGACTGTTGGAATATACTCCGTAGTAACACTTGATCGTCCTCTCCCTAGTGCGACCAGGGCTCAAGTGCTTTAATACTCTGCTGTCGCCCCCACCCTTCCCCCTGGTGTCTCGGTCCCGGTCCCGGCCGGCTCGCGCTTCCGTGGAACTAGTGTAGCGTTTGATGGAGGGTAAGAGAGGCCCCTTTCGAGATGGAGGAGCAGCTGGGCCGGGCTGGGCCGGGCTGGGCAGGCGATGGGTGTCTGGGTGGGATGAAGTCCATGTGGTGACCACCAACATCAGTAATCGCGATGCATGAGCTTAAGCGACACAAGCATGCACATGCGTAAGCTTCAACGTCTCTGCCGTCAATTATCACCCACATGAGTTACATTAGGATTCAAGCGGGATCCAAGGCTTTGATTATGAATCAGGTCCTTTTGGCATGAATGTGCGAGTCTCAGTATGGTCAGCACTACCGGGTTTCGTTATCAATAAGCACTAGAGTAGCCAAGTCATCCTGCATTCTGCTTGTGTCCTAACCTGTATGATATCTATGGGCAAAATTAAGAGCACGAATAGCCTCATTGTTAAGGAGCAGGGGGGCCGGCCCGGAGGCCGCCCGCGTTATACCCGGCCCGCCCATGGCACTGCCCGCGTGCCAATATAGTGGACAGAGGCTTGACGGACGGCAAATTGACGTGGGGGTGTGGATTGTCGTAGGGTGTAGTGGTGTGTAGGGTTGGTTGTGTTGACTGCGAAACTACGCCTGCAGGAAGGGTCTGAAATATGCCCAAAATGAGTGCCTGCCGGGATTTGATTCACCGGGGTGGGGGTCGACGTCCAGGATACTGAGCCTATATCCTTTCGGGACCCGAAGCAAGCACCAGTACTCTGTACACATGTACAAGCGGGGGACCCCCTTTTCCACCCGGCCGGTACGCCAAGATTGAATTCAGGCCCACTAGGCGAGTGTAAGAATGGAGCCCCAGCCTTGTGGGGATCTTGTATGTATACTTCCCTGAGGTTACTTTTATATTTTGTAAGAGAATTCGCCGGGGCTCTAGATGACGCCAGCGCCCCTTGGTATTGCAAATGCAGAGGGCTTGGAATAAGTGTATGATGACAAAGCTATGGTAGTCATATTTTAGTAAGAGCGTAATGAGTACTGTCTTTAGTGGCAAAGGTGACCTGTACTATCTTGAGCTGTATGACTGGCGAAAAGTATATAATGTTGAGTGTTCACTAAAGATTATTCGCAGTGACGGCAGGAGCCGCATAGCGATGTTATTGTGTTGGATAGTGAGGTAATTGGCTGTTGAGTGAGGGGATCGACGTGTATAGCCAAGACTGCAAAGAGACGTCGGTACCTCTGCGTGATGGATGTTGTGGAAATGGCTGTGCTGCTGTCTCATTCGTGGGTTCATGCATTCAGTGGGGTGGCACAAAGGATGGAGGTGGCTATGGACACAAGAGTCTGATACAGAAGCTACTTAAATCGGTTGTTAATTATCCCGTAGCAGGTACGCACAAAAGTAATGTGGAGAGGAAAACCAGCAGAGGCTTGAGGGACAGCGCCTAACTGTCACAATGAACAACTTTTGAACGGAGATGCAGTTCCTCCAGGTCCCCAACATAGAAGACTTTTTTTCGAAGACAAAAGAGACTGAAGGTTTTCCTCATTCTTAACCAGTATCGCTTCAGCGTTGTTCGTCACGTACCTAGGTGGGTTATCCGTTCCCTTGCTTCGCAAGCCAGGGACTCGGCACGAGGAGCGCTCTCAATCCGGCGACTTTGCCGAAGTTGACTTAATAAGCTGGATCGGCCAGAGCATGGACTGCTTTATGTATTGTTTACTGATATTGACAAGGCTGGATCCTGTGACGTAGCTGAGAAGTCGACGTTGAGAAATGAAGAAGGCGAAGCTGCGTTTGAACCGCCCCACTCACGTGTCACACGCGTAGTAAGTATTATAGCAGGAGCAACCCCATCTGGGCACTGATTGAAAGCTCCTCCCGCGCAGCGGGGGCCTCAGAGGAGGACACTCCTCCTCAGGTTGAATGGAATTCAACCTTCCGGGCCCTATCACCCTACCTTTGCCCCCATCTCCTGACATAAACACTGCTAGACCCGCAGCCGTCAACCGAGCTCTCGTGCCTTCCGACCAAAAAAACACAACTCAAGACATTGGTGGAGCCACACAGGTGCACGTTGCCTAGGTATACATGGATCATGACACTGGGCAGCGCCCGAATCCCTGATTCTGTTCACTCCGGCGGTAGCGGCAGCGGCAGAGTTGTCGCCGTCACCGGCGGAGGATGTGGACCCCACAGCTCAGCCGGAGAGGGATTCGCTGCCGTCGTGGTGCACCAGCAGCTAGGGAATGTTACGCAGGTACTGGATGATGACCTCAAACCAATGATTGAAATATATAATAGCCTATAAGCCACCAGAGTGTTGCCACTTTCCGGGTTCCAGCGGACTTGTTCGAACTGTTATCAGTGCCGTTTTCAGTGGTGCCGCTCGTGCCACCCGTCTCGGCCGGGCCGGTGTCGTTGGAAGGCAGAGTATAGTTTCCGAAGAACTCAAGGATCATCGGGGTCGCATTGAAGGACGCTGTGAATGAGTCGCCAATGTCCATCGCTGGCCAAACATGTCCAACAGTAGCTCCATCATACACATGGGAGACAAGACCCAGGCTCGACCCCGTCCCAAAGCGGTACCACGTTGCCGCTCTCGTAATGTCCGTCGATTCGTTGCTGGTCCCAAGATCGTTCCGCTTTGCCCATGTCTGGACCCAGTGAGGTATGGTAGGCAGGCAAGCGTCCCTTTTACCCGCATCGCCGTAGTAGGGAATGACCTCATCACTTCCGCCGTGGAACTCTAGCATCGGGACGTCAGGCCGGCCGGCAGAGCATGGTAAGTCGACAGAGTCGGGTTCACAGTCCCCTTTCGGCATTGTGTAGAAAGCGCCAGAGACAGGCGCGAACGCAGCGATTCTCGTGGAGAGATTCTGATCGCAGGCCAACAAGCCTACCATGCCACCGCCCTGAGATTTCCCTGTGGCATATATCCGGGACGTATCGATGCATAGTGTAGACTCCGCCTCGTCCAGGATATTTGATACGAATTCGAGATCATCCGAGGCGCTATCAGGGCTAACCTGCCATTGTGTCTGAATATGAACGTGTCAGTTGGTGACTCCAGGTTAATCACCTCGCTGAGACGAGGACATACATCAACCGCCTCTGGATAAATGACAATGTACTTGTCATTGAGATTCTCATTGGTCAACTGATCAGCGTCGAGCTGAATCTCAGGAGTTTGACCACCACCGTGGAATGACAGGATGAGCGGCGTCGGCGTGTCCGGTGAGTAGTCGAGGGGTATCGAGAGCAGATATGAGCGATCGCGGATGGTTTCGGTGCTGGTTCCGGGTGAGGAATCACCGCCACTCTTCGAACAACCAGGCGAAGAGGTGTTCTGAGCTGTGACAATGATGTTGGTAGAAGAAATCAAAAGTACTAGTAGGCGACATGCCTCCAACAGCGACATGGTGAGATCTATAGTCTATAGGCACATAGGGAATAAATGCGAATTTCTGAAATCACAAAATAAAGAGGAATTATTTTAGCAGGAAGCCGAGTCATGAGCCCATCTGGAGCCTTGTATGGTGTGCCTTTCCAGACCTATATGCGCCCAGAGCTTATCCGCTCGCCTGTGGCTGATTTGCGCAGCCGAAAGCGAGCTTGAGATTAGCGAGCAGTCAGATCGAACACCCCGAAACGAAGAGTTGACAAGTAAATCAAAGGTATCAAGTTCGTAGGGCATGGGCTGCTTTTCCGTTGATTAGGTTTGGGGTACGCTGGGGCCAATCAAACGCCAAGACGGCAGTTGCATGGACGAAGGACGGGAGATATTCATCCGAATCCTGATCTTCGTCAATGCCGTATCATGGATGAATAAGAACTTGCGGGTATCAGCAGTAGAGGATCGCTCCTAGGTGGGTTGCATCATATATGACCGGATGATGGCTGCGATAGCCATGTTTAGAACATGATAGCTGCTGTGTTGTGGACCATTGTAGCCGGTAATGAGAGTCAATTCCTCAGGAGAGCGACATGACGCGAAGAACAGAGTTGCCCGTCATCCGAGGGGTGGGACGCCCTTTTGGAACCCTGAGCCCTGTGGTATTGCCCTTGCAGATCTTGGCAAAGCCCGTCATGACCCGATTGGTCATGTTTGACGTCGTTGCAACCCGGGCTTGGCAAACTCCGATGGATCAACATTGCTTCGCGTCCATATTCGGAACACACATTGGCGTTTCGCCTGGTCCGTGCGAGAAAGGACATCTACTTGGCCATCCAGATGCATTGGTGAATTCGATCTGTCAACATAGTACCTGCCAAGTAAGCGGATCGGCAGCAAGTGCCTGTCTACCTACACATCTCCCGGGATCCCGAACGTGGGGTGATGACTTCTCCATGGGAGCTTAGATTAAACCCCCCACGATATCCGGATGTGACTACTATGTACCTGCCTAGGTCCTAGGTAGATGGTACCACGCCACCTTACTTGACATTGACATAGACAGCCCATCTTCACAGCAGCTTTGGAAGTCACTCTGCTTCATCCAGTTGCGACTTGGCCTATTTGGATGCTACAAACTCAGCTACCTACGTCGCTCCGTGTCTAGTCAGGTAGCTGCAACTGTTCCAATCGCATGTGTTCTGCAAATATCAACGTCAGCATCGCAATACTTTGCACATCAAGCAGGAAAGACTCACCTTATGGACATCGGTGCCCCACCATTTGAAGTTCTTCGAAGCACCAGTGTAGAACAGCGCAAAGAAGATGACGATACCGGCAATGGCGACAGAGCAGTCCAGAGCTGAACTGAGCACAAAATTGTACCGTCTCCACCAGACCGGTTGCCTGCTCTTGAGAAGCAGGCCAAACAGCAAGCCCACAATCGCCCAACTCCCGTAGTTTGTGCCGGACGCGGGAGGGATGTAATTAAGGCCGCCTAGGAATAGGGGAATGTGGACTTTCTTCAGCCAAGTCGCTTGGGGGAAGACGCGTTTCCTGAGAAAGTAGACGATCACAGGCAGTACTGCGCCAATGAGGAAGAACCACAGGAGGTCACGGTACATTGCCCCTTGGGCGAAGAAACGGCCTGGGCCGAGGGCGCCCCATATCATGCTGGTGTTGAAGTGGGTGCGAGAGAAGGGGCACGTGAAGCCGTTGGGCGCTTCTTTGGTGCAGATATTTGGGATATGGTTTAGAGCCCAGTTGAGGACTGAGACTTGGCCAAGACTGCCGATGACGATGCCGACGGCCTGCACGAGGAAAAGGTGACGCGGGGGGACCTGGGAGGTTATCAGCTACCTGATGGTTCAGGATAGTATTTGAGTGTAGGCTAACATTGCAGTAGATTCCGAGCTTCAGATCCTGGGCGAAGGCCAGTCCCTTGATACCGGATATGTAGCCTAAGTTGAAGAACCAGATATTGGCGAGCACTTTGCCCTTCCAGATGTAGCCGGCGAGGATGCGGCAGAAAATGTCAATCTGGATCTTCATATTGGTGGTCGCGTAGACCCAGGCCAGCTGCGCAAGATTTTGCATTAGCACCTTTCTCAGCCGATACGGTGAGCAAATGGAGTGACTTACTGGGATGAAGAAGATCGCAGACACGGCAAACGCAAGAAGCACCCCGTACCAGCGCAGTTGAACAGGATAGAACTCGCACGCGAAAATTCCCAAGCCAAGAGCGAGGACTGCCGCGATCCAGTACCACCAAAGGGGCACAGTCTTGTACGCAGGCTGGGGGTTATCCCTAGGAATAGCCTTCTGGCCCATCAGTGCGGGGAACTGCGAGGCTCGATATGCATTCAGAATGCTGTGTCGCTTTTCCAGGAAGAGCCAGATGAAGAGTGAGGCAATAGTCGCGAAAGAAAGACCGAAGGTGTTGAGGGCGTACGTCACGGGGAGATAGATCTGTATACCTTTTATTAGATCACTGCCAAAGGGTTCCATGGGGTGGAGGTTATGAGTGGACAGTGCACATACATCTGAGTAGGCCGCGTACTTGGTCTCGTTGAAGGCAAAGTCGTGCGCCTTATCGATAACTCTCGAAACATTGTATGTCTTTCCCAAATCGTCGAATATAGAGTTGCTTTGGATAGGAAGATACGCAGATTGCCAGACGTTGGAATAGTACAGGGCCGGTGAAACGATATAGATCCAGAACACCAGCGAAGCCAGAACGTTCAAGATGGCCCATTTAGGTACGATAAGAGGGGAACCAATGTAGGCAATTTGGCTCCCTATTGTTGGCGTCTCAGCATCAAATCAAAGAAGCGCGGCCTAGGTTCATAACACTCACAGTCAAACGTGAAGGGCAGCAGACCGATCCCACTCTTCATGCCGAACACCTGGTTGACTACTGGATTTTGCGGAGAAATCCAGCAGACCCAGGTAAAGTAGCCGAGCGCCGGAAAGATGAAGTCAGGAAACCAGTACCAGCAGAAAGATGCCGTGAACGCAATCATGAAGAATCTGTATCGTGAAGCTGTCCACTTCGTCCTGTTGTGGTCTGAGAGTTAGCTAGCTTGATCTGGACTCAAACCGGAGAGAGACAACGCACTCGGTTTCTTCCTCCTTTCTATTGGGGTGCAGCGCCGCGTTCAGTGCCGTGTTTCCGAGTACACCTGGCCATAGCAAACCAGCGGGCTCAACTACCATAGATCGACAAATGCCAGCCAATGCAAACCCGTACAGGATCGTGGCAAGCGTGACGGTGAGTTCGAAGCCCCAGCCAGCCCTGAAACCATAAAATACTCGCTGTTCTGTCAGGACGTCGGCGCTGAGTCGAGTGAGGAAGCTGAGGTTGGCCATGATGTATATGAGAATATTCTCCTACAATAATCAATCAGTAGGTTGTCCTCATTAATTTTCGTTGTCGAGACTAGGATCATGAACCTTGTAGTTGAACGGCCCGGGGTTGAGGCTATAGCGATGGCCCTTCACGTGAAAGACCCAATCGGGGATCACAAGCTCCCATGCCTTTCCGACAGGATAGGCCAGGAACTGGATCGCTGATTGTGAGAGAGTGATCGAAGGGAGGCGGAAGGTGTAGAGGGTGTTGACACCACTGCCCAACAGACAGAAACCGATGCCGATCACCCACATGCGGACCGTCAGACATGGCAAAGAAGGATCGTCGGGTCTGACACCAACTCCTGCAGCGTAGAGGACGTCTTGGCTGGGAGAGCTAGATTCGTCTATTGAAGCATCAGCATGACTATTTTGGAGTAGGGGGAGGGGGGTTCAAGCGCACCAGAGGAACGCTTGGCCTGCTCAAAGGAGTTTGTCGGGCTCATGGGCTCCGGAACATCGACGGTGCCGTCCTGGTTGCCCATTTTGTCCTCTGAGCTCACCATTGTCCTCGTCTTGAAGGGTGTTGGATTCCGCAAACACGAACCTGGCTCAACGGCGATTTTGTCACGCGATTGGTACTGAACACTTGTGGTAGGCGTGCTGCTGGCGCTTGGCGATGGATGCACTGGTGTTCAAATATCAGCAGGCATCAGAACTTATCAAAAAGATCTGATAAGATGGATGCTGTCGGAATTATTTTCCCGGTCTAAGTCAAAGGGGCTGTGCAAAGCTTAGCTGCGATCCGCCCCGTTCAATCCGGAGTCACGGCACCTGGGACAAGGGTGATAATTTCGAGTTCGCCGTGCACAGCCAGCCTCAATTTTATCCGTTCTCTGTTTAGTGGACACTGTGGAGTTTGAAAAGAAAAGCTTTTTGGACTGCTGTCTGGCATTAGGATCCTGCCATTTCCGACTTCCTGATACATTTGCTCGGCTGCGGGATTACAGTCGAGCTCTTCATACTACACATGATGCCCACACGTGCCAACCAGAGTCTATAATTAAGGGACTCAGTATGTACATACATCTAATAGTGACTATCAAGTCTAACATATAGACCAATTTCACCTTAAATTACAAATAACAAAATCTATATCCTTTATATGGAAAACGGACGCCATAGTTAGTTACCTCTACGTGTGAGAGTAGTCAAGGCTGGTAGGCATGAGTCCCAGTGAGTGGCCCCATGCGGGCCTCGTATTGACAAGCCCCGCCTTAGTGCTGCCCTATACCTTCTTCTTTAGGTAAACCTACTCTTAAAATCTACACATTTTGCTGCACATTTCGAGCCTTCGTGCCGTGAAGCCGAAGTGACATACCACAGTATCAAAGAGACCAAGATGGGGCGGAGTAGGACAGCCCATTTTCCAAATGAAGAGAGAAAAAGGCAAACGGTGCTGGATAAGATTGGAATGTATAGCAACACTAAGTTTTCGTCAAAATCATTACCGTTGCAATTTCAAGTTATCCACCAATAGAAGTCAGATCTGCCTTTATATGGTGATAAGCTGGTGAGGACCTTGTATACCTAGGTAGGTAGTCTCGCTTGACTTATAAGACGATGCTGAATCAATCGGTCTCGCGTCCGGGCTAGGAGTCGACGAGGGCATGATCCGGAAATGGACTCGTTATGGTAAATCGAAGCCTTCGTGGCGTCCTTCAACTGCGGGCTGTCCAACTTGGTCGTCGCCTCAGTAGGTGAAGGACTACTGATTGGGGCGTGGTGTACGATAAGTCTGGAATTTTCTTCGAGGCAAAGGGAGTCGGTTGGCTTTGGTGGGCTGTTGGTTAGTTCTGCAGTGGGCGAGATCCGTTGGATGGCGGCCGGAAGCGAGACATGCCACTCATTAGATAGGCTAGTCACCTGGGCAGGGGTCTGTATGATGCAAGCTCAACATTGCAGACATGTGTCAGTCTCTGGCGAGTGAGGGACCGACCACCTTGTGCGCAACGGAGGAGGAGGAGTTGCTCGCGATTGTTTGATCATCAACCTTTTGCCCAGATTCGGCAGGAAAAGTGAGACAGGTAGTACTGGTGGCAATGGTCACCTGTTAGGACGCCGGACCGAGTGGATTTGACTCGTATGAGAAGCCCACCCGCCGCCGCCACGGCTCCCGGTGCCGGACCCGTAGTCCACGGGTGGCTGCCCTTTTCGGGAGTACCCTTGCGGAACACATCCAAAATTTCCATGATTTATAGTTCATGGGCATATTTACGAATTAACAAGTGAACAGAGAGAAAAGTACTATCCCGAGATAATGGCAGGAATTTGAATTCGGCTTGAGCCTGATGTTCCGCCTGCTCGTTACTAGGTACTTTCTTTACTGTAGATGAAACTACCTACAACTTTAATGTTTTGCCTGCCATCCAAGTTCGACATTTGTGGCCAGGCCCTGACAGCAAGAATTTCTTTAGAAATCCACGGGCTACTTGCCGAGCCTGGCGGGTAATGATGCGAGGACGGTGCCGGGTCTTCGGAGTTTGCCAAGACGTTCCAGTCTATCGCGGTGGCCGAGGGCTCCAGACATGCTCCGCCTGTATCTTGGATGGCTCGCTCGCAACGGACTCTGCCAACGACCGAATTGGGCTCCGAGCGGGCTAATTACAAAAATCCGAAGCTTGATTTGGCTCGAAGCGGCCATTGGCAACGGCCGAATTTGCAAGTCGGGATCCGCATATCACATCGACATGTCACAGATATAATGTGAATTGTCCTTCTACAAAAGCGGTGATGAGAACATCGACTAAAACACCAAGAACCACAGCTCATCATCCTGAACTGAGTTGCCCTTACTTGAAAGTCAGTACTCATCATCACTTCAAGAACCAACGGGCGCCATGGAATTATACTTCAAACAACTTGCCAGCAGCGAACAGATGGGGTGGAACTTCGTCGCATTCGTCTCCATCCTTCTTCTACCAAATGTCATCGTATACTTCATTCGAAAAGGCCGCAACACCCTTGCCATAGTCAACCCAAAGCACAGCTACGAGTTGACCAGCAGCCGCGCCGTTCAAGAATTTACTACTTCAGCAAGAGACATAATTTACAACACAGCGGCCAAGCGTTTCGGTAGCAACCCATTCCGTGTCAACACCGACTTGGGCGAGGTTGTTATTCTTCGACCGCAGCATGCCGACGAGATCCGCAACGATAAGCGATTCAGCTTCCTTGGACAGCTTGAGACTGTAAAGTCCCTTCTGCATAGGTCGGTTGTGCGCATACTGATAAATTGTAAACAGATGTTTCAGGCTAAGCAGCCTGGGTTTGAACCATACAAAATGGCGGCATCGGCCGATGAGCCACTGCAAACTCTCGTGAGGTCCAAGATAACGAGAAATCTCGGTTGGTGTCCCAGAAACAAGCAAGACGTCCCTGTTTTCCCGGCTTGGTTCTGACCCTCGAATCTGCTACAGCTGAAATGGTGGTTCCGTTGTCGAATGAATGTACTCTCGTCTTAGCAGAGATATTTGGCGACTCTACAGGCAAGTGCGCCCACATTTGCTGTAGCAAGGTGGAATACTGACAAGTTACAGAGTGGAGAGAGTACAACCTCAAAGATTCTATTGCCAAGATTATTTCGAGGATGTCTTCACGGATATTTGTTGGTGAAGCCTTGTGTCGTGACGAGGAGTGGCTTGATCTCATTCTCAAGTACGGCATGGCAAGTGCTCATGCTGCTGAACAGCTGAGAGTCCTGCCGAGCATTCTCCGCCCAATCATGGTCCGCATCCTGCCCAGCTGTTCCGAACTTCGATCCCAGGTCGACCAAGCCGAGAGATATGTCGCGCGTCAACTCGCTGCACGCGAAAACTCTCCAGCCGCAACAGAATACAACGACGCTATTGCTGGCTTTAAGGAGGTCGCCCAGGGCAAGCCTTACAACCCTGGCGCGTCACAACTTATGCTGTCTGTCGTTGCTATCATGACTACAGCGGATCTCGTTACTGGAGCCATGACAGACCTGTTGGAGCATCCTGAGCTGATTGAACCCCTGAGAAAAGAGATAATAGAAACCATTGGGACTCAAGGACTCAGCAAGAATTCGGTGGGCAACTTGTTCCTGGTTGACAGTGTGTTGAAGGAAAGTCAGCGGTTGAAGCCAAGAAGTCCGCTGAACCTCGAATAGCACTGATGCACCGACGGGTCATGGAACCTGCCAAGTTAAAAGATGGGACTGAGCTCCCGGCGGGTAGCAACATCGCTGTTTCTGTGGAGCGTATGTGGGACCCGGCCGTCTACGAAAACCCTGACGTCTTTGACGGCTACCGTTACTACAACATGCGGAAGAACGGCAAGATAGCCGGTACCCAGCTGGTAAACACCGGCATCGACAGCCTGGGCTTCGGCCATGGGCGCCACGCCTGTCCCGGCCGCTTCTTCGCGGCAGACGAGGCGAAGATCCTCATGAGCCACCTTCTACTCAAGTACGACTGGAAATTGGTTCCAGGCCAAAAGCCAACACAGCGCGACTTCGGTTTCTTCTCTTCACCAGACCATACTGTGAAGATCCAGGTTAAGAGACGGAAAGAGGAGGTGAATTTTCCTTAGAGGAGCTGGAAGATTATTTTTCTACACAAATGTTTGTATTAAATCACTAGAGAATGGACCTTAAGCCATGTATGTAGTATGGGTTATTACATCTTCAAAAACCCATGTCTCCCGACCCCTCTGTCGCAAGGTCTTGAGCTCTGTGATCCTTTTCGCTCTCTGCTCAAGTGATCATTTCTAATCATCTGCTGCCAGATATTTCTGTGAACGAATATACGTGGATCCAGAGGCATGCTTTCCCAGCTATTCACCTCATATTGCTACAGAGATTTGAAACAAAACGCTCGCATGGTCTATTCGAACAAGATCCTGGAGTGTCTGCGACCCTACGACAAGGTCTACATGTGTTCGAACAAACTATTCACCACCCTCCGAAGATTCAATCGTGATAGTTTTATTAGAAAAAAACCTCTTTCAGTAGCTGATATGAAACACAGGGTTGCGGATTAGGCTATCAAGGTGCGAGCCTCGAGAAGGGGTACAATACCAGTCTCTCTCATCTTGTTGGATGATGGTGGTTTGCGATAACCTCCTTCGGGACAACCAGCTATAGGATAGTCTACCATAGGATAGTCGGACTTTGACAGTCGACGAGTAGGGATTAATTCATGACATAATTGATCTGAGGATGACTGTCTATAACCTTCGAGATACAGTGCTTGGTATGGTCAGTTTTATAGAGTACACTCGTCTGGATGCTATGGCGAGTCGCACCCATTCAGTGCGGATTTGGCCCAGGAAACTGCTGCTAATAGTTAGCAGACAAAGGCGTCTACCTTATCTGGTTGTTGCGGTGCAGGGATTTTGTTTCTTCCTGCGAGAAACGAAGCTTGAGGCCGCCCTGCCTCTCCCACTCCCGACGCACCTAATCCGACCGCCATCTGAAAATCCCCCGGGGCCTTTTTGTCATCTCCCACCTCCATCCCAAATTCCAAGGTGGCACTAGGAGTCTTCGTCTTTCGGAAAAGAGTAGGACCTGTCATGCAAGGGTTTCTCATGCCATTGCCACTTTGTGCACTGAGCAGTCTGAGAAAGAAGCCCCCCCCCTGCAGTGATCAGGAAACTCAACCACCCAGTGCCTTCCAGGCTAACACTCAAGTGCTCAGAGCAGTTGAGGCCTCAAAACCCGACGCTTCTTCGAGCCTCTTCCACACTTCACAAAACCTCACACTCCGCGACGACATATCAGGCGGGCATCCTTCATCTGCGACACGTAACTGCGGACACACACGCACCTGTCAACACGACGACCGAGGTCCAGCAAAGATGTCTGATTCCCCTCAAGCCCTCATCGCGAGGTATGTGCTTCCATTCGAAGGTCTCAAACCGTTGGCGATCTTGCTAAAGTCAGTAGCTGGTGGGGCGACACCAACTTCGCCGACGCCACCATCATCATGGGACAGAAGACCTGGCGCATCCACCGCATCGTCGTCTGCAAGCAGTCGCAGTACTTCGAGAAAGCCTTCGAGGGCCACTTTGTTGTAAGCACCGTCGCCAAAATGATATTGTTGGCGAGGCTGCTAACCGAGGGCTGAATCCTACAGGAGGCCCAAACCAAGACCATCAACCTGATGGACTGTGACTTCCTCGAGGAGGAGGTCGACGGCCTCCTTAAGTACCTCTACACCCGCCAGATGGACGCGCGCCAGACCAAGGAGTTCGCCAAAACCTTCATCGTCGCCGACTACTTCCAGGTCTACAAGCTACGGCAGGATGCCATTGATGTGGCCGCCAGCAAGGTCCAGGCGCTTATCGCTCAGAATTACTGGGTTAACTACAAGAAGCTCTGCCACCAGGTGCTCGGAAACTACCCGGATACGGACCTGGAGGCGGGCATCATCAGCGTCATCGCTAACAACATCTACGATGTTAAGCATACGCGCGAGGCGGGCTGGGGCGAGCTCACCACCGCGTACCCAACTCTTGCCAAGAAGGTCCTAGACGTCCTCTTCCCGGAGCCCGCGCCGGCCACCACCGCCATCAAGCGTACTCTGAGCGTTGCTTTTGACGATTCTCTGGCAACGCCGCAGCTGGGTCGATCCTCACCGGCGTCGCGCTCGATGCGCGGTTCCACTCTTAGGGCTCGTGTGCCGCGCATGTGAAGTGGGCAGACAGCACTGGGGAGAAATTTGGAATGGATTGAGACATACGCGTTGGATTTGGAGTTAGAATTTTGAATGCGCCGGAGGGAGACGTCACTTTGGCTGGAGCACGGCTGCAAAGCACTGCCATGCGCTGAGTTCATGATATTGGGGACAATCACCACTTTGGGAGCAGCATCAGCATAGGCATTAGATTTTAGGTCGATGCTATGAACCCATTGGCTTCTTAGGAAATGGTGTGACCTTTGCGACGACAGTATGATTCAACCCGTCAGAACCCCCAGCCCCAATGCATTGTAGCCTCATCCCTGCGAATTATCAACCCCAGTGTCTCCCAGTGAAACCCGTTTCCCCCCCAGACTCAGTTGGTGACTTCATGTGTACGTTCGGGATGTGGAGAGACCCGCCCGAGCATGATGTTAACGCGACGTTGACCCAGGACGCGAAACAACAATGTTGGTAGCGCCGAGAAAATCGCGAACAGCAACAAGTTGGACACCACGACTTGGGAGAGCAGCCTTCCTGCTCTTTTGGCGTCGTACGCCCAGATATTGTGAAAGCTCACCCCGATCATTGCCCAGTTGACGAGCCACAGAATGGTGTTGATAAACAAGAGGACGATCGCGCAGGTTTCCAGGGAGCGACCCATCTTGATCGGGGTGTGAGTGTCGGTCGATGCGAAGCAGCAGTAGGTGCAGTAGTAGCAGTAGCAGTTGTGGTGGCAGTAGGGGTAGTAATGTGGTGGTGGTGCTGTTGTAAAACGTGACTGAATATGAGCAGGTCAAAGATGTCGTGGGTGTTGTTGAAATCCGTGTTCAGTTGATTGTTGAGAGGTGAGGTCCGGTCAAGCTCAGGCGACTGGGTGCCTGACGTGGTGTACTCCTTCCCATCCCGTACACTAGCCTCTAGTGTTACAGACGACGGTGTCTGGAAGGTACATGATACCATGACAGAGCCCCTGTGGCTTGCCTGCCCCTAGTATGCTGCCTCATAGGAGGCTGCCCTACAGGAGGTAGCTTCCCAGGAGTTCGCTCTCCCAGAGATTGTCCCCCAAGAGAATTGGTCTCCAGGAGGTTGGTTTCCAGGAGGCTGTGAGAAAGCTATTCTTTGGGGGAATTAGGGAAGAGATACCGCGGCCGAGCAGCGGACCCCCGAGCAAAGATCGTACCTACCCAAGTGCTCGCGCAAAAGCCTCCGAGGTCAGAAGGTCTCAGTCACAACTCCTTTCCGTTGCTCTCGACTTGTCCCCTTTTCGTCGTTGTTCCCTTGATCACATGCCACCTAACCCTCACAAGTCTCCATCGTAAGGAGCAAACCTTGACAACAAAAAGTCAGGCATGGCATCCATACCGCCACAGAACTCACCGCACTTCCAAGTCATGTCTTCCACTTCTAGCCCAACAACTTCATGGAGTGCATTGTCGACCTCTGACCGGCTCATGAGGCAATCTTCCATTCCTCGTTCCTTTTCGACTGGGCCAGACCTTGGTCGAGCCTTCCAAACTCCAGCTACCCCAACGTACAGCACGGGGACCACAACAGGCAGCGGCCGTCGCTCCCGTGCAGCATCTTCTATCGGTGCGAGTGAGGGCCATCAGATCATCTGCGCCGTAAGCGAGGCTCGTGGTGTGGCCCCATCTGTTGGCATAGCCTTCGTCAACGTCTCGACTGGCGAGGCGGTCCTGAGCCAGATCTGCGACAATCAATCCTACGTCAAGACCACCCACAAGTTGACCGTCTTCGAGCCCAGCCGCATTCTCATTGTGTCTACTGCTTGTCCTCCCAACCCCAAGAGTACCCTCTGCGCCACCATCGAGGAAGAGCTGCCAGGCGTGCCAATCGTCGCATTGGATAGGAAGTATTGGTCTGAGACGAGTGGCTTGGAATTCATCCAGGCACTTGCGTTTAAGGAAGATGTCGAGGCCATCAAAGTTGCCATCGAGGGCAATTTCTACGCCACCTGCTCCTTCTCTGCAGTGAGTCGCCCGGGACCCCGGGTCAAGGTCAGAAGCTGATTGGCATAGGCCATGAAATATCTCGAACTCGAATTTTCCCTCCGAATTTCCAGCCACTCTTTGCGCATCAGATACCAGCCATCTGAAGGATCCATGATGATCAGCCTTCCCACCATCCATTCTTTGGAACTCATTCAGAATCTCCACAATCCTTCCTCCAAGCACTGTCTTTTCGGCCTGCTCAACGAGACCAGGACGCCCATGGGGAAAAGAATGCTGCGGAGCAATGTGCTGCAACCATCCACGCAGGTCCAAGGCGTACTGACGCCCCGCTATGATGCTGTTGAGGAGCTTTGCACCAAAGAGGACATGTTTTTCCAAGTTCGCAACGGCCTGAAGGGGTTCAGCGACGTGGAAAAACTGCTCACGAAATTGATCCTCCTCCCCACAGACACCTCCTTGGACGCAAGCGAGCAAGCCATCAACCAAGTGTTGATGATCAAATCTTTTCTGGTGGCCGTACCTGCCATCTTCAATGCCCTCGCGTCCGCACGTTCCGAGCTACTCGTCAAGATTAAAGAGCATTGTCGCCCCGATATCACCAATCCGATTCTTGAGCGCATGGCAGAAGTCATCAACGACGACGTCACCTACGTTACCAAGCCACTCGACCTCCGCAACCAGAGGGTGTACGCGGTGAAGTCAGGAGTGAATGGCTTACTCGATGTGGCCCGGACGACCTACAAAGAAGCGACGGAAGACCTACACAAGCATGTGGAGGAGCTCAACTCCGAGCTTGGGCTTGCGGCTGACCTGAAATACGACAACCGTCGTCGGTACTGGCTGAAATTTCGCTGCTGCGATTTCGAGGACGGTCGAATCCCAGGGTCCCTCATCAACTTCATCCGGAAGAAAGAATACCTGGAATGCCAGACGCTCCAGATGGTGAAGCTCAATCAGCGCATGACCGACTCCGTTGACGAAGTCGTCATGCAGAGTGACAAGGTCGTCAGACACTTGCTGAATTCGATCAGAGCTGATATTCCCCAGCTTTTCAGGGTTTGCGAGAGCATCGCCCTTCTGGACATGCTCGCCTCATTTGGCCAAACTGTGACCACACGAGACTATACCCGGCCCCAAATGAAGGACGCACTGGCGTTAAAGGCAGCTCGACATCCCATCTATGACTCGGTAGGCTATCACTGAGCACACCTTGGTGAAACATTCCCATTGTGCGCTTGTGTCTAACGTGTCAACTTTGGACAGACGCTGGACAAATTCATCCCGAATGACTACTACGCGACAGAGCAGCATGCATTCCAGATCATCACGGGCTGCAACATGAGCGGGAAGAGCACCTACATCCACACTGTTGCAATGCTCCAAGTCATGGCCCAGATAGGCTGCTTCGTCCCGGCGCAGTTCGCATCCTTCACAATCGTGCACAACCTGTTCTCTCGAACATCCACAGACGACAGCATCGAGTCAAACATGTCGACCTTCTCCGTCGAGATGAGAGACATGGCCTTCATCCTGCGCAGCATCAACGACAAGAGCCTCGCCATCATCGACGAGCTGGGCCGCGGCACCAGCACGCGCGACGGCCTCGCCATCGCCATCGCCATGGCCGAAGGCCTAATCCAGAGTAACGCCCTCGTCTTCTTCGCGACGCACTTCACCGAGCTGGCGCACGTCCTGCAGGACCGGCCCAGCGTGCTCAACCTCCACCTCGAGACGGAAACAACAACCGCGGCAGACAACACCCCGCAGATGACGATGCTGTACAAGATCGGATCCGGCGTCGTGAAGGAGGAGAGCTACGGGATCAAGCTGGCGCGGGCGGTCGGTTTTCCGGAGGCGTTCCTCCAGAGGGCCGAGCACGTCTCCGCGTTCCTGCGCCAGCAGGCCGAGGCCAAGAGGCAGAGCTCCGAGGCGCGCCGGCTCGCGCGCCGCAGGAGGCTGGTCCTCAACCTGCGCGAGACGCTGCAGCAGGCGCACGAGAGCGACATGGACGAGGACACGCAGCGGGGGTACCTGAGGAGGCTGCAGGATGAGTTCATTGCGCGCATGGAGGACATCGAGGCGGGCCGCGAGGCTCATGGTGGCGGTGATGATGCTGATGCGGAGGAGATGGAGTCCCAGGCGGAGTCGGCCTCTTCACCTCCGCGGCGGTGGGAGGAGGAGGAGGTTGACGGTTCTGGTGGGACTGCGTCGAGTGCCATTCTCATCTCTGACGATGGCAGTTCCAGCTATGATGATATGGACCTGGAGGAGTGATGGGGATTTTGTGCTGCCACCTTCAACGATTTGCTGATCTCGGCGCTACGGTCAATGCCCAGGTGGGCTAATATGTTCCTTGACTCACTGTCATATTGGCTATCTACGGCTTCGTCTTGCCTCGTACACAAGTACTCTCCAACGTTGATTTCGCTCTGAAGTTCAAGAAATCATCAGCAACTTGCGGGAGTCCAAAATCTTGTCAAAATAAAATCTATGGAACCGAATGCAATCGCTAGGAATCCAAGGCCATATCCCATAATCAATCCCTCAGACCGAATCCCAAAAGCATCCCACCATAGCACCTTACAAGATAAAGTCCCAAAATCCTTAAGAAACGTCCTCCATGCTCTTTCTATACATCTCACACCCTACCCAGGATCTCCCGGATCCGCCCGCCCCTACGCGCCTGCTGCGCGGTGCCTACCGCCGGGTACCCCCCATATTCATCTCGCGGAGCTGCGAGGACGTCAGCGAGTATCCCGCGGACCTGGAAGCTTGTCGCTGGTGCTGCGTACCTGATGATGAGTCACGTCTCCCGCTGTCTGCGCTGTATATATCATCGTGATCCCTGTCCCTGGCCGACCCGGGCCTCACCTTGTCGGGCCTCGGGGGAGGCGGTGGTGGAGGTGCCCCCGTTGGCGCGCTGTAAAAGTCCTCTTCTGGCTCGATCTCGACTGTCCGCCTGTTGTTGTGGGTGGGCGTCGGTGTTGGCGACTGGTAGTGCTCGCCGTTCATGCCGTTGGCGTAGGGGTTGTTGGAGCCCGGCACGATACCGTTGGTGTGCACCTCTGGTCGGCTCTGTTGCTGTTGCGGCGCGGGCGGCCTCTTCGACGCCCTGGTCTGCGGTGGCGGGGGCGCAGATGCGCTGCTTGGTTGTTGTCGGCTGCTCGGCCGGCGTTTTGGCGGGCCGTCCTCGTCGCTCGTCTCCTCGTCGTCGTCGGCCTCGTTGGCGTAGGCCCTGAGCTCCTTGCGCATGGCGAGCCCGGCGCAGATGTCCTTGGCCTCCTCGATCGCGCGCTTGCGGCTCTTGAGTAGCATCCTGCGCTCGCGCGTCTGCTTGTTCTCGGCCGCGATGGCGAGGATGGTCTCCTCGGTCATCTTGAGAACGTGCAGGGACTCGAAGATGTTGTACATGCCTTGCAGGAGGTGTCGCTCAATGACCTGCACAATTGTGTTTCGGATGAAGGACTTCGCTGACAACTCGTAGTAGATCAACATCTTCTCGAGCACCTCCTGCGCCTCCGACCATTGCGGCGCACCTTCCTCGCTCAGAGACCTGGCCTGCCACGCGCGGAGCTTCTCTTCATACTCGGGGTCGTACGGCTGGACTTCGAGGTGCATGTCTTGAGAGAGCAGCTCGAGCTCCTTCTGGGCCTTCTCCATAAGCTGCTTGAGCTGCTGGTCGAGGAACTCGCGCCGAAGGGGCTCGCGCATCCGCTTTGGCCACGCGTAGTCGATCAGCTCAGCCAAGAACTCGTTGCATACAACACCGAGGTTGTCCTTGTGTTCTTGTGCCAACCTGGGCCAGTACTCAGAGTAGCTTTGGAAGAGCATGTACACCGCCCGGGGCTTTGCATCGCCAGGGAACTCAGAACCACGGATCTGGTTGAGAAGCGTCTGGACCTCCTGGCGGACGTAGTTTTGCTTTTGCTCCTCCGACAAGTCCTTGCCTCCTTGTGGTGCATGCGAGAAGCCAAACTTCCGACCGTGTTCCCTGATTCGGTTGCTGAAGGCATCGTTCTCCTCGGCGGCCCTGGCGCGCAAGTTCTGAGCCGGTGTACCCCGCGGGTCGGCCGTGGAGCGGAAGAAGTTCTTGCCAGGCGGGTTCTTGTAGAAACCATAGACGGCAGGGATGACGAGTTCCTTGGACGCGCTGAAGAGCTCCACGAGTTCTATCCGCATCTCCTCCGGCGTGTCCTTGCCCTCGCCCATCGATTTGAGTTCTCCATCGGTATCATCCAGTGCCTTCTGAATCTGTCGGCGTAGCGTCTTGACGTGGCGACCAATATGTCGCTGCAGCTGCGTGCTCAGCTTCTGTTTGAGAGCGTCGGCGCCACACATAGACTCTGGTAGAGAGCGCCATTTGCCCCGACCAAAGAACTCCTCCTCCCTCTGGCGGCGCTCGCGTGCATTGGGCCAAGGCTGACCGGCCTCGCGAGGGCCAGGGTTCAGAAGAACGTACCACCCGAGCTGAAAGTAGTTCGCCTTGTCCTTGTTTTGAACAAGATCAATAAACTTGTCCTCAAGGCCAATAGACTCTGTCAGATCGGGCTTGGTGAGAACACCAATGGTTCTGGATCCGGTGGGGTCGAATTGTCTCGCCTTGGTGAGGATCGGGGCCTGAACGTAATCCGTATTGCCGCCGACTACCGCAAGGATGATGGTGCGCGAGCTCTTCATGTACCGCTCGCACAGAGACTCGATGGTCTTGATGTCGTCCAAGCTCTGGTCGTTGTTCGCGTTTCGTACCAGACCGGGCAAATCGACCAACGTCAGCAGAGGCATGTCGGGGCCACGCTTCTCAACGACAAGAATGTCGCGGGCGGCGAAGCGGCCAGGAATGTTCTTGGGCGCGATCAAGTCGACGGCATATCTCATGAGCTGCTCAAAGTTCATCTGATTGCCGACATTGCCGCCAAAGCTGCGCAGGGCCTCCTGTGCCTTCAGGTCTCGGTTCTTGTCTGGTATTATGGAGACAGTCAGGCTGGTTTCGGGCGCCCTCCGTAAGCGGATCTCGGTAGCGAATCTGGTGCAGGCGCCGGCATCTCGAGGAAATGGGGTGCCTGTGATGGCCTCTAGTACTGAGGACTTTCCGGCAGACTGGTCGCCAACGACGCATATTTGGGGCAACTTGACATTGTCGAGCTGTGCGAACTGGAGCTTGTCGATAAGCTCGAGGAGGCCGCGCTGTTCATCGGCGAGACCCTGTGTGTCGAGGGCCGAATCTAGCGAGTTGCCGGCTGACCCCATTTTGAGGTTCATCAAGTGGGAACAGTGCCGGCGGTGGATGTGGTTTGGAGATGTAGAGAGGAATAAGAAAGGAAAAGAGAAAGTCAGGACGGAGTAGCAAGAAACGGGTCAGGAAGTAGGACAGCCACCTACGAAAAGTAGGGTATGACGACTGCTCTTAAAAAGGACGTCCACTTGCCACGTCGTTGGGGGTCAAGGAGGATGCATGTACCAGAAGGCAGCTTGATTTTAAGCTTGACCACAGGGCATAGGGCCAAAGGGGTGCAGAATAAGACAGACCCCACCTGGATTTCAAGGGTCCACGGGCAGTGACAGAGCTAAAGAGGCGCCTGGCCGGGGGGAGAGCTCACTTGAAGGCTGAAATGGTTGCATGTGACTGGTCTGTCGCGGTGACAAGAGGGCTATGCTGTGATTGCAGACCTGCGTAATCACCTTGGCAGGCAGGCACGTTGAGACCAGAAGGACTGGGAATACTGGAGAAGCGTGGGCAAAGTCGCCACCCACACGGCTGTGCCCGAACAAGAGGGGCGTGTGTCACAGGCTGCCTCGTTTGGGCACTGCTTGACTGCGTACTCGCTTGCATATTGAATTCGGCTTTCGGTTGGTCTGTGGTCTTGATTCGATACGCGGAAGCAGTGGGTGGCGTAGCTTGCGTACTCTTCTTCTGTTTGGCGCACTGGCGCACAGTCGGGTCAGAAACCAGGTTGCCTCCGTCGCATCCATCCTGCCATGTGCCAATGTTTCGTCCTCGGTCAAATCTTGCCGGCCACAACAACAGTAAGCCCAAAATAGATGCGTGGCCAGCAAACTTAGCCGTGAGGAGGGGGACTCTGACGGCTAGGCAAATGGAATAAGGCAGGATGACGAGGCGAGACGCGTCGTACAAGAGGCAGAGAAGCCTGGGAGCTAAGCAGCCGCAACTTTGCTCCATGACATGACGGAGCTGGGCTTGGCATTTGCTGGTCTGCAGCGGTGTCCCGGAGCCCCATGGGATAACCTCCAATAGGATAACCTCCCATAGGATAACCTCCTACAGGATAACCTCCCATACGATAACCTCCCATACGATAACCTCCTATAGGATAATCTCCCAAAAGATAACCTCCATTGTTGGGAGGGAGACTGGGAGGGCAAAGCAAGCCTGGCAAAGTGACCTCGTCACATTCTCTGCGAGTGGGTGGAGGCAAACTCTCCAACAGCCGAAGAGACGGACGGCGGCATTGGCGGGGTGCAGAAAGGTGGCTTAGTGTGGCTGAGGCGGGCTAAGTACTGCCATATTGGACATCGCTTGCTTCCCCCACTGGCTGCTGTTAGTGCGCGACCCCTCTCCCAAAACGGAGGTCAACGGCCAGCAAGATGCAGGGACCAGGCCCGTTCAGGACCAACCACGTCATAGTATGGGATCCGCATGCTCATGCACGGCGCGCGACGGGCAGGAGCTCTGGAGGGTCCTTGAGAGCCACTCAGCCAGTCAACCAGCGACCCCGGTGCCACGAACAAGGGGAGCTGCGACAACTGGGGACTGGAGCTCGCAGTCGACACGAGAATTTTTGTTGACTTGGCCCTGGCTGGATACTGGATACCATCCGACGACCCGACTGACCGACTGATTGAACGGTTTCTTGATTGTTCTTGACTCGGCCCCTCTCCTCTTGCTCCGTTTTACAGGACGCGTCGCGAACAGAGGACAATGTAGGAGTGGTCGCTGTCTTTGTCCCCGTATATCCTGTCCCCGGTGGCGGCACTGCTGCTCCTGTGTTACTGCTGCTTCTGCTACTTCTGACCACAACCAACATCCTCCAACCACGCCGACACGGCAGTCAGTCATGGACTACTACGACCCCGATAAGGGGAAGAAGGGCAGCTGTGACGGCAGCGGCGACGAGTTTGTCCAGCCTGGCGAGAAGGACACCTACGTCCAGCTTATCATCTCCTTGGCCCTCGGGTTGAGTGCCTTCATTGCCTTTTGCGTGAGTCCAATCGAGACCAGCCGGGTATCTTTGCACTTGCTTGATGCTGAGAGCCATCCAAACAGATCTTGCGCCCACGATGGAAGTCGTTATACGCCGCCAGAGGCCGCCGGTTTGGCCCTCAAATAGGCCTGCCAGTTCTGCCAGATACCTTTTTTGGGTGGATGCCTGCCCTCTACAAGATCACCGAGGAACAAGTCCTAGCCTCGGCTGGACTTGACGCCTTTGTTGTATGTCTCTATTCGCATCACACTCCTCCCCTCCTGTTCCACGATAGTCGTGTCCTGACCAGACCTCTGCGCAGCTCCTTGCCTTCTTTAAGCTCTCAATCAAGCTCTTTGCTATCCTCTTCTTCTTCGCCGCTGTCGTCCTCGAGCCCATAAACCGGCGTTACAACGCCGACGAGGCTGCGCCCCCGCCGCCCGACGATGATAGCGACAACAGTTGGAACTACGACATGGGGTACCTCTGGGCCTACCTCGTCTTCACCTACTTCTTCACCCTCCTGACCATACATCTTCTGGATAAGGAGACCTTCAAGGTCATCAAGATACGACAGGACTACCTCGGTACCCAGAGCACCATCACCGACAGGACTTTCAAGCTCTCCGGCATGCCTCGCGAGCTGCGAGATGAGGCCAAGCTTAAGGAGCTGGTTGAAAAGCTGGAGATCGGCAATGTTGAGAGCGTGACCTTGTGCCGCAACTGGAAGGAGTTGGACGACCTGGTCGCCGCAAGAGCTAGGACCCTGCGCAAGTTGGAGGAGGCCTGGAGCGTCTACTTGGGCCAGAAGTCTACAAAATGCCTCGATGACAGACACAGGCTCGTTAGCAATGCCGTCGGGCCTCATGATGACTCGGCTGTTGTTGACGAGGAGGCCCAAGATGGAGAGCGCTCCAGCCTCTTGGGTGGCGGGCGCAATGATCCTTCCCATCACCACTGGGTCGACCGACCCCGCCCGCAGACGCTCGTCTGGTATGGGCCGTTCAATGTGAGGTACAAGAAGGTCGACGCCATCGACTACTATGAGGAGAAGCTGCGTCGGCTCGATGAGCAGATTCGTGTGGCTCGTAAGAAGGAATATGAGCCGGTCGACCAGGCATTTGTGACGATGGACTCTATAGCAGCCTGTCAGATGGCCACCCAGGCACTGATCGACCCTCGTCCCGGCCAACTGTTGACCAAGTACTCGCCCGCACCCTCGGACGTCGTCTGGCGCAACACCTATGCTTCTAGGAAGAGCAGGGTCATCAAGGCGTGGATCATCACCATCTTCATTAGTATTCTTTCGGTCCTGTGGCTTCTTCCTGTCGCTACTATCGCCAGTTTGATGTCACTCTGCACCATCAAGAAGGTCTTCCCAGGCGTCGCCGAATTCCTCAGCGACCATGAGATTATCAAGGCTCTTGTTCAGACCGGTCTGCCGACGGCCGTTGTCTCGCTTCTCAACATCGCCATTCCGTTCCTCTACGACTATTTGTCCAACAGCCAAGGCATGCTCTCCCAGGGCGAGGTCGAGCTATCCATCGTGTCCAAGAACTTCTTCTTCACCTTCTTCAACATTTTCCTCGTCTTCACCGTCTTCGGCACTGCGACTCAGATCTGGACTGTCCTGCGCTCCTCCTTCAAGGACACCACCTACATAGCCCGGCAGCTCGCTCGCCAGATCCAGAACCTGAACGTCTTCTACCTGAACTTCATCATGCTCCAGGGCCTAGGGCTGTTCCCCTTCCGCCTGCTCGAGTTCGGCGCAGTCTCCCTCTACCCGATCAACCGCCTCGGCGCGAAGACACCCCGCGACTACGCAACCCTCACCGTGCCCCCGGTCTTCAGCTACGGCTTCTACCTGCCCACGTCGCTGCTCATCTTCATCCTGTGCCTCGTCTACTCGGTCCTGCCGCGCGGCTACATCATCCTCGCCGTGGGCGTCGCCTACTTCACCCTCGGCTACTTCACCTACAAGTACCAGCTCCTCTACGCCATGGACCAGCCGCAGCACGCTACCGGCGGCGCGTGGCGA